>OX424505.1:12400000-13137500 GCA_949152395.1 Agrochola litura | reverse complement strand
TCTCGCTCCGTAGCATGGCCCGAATCAGGGCCGGACGCGAGAGATCACCGCCGCCGATCGCATCCACGAGGACACGGCGATGCCCTGCCCAAGCCGGGCAGACCTCCACCGTATGCTCCACCGTGTCCTCCGGGCGATCCACACAGTGACGACACCCGGGCGTTTCCTCCCGCTTTATCCTGAACAGGTACCTCCCGAAACAGCCGTGTCCGGTGAGTACCTGCGTCAGGCGGAAGGTGAGGACGCCGTGGCGCCTCTCTAGCCACTCCTCAAAGAGGGGTCTTATCGCCTCAATTGTGGCGTGCCCAGCGCTGGGTTGCGACAATCGCAGTCTCCATTCCGCCATGAGATCCCGCCGGAGCTCTGTCCGCTGTGCCGCGACTTCTTGCGGCATCGGAGTTAAGCCCCGGCGCTTCGCCTCCTCGCGCCACTCCCAAATGTGCGCGAGGACCTTTGCCTCCAGATCCCATGGCGGTACTCCGGCAAGGAGGCTCGCCGCCTCGCAGGAGACCGTGCGGTATCCTCGGGCCAGCCGGATGGCCATGATCCTTTGGGACGCGTTCAGCCGGCGGCCTGGCTGCCGCCTCAATGAAGGCGCCCACACTGGCGCCCCGTAAAGGGCCATGGACCGCACGATCCCCACGTAGAGCCTCCGGCAGGAGGCGTTTGGACCTCCCAGATTGGGCAGGAGCCGCTTCAAGGCAGCCCCGGCCCGGTCCAGTCTGGGAGCCAAACGTCGGAAATGCTCCACGAAGTTCCACCGGCTATCGAGGACGAGTCCCAGATACTTCATCGTCGACTCGACGCCGATGTGAACCCCTCCCGCCAATACCTGGGAGCCCGACGGTGGCGCACTACGAGGACCATAGAAACCCATGGCCTCGGACTTGTGCAGGGCCACCTCGAGTCCCAGCTGCCGGATTCTGTCGACGATTGTCGCAACCCCGCGTGTCGCTAAGTCGGCCGCCGCCTGGTACGACCTCCCCTGCGCCAGGACCAGCGTGTCGTCAGCGTAACAAACGACGCTGACGCCAGTAGGGAGGTCGGCGCGCAGCACCCAGTCGTATCCGATGTCCCACAGATGCGGCCCCAGGACCGATCCCTGTGGGACACCGCACGACATCTCTCGCCGGTTCCACTCTCCTTGGTGACCGGGGTAGATGACAAACCTGTCTGTCAAATAGGCCTCGACCACACGACAGAGGTAGGTCGGCATCCGGTGATACCGAAGTGCCTCCCTGATGCAACTCCAGGGCAGGGTGTTAAAGGCATTGGCGATGTCTAGAGACACCGCCAAGACGACCCCACCCCGGGCCACAGCATCCCCCGTCGTGAGGGCCCGCACGCGCATGATGGCGTCCACCGTAGAGCGCCCCCTGCGGAAACCGAACTGGCTCTCCGCCAGATCCGGCCCCACTCGCACCAGCTGCCCGACGAGGCGGTCTGCAATGACTCTTTCAAAGAGCTTGCCCACCTCGTCGAGCAGCACAATGGGCCGATAGGCGGACGGAGAGTCCGCTGGGCGCCCCGGCTTCCTGATGAGGACCAGTTTCCCAGTCTTCCAGCAAAGTGGGAACTGGCCCCTCTCCATACATGCGCTTAGGAGCCCTCTCAGTCGAGGCCCGAGAGTCCCCATGGCCAGGACCCAGGCCCTTCCGGGTATGCCATCGGGTCCTGGGGCGGTATTCCTCGCACTCATCCTGCGTACCGCCACTCTCATCTCTACCTCGGTCACCTCCGGAGCATCGTCGTCGTCGTCGGCGGTGTGGTCCGCATCGGGCACCGCAATGGGCGGAGCCATGGGCGGGGGCGTATGTTCCCCTCTTGAAGGGAACAGAGCGCTCACCACGTCCTCCACAAGCTGGGGCCGGAGACTCTGCGTCAGCGGGGGAGCCCATGGGCGGAGTTTCTCCCGCACCATCTTATATGGGCGTCCCCACGGGTCTCTGTTCAGAGTCTCCAGCATCTCCTCGCGGGCCAGTGCCCTGGCCCGCAGGATCTCCGCTTGGAGGGCGGTCTTCGCCGCTCTGTACCCCTCGTACAGCTCCGCCTGAATGGCTTCCGTATCCGGAGGACGGATACGGAGCCTGCGGTGCCTGGCGTACCGGCGTCGCGCAGCAACGCACGCCCTGCGTAGAGCTTCCAGCTCTTGCGACCACCAGTACACCTGGCGCGAAGCGCGTCCAGGGTGGACTCGGGGCATTGCCACGTCACATATATTGGACATGGCCTCCCGGAACCACTCCGCCTCGTCGTTAATGTCGGCAGGCCTGTCCGGTGATGACACCCAGGCCTGCACGATCGAGGCTTCCAGGAGGAGCTCCCGGTCCAGCCGCTTCAGCGCCCACCGCGGACCACTCGGGGCCTGTCGGACCGGCGCGCTCGAGGTCTGGGTGGAGACGTCAAACCGGATGTACCGGTGGTCGGAATAGGTCTCCACCTCCTCTATGACGCGCCAGTCGATTACACGCGGCGACAGAGCGGGGCTGGCGAACGAGATGTCCACCACTGATTCACCCCGCATCCGCACACACGTGGGGACAGAACCCCGGTTTAGGACGACCAGGCCTGTCTCCAGAGCCCAGTCCTCCACCATCCTGCCCCGTGTGTCCGTAAAGCGGGAACCCCAAGCCAGATTTTTGGCGTTGAAGTCCCCGAGGACGAACACGGGGAGGGAACCGAACCCGACGACGACGACTCTCAACTCCACAAGGGAGTTGTGGAACTCGGCGAGAGTTCGGTTCGGGGAGAAGTATACCCCTACCACGACAATCTCCCCGAACCGTGCTGCCACGCAACCCCGTCCTCTCTTGACAGACTCGAGGGACGGGGTACCAGCGGCGGCCGACGAAATGAGGGTCACTGAGCCGCTCAGGTCCTCCACCCAGTCATCCCTGGGCGGGACAAAGTACGGCTCAGCGACCACGGCGATGTTAATCGACCACTGCGCCATGCTCTGGAGCAACAGATCCTGAGCGGCGGCGCAGTGGTTGATGTTCGCCTGGAGGAGGCGTAATGGGGCCGTTATTGGCACTCCATTTCAACCCCCTCCCTAGCCCCCTGTGAGGGCACCGCCGCGGCGGCAACGGCGGCGACGACGACAGTGGAGGCGGCAGCGGCGGCGGCACTAGTGGCGGCGGCTGCGGCGGTGACGGCGGTGGCGGAGGGCTTGCCCTTGCCTCTGGCCTTGGCGGGTGGAGCGCAGGCCTTGCTCCCAGCCCGGTGATCGGCCGGCTTGCCAGCCGCCGCACATACGACGCAGTGCGGCGCGGCGTTGCACGAGCCGGCCTTATGACCGGGCTGACCACAGCGGAAGCAGTGGTCGCTGCGGTCCACCTCCGAGGTGCACTTCGCTCCCACGTGGTCGCCCACCCGGCAGCGGAAGCACCTCATAGGTCGGGGCTCCAGCAGTTTCACCTGCGCGGAGACCCAACCCACCAGAAGCCTTCGGCCCTCCCCGGCTATTAGCTTGGCCGCCGACACGGGGCAGCTCACCGTTACGGCTCGCATCCCCGTGGAGTCAGGGTGGATGGTGCCTACCCTCACCTCCTCGGCAGAGCACCCCCCAGTCCTGGCGACCGCGGCCTCAACCTTTTCCGCCGTCACGCAGTCGTCCAGGCCCCGGATGCGCAAGTCAGCGCGTTTGGTGGGCCTGGACACTCGGGCCTCTTCCGGATTCAGGGTCGCCCTGAGCCTATTGGCCAGAGCGTCCGCTGCCGGGCCGCTGTTTGCACCGGGGATCTCCAGCATCCTGGCCCCAGTCGCGGTGATCTTAAGCCGGACCCCATTGGCGGTCTCCTTTAGGTCAACCGCCGCATCCACCTTGGCGAGCACGTGCTGATTGGACACGCCCTTCTTTTCCGCTTCCGGCTGTAGCGTAATCACTACAGCTGCGGATTTCGGGGCGCGGAGCCTATCTGCGACGCTTCGCTCCTTGCGCCGCTGCCGCCTCGCCTTTCTCTTGGCCGCCCTTGCCGCCTTGCCAGCCTTCTTCTTCTCCCCGGCTACATGCCATCCGGCATCGGCCGGAGGAGATTCAGAAGGTGGTGGGGGCGGCCTTTTCGCCACCTTTGCCGAGGCCCCCACAGCCTTGGCCGGGGCCCTTGCCGCCCTGACTGGAGCAGCCGCCGCCGCTTTCGCCGGGGCCTCCACCGCCTTGGCTGGGGCCCTCGCCGCCTGTGCAGCCACCCCACCTTTGGGCGGCCCCGACGAGGCTGGTCCGGCTGCGGCAGCTGCGGTGGCGGCGTATGACGCCGCCTTCCGCTGACCCGAGGCCGGCTGGCTTGCCGCCAATGGGGGGCGCAGGACTATGGCCTCCAATGTGGAAAACTTGCTCCGCAGAGCAGCCATCTCCTGCCGCACCAGATTGAGGATCCGGTCCTCAGCAGTCACGGGCCGTCCCTGCCCGTGCTGCTCCCCCTCCTGCGGCACCTCTCGGGGGCCGGCTCGTCGGAGCCCAGCCAAGTCCGCTCGGAGCTCCGCATTCTCCTTTTGGAGATGCTCCATGGCGGCTGTCAAGCGGGCGATCTCCGCCCGCATTTCTGACATACCGTCCGACGGAGGCCCGGGTTGGAGGGCCTCCGCTGCCGCCATGATACAGGCAGTAGCCGCGGAGATGGCCTTGCCTCTAGAGGACTTTGTCTTCTTAAAGGCCACCTCGCTGATCGCAGCCGCTACCTCCTCCGCGAACTTGACCGCTCGCTCCGAATTGGAGCCGCCAGCGGCGTCCGGCTTACCACCACGGTGGTCCGGCTTGTTTTTGGCCCGCTCCCGGAGCGGACGGGCCATTTCGGCGACCACCCCACCCTGAGCACTCTTCGCGGCGTCAGGCCGCATCTTCGTGCCCACCAGTGAGGCGGCAACCACCACTTCCGGCTCCTCTGTTGAGGCCTCGGATGACGAGACCCCGGGGTCGCTCTCCGCACTGATTACCGGTGTATCAGGCCTTTTGAGGCGACCCCGATTGCCCCGCCCCGGCCTCGAAGCGGAAGCTGCTCCCGCTACCGCTCGTCCTCGGCCTCTCCTCACCGTCGGCACTTTCGCGACCGGGAGGCTTTCCTCGCTCGAGGATTGCCCCGCCGATCCTGTGCGCTCCGACCCGCGCGACCTTTTGCCCCAGAATTTGGAGCCCCCACGTCCTACGTCCTGGTCGGACATACTTTGGTCCCCTGAGGGACTGGAGCCTCCTCGGCTCTTGTTGCCGTTGCCGGCAAGCGGTAACTTCTCCGCCAATACAATTGGCACGTCATCTTGGTTTGTGTTTATATTTATTTTATTCAATTCCATTTCTGTTCCCACGAGTAGTGAGGAAATAAATGTCCACCTAGGCAGAGCCTCTTGCCTAGGTAAGCCTACATACTGTAGAGTTCGGCAGGTATCTACAGGGGAAGCGCTAACGACTGGTCCCCCACCAGCCACTCATCCTCTCGCCGCGCTTCGAAACTTAGGATTAGGTGGTTTTTTATCTTAGAGGTGTCCTTCCTCTGGGCCGGGCGGTTAAGCCAAGCCCCCGGCGGCGGCATTAAACATGCCTCCGTTCGCTGTCCAGATAACCTGGCTCAGCGAACCCGCCGAAAGTTCTCCCTCAAGATCGCTCTTGAGGGAGAAACGACAGCCGCTTTGGTGCGCCTGCACCGCAGCGGCTGGGTCACGTCCAGTGTCAATCGACTAACGTCGATCGATCAGGAGCGACCCGCCTCCCTCGTTCCTCCACTGTGCCCTCTGCAAATCAGAGGGACACGCGGAAGAACGTCGAGGAGCATGCTGCTCCCCCGCCCGCAGAAATTAGCCACAAACAATACCCTCTCCGAAAAACTCCCAAACCTTTTCCGAAGAGTATATTGTTCATGCCCAGGGTGCACCGGCCTGACAACTGCTCTTCCCCCCGAACGTATCCATAAGGGACCAGCAGGTATCAGGCACACGTGGAGGTTTTCTGTACGCACCCCAAATAAGACGCGGCCTAAAAGTCGCGCTTGCGACTATACCATTAATACTTAGAATTTACGACACCAAAGGATCCCATATAATAAAATAAACACAATCGCAACAATAAACAATAAAACAAAGATTAAACAAAGGTGTGATTTGAATGTTAGAGCCCAAATCCAGACTATAATAGTACTGAAATTAATAACTAAACCGAATGTGTAGGATACTCACCTGCGGTCATATTGTTTAGTATTCTATGGTCAAAGGGAGCGTAAAACTGAGTTTTAGGTACGACATAAAACTATGAAAGAGCGATACATGAGCCTAAATAATTATATTAGCAGTACCTTTGGTTTAAACGATGTTTAGTCAGGGAAATTAAAGTGTTTATCAAATTGACACACAACTTCAATTTCATATAACCATTATAATTACTAATGACCATATAATTATAAAGCCATTTCATATAACCTGATTTTTTTATCTGTGCTCCTGCCAACGTCAAAATAATACAGTGTATGTGGTTTAAATAATAACAATAACAACTTAACGAATAATGAGACAGAACTGTGGAGAGGACACTATACTCCATTTGAAATAAGATTAGACATTTAAACAAAACTTTTTACAGTCCGTTCATCCGATTTTGACTTCTATACCGTAGGCATAAGGATGGCATTAAAAGCAAAAAGTGGTTACAATACCAACTGTTTACTGCAGCTGTCATTTGTCAAATGTCAAAATCGGTTGAACGGACGGTAAAAAATATTTATTTAAATGTCTTATCTTATTTCGAATGGAGTATAGTTGTGTAGACCGTATTAAGAGGCATCGGGGCACTGAGGAGGTAACCGTGCGGGTGAATTCCATACTAACAACCTACGATTTTGACAGCTCCAGGCGCACAGTTATAAAAATCGAGTTATACAACTGTCAAAGAATGACAGTTGTGATTATAATATGGACAATTTAAGTTGGTGGTCATTTTGCTAAACAATTTATTTCCGTGACTTTATTTTTTTAGGTATTTTATCAAATTGTCTATCTACTACTTTTAGCACTTCATAAAAAGCTTAGTCAGACAGCAGGGTAGTAATTGAGGCTGACTATTCAGTGTGCGTCAAATGAAAGTAATTTCAGTATGAGTACTTCAATAAAAACCGGCCAAGTGCGTGTCGAACCACGCACAATGAAGGGTTCCGTAGTTGGAATGAATTTATCCCAAAAGCAAACTTAACGTTGTAGTTGAAAAACATGTTCTCGCATACATCGATTTATGTCACGGTCAATTCTCCGACCGTAGACCTACGTTTTTGATAATAATTTCAACTTGATCCCTACACGCGTTCCTGAGAAAAAGGGTCATGACAGACTGACTGACAGACGGACAGCGATACGATACTTTAAGGGTTCCGATTTTTTGTTTTGGGGTATGGAACCTATGACCAACTATTTGTATTTTTGTGTACAGACGCCAGCACAAGAAGCTACTACAATATGTCAAATTTATTTAATAGATTTTCAACTTTATCGCTTATAGATAAGGTTCAAAGTAGATTGGGAAAATTTGACAGTTTCGGGTAGCTTGATGTGCTGGCGTCTGTACAGTACCGACCAAAAGTCCATGAGCAATCTCACAAAGCAATAGACTGACGCTTCGGTTTGACTTACGACCTTCTTCTATAAGTTGTTACAATACTATAGACACGCACATTACACACACACACTCACTTTGTCTGCAACCAATGACTAGTTCAATAATCATCATTCGTTTTTAGTTTCATTCGTCTTGTTCACATAAATATTAAAGTTTAGCAGGTAGACCACAAAAAACTAAGTAAATTATTTCGATTTCTGTGGGGTAGATGCAGTTTGTTACGAGTATTTAATTAATAGAACTTTTTTGGTTCGTGGATAATATTGGTGACGAGTATTTAGCGCAGTGTTGTGGTTATTATTATCAAAAAGCAGGCATAAAATATATTGAAGAGATCAGATCAGATCAGAGAATATTATTGCGCTGCGTAAAAGTGAAGTGAATGTCTAATGAAACCGGACTAAGTGTGAGTGTTATCATTTATATATTTCATATTTTACTAAACATAAATCTTAATCAAGGGTATTGTTGATAGAACAGGTATTGTTGAGACAGAAGATGCCTTTAAAGTTTTAAATTCATTGTGAGGTTTAATTCGATTAGTGAATAATAAATAATAAGGTATTATGTGTAATAAAAACAATGTTTTTCTTTGTTCTAGAGAAATACTGTGAGGGTTAAGAGATATGAGGAAGGGGCTTATTATCGAGTAGCAGCGACGTCAAATGGTGAATGAAACAAATGGTTTCATACCAACGAGATATTTTGCTGAATTATTAAAAACACGTCATTATGAACCGTTCGCCGTGCACTCTGAAGGCTTGCATCACTGAAGACCAGCTATAAAACCGTTTTTGACCTTAAAATATTGACCGTACTAACTTAATAAACAACAGATTCGTTATTGCATGAATTTATGGTAACGAATTTTTTAAGCACGTTTCAATAGGGTGTTTGTCGTATTTCTTGCAGATATACCGAAATTGTTTAATATTATTTTAGTAATAGTATTATTTTAGGATTAAAATTTGAGGTTTAGTTTCAATCTTCTTTTCGTAAAGAAAATGAATACTTAAGCTTTAACCTCAATAACAACCAATATTTACTAAAGTCAAATAAAATGTAAAATAATTAATACAAATAAAATATAAACAAACTGCCCATATTTAACCTTAAAATTACCTATTCTGTAAGTAGTTTTTTACATTTTAAGTAGTCTAATATTTTTATTTATTACTTAATTACTTCGACCATGATCAAAGCTTAATATTTATGGTGAAAAAATCCATTAAAAATTTAAAATATTTCATAATTTAAATATGTCAAAATAATACAAACTGCTTCTAAGTTTCTTGACATCTATTTCACATCTTATTCAGCTGAAGTAATGATAAATAATTGTAGCAGTTTTTTAACTTATGTAAAATAAATATAACGAATAAACATATTATTTTTAATTTTGTTATCATATATCACGCATTTTTTATTCTAAAACCTTTATTGCAATAACAACATAAAAAAGCAGCAATATTTAAAAAATATTATTATCGAAAACAAAAATAATAATATTTGCAAAAAACCGCATTGTGTTTTACGAGATTAGAACCTGAGGCAGTTTGAATTCCATACCAACGCTTAACGCTTTCTGCTATCTGCACTTGTTAAGTTACTATCGAATTTTAGCAATGCCATTAACTGGTCAAGTTCACGCGCATAGTGCGTGTGTGCTAGCATGTTTAAAGCGACGGAAATATATTGTTGTTTCGTGTAGTGCAAAACTGCGTTATCTGTGGTGTGTGTATCGTGTTGCTTACACATACAAATGTACGAGCTATACCGCGTGTTCACAGCAATACGACTCTTAGCACACAATTATGTACATAATTAACTATCATACATATTGCAGCTTTCAAACTACATAACAAGAAGTTCAAAAGTGTTAATGTATTCTTAAACCCCACAAATGACTTCAACGACCTTCCTTTAAAACAGCTCTTACTTCCAATCCAATAGCTCCCCATCGATTTTCATGACCTACAAATAAATACAAATAAAAATCGTAGCACTTAAAAGTTTAATATCAAGGATTCCTTAACGTATTCTCGTCTCAAACATGTCGGTGATTGGTCGAACAGGGCTGCAAGTGTCTACCTACGTGATTCGGAAGCAAATTCAACGAACTAGGTACAGTTGGCACAAGAAATAGGTATGCGGGGAGGTTGACTTACAGCAGGGATTCCCAAAGTGGTCGATATCGGTTTCCTAGGGGTCGACATAAACGAAGTCAGAATGAAAAATAACACTCTGTAGCAGCTGTTTTAAGTTAGCGGACCATTATGAATAAGGGGGTTGATCTTAAAAGTAGGTAATTTGGCCATGGGGGTCTGAGGTAACAGTTCATTTTGGAAAAGGGGTCACTTGTCCAAAATAGTTTGGGGATCCCTGACTTACAGCAAGCAGTATTTGAGTGACCAAGTATTTAATATTATTGAAAGCAGTGGTGGCCCAGTGGTAACGGCCGCTACTTACGAGTTGTACGTCATAGGTGACCCAGACAGGCGCTTTACTTTGTGTAAATTATTTCATCACCACTGCTCTCAAAACGGTAAAGGAAAACATCGTGAGGAAACTGGCATGTCCTAGAACCGAAAATTCGAAGACATGTGACATCTATCAACCCGCACTGGGTCCGCGTGGTGGATTACGGCCCACTCCCTCTCACAGAGAGGAGGCCTGTGTCCCAGCAGTGGGAACATTATAGGCTGATGATGATGATGATGAAGTATTTAATATTGCTTTTCTAAATGTCTCTAGTGAAGCAATTTACCGACATAGTAAAAATGATAGTTACTTGCGTAGTTCATCATCTGCCTAGCTTTTTTAACCGACTTCAAAAAAAGGAGGAGGTTATGACGCACTCAGGGAGTTTTTTTTCAACTATTTTGGGGCGCCTCCTGCCTAAATGGATGCAGCTAAATACCAATATGTTACATGGAATAACTGCCTATCTGACCTCCACAATCTAGTTACTTGGTATTGTATTTTATCTCACGAAGTGACGCGCTCTTTACTTGTGCTTACCAAGTGTAAAAACACGCTGTGAATGTGTTTGGAAGCGCAGGAGCTCTCGGTACCGCCGAGGCAATGGCGAAGTCGGCAGTGTCTGTTAGTGTGTGTTATGTGCTGACGCTCACCTTCACGCACACATTCACAGCGTGTTTTTACATTTGATTACCACAAGTAAAGCGCGTTGCTTCATGAGATAAAAATACTATAACACGATATCCCTCGTTGGTAAGACTAGTAAGATTGCTTGCGTTGTTCATGGATGTTTATTGTACCTACCTACGCCTGTGTACTTGAGTATTTTGTTATTTGTACCTTCTGTACTTGTATCCGAAGTAAGTTTTACGTCGGATTTTACTACTGCAACGTGATTGATACAGTGTAGAATTACTTGGGGAGTCACTTTTATAGCGGAGTCTTTGTGAATAAGAATCGGCCTTGTTTAAAATTTTGAAGATGTTTCTGTTGTTACTGCGAAACTACTCCGTACAATGTTTTATCGCGGACCGACTTGAAGAGATAGTACTAAAGAAATGTTTTTATTTCAAATAAATTATTATCGGAAACTTTTTGATATTTTTCTGCAAACATATTTTTCTTTAATCGCAGTGGACTGGGAAAAGTGGAAAGAGGGAAGAAAAGCCTTTGCCCTGCAGTGGGACAACACTGACTTATAATAATAAAGTCCCCACCGCCGTATCTCCACGTTGTGCGTTGACGTCATGGTGGGGCTTGCGCGCTCCAAACTCTAGGTCTGTGCCGGTAGAGTTTACTTTGCCGAAACAAGTTTAGAATGAGGAGCTAGACCAAGAGAGATACAAAAACCCACAGGGCAGCATGTGGCGAGCTGTTGGGCAGTAGCGACCCCACGGACCCTACCTCCCGGGAGAAGTCTTGTTCCTCATCTCTGGCTTGCCTTTATTGACCGGCTTGAGTGGAGATTCGCAAGAGCAAACGTGCTCGGAGGAAGGAAGTATTCCAGTAAGTGCTCGTAGGGATCTTGATCATCTTCCGGGCTCTGGGATTGTTCTGAAAGCCGTGGAATACCTCTCCACTCCTCAAGCACCGCAAGACATGTTGACCCCTTGTCGCTACATCACTATGTGCTAGTGACAGTTTTCGGGGGCCCATTATTGAGTGACCAAGTCACCCCCTGCCATTTTATCCAGGAACATATAAAACAATGATCAGGCAGAGGCCATAGTACTTCCATAGTTCCAGGTCACCAGTCAACTTAAGCCACCCAAATCCATAGTTTAATAGCTTTGTTTTCATAACGTCTATAGTAATAGTCCTACACCAACCGGGGGTTGTCCTTGGGTGCACTAGCATAGTGCGAACAGGGATAATCGTCGGTTGGTGCCTCAATTCATTAAAACGCCTAACGGGCCTCTGCGAGTTTACTTCGGCCCTTCGTACACCTTCCAAAGGTCCAAGACCCCAGGGTCCCAAGAAATGTAAAATATAAAAATATTTTTCGTTTTTATTTTATTATCTTTACGTTTTTTCCAGTGCTAAAAGTAATGCTGATTTTCTTGGGCAGACTTTAAGTGGTTATTAAGTAAGTACCTTCCTACTAGGTATCATTTACACTTTGAAATACAATGAGGCCAAAAAAAATCGAACAGCACATTTTCTAGGTATACTTGCCTAAAAGTTTAATTTGGTATTTGACTCTGACCTATTTACTTCGGTCTTTCTACTCAGAGTAGGTAGTCAGATAGGAAACGCCGAACTCATCTAATTTTAAAACGTACGTTATTTTTGACGTGTAAAGGTTTTTTTTTAAAACTAATTTACTGAAAATAATTAAAACTGAAGTTTTTAAACGGTACTTATCAAAAAATCTATTTTTATTTTTTTGTATGTCTGTTCGTTTGTTCCGGCTTATGTCCGAAACGGCTGGACCGATTTTAACGGGACTTTCACTGGCGGATAACTGATACTATAAGGAGGCTACTTTATTTTAGAAAAATTAGGGCTCACGCGGGCGAACCCACGAGCATCAGCTAGTTTATCAATAAAATAACCTAATTTCATAATATCAACACCTAACGATGTAATTATTTCGTATAGTAATGAGGAAATGATTATGGAAATGAGGTCAGTGTCACTGCTTTGTTAATGCGAAATTCTCGTTTAGCGTTAATTTATTGAATCTAATTGTGAGCAAAAACAGTAAGCTCTGTTTCAACCGGCCTAACAAACGAAATTGAACGTGCGAGATTTACATTCAAATTATATGTGCAGCAGGCTGGTGTAAACACATCAGATGTTGCTAAATTATTACATTTACAGGGCAAAATAAATAAAGATATCAAGTCTTCTTCTTCTTCGTGTCGTTAGAGACTTAAGGAAATAGCACACATATCAACTCGGAAAGAGATCGTCACCGTACCAACTCGAGCCATTCAGTATTCTTTGTATGAAACTCCCTACTGCAACGCACACTAATCGGAATCGTAACGTAATCGCCTCGCCTCGGGACAAGCTCACGAACCACGGTACGGTGCTGGTCAACTTGCAGTTTCCGCGCTTACAGCTCGTCGTCCCCGCGCTTATGTCTCTTCGTCCACCATTGCCCCTCTCACCCCTCCCGCGGCCTGCCTGCAGCACACTACTGCCACACGCGTTTACGGCGAGCCGTGAGCGTGGCGTCGCCTAGCCGTAGCCGACTCGACGTATCGGAGCTGCTGATCCGCTTTGGTTACGTGTTTACGTTAGGTTGACGCCTGTTTGATAGCGAGGCGAAAGGCGATACGGTGACGATCCCTTTCCGAGTTGATAAGTGTGCTATTACCTTAACCTGGTGTCAGAGTTTTTATGCTGCCCATTATAGGCTCTACATGCCGTCGAGAAATATAGACATCAAGTAAAGGGTATTTAAATGACAAATTACTACCAACTTAAATTGTCCGTATATTCGAATCACAACTGTCATTCTTTGACATTTTTATGAAATATTTCACGGAAAATGTATGTATAGTGCGTTCATTATAACTTGACCTGTGACGCGATTAGTAGCGCTTTCTATCAGTCGCCATTTTGAACTCTACCAGTATTGATACTAAGCTTGACATGCAATGGTGCCAATATGAGTGAGTCAATTTTATAAACAATTAATTTCCCTGACCGTACCTAACGGAAATAAAAATTGACGTATACATTTCACGCTGGGCGTGGAGAGAGTCGTCTTTTTCCCCACTATATACTTAGTGCCATAAGACATTTGTTGCCAGCAGAGGCTATCTCGTCATGGTTGAGAAATGTGGTACTTATTAGTCGCATCAAGAAGGTGTGGCTGTTTTGAAAGAACACCTAACATCTTCGTTTTCCCTTGCAAGAAAACTAAAATTTTGAACTTTTTTGGAAACGGCCAATGTTTGAAGTGCTATATTTCGGGTTCTATTGGACCTACAGAGCTACGGCTGCGCTCAGAATTGCTCAGTTGTAGCAATTTGTAGGTATACTTTAAAAATATATACTAAGTGTGACTTTTTCTGTAGGATGTTCCTTTTAGGTATACCTATAGCAAAAACTGAAAGAAGTCAGAAAATTTCGAGGGTTTTCGAGCACCACGCAGTTAGCAAAAGTCACTCTAAGCTGCAAATTTGGTTTTACACTATTGGTATTTATACTAACAACATGCACATTAGTATAGTGCAATTTTTTGCGACCTAACGCGTTTTTGTGTCTACCGGAACTGCCCTATTTTCTTTGTTTTTTGGGTGGGAAATTATCAAATAACTTCTCCCGCTCTGGAGTAAAACTCACCCGTGTTCCTTCAGTTGCCATGCTGCCGGGGGCCACGGTAACCCTTTCGGACAAACCCACAACCCCGACATCTCTTTGAGGCGCGCGTGGAACACAACGCGCCGTCGACCCGGGCCTGGTCCTTATCGGACGGTACGGTGACAGGCCTAATAAGTCATTTTCATTTTAAAAGTATGTAAGCATGATACTATTCCTTCAAATAATTTGTTAATTGATTTATCATCGTGCTAGTCATTTACTTGACATCTAGTAGCTATCTAGATAGCACTAAGGCGTTGGCTAGATTCTAGACTAATGGCGTTACTTTGTTAACATTTACTTATATTAAAAGCACCCTCCTTAAATTTCAGTTCCAACAAACAATTCTATGTCACACTGGTATTATTCATCAAACATCAAAATCTGATACTAGTATCAGAGGGGTCGGTTACTTTGTGAGCCAACAAATATTGTAAACAGCTTGCAGACCGGATTATGTGTCTAAAACACTTCTGGTACACGTATTGTCCGAACACCATGCAAGCGTATACCGATCACATTTCAAGCTTAGAGCACACTCATGTAGCCTGCAAAATTTAATACTGTATATATTCTGAGAGCGACTTTGGGGAGGTCTGTCTTCTCGCAGATTGATTTATTGGAGGCCCCGGGCCTTCGACGCATTCCTATTCCCTGTTAATGGAAATCGTAACGGGGTGTCCTTTTCATTTTCTACCAATGACTACGGCCGATGTTATAAAAAAGTTTGAGGATTTGTTTCCGTTGATTTTTCTTATTCCACTTTTCCTTCTTCGTCGTTTATTGTGCCGTTCAGATTTGTGTGCTCATTTTTTTAAATAATCCGGCGGTTGATCGAGATTAATATAAGGAAAAATAAACGATAGGACTCCAACGGATAGAATTATGTTGGGATGATTGTGGGGTTCTTTTCGATTTCGAATCCATTTGTTTAGATAAAATTTTGTACCTATTTAGTAGATTTGAGATCCTGTATAATTTTGAAGTGAAAACTTCTTTAGGCGCGTTGGGCATTTTGGAGATGGGACTAAACCATTGATTTCGCGACACCATGACGGCACCTCATTTTTGAAAAGGCGATTGTGGTCTTTATTTATATTATGTTACGGATCAATGTTCTATGCAGGTATTTTTACTTTAAAGGTTTTGTAAACGCGATTATACTCTTTATTTATTTAATATGTTGCGGATCAATGTTCTATGCAAGTATTTTATTAAGTTTTTTTTTGTAAACGCTATTGTGCTCTTTATTTAGATAAGGTTACGAACCAATGTTCTATAAAAGTATTTTTCTTCCACCAAGGCGATCTTGTTCAAGTTTTCACTTCTGTCGGCACTCCCGGAATGCCACCACATTTTTTTTATGTAAAAGCTATTTATTGTACGTTATTACAATGTTTTCAATCATATCGTCGCCCTCCCCGCTAACTGTCGTAACTATCAATTGATATTTTTCCAGGGCAACAGTTTTTCGGTCGCGCGCTACAATCATGTTAAATTGTATTTTGAACATTTTAATTATATCGACTAAAATGACTTTTTGTTGTATTTTGGTTGACATTTTGATTGTATTTTGACATTTTAATGGTATTTTTTAAATCTGAATACTTACTTGAAGTACTTTGACATTGGAATTGTATTATGACATTTTAATTGTATTTAGACATTTGAATTGTATTTTGACATTTTAATTGTATTTTGACATTTTAATTGTATTTTGACATTTTGATCTTATTTTGACTATTACGTATTTATTAATTGCATTTTGACTGAATTAATTTTAATTGTATTAAACTGTTAATTTTTTATCTGATAATTGTGTTTAATGTTCTTATTTTTTATTATTGCATCGTATTCATTCATTTAAATTTTGCATGTCGAATCTTGGGCAGAATGTATGGCTCAACTTTAATTCTTCACGACCTTATTTGTATACCTACATTCTAGCAAATAAATAATTTGATTTGATTTGTTTTTTTTTTTTTTTACCGTTGCGTTAGCTGTGGTTTTATTAATGAATTAATAACTTTTTACAAATAGCTCTTGACTTAATCTTTAACTCACTAACTGTAGATGTGTGCATATACAACAGGTGAGAATATTTTTTCCCTTCTTTTGCACTTACGCAAAACAAAATACGTGATTACCTATCTTCTAAACGGTAAACGACATAGACACGACGATTAAAGAGAACTTTTCGAAACAAAGTTCTGAACACGTAGGTAATGTCAGTGCAGATACGTCAGTTTGTGAGATACGACAGTTGGCGGGGAGGGCGACAATATTCTACAACAATTTTCCAATAAAATTCTAACACTTTCATACAAAGGCGACTACATAGTACATTGATAAAAAAAATGCTGAACAAATGCTGTAATCCATTCCAGAATAAATTAGATTGCGTTCTTAATTAAGTCGGTAGGAGTTCATAGTGAAGGTATTTCAATTAATGTAGATATTAGAATATGGTTGAGTTAATTGGAGCACTTTGAAATTGCAAGTACTGAGTACTATGGCATAATTATTACTAAAGCTTCGCTTTGGATAAATAAGCATTCTATTAAAATTGGCGATCGATTTTGGCAAGGTGACTTGTAAGAATGCTTAGATGTGTGTTCTTCTAATGATTAATAGGTAATAGAGTTATCTACTGGCAGTAGGAAAAAACTAATTGGCAATAAAATTCAGCAATATTAAAAACCGGTCAAGTGCGATTTGGACTCGCACACGAAGGGTTCCGTACCACCGTACAATATTTTGCAAAAAACGCCGAAAAAAACACGTTTCTTGTATGGGACCCTTCTTTTTTGAACATCTTTTCTTGTCTCGGGACCTAAGTCCCGAGTCCGAGGTCCGGGACAGCTGAAGCCAGCTCGCAGAGGCCCATTAAACGTTTTTAATTAAATGACGCAAATTTTAACCAACCGACGACTGTCCCTGTTCGCACTATGCAAGTGCACCCAAGGACAATCCTCGATTGGTACAGAACTATTACCTAGAAAATGGAAACAAAACATATTGGGCTATGGGTTTGGGTGGCTATAGTGGATTGGACCCTCTTTTATTATTAACTTTGTTTTTATTATTTTTTGCTATAGCGGTAATAGAAATACACTATCATTAACCGCTTATTACATAAAATATTAACAAAACAAACATCAAACAACGTACCGTAATATTCCACTGATTAAACCTGTCTGCAACAATCGGGAACATAATATACCGTACTTATGTAAGCAAACAGAATACTTCTAAATGATTTATTGAAGGCTCCTTCCATTGTGGCGCGAATCCCTCGCACGAGCTAAATATCAATGACAGTAAGAAAGATTTATTATGTTTCGTAAGAAACACTGCCGAGTAAGTTTCACTGCAGTTGGCTAACCGATAACTTTGAACGAGAGGCGGTACTTAAGAGCCTTTAATCTATTTCTACTAGACGGTTTGAGCTTGGAAAATATATGCATGTTTTTTGCAAATAAATTGGCTTTTGTTTTTAGTTTCAGTATTGATTTTAGTATTTTAGCTACGTAAGCTGGTTTAAACCAGACGAAGATGGCGGGATGAGCTGGACTCTTTTAAAAAAAATTGGTCCTTGGAAGCTCTGGACAGAGAGAGGTGTCGTCATGGTGTCTCTAAATCAATGGTTTAGTCCCATCTCAAAAATGCCCAACGCACCTAAAGAAGTTTTCAGTTCAAAGAAGCTGGCTTCACGTTCACAATAATAATTATTTATCATTATGGGTATCGATTTGTTTCGACTATTAAAGTCGACTAAAGCGTCTATTATCTGTGTTATTGATGAATACCTACCATCTATTCTAGTTAATACTGGTAATTTCTCAGTAGCAGCTCGGAGTCTGGATTTGTGCCCGGTTGATGGCAATAGGCTCGCCCCCTATTACATGGGACTTAAACATAACTGGCGAAATGTGGGTGTACCTGCTACAGGGACACCTCTGCCCAACCCTTCGGGGAAACAAGGCGTGATGTTATGTTATGTTATGTATTCTAGTAAACGTTTAACCTATAACGGTTAGCTATTAAATAACAGTGTCATTTTTACTTCATTTAATTTTAGTTTTATTTTATGAAGAGTAATTTTTACTTCATTTATTAGGGTTCCGTAACCGAAAGGTGCCAAACGGAACCCTATTACTAAGCCTCCGCTGCCCGTCCGTCCGTCCGTCCGTCCGTCAGTCTGTCTGTCCGTCCGTCCGTCCGTCTGTCCGTCTGTCAACGGGCTGTATTTCATGAACCTTGATAGGTACACAGTTGAAATAACAACATATAATAAAAAACAAGAAACGTAATTTTTTTAGGCGTTTTTTGCTCGATCTTTATACGGTACGGAACCCTTCGAGTGCGAGTACAATCCGCACTAGGCCATTTTTTTCATTTTATTAGATATCTCATCGTTATCATGATTGGGAGCTTTGTTCCACCCACTTGCACTGCTGAAGGTTTCATTAAGGGGGCTGAAACATTTTCGAAGTAGTCCGTTATTGACAAAGTGACACTCTGTCAGCGGTAACGATGATGGAAAAGTCAAAAGAGTATGGGTGTGATATAAGTTACTAACCAATATGCTTAGCCTTTTCCCAACTATCTTGGGGTCGGCTTCCGGTCTAACTGGTTGCAGCTGAATACCAGTATTTTACATGGAGCGACTACCTATCGGACCTCCACAACCCAGTAACTGGGTAATACGATACCCCGTGGTAAGACTGGTTGTCAGACTTTTGGGCTTCTGACGACCCGTAACGACTGTCAAAGATCCACGAATGACAGCCGGGACCAACGGCTTAACGTGCTTTCCGAAGCACGGAGGAGTCTTGGTATATAAAGATAAGCGTAACATAACCTGATGGATCGACCCGTGCGGCTGTTATTATTTAGAAGCTACCGAAAAGCTTCATCACAACATAAAATATCATCACGCCTTGTTTCCCCGACCCACATTTCGCAGCTTTTCACAGCTTAAGATATCAATTCCGTTGAAGGTCGTTTTAGTAATACGAAACGCTTTGAAAGCGATTGCCACTTGTCTAGGCCCTCAGTAGGCTATGTTGCCACTCCTTTGTAACCTCGCGTAGTATCGAAAAGCGATCGCCGCGCGGCATACGCGATCGTCGCGTGCATACGAGTTTTCGTTCGGAAAACCGAAAAACGCCATCTGTCGGCGCGACTACACGTTCAGGTTCGCCGAACGAAAAGTGACATGTGAGTGCGACGATCGCGAATTCGTGTATTGATCGCTTATAAATAGGACGCAGCTCTACGCCTTTGGCGGCAGCCTTTTTATTTTTTTTGTTTTGGAAAAATATCTAATAACTTCTCCCGCTCTGGGTGGAGCGAGCGGGCGTGTTAGACTCCTACTGACTAAAACCCACCCGTGTTCCTTCAGTTGCCTGTATGTTGCCAGGGGCCACGGTATCCCTTTCGGACTTTCTCGCGACCCCGGCAGGCATCGGCCCTATCGGACCCTGTCAGTTCTGCTGACATCTCTTTGAGGCGCGCATGGAACACAACGCGCCGTTGACCTGGGCCTGGTCCTTATCGAACGGCGAGCTACTCATTGCTCACCATCCACAAACCCGTGGCTACGGTGGCCGGAAATCGGCCTGCGACTCCCGACGCCCTGGGCGTCTCCTGCGGCGGTTAGGGGCGTGAGGGCGCGAAATTTGCCTCTCCCTAATGCGTTCCGCCTCCTCCTTCGCGAGCATTACTGCTTCGCAGAAGGAGGTGACGGCCTCCCAAGCTTCTCCAGCCTGGCAGCACAATATGACAATTAGGTACGCGCGTTTACGCCGCCCAGACATGGTTTTCAAAAACGCTTCGACTCTCCGAGCCAAACATATACAAAAATTGTAAATTGATGGCACCTATATTTAAGCTAATATCGTAATCCCAATAGCCCGTGCTTTTACTATGACTGATAGGGTAATTATCAGTGGCTAATTAAGCAACACTATTAAACGAACATGTTGTATTAATTAACCTTAAATTAACGTAATAGCTACTGTTGAATAGTAAATGCGTTAATTAAATTTGTACAGCTTATAAAAGTGTCAATTATGAATAAAAGTATTAGTAGAACCAGTTAATGTTCATAAAAAGCATTGATTTATTGACTCTGAGTAAATTAACTACAAATCCCATTAGCTTCACAATACACTAATAGCGATTTTCGGAATGATAGATACGTTTCCAACCTCCTTCTGTAATTGAACATAATAGATCTATACGTTCTGTATATTCTAGATCCCTATTTGATAAGGGAGCATTAAAATAGCCTTCAAGAGTGGAAATTTTAACCACGAAATGGGCAATTCTCATAGTTACGATACCGAAGAAGAACAAGACTTGTTATTGAGTTTATTTTTTGTAGAATCGATCGCCATGCTACTATATATTTTGGTTTTACATACATTACGCCACCTGGTGCTATCCATATGCTCCTTTTGCTTCTTTTGAGTTCATACATCTGGTCATACACGCACGCCGGTGGCAAGCACTGAATATCGCCAATAAGGTGACTATTGTGTCCTTCTAGGGTGTCCCCTCTCGACGGTTCTACTCACATCTGCAAAAATAGCGGATAAAAAAAAATAACTGGCACTCCGGGAGTGCCGACAGAAGTGAAAACTTGAAAAAAAATCGGCACTGCGGTAATCAACGGGTTGATGTCTTGTACTGCACGGCGTCCGAGAACATTGATCCGTAAAGTAATATAAATAAAGAGCACAATCGCGTTTACAAAACGAGGTGTCGTCACAGTGTCGCGAAATCAATGGTTTAGTCTCATCTTTAAAATGCCCAACGCGCCTAAAGAAGTTTCCACTTCAGAAATGATTTACTTGGCCATTCAATAGTCTTCGAGGGTTAGTAGTGCATTGGTACACTGACACCATTCGCGTATTTGATTAAAATCGATGTAAATGAGACAAAGATCAGTAAAATCGAATGCAGAGAATGCTTTGTTTAGTACTACGAATAAAACAGTTTGTTACTTCTTATCTAGATATCTGTTCGACGTCGAAACGTTTTCAATGAGATCCTTTATTGAAGATTTACTGACGTTTGGGAGCTAATATGTTTTGAGAGGATTTTCCTTTTTAATTTAAAATGAGGTTGATAGTTCTCTAACGCAATACAGTACAACATCCCAGGTGTATTGTGAGTATTTTATTAACTGATAAAAAAGGAGGTTCTCAATTCGACGCGTATATTTTTGACCTTGTGTTGTAGCTAGTCTCAGATAATAAAAAAACCTTAAAAAAAAAATTGTCGTCGATTTGTTGTAGACCGATTTTGATAATTCTTTTTTCATATTGGTAGAGGAACATTACGCAATGGTCCCATATAAATTTTATTGACCTTGCTTGGGTAGTTTTGAGTTAACTTCGATAATGTATATTTAATCACTTTGTGTATTTCGATGATGTTATAATACGATGTTATAATACCTGTCACTGTTGTTTATATAGCAATTAGTGGTATACGAATTGGCGTGGGTTAGGTACCATATTGACGTTGTGACTTTCCGCATCCAGCGGATTCCTGCGGCCTTCACAAAGGCCGCAGGAATCCGCTGGATGCGGAAAGCACAAAATCGGTCGAAGTGGAGGTGCTTGGGGGAGGCCTATGTCCAGCAGAGGACGTCTTTCGGCTGAAATGATGACGATGAGGTACTATATTTACAAATAAAAAACTACTTTAATTTCGGAAGTCGGTGGCAAAAAACTAAAATACAGATTCAATAAAATTTAAATCGATTGAAAAACAATTTAATTTTTCAATTGCATTTTTTATTCGATTGATGGAAATTAAAGTTATTTTTCACTTTGTAGTGTTTTTTTGGAAGTCGGTTTTTTTTTTTGTAAAAACGTATTTTATCTTAATAATTTGGATGGTTGGTGGTAAAAAAATATTTGGATCTGCATATATGGAAGAAAAATGTTTATCTAGTTCTAACCTAACTGTAGTTAGGAAATAAAACTGATATATTTTATATCAGGTCATAATAAAAACAATGAAATAAGTACCCAGATTTTTTCTACACGTTTAAAGTTACTCTCACAAATTAACTAAACCCACCGGTCAATTATAAGAAGTACACACGTACACATACTCCAACAGCTCTGAGATAAGTTCAATTCAGCCTTAATCCACTCCGTCGGAGCAATTGACCTATGAAAGGTCACAATAGGCACAATAATAGAGTGGGTATTTTCCAAAGAGTTCCCTTTTACGATAATTGCTTATAGCCTTTCGTAGCTCCGGGTCTGAGCTGTCGAGATTTACGCTATTTCGAGGTTTAAAACTTTAAATATTGATTATCGGGAGTTTCTGAGACGTTGGTAGCTTCTGTCTGGTTTCGGAAGCGTTTTTTGTGTCACAATTAACGTAATTTTATACGTTCCTTGAAGTGTTTCAATGAACACCTTAATATTGATAGGGCCACAATATATAGTGGTAACGCAACAAATATAAACTGGCTTCTTAATACACCAATTGATTTTCTGAGCTACGCTAGGCCAGCTCAAGTACAAAGAGTTACCAACGACGTACGGTAGACTGTACTTGAAGCATACATCCCATACTATTAAACGACCAGTATTTGTATACATATATTTGTAATCACGTTCTCGAAAACGGCCCTAACGATTTCGATGGGAAAATTAGTTTTCTCCGTATTTTCACCTGAGCAGAGCTCGGTCACCCAAAGTTTAGAACAAGATAATGAATAATGACATTGGAATAATGACATTAGAATAATGACATGGCAGCATGTAATTAGTATGAACTATCCTATACTATTAAATGAGCATTCTCTATTTTCACCAGAGCAGAGCTCGGTCGCCCAGGTACCATTATTTTATCCATCAATCTGGTCATAAATAGGTATGCTATGTTTAATTATAGGATTCTTGCATTAGGAAAACACATATTTTCCCATAAACTATAAACGGTTCACCAATGTTTCACTAAAACAACATTAGTAAATTTTTAGTTTACAACCAACGTTTCGTATACTATTTGTTTTACAAACAACTTATTCCGCAAATGTTTTAGTTTATAATCACTCGTTTTACAAACATTTATTTAACAAATGCTTCTCTTTACAAATGTTTCGCATGATATTTAATCATTTATTCATTTTTCATTTAATATTTAGATTTTTTTGGAAAAATCACGTTTAATCACTTTTTTTAAACCAATCACAAAGTGATCATGATTGCAATTTCCATTTGGGTCAAATAATTTATAGGCAAGTACTGAAGTTCTTTAAACCTAATAAAGTATTTTTTTCTATATATTCTAGTAGTTTTTGGCACTCGCCGGCCGCTGCCGCGGCACCGCTCGCTTCGCTCGCTCGGCTCGTGCGTAGGGGGTCACAGTTCTAACCTAACCTAACCTAATCTAACTACATAGTTCGGTTCCGGGTAGCTTTTTTTTTTCTGTTAGCTCAAGTCGTTTCTGGCATTTAATTTTTATTGTTGATTTTTTAATTAAAATTACCCTTTTGACTATTTAATGAGTTTCATTTTTAGGAAATTATGTAATGCAATATGTAAAACGTTTTTATTCCAAACGTTGTTTTATGAGATAACATGAATAAAAAATGAATTGTTTGTCAAGTAGTACGTTATTACAACAAAGTTTATCGGATAATTAATTTCTTAAGTGAATTATTTGGCAAACTTGTTGTTGTATAATGATGAAATAACAAATCATATTTTTGCCAATCGTTATTTGTCAAGTGAAAATTTGTAAATTAAGTTTTGGTGAAATGACTGGACACCACTATAAACGTATTCGCATAACACAAAACAAATGGATCAGTGTGTCGAGCGAATAAAAAGGATTATGTTATGTTATAACTAACGCATGCATGTTGTTTATATAGCAATTTTCTTTAAAAACCACCATTTTCTGTATTCTCTATTCAGTAGGTACAGTCATTTGGTGCTCAAATAGGGTACTTGGAAAGTTTTCCGGGAGTTTTGAAAATTGGTGATTTTATTTATTTCGATCGACCGATTTTTACGCAAGCGGTAAAGAAACGCTGGCAAAACAAAAAGACCACGTCGAAATCAATAAAATTACCAACTTTCAAAACTCCCGGTTTTCCGGGTAAAACTACCTACTACGAACGAAATCGCTCTTAAAAATCATGTTAAC
This sequence comes from Agrochola litura, assembly GCA_949152395.1. Lineage (NCBI taxonomy): Eukaryota > Metazoa > Arthropoda > Insecta > Lepidoptera > Noctuidae > Agrochola > Agrochola litura. The sequence continues at coordinate 13,112,926 of OX424505.1, read as the reverse complement.
AAAAGGTAACCACCGTACGATAAATCCTTCTAATTTTGAACAGAATATTCGAAAGACGGAAACCTGTATGCCATGGCATAAAGAGGTCGGTTAGCAAAGAAGAAAATACGATTAAATTAAATTTCCGCTAGTCTCAAAGGGCTTTCGATAGCTGCAATATCTTAAGCTGGCTCTCCAAAGGTCTGGCTATCGCGATCCTTCCTTTTCTACAGCGAGCCTTTTCATGTAGTAGTTTAGCCTTAGGGCGCGTTTACACGACAAGGAATTGCTTGTTTTTTGTTGGGGAAAACAGAGCGTAATTTTGTGTGTACTTCACACGCGAGGCTGTCGTGAAATGAATGAAGGGTTGCGAAATACGTTGCGCGATTTTGGGTTACGGTAATCTATTTCGTTATTTTTTTTGTAGGTATATAGGATGAATGTTGGTACATTATATTTTGATGGTTCTCATTTCCTGTGTAGCTCAGTCACCTTATATTCTTTGCGCTCAACTGATTTCTTTTTCAGAACATAGTAGTTATTTAAGCAACTGTTACTGTATATTAAGGGGTATTAAAACACGAATGTGTGGGTTTATCACATGAGGCGATGCCGATAGTGTGGTAATAGTAACACATGAGTGTTATAATAGCTAATTATGTACAGTTGCATACAAGACTTTATCTTATCTACACCCATGATCCTCTATAAAAGGTTTTGAAATTATAGGGTGTTGTACAATGTTGTAAGAACTCTATGTAAATTCATGGAAATTCGAATAACCTACTCGTTTTTGAAGTGAAAACTTATTTGGGCGCGTTTGGGCATTTTTGAGATAGGACTAAACCATTGATTTCGCGACACTATGACGACACCTCATTTTTGTAAACGCGATTGTGATCTTTATTTATGTTACGTTACGAATCAATGGATCAATGTGTGATAACTTTAAAGGTTTTGGAAGTATTATTTTTTGTAAACACGATTGTGCTCTTTATTTGGATAAGGTTACGGACCAATGTTCTGTACAGGTATTTTGCTTCCACCAAGGCGATCTTGTTCAAGTTTTCACTTCTGTCGGCACTTCCGGAGTGCCACCACTTTTTTTTTTAAATTACTGCGTAGTGATAGTGAAACGCGCGTGCATGACAATGTTCTTTTTTAAATTCATAAAGATACCACGAATTGACTAGTGGAAATGTGGCTGTTTAATGGGAAGGGATCGAAAAAGCAAAAGAGTTGCATAATTAAATTTAGTACAATATTATAACACTCGTTTGGATGATATTATGGTTACTATAACACTGGTTGTTTTAATGTTGGCTGTTTCAGAAACTTATACAGAGGATTTATAGCGTGGGTGAAGATAAAAAGATTTAAAATCGATAGATTTTATGCCGATTTCATGCTGAAAAGAAACTTCGTATATGTAAGTATCTTACACTGGTCGATGATCGTAAAGCGTAAAATGGCAGCCGGAAGATCAGCTGTTCAAAGCGAAGGTACTGGTTAATCTCTTTTACTGGACTTCAGACTTCGAAATATCTACAAAATATACCTTATTTAGTCATAGGTTTTGTTAACGTAGGCATTCACCTGCTACAACTACTTATTGAAAGAAACGAATAACTCACGCCGGTAGCACACCTCCGCCGCGAAACCATATTCAATTCAATTTATTCATTAACAATTTTTACATCGTGTCTGAATTTCTATAACTAAATATACAAGAAACATGCAATCTATATTTAAATCATTACAATTATCCAAACTACATAAAAATCAATCATAAATGTAAAAATAAATGTCATAAGTCAATTAATAAAATTCAATAAATATTTCCATTTCAAATCCATTAAATTATGTTATTATCGACTTTTGTTTTAGTTTATAATTCATTAATAGAATATAGACACTTATCACTTAACAAGAACCGTTTAAGCTTATTTCGAAACCCACTTGTATATACTAGACTTTTATTTCTGTCAGCAGTTTATTGAACATTTTTAATGACTTGTGGTAGGCGCTATGCTTTACAACGTTCAGGTGAGGAACTTGCTTCATCTGGAGATCTTTTCTTCTTGTGCTCTCTTTTTTTTGCCTTTCATCTTCAGTCTCATATTCAAAGATATATTTTGATAAGTGACTAAGTAGGACCAAAATGTACAAGCTTGGGACTGTCAATATATTTAAGTCATTAAAATGTGGCTTGCATGATTCTTGCTGTTGAATTCTAGCTATGGTTCTGACTGCTCTTTTCTGAATTACAAAAGCTTTTTGAATATTGTAATCATAACTTTCTCCCCAGAAAAGTATGCTGTATCTCAGTTTTGACTCAACTAATGGTAATAGACCATTTTTAAATGTTTTATGGTTACCTCGTTTCTTAGACTTCTTAGTACGTAACAGGCAGAGCTAATTGCTTTCTCTAAGTATGTTAGCTCTTGTTTCCACTTTAACTGGCTATCGATATGAACTCCCAGAAAGTTAACCACTGGGACCACGTTCACTGTTTCTCCGTTTATGACGCAGTTAATGCTATCTTTATTTTTGGAAGTAGAACGAAAAAGCATTACATTGGTTTTGCTGCGTCATATTCCGCTACTCGAAATTCTAGCGGAACTCGAGTAGCGGAACATGACGCAAGCCAGTTGAATTGAACTACTGCGGTTTCGCTGCTATAGTTTCGCGGCGGAGGTGTGCTACTGGCGTTAAAGCTCCAGTATTTCATACCTACCTACTTATTTACAAATTCCAAAGGTTATATACCTCGTTAGTTATTTAATTCTCTTTGTTGGCTACTGTTTATCTGTATAATGTAGCGCTCTTCTATTATATATGTATTAAATTATCCATTAAACAGCCACGATAAGTACTAGTGGTTACAAGTCTTGAATGGGATTTATGGTTTCTGCTCTTTAGATAGAAGTTATTATTTTAAGATTATAAGAAATGGCTGTTGTTCTGAATAAAATACCCGTGTACTCTTAAGGGCGTATACTACCTCAAACGGCTTATCATGATCCACCGTTACATCGAAAATACTGCAGCATTAATTTTAAAATAAATATGTGTTAAAGTTAAAGATTAATGTTATACTATGTTAAACGAAACCACGATTCCATAAAATTTTCTCGATACATTTTTTTTCCTAAGTTACCTCAAAACCGAACAATAAACCGCTGCTATTAAAAAAATGCTTAAAATTTGTTCATGAAACTTTGCATAATAACTAAACTAACTATAAAGCAGCGATTATGTTTTTCATATTTTTTTGATTACCATTATTTTCGCTGTAAAAAGCAATTACCTAAATTATTGGCGTCTCGGAGCCGCTAGCACCCCACTCCATCTAGCTCTCACTCAGTCCGCAAGCAGTATGATGCGAGCGAGGTAAAAAGTGAATTTGTGCTGAGGTAGTATTTGTATGTATAGGTATTTGGCTCTTAAATTGTAGTTAATATACAGCAGGGACTTCAATACCTATTATAAAATAAGTCACTTTTCGAGTGACCGGTTTAGATCTTCTTAACTACATAATGGATTGTATTAAGGTTTACACCATCATTTAGAGCCTTTATCCCGCAAGGTTTTTGTGTAAAATCACATCAAAATCCATTGCGTAGCTAAAAAGAACAACGCGGTCTCACAGATAGAGACGAGAAGCGACTTTACCAAATTTATTTTCATTCGTTTTTTAATTATTTATATATTATATTATATTTATAGAAAATAGATCAATCAATGTGCCTAGCCTTTTCCCAACTATATTGGGGTCAGCTTCCAGTCTAACCGGATGCAGCTGAATACCAGTATTTTACATGGAGTGACTGCCTATCTGACCTTCACAACCCAGTAACTGGGTAATACGATACCCCTTGGTAAGACTGGTTGTCAGATTTTCAGCCTCTAACTACCTGTAACGACTGTCAAAGATCCACGAATGACAGCCGGAACCAACGGCTTATCGTGCTTTCCGAGGCACGGAGAAGTCTTAGTATGTAAAGATGGTCACCCATCCATGGACCAACCCCGGCAAGCGTAGCTTAACCTGATGGATTGACTCGTGTGGCTGGTATTATTTAGCCACAAGCTCCTCCATTTAGAGAAGATAGATTTAGATTGTAAAGGCGCTATTCTATGAACAGCTGAATACAAGAAATTGAATCAGGCGTGACCTTGCGAAAATCCGTTATAAAATACAATAAACGTGGGTATATTTAGTAACCTGTTCCGGTAAACTATTTCTGAAGAGCCATAATAAACCGTTAAAGAAATCGACACGTGTTTCACCTCTCAACGAGGCATCATCAAGATGAACGCAGACTCTGTGTTCAGCGCTTGGTGTGGCAACACGCCGTGTTCGGGTTTGCAACAAGTCAATCGTCATCCTGAGGATGCCTCGTTGAGAGGTGAAACACGTGTCGATTTCTTGCAGGATTTTTTATGGCTTTTTAGAAATAGCTAAGCGGAACAGGTTACTAAATATATCGACGTCTATTATATTTTAGCTGAATACAATACTAAATTACTCGCTAATCATTCAAGCGGCAGACGTCAGTTACGCTAACCGCTTCCTCTCGTTACAGTTTTCACATACTCTCTCGGGTCATTTCCTTAGCTAGTTACCGTACAGAAATAGCTATTAATGTTCTAAGTTATGTTTTGTATAATAGGAGAATGGCGTGTATTAAAACAGCCTTCATAACTGGTCATACTTAAAAGCTTCATGCAACAAACAACGTTTGCAACCAGAAAACAGAGGTAAAGGGCAAAAAGATATGTATGTCAGGTGCATTTTGGACATTTAGCCCTGGCACTGCTTAAAGTATCCTATGCTAGTGTAGCTGTTAGGCTGGTGGCTGGTGTACGCAACTCCCCATCGAAGCGCGTATTTTATGTACGGGAACACCTAGCTATCTTGTACAGTGCGTTTTTATAATGTGCACATATCCAAATGAGGGAATCAATGATTAAATAAATAGACGGATTAAAAAAAAAACTAAATATTTTTTTATATATTATACGAAATAAAAAATGTAACAAAACGGTGTAACTTTTAAACTAAATGATCTATCGCGATGAAATTAACTCCCTCAATTGAAAATAAACATGTTTTTGTGGCAAAATTTTGGTTTTTTTCCATAAATTTTACAATATCGTTAAATTTCTCAATAAGACGAAAAACAGAACAAAAAAAAAACCGTCTATAAAATTAAGCATACATTCCCCTCATTTCGATATGTTCACAATGCACATAATAAAGATTCATACTGTATATATGATGGAGAAGGTCCGTGTCTCTCGTTATTAACAGCCATATTTTAATTACCGTGGTAGTGTTGGTTATTGCGCAATAGAAAAACCGATTGCAGTTCAGAGCAAATAATTATAATTTACGATCATATTAATCACACTAGCAATTCACACACTATAGGTACAGTAAGCGCTCAAAAGTGCATGAGCACGCTAAGAGTCGTATTGCTGTGAACACGCGGTATAGCTCGTACATTTGTATGTGTAAGCAACACGATACACACACCACAGATAACGCAGTTACACGAAACAACAATATATTTCCGTCGCTTTAAACATGCTAGCACACACGCACTATGCGCGTGAACTTGACCAGTTAATGGCATTGCTAAAATTCGATAGTTACTTAACAAGCGCAGATAGCAGAAAGCGTTAAGCGTTGGTATGGAATTCAATCTGTCTCAGGTTCTAATCTCGTGAAATACAGTGCGGTTTTTTGCAAATATTATTATTTTTGTTTTCGATAATAATATTTTTTAAATATTGCTGCTTTTTTATGTTGTTATTGCAATAAAGGTTTTAGAATAAAAAATGCGTGATATATGATAACAAAATTAAAAAATATATGTTTATTCGTTATATTTATTTTACATAAGTTAATAAACTGCTACAATTATTTATCATTACTTCAGCTGAATAAGATGTGAAATAGATGTCAAGAAACTTAGAAGCAGTTTGTATTATTTAGACATATTTAAATTATGAAATATTTTAAATTTTTAATGGATTTTTTCACCATAAATATTAAGCTTTGATCATGGTCGAAGTAATTAAGTAATAAATAAGAATATTAGACTACTTAAAATGTAAAAAACTACTTACAGAATAGGTAATTTTAAGGTTAAATATGGGTAGTTTGTTTATATTTTATTTGTATTAATTATTTTACATTTTATTTGACTTTAGTAAATATTGGTTGTTATTGAGGTTATAGCTTAAGTATTCATTTTCTTTACGAAAAGAAGATTGAAACTAAACCTCAAATTTTTATCCTAAAATAATACTATTACTAAAATAATATTAAACAATTTCGGTATATCTGCAAGAAATACGACAAACACCCTATTGAAACGTGCTTAAAAAATTCGTTACCATAAATTCATGCAATAACGAATCTGTTGTTTATTAAGTTGGTACGGTCAATATTTTAAGGTCAAAAACGGTTTTCTAGCTGGTCTTCAGTGATGCAAGCCTTCAGAGTGCACGGCGAACGGTTCATAATGACGTGTTTTTAATAATTCAGCAAAATGTCTCGTTGGTATGAAACCATTTGTTTCATTCACCATTTGACGTCGCTGCTACTCGATAATAAGCCCCTTCCTCATATCTCTTAACCCTCACAGTATTTCTCTAGAACAAAGAAAAACATTGTTTTTATTACACATAATACCTTATTATTTATTATTCACTAATCGAATTAAACCTCACAATGAATTTAAAACTTTAAAGGCATCTTCTGTCTCAACAATACCTCTGTTCTATCAACAATACCCTTGATTAAGATTTATGTTTAGTAAAATATGAAATATATTAATGATAACACTCACACTTAGTCCGGTTTCATTAGATATTCACTTCACTTTTACGCAGCGCAATAATATTCTCTGATCTGATCTGATCTCTTCAATATATTTTATGCCTGCTTTTTGATAATAATAACCACAACACTGCGCTAAATACTCGTCACCAATATTATCCACGAACCAAAAAAGTTCTATTAATTGAATACTCGTAACAAACTGCATCTACCCCACAGAAATCGAAATAATTTACTTAGTTTTTTGTGGTCTACCTGCTAAACTTTAATATTTATGTGAACAAGACGAATGAAACTAAAAACGAATGATGATTATTGAACTAGTCATTGGTTGCAGACAAAGTGAGTGTGTGTGTGTAATGTGCGTGTCCACAGTATTGTAACAACTTATAGAAGAAGGTCGTAAGTCAAACCGAAGCGTCAGTCTATTGCTTTGTGAGATTGCTCATGGACTTTTGGTCGGCACTGTACATGACACAACTGTACGGAATACGCGACAGATTCTAAACGTTTTCACTGCTTGACTGCCACCGACAAAGTTCACTCCGATCGAGCGTTACCTTGTAGAGTCTGAAAAGTGCCGCTAGGCGGCGCTGGCGCCCCGATTAGTCAAATCAGTGACGTATTTCCGACATATGTTTTACAAAGAAATGTAACAGTAGAAGTAATATTTTGGTAAGAGATATACCTTTTGTAGGTAGTGCCGATGCGAGAGAAACTCAAAATTAGACACTATTGATATGATAAATGATTTCATATCTGTACTCCTGTTTATACAAACACTTTTACACTTCAATAATATTTTAAAAACATTCTGAGGTCACTGTTTCCTATGCGACTACTCTGAGAAGAAACATCGAAACAGATTCAAAGGTTACAGTGTCTTTAGGTACGAGTAGGTAGGTATGTATATAGGTTTAGTACGGTCAGGAACTTTAGCTACCATCAACATCTTACCCCTCTTGACCGTGTTAGAGTTGACTCACTGCTTGTCTAAACTGACGGAGAAGTTAAACAATTTAACATCAATATTTACATGGAAAGACTTCTAGCTGAACTCCGCAACCTAGTTCGTAGTTTATTACATAGAGTAAGTACGGATGTATCATATTGAGAAACAAGCGTCATTGCGTCGGGGGACGGCGAATAAAAATATTTTTTATACCATAGCATGGCCGTCCCCCGACGCGATGACGTTTGTTTCTAAATATTACCTAAAACTTATTTAGACTTACAGGCCCAATACATTTATTTTATTAATTTTTAAACGATTTTGTGTGTCGGGGTTTTTTAATTTTTAATTTTGTTTTTAGTTTTTTGCTTTATTAAACAGCACCTGTCAAGTCATGAAATCGTGACAATGTTATAGAATGTTTTGATAAATGTCTAGTACATGACGCATTGTCAGTTATTTGCAAGAGCAGTGGTGGCCCAGTGGTAACGATGCGACCTACAAGTCGTAGGTTTGAACCCAGAGAAGCGCTTTACTTTGTGTAAATAATTTCATCACCACTGCTTTCAAAACGATGAAGGAAAACATCGTGAGAAAAGAACCAAAAATTCGAAGAAATGTGACATCTACCAACCCGCACTGGGCCCGCGTGGTTGAATACAGCCTGCTCCCTCTCATCGAGAGGAGGCCTGTGTCTCAGCAGTGGGAACTTTATAGGCTGATTATGCTGATAATATGTAGTTATTTAAATAAAATAGGACCCTGGTAGGTAAGAAAAATAGGAATTGATCCTAAAACGCTTCTGAATGCTTATTCTTTTACTTATCTCGTATCGGCACGGGCTACACACAGAAGAGAAGAGAAGCTCATTCTAATGTGTAAATTTCTGCCAGTCAAGGTAGTTGCAGGGCTGTTTGACCAGGGTGTGCCGGAATAACGCTATTATCCTATTGCCCGTTTTCACTAACACTAGATGTAATACCTAAATATTTTTGCACAGTTGGATTTTCAACGCTTGATTTATCGCCGAGAGTTGAAAATCCAAGTGATCCGAAAAAAATTGAGTCTCGCCTAGTGTTTACGAGCATTAGGTATTCCATACTCATACCGCGTTGTGCTCATACCGTTTGCAGGACAGTTGAAGTGCAGGGCATGTCAACGTGATAGCTGCAATAGGTTCCCCCATATATGGTTCAGTCACTGACACTTCTTAAGACACTTTTGACGTGACAACGTCTTATAAATTGGTTTGCCGGGTGACACTTCAAGAAACTGCGTTACGCTCCGCTCACGTTATGCGCTCACAATGAGAGCGAGTGAGAGGCACGCGTGCATGGTTAGCCCGCCTAAGAGCGAGAGAGACAGACATAAAAAGTGAAAGGCACGCGTCCCTTCCACTCGAGCACAGTTAGCCCGCCTAAGAGCGAGAGAGACAGAGCGAGAGAGAGAGAGTGAGAGAGATAGGCATACACACCGGTTCATGTGTATAAATAAATGTTTTAAATTGTTACTATTATTTCATCCTTCTTCCTACTATACGAATGAATATTCACATTAAAATTATTTTACCACTCAAAGTCGTTGTCACGTAAAACTTTCGCCCGTATACCGACTTTACAGGCAACCAATTTTTTTGTGTTATTTTTGGCCTGCTGTAACAGTACATTGAAACATTACATGGACTGACAGAAAAGTTAAAAGGGAATCGTTTATCTTGTTGTGGTGATGGTATTTGATGAGATGGGATGAGACGCAGGTGACTAACAGAGTGATGAATGTAAATGTAGATGGATGAAGAGAAAATACGTATGAATTGCATGAGGTATAATAGGTATATAAAAAACCAGCCAAGTGCGTGTCGGACTACGCACAATGAAGGGTTCCATAGTTGGATGAATTTATCCCAAATACAAATTTAACATTGTAGTTGAAATACATGTTCTCCCATACATTCCAACTGCAAATGTAAGTTTGTACGCACAATATTGAGAAATCTATCATGTTATTTTAAGACCATAGATTTATTATAGGTTTTCCTGCAATCTATGAGTAAAGAGCCATGTTATGTATTTTTTTCAAAATTTTGGTTCCAGTTTCGGAAATAAGGGAGTGGTAAATTTTCATCGAATTTCTTAAATATCTTTAAAAACATTTATTTTAAAATTATATAAAATTAAATTTAAGATCCTCGCTACAAGTCCTTTCATTTGATATGTCACACGGTACTGTTAGCAAAACTTTTTTTTTTAATTTTCTGGTTTGCCCCCCAAAAGTCACCCCTATATTGAAAATTAATTAATTTACGTTACACGTTCGTGTTTGGTTATATTTGTACCAAATTTCAACTTAATCGGTTCATTAGATTCGGAGAAAATTGGCTGTGGCAGACGGACAGACACACGAGTGATCCTATAATGGTTCCGTTTTTTCCTTTTGAGGTACAGAACCCTAAAAAGAATGAATTATAACGTGACGGTTGAGAGGAGAGAATGGAAGAAGAAAACGTGCTGCGATGAGGAAGAGTCCATGAAAATCCCCCTTTTGAGGCTTTTAGGATAGGTATACTAGGTAGGTTAGGTGGGTTTAGGTTTATTGTGAATGCCGAAGATTCTGTTACCATGACTGCAGGAAACAATTAGGCCAGGAACCCATTGTGATTACACTCTACAACATAAGCTCCTAATAATTCAGTATTGAACGTGGGTAGACCCAATTATAATAACGGACAATTCTGCGAGAAGATTACCTCGATCACGTGCTTGCCACTTAGATTAATAGTCATACTGTAATCTGCGACTTAATTGTTCATATTAAGTACTTATGCGAGTATGTAGTTATCACCTTAGAGCTGCTCTAGATCCTTCTCATAATTATTTTCTGTGTCCTATTTTTATGACATCTTGATCCTTGTTATGGTGTTTTGGTCTTTTAATCATTCAACTGCTGGACATAGGCCTCTCCTAGGCTGCGCCACAAAACCCTGTCTTCCGTATTCCGTATCCAGTCTATCCCAGCCACCTTCTTAAGGTCATCTAGCTGGGGGCACCACACTACGCTAATTAATCATTACATAAGTTAATTTCGAACTTTTATTTGAAGGAATTGGTACTATCGTGGACATGCATATCTGAATACCGTAAGGACTATTCCTGCTTGCAGCGCTCGGCCGATATAGCGCTTACTTTCGAAACAAAGGGTCGTGTGCACGGGATTTTGTTTTCAAAGTGGTTAGATATTATGCGTGACCGCGATGGACCTACTTAGTGATTTAGATGGAATGTTTATTATACCTACATAATAAGTGTAGTTTGCGTTCGAATAATCAGGCTAATTAGAGGAACTTTTATTATTTCTAGTAAAATATTTAAAATCTAATTCTAAGAAAGTTTGTTATACATGACTTATTACAAGTATAATTATAACAGTTAATTTTTTTTTAAACTCCGACATAAACTTTTCCTCATTTCTCTTTCCTACTCAATCACCAGACCCTGTTTACCATCTATCTATAACCTATTCATTGAGACCATTCCAATGAGCACAAACACGATACCTGTGCTGTAAGTTGGTAAGGGAGTTAGGTATCCTGCAAACTCTAGGTGATGCTGCAGTATCAGTTCAAGGTTACTAAGTTCTTCAAATATCATTGAAGTAACAGATTACTGAATTTAAAATCTGTCTGACCTGTAGAAGATAGTCACATCCATTCATCAACCAGAAAAGAGCTGATAATCTTCATACGGATGAACCGATTTTTATAAAACATATCTAAGAACCATCGCTAGAAAACCTGTTTCAAATAATAAAAAAAAGAAAGAAGAAAGAAAAAAGAAAGAAAAAACGTTTATTTGCGGTAAGCATGACGCAAAAAAAAAAAAAACTAAAAAAGCAAACAGCATTCAATTCAGTTTACTTATCGGTTTAAAAGCTACGGTGCCAGAGACACACATAGCGGTCATATAACACGTTTTGCGTTGGGGGTTCAAAATGTGGTACATCAAGATGTCAAATGTTTGTAAGTTATTTTAAACCAGCTAAAGCAACCTAAATTACGCTCACCGAATATTTTATCTCCACCTCGCTCTATCTACGATCTGAGTGACATCCATTTGTTCCTAAGTCTTTGTAACTCTAATGGTGTAAGTGCGCCGCCGAAAGAATGATCGCCTGCTAATACTGCTTCGAAATGGTGAATAGCCGTACGGTCATGCAGTTTTATTGCAGTATTTCAAGTGAATTGACCGTCAAATTGTCTGCCGCAACTATTGGTGTTTTAGATAAAATTGACTCCTTTTCAATGGGTGCTTAGTTTTATCTCGGAAGGAATAAAAATCTAATCAAATCAAATTATTTATTTGCTTAATACAGGTAGGTATAAACAGATGTTACAAATAAATATAAAGAACTCTGTATCATTACCTATTATGGTGTGAAAATATTTACATTATTATTAATCTAATTAAATATATTTTTTTTAAACATTACAAAATAATCATACAAAAAAAAATGCTATTTAAAAAATTCAGATATGTTTAAATATAGAAATTGTCAGATGAATTAAAATATATGTCATCGACTTAACAATCAAATAAATTAAAATAAAATAAAATTATACAGATGTCAAATTAAATTATTATAACACACTATTTGTATTGTCATATTATTCAATGTCAATAAATTACTCTTAATTTATGTATCTATCTATATTTTTATCCTGTAAGTACTCCTTGACATTATAATAACATTTTATTTACTATGAATTTGTGCAGCTTTGACTTGAATTGATGAACAGGTAACTTTTTGACATCATCAGGCAACTTATTGTAAATCAATGATGCCATACAGAGAATACTTTTATTGATTAGTGCTGTTTTCCCATATGGTTTAATTTCTAATCTTTTTTTGTAACGTAATTGTTTATAGTAGCTTTTAGAAGCAGTTTTTTAATAATTAGGATTTTATTTCACAAAAACATTTAGTTCATATAATATAGGTAACGAAGGCAGATTTAATATAATGAAGATAAATGCTAGCTGATTAATATAACATGATCAGGACATTGACACGCAATCTGTTACCATGGATTCAGTACATGATTCTGAAACCCGTGTTCAAATTTTTCGTCGTTTATTTAATTAAAAACAATTATTTTAGCTGTTCCTCACATTTTGACCGCGAAGGTATTGCACTTTTCTACGCTCGGGGGCTAGTATCATGTGTTAAATTCGTGGTTACAGTTTGCGCGTTGATGTCCCTGCCACCCTGTGTTTTCTGGAGGGTGGGTAGAGATGTGGTCCGCTAGGGCCGATGCCTGCCAGGGTCGCGGGAAAGTCCGAAAGGGTTACTGTGGCTCCTGCCAACACACAGGCAACTGAAGGAACACGGGTGGGTTTTAGTCAGCAAGAGTCTGACACGCGCTCCCGCTCTGCCCAGAGCGGGAGTTGTCACATGAGAAATACCCTTCCAAAAAAAAAAATGGGGTTAAGGTCTCTTTTAAAGTCCAGAATCTTGGTCTGATCATATGGGGACCATGTAGATTTGGGTCTGAAATGGTCATTTGAGGAAAGAATCATACAGATTTGAGTGGACCTGTCCAGTCAATGCAAGCATTTAAAGTATCTTGTAGCTCAACTCAGAACTTAAGGAGCTCAACGACTCAACGAACAATACCAAAGAAAGTACATTTGGGTAGGCCTCTTATAGTACTCAAACTGCCAGATCATCACATAACTAACTGAGAAAAAAAAAAATTAAATATAAATTACCCACATAGTCTTCACTTTTATAATAATTTTACAAAGCAAATATTCATGCATGTGTTACAAACATATACCTACTGCCAATAAAACTTTGCTCGAACTGAGAATCAAATTGAGGACCTGTACCACAAAATTCGCTGTTGAAACCACTAGACAGACGAGACTAGGTAATCACTAGGTAATACAAGGTATCAGTGAATACTGATAGACAATTATTGTAAGATGATCTATATCTTGGTGTATAGGTAAAGTTTTGATCATAGCGATTCATAGGTGTGTACAGTATAAATATTTTCTTAATGTCCCTCGGCAAACTTCGTGTTTTGTCAGTCGTCGGATTTCTATCAGTTGCCCTTTGCACTTGGTGCAGACGGACGCTCTCAATCGATTTGGAAGTATATAGAATAGTTAATACTCTTTTAACCTAATGTAATTTATTTTAAAAATGGAAATAAAGCTCGCAAGTACGAAAATAGTTTTAGCAGCTCTATATAGTTTATACGGAAATCAAAACAAAACAACAATAAAGTACTTAGTTCTCAATTCAAATTATTATACACGATAAATCTAATCATTGATGGACAAGGAAATTTGCATTCGTTTGTATTTGGAAATGCGATGATTCCCGTGAGACATTAAGAAAATAGACTGTACACATATGAATCGCTCTGTTCAAAAGCGCTGTCAGACTTCTGTTTACCACTTCAGAGAATATCAAATTCACGTGTATTTTGACAATAGTCTACCTTATTATAACTACTAGAGATGCCTCCTACGACACCCACATGATCTTATAACTTCTAGAGATGCCTTCTACGACACCCACATGACCTTTTTATCGTCATAACACAAGGCGACGCCCACGCTTTGAAATAATCTATGATCACCTTACCAGTTGGTAATTAGCCAAGGATCGTGCACCTGTTCATTCTTAACTTAGGTTATAAGTTACGTAACGTACTAATACGTGAAGGCTGTTGTTGCGTTAATGCTACTTAAACCTTATGTCAATGTCAAATGAGCAGAATTTGACATTGACATAAGGTTTGGTTGGTCGTTGGTCTAGTCGCAAGCTTGACAGCTGCGCGTGAGGTCCTACGAAGGTTGCAGGACCTTCAGATCAGTTCAGTAACTTTGAAGATTATCCAAACAGCAAAGTAGTTTTACCCCGATTCAAAATCATAACGAAATATAAGGATTTGATTCTGAGTCGGGCAAAGTGGTATTGGGGTTTACGGTTAAGAATTTTCCCAAAACCAGCCCGGGATCTAGATTTCTTCCCGGTAGATCACAATAAACTCGCCCCCTATTACGTGGGATCTAAACATAACTGGTGAAATGTGGGTGTTACTATACAGCATACAGCTCTGCCGAACCCTTCGGGAAATTCAGGCGTGATGTTATGTCAATATCAAAAAGTTACATGAAGCGTGCTCGTGATTTCCAACAACTATAAAATTATGACTGACTCCAGTGATTTAACCATAATTTTAGTCGTGTCCAGAATTTGATTATCAAATAAAAATTTCTTCTTCTTTTCGTGTATAGTGACTAACCTGGTGTCAGAGTTTTAAAGCCGCCCATGGGCATCTGACTTTGCTTCACATGCCGTCGAGAAATATCTCTCAGGCATGTCGGTTTCCTCACGATATATTCCTTCACCGTTTTTGAAGCAAGTGATAATTATACAAAACGCACATGAATTCGAAAAGTCAGAGGTGTGTGCCTTGGGTTCGAACTCGAGACCTATGACTTGGCAGTTCGACGGTCACACCACTAGGCTATCATTGCTATAAAATTATTTGTAAAGCTACGAATAACGTTGTACACAGAAACCATGATTGGATACAAGGAACAGCACAATATTAAATCGCATTGCATATTCCACGGAAGGGTCGGGTTCCAAAAATACCATCTGTTATGTTGGTAACGTTTCAGTTACTTTAGGTAACATTATATAAGTAGCAACAAATTGTTTTCCGTACGCCGTACGCATTGCAGTGAACCTTTTTTGCTACTTATGGTGACGGGTAGTGCGGAAAAATCAATCCATAATGTTGAGTATATATTTTTTTTCTTTTACAGATCAGTGGGAAATTATTTTGATGTTAAGGAATGTTTTAATATATAATATAGCTACCGATGAATGGTTAGATATAGGTATATGATATAAGTTATCTTACCAACATGTAATAAAAACCCTGTCCGATCCGTGAGGGCGTTGTTAGGTATCGTACTGAGAGCCTATTTATGTGGTAAATTTCAGGAAAATCGAAAAAAAAAACCGTCTCAATTTTTTTCAATGTGGAATTTTATCGAGTACCGGGAATGATAACATGAGGCGAGGGAGGCCGTCGTTTAGCGGGTCTACAAGTCATAACTTATGACCCCTGTTGAAAATTTGCTCAAATTGAATGAATTTGGGGTATTTTTGTTACTAAAACTATGATTTTTAAATAGCAATAACTTTTTTATTTTCAACAATAATTAGATTTTTTTAATACTTTTAGGTAATATTATTGCAGTACCTTTAGCCCCCTTTCGGGTCGGAGAGGTTTTTTTACATTATTGTCTAACCTTTCTCTAACCTAGTAAAAGATTCACATAGTATACATATAAAAAGTAGGTACTTACATGAGGGTAGCGATTAAACAGAGTCACAATAATATACAAGAAGATTGTCGGAAGCGTTTAATAATAATAAAAAAAAACACGGGCACTTTAAAAAAAAATACTTCCAAAACCTTGAAAGTAAAAATACTTGAATAGAGCATTGATCCGTAACGTAATATAAATATGGAGCACAATCGCGTTTACAAAAATGAGGTGCCGGTACCGGTGCCGCGAGTTCAATTGTTTTTTCCCATTTCAAAAATGCCCAACGCGCCTAAAGAAGTTTTCAATTAAAAAAATGGGAACTGCGTACAACAATTCGTCTAACAAGGATAGTGGTGATGACAATACCCTTTTAATTGGATCGGTCATTGGCAGGCTCTATGTTCCATGATAGTTTACGGGGCTGAGAGAAAATTGCAAAACCTTTAATAAAGCCTTAACGACATACTTTACCAAAAACCAGCGCGTCACAGATACACAGCAGGTTTTAATGAAAAAACTTTCCTACATTTCAATTAGTATCCGTTCAAAGACTGTAATTTTCCGACGTTAACGAGTTTAATTTTATCGAAAATTAATTGCGACATCTTCATTGAAAACTTTTCACTCAACTTTAATACCTACGTAAATTTTCGTTCGGAGAAACTTCGACAATACAGAGTATCTACCGGAGAACTCAGAGGGGTGACTGAGTAGCTGTTACGTTGAAGTAAATCTTAAACAAATTTTCTCTTCAATCACCCGTTGAAACCTTCAACTGGATTGCCAAAACATTATTAAGAAAGTTCTCATCTCGTTTTGTGCTGTTTAATTATACAGAATCAATAAAGATGGAACAGTCTTGTTCTCTTGTGACTTGAACTGAAAGACTGAAGAATTGATTGTTTCTTTTGAAGGGTAGTCACATTTTTTTTTGTTTTTTTTTTGTATGTAAGTGTAAACTTGTAATTAGCCATCTTCTACTTAATGTTACTGCTTACTCAAATGTCCCTGTAAGTTTTCTTGATAATAAATTAAATTAAGACAGTTCATTCGAATTTGCGAGAACACGTGCAATGGATCTATTTGGTGCAGTCGTGAAGCACACATGTCATGATACGATTTTACAAATCTTTTTTGTTTCTTATTTCAATGTTATTAAAATTCTCATCACGATATGTTTTTAATTCCCCACAGAGTTTTCTTTTATATCTTGGGTACGTTGACCTAGTTCCTATAGTCCAATAAAAAAAAACCGTACTGGATTGGAACTGGCGAGTGGCTGTACGTCAATCGCTCAGTCACTGCACCAGCCGCGTCGTATTTATGAGTACTTCTTTAAGGACACAATAAGTTAAGGCACTGTACGAAAAGACGCTTTGTTTAACAATTTTTCAGTCAGTCAGTTAGCTGTCAGTCATAGATCTATTGCGTCCAATTACCGAGGTCAGTGTTTTTGCATATCGGATCAGCCCTATCGATTTGATGTCGAGGTTCGATATGCGATTGAGCTGAAGTAATGAGTATTACCTACAAGGAATTCTCAACTCAATAATTTCACATTTATTTCAGGCTATTTCATTCATACGTAAAGTATTTGTAACTTCTAATTATTGTTCGATCGACAGACAGGTATTATTAAAATCAAACTTACTTGTTTCTATTTCATAAACCAAATCCGTTGAATACAAATTATCGTTAGGGATTACAAGTTTAAATCGCTTCTATGTGTATGGGCATGAGAGAAGTTGTGCGTTGAGCGACACGTGTGTGAGTAAATCACCATTAGTGTGTACACATCATTTACAAGCCCAAAAATGTTACTTTCCCGCTTCCTCTCGCGGCTCTCTTGTAAGAGGTGCAGGTGTGTGCGTGAGCCGCCCTGTGCCGATAGGTTCGTGAGCTCGATGTAGATGTGTAGGTGAACGGTCCGGGCTCGCGTAGCCCCCGCCAGTGGCGAGCCGGCCGTAGCGACACTACGACGCGCCTACGCCGTAGCACACGCGCTCGCATTAGTACCCCCTACCCACATCATCGGACAATAGGACCGGCGACGATTCGTGGCGTTTTGTTATTTTTTTGTTAGATGTGAATAAAAGCGACTCTTTGTGACATTCACTCGTAAAAAGCGGAGACAGTATGCTAAAGGGACACCCTTTGTCCTCAAAAGAGACGGTTATTAAGGCAGCACTATGTAATTTTTGAACATTAATTTGTTGAAATGATAGCTTACAAATTGGAACAGTTTAGTCGTGTTGCGGTAGATTGAGCGGGATGTAAGGCGGCCGCAGCGGGATTCGATGTTGTGTATTCATAAATAAGCCAATTTTGGCGTATTATTGTAATTCATGTGACGCTAGTGTTGGTGTAACGTAATTAATATCAGACAATTGTACTCAGAGTGCCGGAATGGAGTTTGTATTTCTGCCTTCACAAATACAAATGTAAGGTAAATAATAATACGTTTTGGAACACTTTTCATCTTCCAGCATCCCTTTCCGTTTTTACTTTGTTCCGTTTACGTTGTTCTTTGTTGTATTTGTAATGTTTATTTACTGAAACTTTGTTTGTAAAATAAATGTATTTTCTTAAGAGGCTTTTAACGGAGTTAGACGGGTTGACGCGGAAGAAGACGAGGAAAATTTTTGAAATGGCGCGATTTTTTTAGGGTACTGTAATAAATGGGAATTATAATTTAACTCAGTTTTAATAGAATGACTACTACTATAACAAAATTTTAGATAATTAGGCAAATACTGTAAATAAATCGATCAAAATTATTTATTGAAAATTTTGTTGGCAACTAAACGTTTTTAATAAAATTAATTGACCTTAAATAATCTAATATATAAAATTCTCGTGTCACAGTTTTCGTTGCCATACTCCTCCGAAACGGCTTGACCGATTTTGATGAAATTTTTTGTGCTTATCCGGTATCTATGAGAATCGGCCAAAATCATTTTTTTTTTTTTTTTTTCTATTTTAAGTGATAAGGGTGGTCCACCCTAAACATGTATATGGCAAAACAACGTTTGCTGGGTCAGCTAGTTATGTATAAAATTGCATACGTTTTTAATGTCCTATAATTTATGCTGGTGGTTTTTCAGTTTTATGTATTTTGCTGAAAAGCAGAATTTACTGTAAACTCAATTGGCAATTCATTAAATTAAGGAATAATTATTCAACTCAATACAAATAACGCTCTATCAAATAAAAAAAGTTGTAATTTTAAATATCAATACTTAACTATGAAATATATCTCAAATCCAAGTAGGTAATAGATACTGAACTTGGTACTTAGCTTTTAAAGAACTTTTCCGAATGGCACTCCAAAAAATGTTAACTTTGGTAACTTTTTACTTGCATTTGGTTTTTTCATCATATTTTAAAGGATTTCTAGTATTCAGATGCATATCATATGGAGGAGCTCGTAGCTAAGTACTAACAGCCGCACAGATCGATCCATCAGGTTAAGCTACGCTTGCCGGGGTTGGTCCGTGGATGGGTGATCATTTCTACATACCGAGACTCCTTCGTGCCTCAGATAGCACGTTAAGCTGTTGGTCCCGGCTGTCATTCGTAGATCTTTGACAGTCGTTACGGGTCGTCAGAAACCCGAAGGTCTGACAAACGGTCTTACCAAGGGGTATCGTATTACCTAGTTACTGGGTTGTGGAGGTCAGACAGGCAGTCGCTCCATGTAAAATACTGGTATTCAGCTGCGTCCGGTTAAACTGAAAGCCGACCCTTACATAGTTGGGTAAAAGCTAGGCAGATTGAGATGTATAAAATAAGCTCAGTCTTACTAAAAGGTATTATTACCCAGTAGCTGGGTTGTGGAGGTCAGATAGGCAGTCGTTCTATTTAAAATACTGGTATTCAGCTGCAGATGGTTAGACTGGAAGCCGACCCCGTTGTTTGGATAAGGCTAAGCAGATGATGAGAAGCATATAGAAACAGCTTATGGGAAGAAGTCAACTGCTAAAGGAATATTGCATAACATTATGCTTATTGATATTCAGTCAAGGCATCAATGGTTAAGCAAATTTATACTTTACAACTATTTGACGTGTTATAGCCATTTTATACAACTGCCAAATAATTACAGTTGTGATTGGAATATCAACAACGGTCAATTATTTATCCTGACTTTACGCTTGGGTATGCGTTTCAGGTTTAACTTGGTTGTAAAACTTAAAAAATGGTTATTAAGAATACAATTAACCAAATAAAATTAGCAATCCCAACTGACAAGCAAGGTGTTCATAATAATTCCATCTTTGGCATTTTGCTGTAACAGCCGCTGCCTCAAGTTAAGGAGTTCACGGGTCCATGACATGACGTCATAGGAGTTGCATCCTCTTGTCTTAATAACTTCATGGGCTTTCTACTTCCTCCCTCGTATTGACACGAATTTTATAAGAATCAATGCTTTTAATAATAATAGTTTAAGCTCGCATTGTTAGGAGGTTACTTTCTCTGGAGCCCTGACCGCCGGTAGCTTGGACTTTGTTCCCGATACCGGTGGGCTACAATTTTTATATGTTTTTATATTCTAATATTTAAAAATGTAATTTATAAGTATTGAAATGAAATAGAGGAAATAATAATAATATTATAAAGAGGTAAAATTTGTGAGTTTGTATGTGGGAGCTAATCTTCAGAACTACTGATTCGATTCCGAAAATTGATTCACTAATTGGAAGCTAAAGTATTGCCGAGTGTCCATAGGATATATTTTATGACAAAAAAATAATCACGCGGATGAAGTTGTGGCAGAAGCTATAGTAGCTATTATAACAGTAAAAATATTGGACAATCAGCTAGTTGGTAGCGGAGCTCCAACCTAAACGCCTCTTCCTCCTCTCTCCTACTATGCTGTGTCCGACAAGGTCCATAATTATTTCATTTATTTTAAGCCTACCAACCAACTGTTTTACCAGCTTTATGGAATGCAATAAAGAATTGAGAATTGAGCTGACAGCCCAGGTTGCATCGCGAAAGCATTTAATTTTTTGCATCGCATTTAACAGAATGCATTCTGAAATTAGGCAACGTCGCAAATAACTATCAAATATTTTGCAATTTTGATTAAGTTATCAATATTGCTAAATTAAATTATGAAAATCGCTGTAGTGCACTAGAATATTGATTATGAGTTCCAATAATTAATATTGTAACACTGAATATTTAGTTTTTGGTGTAAAACTTTCCAAATGCTTTTAACATAACATCACGCCTGTACTTCCCAAAGTATTAGGCAGAGGTGTAGCTACTGTAAACCCACATTTCACCAGTTATGTTTAAGTCACATGTGATAGGGTGCAATAGAAAATATATTTGATAGATATTTGCGACGTTGCCAAATTTCAGAATGCATTCTCTTAAATGCTCTTGCGATACAACCTGGATAGTCAGCTCCGCTACCAGCATACCGCATTTATCAACTAACTGATTGTTCAATATTTTTACCATTATATTAGCTACTAGCTTAAGTAGACTTGTGGGGGTTGTTCCTACTTCGAGAATACCATTATCAATATGCGTTCCATAGCTACCTTTCCTGAAAAGGGGTGGCAATTACCTTGTGGAGGTACTAATAAACAAGCTCACACACTACAAAATTACAGAAATAATAATATATAGCTTGTTTGTCCAGTTTGAGTGTGTTCCTAGGGGTG
This sequence comes from Agrochola litura, assembly GCA_949152395.1. NCBI lineage: Eukaryota > Metazoa > Arthropoda > Insecta > Lepidoptera > Noctuidae > Agrochola > Agrochola litura. Next base: position 13,091,107 of record OX424505.1, on the reverse strand, counting down.
AAATGGGAGGTCAAAGTTCCAAGCAAACAAAGTCGCAGGCACCAATTAGTATTTTATAAAGCACTTTTAATTTAACCTCTGTAGCTATGCACTGTTTGTTGCATGTGTGTTCCATTTAGTTATTTTTGTTCCTTTGTTTTTACTAAAGTTACTGAACATGCATTGTAGCGACATTCCTGTTTTATGTATTTTTCTCTGAAAAAAATAGAAGAACTACTTACCAAACATTTATTTAGCACACTCATTTGTTTCTACTTTAATTATAGTTTTATAACGCAACAGGACTTTGAATGTATTGTTATGGATAGTTAATTGATACAGGCGTGACCTTGTGTAAATCCATTATAAATAAAATACAATAGCCGTGGATATATTTAGTAACCTCTTCCGCTTAGCTATTTCTGAAGAGCCATACAAAATCCTGAAAGAAATCGACACGTGCTTCACTTCTCAACGAGGCATCCTCAGGATGACGATTGACTTCATGGCGTGTTGCCAAACCGAGCGCTGAGCGCTCTCTGCGTTCAACGCTCGGTATGGCAACACGTCGTGTTCGGGTTCGCGACAAGTCAATCGTCATCCTGATAATGCCTCGTTGAGAGGTGAAACACGTGTCGATTTCTTTCAGGGTTTTTTATGGCTCTTCAGAAATAGCTAAGCGGAAGAGGTTGCTAAATATATCCACGTCTATTGTATTTTACTGTTAAGGATGTACATTGCATCCCTAATATTCAAGCCTATTATCGTCTCACTGCAAGGCAACAGCCTCTTCTTATACAGAGAAGGTACGAGCATTGATCATAACGCTTGCTCAATACGGGTTGGCGACTTCAGACTTATAAGTTCAGGTTACCTCACGATTCCTCCACCTATGTCCGTAACGTTCAAGATAGAGTGTACAATCATAATGTACTAGCTTCTGCCCGTGACTTCTTCCGCGTGGAATAGTTACTTTGGGCGTATTTATTTGGATAAGGATTAATATCATGTTTATAAAAATACCTTCGCAAATAATGCATTATTTTAGAACAAAGTTGGTTAGCATGAAAAAGGTTATAGTGAGCCAACCTTAAAAGATAGACATATGCAGTCCGAAACTTGTTTTAGAACTTTTAAAGGGAGACAATTCTGTTTTACATAATTTTTGCAAAACTTTAACCGTTTACGCAGCGCACGCAGTGGAAGCTCCCAAAAGGAAAAAAAAAACCCCGATTTTGAAACATTCTTCATTGATGCTCCGCTCCTATTGGTATTAGCGTAATGATATATAGCCTATAGTCTTTCTCGATAAATGGGCTATCTAACACTGAAATAAATGTTGAAATTGGATCAATAGTTCCTGAGATTAGTGCGTTCAAGCAAACAAACAAACAAACTCTTCAGCTTTATATATTAGTATAATAGAAATAGATTAAAAATCGATAGAGCCTAAATTCAAATCCGATAAATATTGTGTTAAGTTTATATCACGTCTACCAAATATCGAAGACTTCCTCAAAAGATTTGTACAATGTATGCGTCCTAAAAGACTACCACGACAAAGCTTTGGAAAAGCCTTTTTCCATTAGGTCTTATCACCCTTGACAAATAAATACATTGGTGGATAGCAGCATTTCCAATATATTCTTCTACGTATCAATTCAAACATCAGGCATGTTTGATTGCTATGCAAATCTGAAAACCCTCTAGCACCTGACGTACATTTTCCTCATGTCGACATGAATGATCAAATAAAATATTATACATGTTGGCAGATTTCGCCGATCCCGGTCTTTCGTCAGAATCTAATTACGCGGAGGTACTTGATTTTGGTCACATTAATAAGCATGTAATTCATGTGAAATACCTTATTCGATTTTCCATTAATTGAATCCACAGCAAATGAGAATACGGCTGCCGGTTCAGGTATTTTGATAAAAACTGTCAGATTTCATAGAAATTTTTAGTAAAAATTTGTTTTAATATTGAGATATTTGCGTGGGCATCATTCTAGAATACGGAGTAAAAATCAAGATCAGTTTAATGTAAAAAAAACAAAGTTTGGAGAATTTTTTCACTGTATTCGAGGTACACGTGAGATTTAAAATCTATAAACGGACATACAGCAGTTGAGAGCAGTATTTTTGTTCCATAAATTATCAAACCACTGTCCAATCGATTGTAAAGAAAAACTACAAATACCTACTACTAGAACGTCGCATCTGTTCAACAAACAATCAGGATAGTACAAGAAGAAAGTATTTTAAAACAACAAAACAATTTAACGTAATAGATTGCAGACTAACCGTTACAAGTTAATCCTTTGAACAATCAATACCTGCTCAGTACACCCACACTTTGTCTATAACTGACGTAGAGAAATACTTTTGAAATACTCAAGCCCAAGAATGTTTTACGAAGTTCACCCAAGTTTATAAAATGGAGAAATACGTACTTTTAAAGCTTCACCTTTGTTTTTCACGGCACCTGAACGTTGTTAGGAGTTATGTCGGGTATAACTATGATGCTTGAAATTCTAGATGGTTGGTCAGATATTCGATTTTTGCAATTTTTTTTGCTGATTTTGTAAATTGTAGTCGTAGAGATTCATAGACGACTTCGCCATGGAGTATAAATGTGGTTCTGTTCCACAAACGGTGGTACAGTTATTTATTTTTTTTATTATTATTCGACACGCTAAGAAGATTAAGATAGTAAAGACGTAATGAAGTATTTTCAAACGAAAAACGTGCTGTTTTCTTTAATGATGATTACCTCTTGGATACTTAGGAATTTTCAAGGAAGATAAAGATTTATGTGTTAAAGCCGGTTCATCTATTAAAACCCCAATTCATTCCAACCTTTAGGCCGAGGGTCAGCAAATGCTCGCACATTCCTGCATAGATTACCCCAGCTCACAACAAAAATAAAATTACTTTACAACCAAAGATTTCAATCGTAGATTTGCACTGCCGCGTCAAAAGATGGTCTCATTTCTGTTTCGTTTGGACATCTCTGACACACACAGTCTGTGACTTCACTTGATTGTCATGGAAACGCCATTGTTATTGTGTGAGCTCGCTCTTCTTAGTTTGGAGACTTTCTTACGACTTAGTATGGTGAGGGCAAATCTACGATTTAAATCTTTGCTTTACAATTTATAACGGTACAATCATGTTGCTCGATTTGTTCAGGGCCAGGTTTCTGATAAAAAACTCACTTTGAACCTCGCAATTTTTGCCAAGGCTTCTCTACTTCTGTCAGTCTGACCAATCACACACAACACTGAGTCCCAAATATTGTTAGGCACCGTCATCATAAAGGAGACTGAAGATTGACGGGATCGATACCAAACTTCATTCCGGTACACAATAGACGCAACCAAAACCCACCTTTAAGTCCCGTATACACTTGCAACAATTCCCCGTTGTTACGCCCAGCGGTGTTGTTTGCAGTACCAGCGATACCGCGATTGACTGGGTTCATTGTTTGACGCGGCGGGCGTAACTCAATTGTGGACGGAAAATGTCATAGCCCGCTCCGGTGTGGTGTCCTATGTTGCTTCGATGTATTGTATTTTACGCAGTTTTATGATAACTTTGATATGTCTGATGAAATTTAATACAATTTCGAGCCGTCTCAGTCGGTGTCGGCCTGGTTTTAGGTAGATACAATATTAGTGTTTGTGACATGTTTTTCGGCAAAAACAGAAAAATATTTTTCGTAATTAACGTTTTGAAAAATGAAACTAGTTCAACGGATTGTCATGTCACATCGGTTCCTCGGGGACTCTGAGCTGCAAAATGTTTGAAACTGGGAAAAAAGTTTGTCACGTAAATATGAACATTTTCGTAGAGTTGGTTTTATTTTCACGTAGGTAGGTTTTATTTTATTTCCACAAAAAACAACATTTTTGTGTGAGTAAATGATATTTATCAATTGACACTCTGATGTGTCTGAACACTACTTTCTTATGCTGTAGGGATGTAAACTTAAAAGCCACTACTTAGAAACTCGTGTACGAACGAAAAGACAGCAAAATACTTGTTTTCATGAATTTAATTTTAGATATGAAACAAAGATTGTATGCTCGGTAAGGAATACAACCGTAACTATGCAATTTTTTGTCGCTTTTTTTTTTGCAGAGACAGGTTATGAAGGCATACATTTTATGTCTTTACCTATACCGATTGTATTTTGAGACAAAAAAAAACAGCAAAGTTCACGCTTTGTATTGACAATAATAATTATGATGTAAAGTCAGATAAATAAATGAATAAGCAAATTGACTACTAACTTAAATCGTCCGTATATTCCAATCACAACTGTCATTCTTTGACAGTTGCATGAAATGACTAAAATACGGCAAATAGACTTCCCTGAATGTACTATCGAAGAAATGCATATCTGAGCAGTTTGAAAACAAAATCCCGTGCACAGAACCCTTTTTTTCGTAAGTAAGCGTTACTATATCAACCGACCGCTGCAAGCAGGAATAGTCCTTACGGTGTATAGATATGCGTTTCTTCAATAGTACGTAACATAACATCACGCCTTGTTTACCCAAAGGGTTGGGCAGAGGTATACCTATAGTACACCCACATTTCGCCAGTTACGTTTTTAAGTCCCATTTAATAGGGGGCGGGCCTATTGCCATCGACCGGGCACAAATCCAGACTCCGGGCTGCTATTGAGAAATATCTGGTGGAAAAACCCAATAAGACGTGCCCGACCTGAGAATCGAACCCAAGACCTCATGCTAGTAGCGCTTACGACCACTAGACCAACGAGGCAGTTCCCTGAATGAAACATCGAAGAAACGCATATACATACACCGTAAGGACTATTTTTGCTTGCAGCGCTCGGCCGATATAGTAACACTTACTTAAGAAAAACAAAGAGTCGTGTGCACGGGATTTAGTTTTCAAATTGGTTAAATATGCGTTTCTTCGATAGTACCTAGGAACTATTCCATAAAACTCAATTTTATTATAAAAATAATGTCCCTACATCTTGTTGTCCTTTGCAATAGAGCCAACAGTCCATAATATCTTTTATATAGCCTCTAGTCACATTCTTATTACTCTCGCACTTCATCGAGAGCACAAATCAAAATAAGAAGTTATTGGTCCAAGCGAAAATTCTCTTCCTATAATAAATATTTCACGTGAAGCCTTTATTAAAGCACTCTTCAAATAGATTTAGTTAGTTTTCCAAATCAATCAAATCAGCATTATTTATGCATTAAAGTTGCAAATGAAGTCAAGAAATTGACAGGACGTACAGTGTTTGTCTAAGTGCCGACAGAAGTGAAAACTCGAACAAGATCGCCTTGGTGAAAGAAAAATACTTGTATAGAACATTGGTATGTAACCTTATCTAAATAAAGAGGACAATCGCGTTTACAAAAATGAGGTGTCGTTACAGTGTCGCGAAATCAATGGTTTAGTCCCATCTCAAAAATGCCCAACGCGCCTAAAGAAGTTTTCACTTCAAAAAATTGGAGCACGGAAATATAAACAATAAAAAAGGAACTCGAAAAAGGAACATTAAAACAATGGCGATGAATAATGAAGATTTGAGACTAACACCATTTTCAAAATTATATTCACATCAAATTGTAACCTGGATCATAACGGTTTTTCATTACAGCAAGCAACATTGAAGCTACTTCATTTCCATGTCTCAAAGGAAGCAATACAGCAGTGATAGCTTAGTGGTGTGACCATCGGACTGCCAAGTCATAGGTTTCGAGTTCGAACCCAAGGCACACACCTCTGACTTTTCGGATTTATGTGCGTATTGTATAATTATCACTTGCTTCAAAAACGGTGAAGGAAAAAATCGTGAGGAAACATCTCCTAGAACCAAAAAATTCGAAGACATGTGACATTTACCAACCCGCACTGGGCCCGCGTGGTAGATTACAGCCCACTCTCTCTCGAAGAGAGGTCTATGTCCCAGCAGCAGGAACATTATAGGCTGATTATTATGCTTCAAACCTGAAAAAGGGTATTAAAGAATGCAACGGTGTGTGCTTAAACATCATTACCTATAACTTTGTTGCATGTGCTAATGCAATTATCATAAATAATATTTCCCCTCCAATAAACTAAAAGTACCCAACTCCACTCAAGAATTTTAAGTAAAACTTACAAAAATAATTTTAAAATGCAAGCCAAAAAGCGCAATTTAATTCAAACAAAAAAAAATGACAAGTCCATGATTTAGTTGAGAACGATTTTAAATGCAAAGTCAAAAAGCGAAGTTAAAATAAAAAAAATACAAGTACATTAGTTTCAGCAGATTTATTCGAACAGAAGGCTCTGTTCGAATAAATCTGTTCTGTTTGCGAAGTGGCCTATCCTATATTACTCTGTTCGCTGGTCGCTTACTTTACTGTCCTCGAGTCAATAGTGGCTCAAAACGAGATTTTAAATAAAAATGGCTCGTTTTGCAATGATAGTTGCTCTTTCGTTGAGTATTCTGTGCTGGATTAAATTATATTTTTTGCAGTACTGGTGTAGTTGGATATTATTTTAACCGTGATTTATAAATTATTGTTAGTTTTATGTAACTGGGATTACAGTCGTGCCATTTTTTTAAGTTAATCGTGTTATTAAAATGTCTCCTCATCGCTTTTTATAGAATATCCAACTTTTATTTATTTACTAAAACTTTATGCACTTTATGCATAAATAAAAATACTGTACAAAGGCGGACTTAATTCCTGAGGCATTTTCTACTAGTCAACCTTAGGGTGATGCAGAGAAAAAACATGGCAGGTGCAATATAAGGGATTGATAACTCGAAAATAACTATAAAATACAAGAATAAATATACAGATACATACATACATACATATTAACAGAATAAACTTTGTCAGGAGAAATAACGACGGGTAGTTTTTTTTTTTAGGAATTTTTAATATTTTGTATCATACATAGGTATAGTGTAAGATATTTAAAGCTTCTAAGTATCCAGTTACATACAGATTCTCTCCAAGCGTATTTTTGTCCGATTATTTTTAGCACTAAGTAATAAAAAAAGCAACAAAAAGATTTCCCAAAACCAATACAGCAGTTTTCGAGTAAACTCGCAACAATAAAAAACTTCTAATCCAATTTAATTCTACACCGTACTCCCTTAATAACGTTTTTACGTACAAAATCAATTGAAACAAGTATTTCTGACCGCGAAAGGGTAGATGCGGCAAAAAGTTGTGTCTTGATCATGCGAATGTAATTGTATCAAAAGGCACAAAAACCACAAAATGTACGATTAAAAGAAAACTTCTAGATTGCTTATAAAGGTCTGTGAATGTTACTTTTTGTAGCTCTAGACACTTGCGAGAATCGGAAAGAGATTTAGACTTGATTATTTAAGGAAATTTTTCTCTACTTTTGGGTTTTTGAGTACGTGCCTAATTGCCGTCGGTTTGGAATTGGGATACACGGAAAAATGGCAGTTTAGATAGCATTAGGTACTTATAAGACAAAATAAAGCATCCTAATTCTCCATTAAAAAAAAACGTAAAAGTATTAAAAAGACCGTGTCATGAAAATACCTAATTAAAACTGCACCACCGTTACCGCAGCAAATTCCACCCAATAAACACCTCCACAGCTAAGAAATATGATAAGATTTCATAGCGAAAATCGTTGAAGCATCCAAGCCAATGTCGTGGTCAGGTAGAAGCACCTTTTATGTGCTACGCTCCAAAGAATGCGATCATTGTACTCTTCGAATGTCACCTCGCACTACTGGTACTGCTACCTCAATCGAGAAAATTGAATTGAGTCCGTAGTACCTCTTTTGAAAATGTCTTTTATAAGATACACGAAATACTTACTTGTTACTGGGAACTGGGAACCAATAAGTTGAACGTCAAAGATTTGTTTCGAACGTTTTGTAGGATACAGGTAGGTTACGAAAGGATTTGATTTTCTGCGAGTAATTTAAATGGTATGAGGAGCTGCCTTTTGCTGGAGATCTTTTTGACTGTCGCTTGATAAGATACCTTATAATAAAATTATATAATACGATAACATAACATCACGCCTGTTCTACCACAAGGGTTAGACACAGGCGTTCCTAAGTACACCCACATTTCGCCAGTTATGTTTAGGTCCCATGTAATATAGGAGGTGAGACTATTGTCATCAACCGGGCACAAATCCAGACTCCAGACTGAGAGAAAACCTTGAAAAACCATATGGCATATTGCCTGACCTCTGATAGGAACCCAGGACCTCATGATCAGCCTTTGCGACCATTAGACCAACGAGCCAGTCAATAACAAATTGAATTTATAAATAAATATTTATATCTACATATACGAGGAGGAGGATAAAACAAATATGTAAGGATCGTAGCAGGTGGCGTTCTGGGAGCCTACCATCAGTGTGGGAAAGAGCTCTACAGGTCGTATAGCTCCATCTCTTTCTCCCACTGAAGTAATATCAATTATTTTATTATTGAGTTTATGTTTATGTCTGTAAAATGTGTTACACAAACCCTGTCCGATCCAAAAAGGTACTGCAATGACATTACCAAAAAGTAATAAAAAATCTAATTATTATTGAAAATAAAAAACTTATTGCTATTTAATATTCACATTTTTTGTACCAAAATTATCCTCATTCCATAAACAATTGGTAAATTTTCAACAGGGGTCATAAGTTATGACTTGTAGCGGCCCATGTAAATGACCCGGAAAAATTCCCCATAAAAAAGCGAAGATTTTCTTTTTCTTTTTCTCGAAAATTACAACATAAAATGGACTCTCAGTATGATTCTTAACAACGCCCTGACGGATCGGACAGAGTTTTTGTCACACACTGTATAAAGCTCATTCGATAGAGTTGCCAGACCGAAAAATATTTTCCATCAAATAAAAAAAAACGAACGATCTCTAATAAAATTACCGGTGTAGGAAAACGGGGCCAGTTATTAATAAAGATATAATTTTCCCTCGGTTATGAGTGCGGACGACCATCCGTTACGCAATTAAAACACGCGAAATGGTTTCATGTCCATTGAGATTTGCATACAGATATGTGATTATATCCAAAATGGCTTTATGTTATGGATATAATGTGTACGAAAAAATTATTGTGTCCCAGAATAGGTATACGGATTTTATTGCTCTCAAATCCGATCTGTAGCGTGGTAATTTTTTTTTTGACAATTTTTGATAATGATACCCTATTTTGGCCAGGTCGGACAAAGTGATACTGGGTCTTTTACCAAGAATTTCTGAGTAGCAGCCGCGAGCTTGGATTTGAGCCCGGCTGATGGCAATAGGCTCGCCCCCTATTACATGAGACTTAAACATAACTATCGAAATTTCGATGTCCTATAGGTACACCTTTCCCTAACCCTTCGGGAATTACAGGCGTGATATTTTGTTAAATATAGTGTTAAAAAAGTATGTCTGTCACATAAAAAGCGGCCAAGTTCGATTCCTTAGTTAGGGTGAATTTATTCCAAAAACAAACTTAACTTTGTAGAAAAACATGCTCTCCTATACATCGACATACGTCACGATCAATTTTCAAACTGCAAACGTAAGTTTGCAATCGCAAGAAAACATTTTTTGATTTGATAACATAACATAACATCACGCCTTGTTTCCCCAAGGGTTGGGCAGAGGTGTCCCTGTAGCAGGTACACATTTCGCCAGTTATGTTTAAGTCCCATGTAATAGGGGGCGAGCCTATGGCCATCAACCGGGCACAAATCCAGACTCCGAGCTGCTACTGAGAAATTTCAGATAGAAAAACCCAATAACACTTTGTCCGACCAGGGAATCGAACCCAGGACCTCATGCTCAGCAGTAGCGCTTGCGACCACTAGACCAACGAGGCAGTCTAATTTGTTTGTCTTATTTGATATTACTACATATTAACGATTTTCGGACTTTTTCCATTACTTGTGCTGTGAGACTGCTTCCTGCCAAATTTCATGATTTAATCAACGGGAAGTACCCTGTAGTCTATGATTTATTTGCGAGTATCAAAACAGATCGCATAAATGGCCGTATTTTTTTATTGCATTGACTTAGAAGCTTGATTTTCTTAGAGCTCCAACGGACCGTAGACCAACGTATTAGATATTAATTTCAACTTTATACGTCCACGTGTTCCTGAGAAAAAGGGTCTTGGCAGACTGACAGATAGACAGACGGACGGACGGACAACGAAGCGATCCTATAAGGGATCAGTTTTTTTTCTTTTGAGGTACGGAACCGGTAATCCCTTAAAAATGTAGTATTATTAGCAACGATTTAAAAAACAAGGTTTTGTAACAATGCAAATGTGTATATTCTAAGCTAGCCGTTTTGGAATGAGTGTTTTTAAAGTGAAACTTATATTACATCGTTTCAAACTTTTTCGTCTGTGTGTTGCATGTCGCGTGACGGTCGGCCGCGGAGTAGGGATAAAGTGAAAGGCGCTCGTCAGAGCAGCCAAGGCCAATATGGCAGCGCCTATAGTTCGCTTAAAAGTTTCACTTTTACCGTAGTTTCATAAAAGCAATGCTTTTTTTTTTGTAAAAATAAAATGTTGTGAAACATTTATCATGTTATTTTGAAATGCAAGCAACACGTCATCACTTCCCATGATACTAGGTACCTTAATCCCCCGTGCAATGGTCACAGCATCCATCCGTGTATGAATAGCAATTACCAATTATAGCAAACGTGATGAACATGCGACATTATACAGGATTGTTCGTTAAAACAGACGTGAAATGTGGACGTGAAGTGCGGCGCCTATGTCTGTTATGTAAAATAAGGGAAATTAATTGACTACGAACTTAAACTACCCTCATATTCAAATCACAACTGTCATTCTTTGATAGTTTTATGAAATGGCTAATCATCATCATCATCTCAGCCGAAAGACGTCCACTGCTGGACATAGGCCTCCCCCAAGCACCGCCATTTCGATCGATTGATATATATAGATATGCCTGAGAGATATATCTCGACGGTATGTGAAGCGAAGTCAGAGGCCCATGGGCGGGTTTAAAACTCTGACACCAGGTTAGTTACTAACCACACGAGAAGAAGAAGAGAATTCAATCTTTGCATTTTATTTAGGACCTTTTGATTTCAGAACGACAAAAATGCCAACGTTGTATAATAGGAATAATAAGCTCCACTAGTCCGCACGTTATGAAGAGAACAAACTAGCCCATTAAGATTCTGATGACCGTCTTTTAATTTAATCACCAAGTAATTTGGCACCGAGATAATATTTCCCTCACAAAATAACAAAGCAGAAAATATATTTTAAAACCATCCTGTATTTTATTTTACGTTTGCACGTTATACTAGGACTCCAGTTTATATTTGAAAGCTGGAAACAAAAGAGATTATATTACCAAAAGATTACAAGATAAGGCTTTTTGCAAATATACCTAAACAAGTGAAATTACCAAAAAGGCAGTACATTATGTAGGGAAAATGCCTGAGGTAAACGGTTTTGTAAGCTGAAGGCTATACGACAATGCTCTTCGACCTTGAATAAAATAGACGAAATTTTTCGTTTAAGGAGGAAGCTCATATCCGAGCCTCTATACAATAGCTATATAAGAACGCCTTTTACTTGACCGTGGCGGTTCGGTCGATGTATAACCATCAATATCTTGATCGGCAATAAAGAGAATAAGCTCTTTCTCTTGAGCATGAATTTATTTTCATGAAAACCGGAGGTTGATATTGAGATTGACGCAAGTAAATTCTTTCCGAAAAACTCCGACATATTGTCGAATAAAGACTCCTAAAGACTAAGAATAATTACAAACCTAGCATTAGTTACATAAAAAAGTAATTCCAAAATATTGTTAAAACGCCAACTTTGTCAAAAGTCCGAGAAAATTAGAGAAAGAAAAAAAAGTGAAAACTTGAACAAGATCGCCTTGGTGGAAGAAAAATAAAGAGCACAATCGCGTTTACAAAACCTTTAAAGTAAAAATACTTGCATAGAACATTGATCCGTAACGTTATATTAATAAAGAGCACAATCGCGTTTACAAAACCTTTAAAGTAAAAATACTTGCATAGAACATTGATCCGTAACGTAATATAAATAAAGACCACAATCGCGTTTACAAAATAAGGTGTCGTCATGGTGTCACGAAATCAATGGTTTAGTCCCATCTCAGAAATGCCCAACGCGCCTAAAGAAGTTTTCACTTCATAAAACAATTACTTCCAAACGTAATCCAAGACAAGTGTCTTACCATGTCCATATGTCAATGTCTTTATTACGTCCTAGATAGTCGTAGTACGGACATCGGATGTCAGCTAAGCAGGTCAATGTACGCGATTCCAGACATTCACCCATTTATTAAAGTTGGTCGCCGCGACGCGACTAAGTGATGAACAGCTAAAATAGAATGTTAGCGACATATCGGCGACTGTAGACTTTGCTAGTAGCTTGGAAGTATTTCGCGTAGTCGAGATGCAATATATTGTGCATTTTCGATAATTTGATCTAGCATAATACAGAGTTTCTACGTCTGATAGTGAAAAAAGAGACTGATTCTGATTATTTTATCCACACAGATAGTGTTCTAGAGTAACTTTACACGACAGTAAGGAAATAAATTAAGAAAGAAAGAAAAATAAGTTAATTTGTCACAGAAACACGTGCATATAAAAATACGAAAAAAAAAAACATTAAAAGAAAACACTATAGATTTAAATATAATCACGAGCACAAAACAGAAATAATGGGCAGCCACAGCTGCTGGCACGTCATGACTGTGACAAGAAGGCTTCCACTCAGCATGCATCCATTAGGCACTTTTTGATTTGCATAATCTCAACATTCAGACCAAAAAAGGTTTCAGATCAAAATCTAGATTTATGTCACGCAGTGTAACCTTTTCCTGTTATTACCAGGGAACTTAGAGCTTGTGTAATGTGTGAAGACTTTCAATTTCGTTAACGTCACGCCAAGTAGCGAAATATAAAAGAAAAGAATGAAAAAGAAATGGTTAATGCGCGCCAATTGCGGTTGTCACCCCAACCGCAACACATCCAACGTCTAGACTTTTAATCACTTATAAGTCTTACTCATGTGAGGTTTCCGCAAGTGGCTATAAGTTTTTGAAGTAAAAACTTCTTTAAGCGCGTTGGGCATTTTTGAAATGGGACTAAACAATTGATTTCGCGACACTGTTACGACACCTCATTTTTGAAACGCGATTGTGCTCTTTATTTAAATAAGGTTACGGACCAATGTTCTATACAAGTATTTTTCTTCCACTAAGGCGCTCTTGTTCAAGTTTTCACTTCTGTCGGCACTCCCGGAGTGCCACTTTATTTTTTGGTTTCGTTTTTTTTCTCACTTGCATGGTAAGCAATGATGCGATCAACGGCAATGAAAAGACTAAAAGTAACTTATTCCCTAGGGGGTTGGTCAAGGAGTTTCAATTTACGTCAAAAATAAATGAAAATACCAGTATTTTGATTTGTCCCAATAAAAGTCTACTCACTTTGAATATTTTGGTGTGGATGAATAGGCGTTCTTAAATCAAAATCGGATTCCTGCAACTTGAACTGCACCTGAACCTACTCCACACATAATTACGTCACCTCCAAGAAATGAATTATTAGCGTACATAACTGAATTCCGTGTTAGATAGCAAGAGACATCGATCTCGCAGTCAGTTACTAGGTCAACATGACGACAGTAACGGCTATCAAGCAAACATTCGGATCAGATTTCAGTAACGTCACCAACGGAATCCAATGGGCCAATTTAGGCATTGTAGGAATTTAGTGGCTATTGTAAGCGATTGAGGAGTTTGTTGTATTAAAATAATTTTAACCAGAATGATATAAAATATGAATAGAGACAGATCATATATTTTATAAAGTAAGCCTATTCTATGGGCTATGATCTTCTTGGATCCTCCTGCTTCATCCACGGTCATACATGGAATCTGGTTAAGTAGGTACTATATGCATGTCTGTCTGTCTACAGCTGTAGTGGCAATCATGTCATTTGGTTTAAATAGGTCCTTATTTTTATTATTTTGTTTATCTTTTATATAGATTCTTTTCTTTTAGATTTTGTGAATGTGAGAACACGGTGTAGGCTGTAGACTTGTGGACCATTATCTATTTTACTAAGTACCTGGTACTTCTTGATAGGCCTACACTGTCCTCTCATACCTATTAACACTGTAATTTAAAAACATTGTAGAAACCACTTATTTTGAAAAGAGTAACCGTGGAGTTTCTTGCCGGCTCTTCTCAACCGTGCACCTAGCTTCTGACGTTTCATAAGTGCCCTTGTAAGTTTATGTGAAATAAAATATTTTTAATTTGAATTCTGCATCTGTTTTATTGAAGGATATCAAAATATCAATTATGTCGTTCTGGGACGTCGTCTTTAAACCATTTAATTGACATTAAAAAATATTTTTTACAAAAAAAATCAACCAACTTCCAAAAAAAAAACACTCCAAAGTGAAAAATAACTTTAATTTCGGTAGTCCGACTTCCGAAATTCAATTTTTTTTTTTGTAAAACAGTTTTTATTTTTCAGTTTTTAGTTGTGGTAGCTACCCCATACAAATTAGAATACCACTACCTGCTATGTAAATAACAGTGACAGGAACTTACGATATCATCCATATACTTAGTGGGAAAAAAATGCGTATTATTGAACCCAACTTAAAAACCATCCAAGCAAGACCACACGGGAAGCATCAGCTTTTAAATAAAAAAGAATCATCAAAATCGGTTCACCCAGTAGAAAGTTCTGAGGCAACAAACATTTTAAAAAAATACAGTCGAATTGAGAACCGCCTCCTTTTTTTGAAGTCGGTTAAAATATACATAAAGAAACGCATTGAAGCAAAAATACTTTTAATGCAAGTTGACCCATTATAAACTAGCTAGCTAATTAAGTCGTCATACTTCTCTGATGCACTGGTTCTTTGTCGTTGAACTTTTACTGAATTATATTCTCGTTAGTTTCTTAGGGCTCCGTACCCGAAGGGTGCCAAACTGAACCCTATTACTAAGCCTCTGTTGTTCGTTGTCTGTCTGTCAGTGGGCTGTATCTCATGAATCGTAATAGGTAGACAGTTGAAATTTTCACAGATTGTGTGTTTCTATTGCCGCTATAATAAAAATTAAATAAAGTGAAAAGGGGGTCCCCATACAAGAAACGTGTTTTTTGGTGACAAAAGCATTTAAAAAAAAAAAATAATGTAATGTGGTACGGAACCCTTTGTGTGCGAGTTCGACTAGCACTTGACCGGTTTTTTATATTTTAATTTATAATTTTTCTAGCGTACCCTGTGCAAGACTTGTAATTCTCGCAAATCGTCGCCTTCCGCAGTAAGTCAGTTATATTTGGAAACTGTCCGGTCACTGTCGGAAATAATTGTGTGAGAGAATACGCAGTAAAACGTTATCTCCTTTAGTTACATCGATTTATAAAAGTATTATGGAAGTCGGTTTGTAAGCGAGATTGTTGTTCCTTATATTATATTTTTAAATGAGGCACAAATGTTTAAAAATAAAAATAATAGTAATTAAATGTAATCATATTAATAATATTTTAATATAGTTAAAATAATATAAGCTTTTATTCGGACATAATATTTTTACAGTTTAAATGTTATTTTATTTTATAAAGCTTACTTATACATTATTTTACAGTTTTTAAAACAGCTAACTATTTACATTAGGTACTAAATTAAAAGACTAACTAACTATCTATTATATAGTTAAATAGTTGATATACCTACTTACTGTAGGTTCTTTTATATATTTTTTTTTTTTTTTATTGTTTTTGTATTATAAATGTTATTAATGTTGGAACGCCGATGTTCTCCCCTCTCGGAGGTGGGCGCTAATGGCTGCAACACAGTTTTTTAAACTAATGTAGCTGTTAACAAACACAAAAAATTGTAAACCTGTTGTTGTTCCAATAAAATATTTGATTTGATTTGAATACCTACGTTCACGTACATAAGTACCGATTACTTAAGCTTTTTTCGCAACCACGACAGCAATCTAGCCTATATAATAGTAATAATTCCAATCGGTACTTACTGTCCCCATTAAATAAAATAACTAAAGGTTATTTACCTACAGATTTCCATAATACCTACGTAATCGATATATAACTAAAGGAGATTACGTTTCACTGTGTATTCACTTACCTATACGATTATTTCCAACAGTACAGCCGTACATACAGTTTCCAGGTATTAACACAAACTATTGCTCCACAATAGAATGGTTTCCATGAAATGATTTTTTGTTCAGCGTTTTCATTATAAGTAGAATGGGCTTCGTATTTCTTTTTTTTTTAACTAGGGCATCTCGCAGTTGACCATTAAGGTCATGGCTGCTTTACCGGGCTTTCCTGTGGCTGCCTTAAGCTTCTACACTCAAAGCCTCCAGCCAGGGGCAAAAACTATGCTAATTAAAACTAGGCGAGCGCTCGTTAAGGGCACCCCCTGTGAGGTACGAACCTCGGCTAAGGGCGTCGCTTGGGAGAGGACAGCAAGATGGGACCAGCTGGATCAAATCAGGATAATTATTATTAACAGGGGAATTTAAAGCTACGTGCTCAGCTGCAACAACTGCTGGTACCTCGTTATCGAGCAAGGGTCGGGAGAGAATATCATTTACTCGGGATCTTGGTCGCGGACGACCTCGGCGGTGAGGTCGGAACGATTCGTATTTCTCGATGGGTTCGTGGATAAATAATAACAGCCCCACGGGTCGATCAAAGGTTAAGCTACGCTTGCCGCGGTCCGTTCGTGGATGGGTGACCATCCATTATATATCCAAACCCCTCTGTGCCTCGGAAAGCACGTTAAGCGGTTGGTCCTGGCTGTCATTCGTAGATCTTTGACAGTCACTAGCCCAAAAGTCAGACAACCAGTCTTGTCAAGGGGTACCGTTACTCAGTAACTGGGTTGTGGAGGTCAGATAGGCAGTCACTCCATGTAAAATACTGGTATATCCGGTTAGACTGGAAGCCGACCCCAACCTAGTTGGGAAAAGGCTAGGTAGATTGGGCTTCGTATTTCTCGATATTATGATGATATAGGTACAATGATTTAACGGAATGTCTGATGGAGTTATGTTAGATATGAAATCAAATTATGATCTTGAATGCATTTTTGCTTCCATTCGATAAAGATTTCGGATGGTACTGTTCAAGTTATTATTTGTCTTGGATCGAGAAAGCTGATATTTTGCACAGAGGATCTCTTTATGATGTAGACAAGGTCAGGATTTTTCGATATTCCCACGGGATAAAGAATAAAAGGCGGACGAAGTAGCTGTCAATGTGCTAGTCTGTCCATAAAACAGCAAAAACGAATGCGGTATGCCTCATATAATATTCATTGGATAGACATAAGGCATAATGTTTTCAAAGAGCTCGAACAGCCAAGAATTTGTTTGCCTGAACAACGAACCCTGAACAAGGGAGCTCTAATAAAAATACAGTAAGATCTACAGAGCCGTTTTATGACTTCTTCAGTTAGATATTGTGCTCTCATGAGTATATTTGTAAGCTTCTTTCTACTAGACATCTTATAAAAAAGCAAATATAATGGGTAGGTACCTATCTAAGCCTACGCCTACAAGTTGGGCCACTTAACCTTTTCAATATTATTCGTATTTTATTGTACTCACGTCATTATAAATATTGAAAAGGGGACATATTGATCATAAGTTCTTACCGCCTACGTTAACTTTCGAAGACCTGTTTCCTTTGGCTAACTTCTGAACTACAATTTTCGTGGTTATATGGAAAAATTACGATATTTATATTTTATTGGGTTTTTCTACCTGAAATTTCTCAGTGGCAGCTCGGAGTCTGGATTTGTGCCCGGTTGATGGCAATAGGCTCGCCCCTATTACATGGGACTTATACATAACTGGTGACATGTGGGTGTACCTGCTACAGGGACACCTCTGCCCAACCCTTCGGGGAAACTAGGCGTGATGTTATGTGGGTGTCATATAATAATTATGTGTTAAGTTGTGTGTTTTATTGTATATCTGTTTGTTGTAATCGTGTGATTGTGTGTATTATGTGTTTATTTATGGTTTATTAATGTCGACTACTCTCTAAAACTCTCACATAATGTTCACAGATAGTACAAAACTAGTTTTATACGAGCTTTTAAAACAGAGATGTCCTTTTAAAACACCGTTGTACACAAGGCGGCCATTTTCGAAAAATAAAAGTAAGTAACCCTCGCTATTTACTGAGTAATTAAAGCACTGGCTGGTCTTTATGACCAGCCCCAGACTGTTCTATAACATTCAGAAAAGACGTTAAAAAAATTCAAAACATTTTTTTAAACCTATTTACGTAAATGTTGCTCGTTATGAATAATACAAGACTTTTGAAAAAGATAATGAAGTTGCCAACATTAAAATGTTGAATTACATTTTATGGTGGTCCGGGCTTTCTGGGCCATGGCATTATGCAGTTTAAGCCTGTAAATATGTTATTAAATAGGTAATTTCAGTAACGATTTATTATTTTAAGCCTTTCAAATTAATTATAACATTTTGATACAACATTATGATCTCGAATGTCTAAAAATGCTTTCAATTATTAATAGTGGTTGCTTCTACGTTTTAAATACCTGAATGATAAAATACAGGATTGTCTATTCATACCTAATGAAGTGTATATTGAAGCAAAAAAAATACCCAAAAAAATTCCACCTAAACAGAATTTTAAGAGGAAATATCAAACGGTCAAGCCCGAACTCTCGAACTCCCCTAAACATAAACACGTCATCTTGCCTGAAACCCTCATCATTTCATAAATACTTAGAAGTACCTACACAGATAAAAACACATAAATAAAGTGGACCCAAACGAGACCGGAATATCTTCAAGCAAAGATGCGAGTAAGCATGAACACAATAAATTTTCATACCACTTAAATCAGCTTTGATCATAAATACACAAAAAACCGTGGAAAGGAACCCCAGGGCGATGGTTATCGATCAACTGACCGTGTACGGACCCCTCGGGGGTCGAACGAACGCCCTTTGTAATCAAAACAGTAATCAAACGGTATGAATTGGGAGGACCGAGTGAAAACTTAATTCGAATTTTAAACTCGTATGAATAGTCCTGCCCTAAATATTTCGTATTGATTTTTTTACTCAACAAGGGATTAATTGAACAGATTACTTTGAAACTGTTTTGCATGACTAAGAATAGAAGTTACCCTCTTTTTAAATTTAAATTGAGATAGAGTTTTATTACGCCAACTGTTGAGAGTGGTTAGAAAGATGATTTAGATGGGTTTATGATGAGCTATATTGTTTGCTTAAATAGTTGTTTGTTGAAAGCAGATTTTGTAATTACTTTTTATGAAAGGTTTTTGAGTGAGCTTATTTTCTCAGTCATGTACGTTATACTTTGTTGTATTCATTGTCATTTTCCATTATATGAAATCGGTTCATGAACTTTAATATTTGCCATATTACACGGTTTAAGTAAGTCATTTCAAGTATATCCTAATGATGATAACGTTCATAACTACAGCCTCGCGGTGGGGGTACCAAAATCCTTTTAGCCATTACAGTGTTACTAAAACCAACATAATATTCAGTTCATCCTATATTATTATTAAAAAACGCTGAACAAATAACATTATAAAAGTAAATTCACGTATTAAAAGGAGTGTTCGCGCAGTGTTGTCGCACCCGGCCTTAATCTGGCGACCCGCTTCGTTCGCCAAGCAATTATCTACGTGAAATAGTGTCCGTATTAGGAGCACTTACTTTGTACAGGATTAAACCGGATTACACTAACTGTAAGTAGCCGTCTGTGCTGGTATTCAGTCGGAAATAACAGTATTAGACGAAACAATCATTTGCCTGTACCCAATGACGTCTCCGACTAAATTGTTTGCACTAATTTTATTCGAATTGCCGAGCAGTGAAATGGACTTGAATTAAGTCTTTGTATACATGAGCTTGATGGGAATTAAATGTACTGTTATTGCCTAGCCATTGCTATAACACATTGCTGGGAGAAAACAGAAAATACACAGACAAAACGACTTCAAGGAAAACCGGAGGGGCGTTATCCGAGCCATTTATATTTATTACAGCAAAACATGATGTTATGTTAACTTGAAATACCCACAATAATCCGAACGATTTCAAACTCTATTTATAACACTAACCGCTTAACAAATCGGCTATATTTGTATCACACAAAATAAAACAAGGTATTTCGTTTCGACCTTTTGATACAGACCCGAAACTAATGCATCACAATAGATAATCCCATCCAACATGGATGTTACCTTTGTTCTGCTGAAAAATAAGCCTTAGTGCTATATCCGATAAATCGTGTTTCGGAAAAAATACATTGTGAGTGGGTTACGTAACGATACCCATATTATGGGCTGTTTGTGGGACAGAAATCTCTACGTAATGGTTCCCACACGGCTCCTTATTTTAAGGATACACGCAATATAGCAAAATGTTTTCGTAAAATGGTTCGCCCATTTCACTGTATTGACATAGATAATGTACTCTGAAGCCAGTGAGACGATGGAGGGAGCGACGCTGTGCCCAAGGGAGGTTTTTCTAAAACAAAGCCGTGAAAGCAAGGGAAGATTAGAAACGATGTACTTTTACCAAAGGCGTGGCGTTTCACTGGGAAATATCTAACGGACGCCGCGAGAACTTAGATAACCGTCTGGGTCAGATACGAAGGACGAAAGAAAATATATTGCCTGCTTTTTATAAAGGCTTCCTATTTAATATCAGAACGGAAATCTTCCTTTGTGTAATCTAGGAAATATCTTGTAGATTAATTTTGAATTAGATCACATTTTTTGCCAAAGAAGAGCCCGGGTTCGGATATCAGGCTTGTTTGTACCAGTAAATAACAAAATGTGTATTTAATGTTCATAAATGATTTATAACATTCCCGTCAAAACATTGAATAATTTATCAAACCCACTTTAATATTGACGACCGCATAATCGCACCTGGATTCGCCTCATCAATAAGCTTTCGAGCTAATCCCTTGGAGCAAGTGCGAGGACCGCAGGCTAAAGGAGAGTACATGGACTAACAGAGACCCAAAAATGTAGATGTGGCCGTTTAGCTACTTATCTACGCCCCCTCGTTTGCTTGTTTTGTTTAAAAGCCCTCGACACCATGTGGCACTGTAAAAACAGGCCGAGTCGAACCGTCCCCTTTAATCCAGGACACACAGCCGTTCGTACACCCTTCACTCATTTGCATAAGTCCTGTCCGTCATAAGATGGGTTGTAAAACTTTAATAAGACTTTTTGATGGCCGCTCTCAGAGATTTAATTGGATTATACGGGATTATAATGAATGGCATTGCGCTTAAGTGTTTTGATAAAAATCTCTGTATTTACCTTTTTGTGCTTGGAATCTTTTTAGAACATTCAGTAGGGACAAAGAGTGTAAAATTCAATAATTTTATGTTTTGGCCAATGATGATATTGTTGAACGTTCTTGCAACACTTGCTACTTTATGTTCTCATCTATTTTATGTCATAAACATCAAATTTTGTCAAAATGGGGCCCATTTAAAGTCGTATAAATGTACATATTCTCTTCAAATATGTTAATCCATTACAGTTTAGCATTTCAGATGGAGAAACTATAGCCCGTAATGCCATCTCAAACTTAGTTCCAATAAAATACGTTAGTGATAAACCACGTTCTCCTACATAAATTTTTAACAGTCGTTTCAAGTGGTAACAAGATATAAAAATAGCGAAGTGATTGTACAACTGAATCGAAATTGCCATCGAAACTTTTAGTATCTTCTGTATATCTAACCCCATTGGGTAGATACAAAAATGGCTACAATTGGCTAAAAAGCGACATCACGCCACAAGTTCATCCAATAAATATTCCTAACTGCCGTTTCGTAAGGAAACAAATGCTCGAAAACACAATGATGGCCGACAAAATACAATACTGCTGAGAACAAGTGAAGCGTGTCAGACATATTCTGTTTGTTGTGTTGTGGGGTTCATGTTTTTCTCATGTTCCGCATATTTCTTCGTAAGTTGTTTGTTCGGTAATCGTGGTAGGTAATCGTTCTGATACTGGCTATTTGTTTCAAATATTTTAACTGACCGGAAAGTGTGGAACACACGGGGGAGGTTATTTGTTTATCGTGGTTGGAGTCGGGAGTGTTTTGATGTCACGAATACGAGGATAATAACCATAAAGAGCTTGATATGTGGCCATGTTTTTATGTAAAGTTTCTATAACAAATAGATCACTCGGACAGCTTAATGTTTGCTTAAGTGCGATTAAAATAATATTCGTAATAGAAGATTAATTAATTCATCTCCTTATAATTTATTAGATGTACCATACTCGTTGTTATTACTAAAAGTGCCGTTATAATATATCATAAAATATTTGTATCCAACGAGAAAAACTCGTGATCCTAAATTCATGACGAAGTTGTTTTCCTTTTGGAAAATATAAGACGAGGAGCGATATATTACTCAGGCATTGATAAAGCGCCCTTCGGCAATCCATAATTTTCCGAGAAAATTATTCTCATGTAACTTATTCCCACAACATTAATTCGTATAAGTTTCAGGGAGGGTTTCTTTTTACAACATTTTTGCATATTGTCGAATTGAGTTGACGTAAATTATATTCGAAATAAGGAAAATATACTGCCCTATGGGATTACTCATGAAATATTTTCTTCGTTTTATCTTTCTTTGGAAGTAAAGAATAATGTCAACGCTGCGTCGGTCAGCGAAGTAACCGAGACGGAACGACATTATCTTTATAGGCGGTACCTACGGCTATTATTCCGCTATCGCACTTCCTTAGGGTTTCGTAGGTACTCAGTACCTATACATCGGAACCTGTAGGTATTAGATGTGTAATATATCTTCTATCGGGCTTAATAAAGAAGACATGCCTGGCACGGGAAGTTGCTAACCAAAGTTTTCTGATGAAAAATGTGGATCTATTTTTCTCCGTCGCTCGCGTAATTTGGATCATGTGGTTGGTTGCGCGATTGCGCACCGAAGAGATTATAATAAAGTTAGGACAGTCTGAAGGGTCATTAATTTTATACAATATTATATGGAGTTTGATGGAAAATACTTTGGATGTTTTTCGGATCTAATCGAATTTTCTCCAAATTGTTTTGGTGCGCGCTGCAGCTAAAAATATTTTTGTGCATTTAAGGTACCTACCACCTAGAAATATTTGAGCAAAGTTCAATTTAGAAACTTTTAACTTTACCATGAGGAGCTCGTGGCTAAGTAATAACAGCCGTATGGTTCGACCCATCAGGTTAAGCTACGCTTGCCGAGGTTGGCCTGCGGATGGGTGACCATCTTAACATACCGAGACTCTTCCGTGCCCTTGGAAAGCACGTTAAGCCGCTGGTCCCAGCTGTCATTCGTGGATCTTTGACAGTCGTTACGGGTCGTCAGAAGCCCGAAAGTCTGACAACCAGTCTTACCAAGGAGTATCGTATTACCCAGTATCGATTGTGGAGGTCAGATAGGCAGTCGCTCCATGTAGAATACGGTATTACGCTGCATCCGGTTAGACTGAAAGCCGACCCCAACATAGTTGGGAAAAGGCTTTAATTTTACCATGATCCCATTTAATAGTTTTTCACAATGTATACCCGAACTTTTCAAAAAAATACTTTGAGAGAAATTACGTACGGTCTGTAAACCAAAAAGGTCTCAAAGAGGTCTTCTTGCACGGGTCACTTAAAGACAATGAATTTAAATATACAGCAGACTAAATTCGGAGCACAAAAATGATTTGAAAAGGTACCTTCCTACTTTGCCTACATACCGTAGAGAATTGGGAATAACAACTTAGAGGAACACTTCGTTAGGAAGAAAATGCGAGGGCAAATGATCTCAGTGACAGGGTTCCCAAATGAAATTTGTAAAGGAAAATCTGCATTAATTTAATTTTTTACTGTTAAGAAGATTTTGTTGATTAATGCAGATGCCTATGATCGTTCTGCGTTTGTTACGTTACAAAATATTGTCATTGGAGCGTTCGTAAATGGAATTGCCGTGGTTCAGCGTGAGCGTCTTGTAAACACATCTGTGTAGTTACAGTCTGTATACTATGCGAGTTTATTTGCAAATTAAGCGCTATGTGGGTAATTGCTTTCGTTGTTAATTAAACTGTACATTTTGAAAATATTTGTGTTTGTATAGCTACCCACTATTAACTATTTGAATTAATCAGAATCTTAGATAGTTGGTTGCAATGAAACTTGAACTTTCTTATGTGTGACTTTACCTAAGATTCTGAATTTCTGCTCAAGAGTAATCTGTGTCAAACATTGGCCGTCATATTTTATGGACACTGTTACTCGTAAGTCATAGGATATTAATGTAATGCTTGGTCGACATAATATGTAATAGCACTACGATGTTATCAGCTCATAGGTCAATGTTCAGCCAATGTACGCTATTGAGCATGGCTTTTCCATAATAAAATCTGCGCTGCAATAATCTGTGTGTTCCTACAATATTGGCGATTTTTGATATTGTTAGTAACCAAGGAAGTAGGTAATGGAATGAATGCTGACTATAAAATGTTAAAAATTATGAAAAACTGTGCAAATAATAATAAGTAACTGTGGTAATTTTTACAACTCTTATAAACCCATCCTGCCAATCTGCCTAGCCTTTTCCCAAGAATGTTGCGGTCGGCTTCCAGTCTTACCGGATGCAGCTGTATACCAGTATTTTACATGGAGCGACTACCTATCTGACCTCCACAACCCAGTAACTAGGTAATACGATACCCCTTGGTAAGACTGGTTGTCAGACTTTCGTGCTTCTGACTCCCCGTAACGACTGTCAAAGAACCACGAATGACAGCCGGGATCAACGGCTTAACGTGCTTTCCGAGGCACATCCTTTATAAATAATAATAATATGAATACTTGGGCAGTTAAAAGCTGAATCAACAGAATCACCCTATTCAAGACTCAAGGACTACTCAGCAACTTCCAATTAGATATAATCCAAACAATCCTTTTCTCCCCCATTCAATCTTAACTTTTCAATCACAAAACAATTTCACTGATACAAAATATACTATACATACTGCTACAGTTTTCAATGAGAAACTTGGGTATTTGTGCAGAAATAGGCGTATATTAGAGATTTTTGGGGGCCCAGTAAAGTATAATTGCATGCCGCCTAATTATGTATGGGGGCCAAGAATTTAATGTAAAGGTATTTGACTCAATGACTACTCAGCAATTTCTTCCAATTAGATTTAATCCAAACATTTCTTTTCTCCCCATTTCAATCATGAAACAAATTATTTACTCAACTGACTGATACAGAATCTATTCAATACCGCTGCTCCTATTTTCAATGAAAAACTTATTTGTGCAGAGATTGGCCTACATCAGGGATTTAACTGAATGCAGACGGTAGTTTGCCCGAGGGAACGTACAGGCATTTAGGAAATTTGCATACGATACTATCGGGGAGAATCTAACGAAGAAACTTTTGGGGACCCTGTAAAGTGTTATTGTAAGCTGCCTAATTATGTATTGGGGCCGAACCTTTAATGTTAGGGGGATATTGATTTTGTTAACCTTAATTTTAATTAGAAGAGATTTTAGTTTGGAATTAAGAGATTAGGTTATCTCTAATCCGAATTGAGAGTGGTGATTGGATCGGTCGTTGAATTTTCGACTGTATTAAAACCAAGCGCCTTTAGCTAAATATTCATAAACCGTTACCAAAATTCGTAGATGAACAATTGATAAGTAAAAAAGTAGGTATCTAAAATCCTCTTCACAGTTATCAGAATATTTCTTCTTCTTATAGAATGTATATTTGTTTAATAATGTTAATAAAATTGTCGTCAATTTGTCAACTTGCAAAGTGGCTAAGGAATTTATCAGAATTCCTCGAGTATTATCGAACATTTTCATAAATAGTAACATTAAGTATTAAAAATAAATTAGGATAAAGGTGTTATAATTTAACAAAGATAAATATCGAAGTGGCTCTCTAGTGAAATGGTTTTGTTGGTACTATTATAATCAACACGCTGAACAGACAGTTTGCATGGAGATGCCAATTAAAATCTAACGCTTCCTTGATAAACTGACACTGTCTTGGATGTTGCAATCAAAACGTTATACCCTAAAGTCAAACATTTCATGAATGTGCATAGAATATAGTATTTTGGGGCTTGTTTAATTAATTTTCCTTATAAATGGTGATTTCAAAGATTCACAAATTACTTTTTATTTTGAGAAACGAAAGTTTCAACTAAAATAAGTGTTTAGTATTTTTGACGTGATAACGTCTTATGAATCGATGAACGCTGACTGCACGCATGAAAAAGTGTCACGTTTGGCCTGAGCCGAGCGTGCAAGCGAGAGCTCGGAACAAGCGAAAGAGAGGTACGATCGGCCTAAGCGTTCGGCTTGTGACGTTATCACGTAAAATTATCGTCCGTAAACAGACTTTTTTTCGATTAAACGGTTACAACTATATTATGTTCCTTCTATTGTCAACTATATAAACGAATGAAAAATATAATTAGGTACTCAAATTTAAATACCGCAGAAAATCCAGATAATCACACAATTAGGGACGTAACAGCGGGTTACAATTTAAAACAAGCCACACATTTGGCTGATTAAATAATTAAGTAACCAAATAAAGACTACCACAGCATGATTATATCCATTTTGAAATTATTAATCAGCATGCTAGTAAATTATTAAGCAAATAATAATATACGAAGTCGCATTTCACGCTGTTTAGTATGCAGGAAACATACAACTGAGCTCGCTGGCCGTGCAACGAACAACCGGCTTTTATTATTGTACTACCCACTTATAAGTAATAAAATTATATGGACACTGGTTCAATATACCTACGTTGGTGCTCGTAGATTACGGACGTATACGTATTCAGTTTGTTTAATAATGTTGTGCCGGGAAATAAGGCACAAAAGTAATGGAATTTTTTATTGTGTTTGTGTTGGGTAGATAATTATAATTTGGTTGATAATTACTTATGCAATTAATTTTGGGAAAAATAAAACTATATCTGGAAAAAATACACGTCCACATTTGGGTAAAGTGTCCGTACTGCAAAGAGGTTCACTGTTCACAGTGTTAATGCTACTTACTACATTTGCACAAATAGACATGACCTTTCGTAAATTTTTAACAGCATTGCAATAAATCAATCAGATGTAAAATTAATTCATTAAATACTCGTCGCCTGCATACGTAGCATGACAACCATAGAAACGAGTTTTCTACGGGTTTTGTTGCTAAGCGTGCAAAACTTTTATTTAAAGGTACGAAATGCATGAAATACTAAAGACACAGTTCCAACCAGATTGTAGAATTAAAAACAAACGACAACTATCATAAAGTCAAGTTTCCAACTCAACTTACTTTTAACGAGACAAGATGAATATATTTCAAGAATGTTCCTTCGCTTTGCCTCATCTGCGGCTGCCGTTGAATAATGGTTGGCATTAATAAACAGGAATGGTTTGCTCCACAAAGTTGAAGTGAGATCGTATAAGAGGATATAATTAATTACGAGGAAGAGGGAGACAGAAACTATCAGTTAGGATTGAGTAGGATTGTGACGCGGAAGGTGCACCTATATCAGCTGTCTCTGCTTATGGGCCACCATACGTTATGTGATGAGTAATGTTGCCAGTGCGACATGTTTGTGTGTCGCATATGCTCATTACTGTTGCTTGCTCGACGGCTGTCACGCAAATTAGTAACCGACTGTTGTCACAGACTGAAGGCTGATTTCGAATTTAATCGCGTTGACTGCAATAAAACCAAGTGGTTGACTGATTTATGGGCTGAAAAATGAGGGTTATCATAAGAAAAAAAACAAATTGTAAGCTGCATCCTGTTTTGTAATCCTGCGTGCTTATCAAAACATACCATGATCCGCAAATTGTCAATCGTGCTGATTCCTTTTTAGCGATCTATTTTTACTAGCTTTTTTTAGGTCAAAACTCACCTAAGTACATCCACACATCACCACATACATGCTAGTATCAATCGAACTCGCCACCCTAAGCGAATCCTTACCGACTCAGACGACCCCATTACCCTCCTCCACGAGAGCAGTAGGGAAACCAACACAGTGTACAAAATCAGACGCCTCCCGTCATTCCGACCTCGCCGACGAGGTCCTTTGCGATCGCGACCGCGTCCCCGAGTAAATGATACTCTCCCCCGACCCTTGCTCGATAACGAAGTGCCAGCAGTTGTTGTAGCTGAGCACGTAGCTTTAAATTCCCCGACTAATAATCATGATCTAAACTTTGATCCAGCCCGTCCCATCCTTGATGTCTTCCCTCCGGTTGACGCCCTAAGCCGAGGTTCGTACCCCACAGGGGGTGCCCTTAGCGAGCGTTCACCTAGTTTTAATTAGCATAGTTATAAAACCTATGGCCAGAGGTTTTAAGTGTAGTAGCTTATGGCACCCACAGGAATGCCCGGTTAAGTAGTCATGATCTCAGAGGTCAACTACGAGATGCCATACCTAAAAAAAAAAACACACACACATGCTACCCATATTCTAATCTAAAATACTTATTAAGTTTTGCAATTTTTTTGTAAATATTTAATTTCAATTTTCTTTTAATTATTGTAAAAATTAAGTGTAAAATATATTTAGTCCAAGCCATCTCATGCTGATCCTTGTAATTGGAAAAACCTCGACCCCTGTCATACAGGCTGTCCTAGTTTATTTAGGGATCGAGACCTCATTAATGTAACGTGTACTGAAGTTTGGAAATAAAATTACTGTTACTACTATTACTATAATTACCTCGTTTATTTATTTTCAATATATATAAAAAAATAATAAAAATTGTAGCCCAATGGCCTCGGCTGCCAGTGGTCAGGGATCTAGAGAGAGGAACCTCCTCACTATGTGTGCCATGTCTAGGAGTACTGCTTTCTGAATCAAGCCCTTGACCCAGCCGCGCAATGAGAGCCTCCTGAAATGTTGGTCGAGGCTCTCTGCAATTAGGCCATTAACCGTTACGATTATCGGTACAATGATTGTCGAGTCCACGTCTTACATGTCGACAATCTCGTATGCCAAGTCAAGATATTAGATTTTTTTATCTTTTTCAGCTTTCACGAGATTCTGGTCACGAGGGACAGTGATATCAATAATCACTGCACGGCGCTCTCGTCGATCTATCACCACAATATCAGGCTTATTGGCTACAATAATCCTATTTAGGTACTTTATATGATTATATATGCCATTTTTAATGCATAACATCTATGCGTCATTAACAAATTATATAATTATCAATTATCCTTGTTGCGTGAATGTAATTATTATCTACCTACGTGTAACGAGTAGTTCTAGGTACAAGTTTACCTAGGTGTTGGTTTATGTGCTTCAGATATCAATTATCTTAATGGGAAATTGAATACCTACATAATTATTTGGGATTAACATTTCAAATGGCCATCTACTTACGCACCAAGGGTGTGATTGTGATTAAGGGATGGAAGGGACACCAGCTGCGTCCATTTGTCAACTTAAATCCTAACTAATGAATTTATTTAATATTATAAATACAAAAGTGAGTTTGTTTGTTTTTTCGCTTTCACGCTAAAACGGCTGAACGGATTTGGATGACATTTGACACATGCATAGGATATAACCTGGGTTAGGACAGGATACTTTTTATGCCGATATTTTCGCGGGATCGAGACTTATGTGGTTGCAACTGCGGGGCTCAGCTAGTTATTTATAATCGCCAATCTGACCAACACAGGTGATTAATGGTAGTATTTACCTATCATAAACATTTTATTAAAATTACATTAATTTTCTTTTCTCATGTCCAATTAAATTGTGAATAATTCACGCTTTAGTAAGAAATGAAATAAAATACCTATTAGCCAGTATGAACGTGGTAGTAGTGATAGCCTAGTGGTGTGACCGTCGGACTGTCAAGTCATAAGTGTCGAGTTCGAACCCAAGACAAGCACCTCTGACTTTACGGATTCATGTGCGTATTGTATAATTATCACTTGCTTCAAAAAACGGTGAAGGAAAACATCGTTAGGAAAGCATCGGCATGCCTGAGAGATATTTCTCGACGGCATGTGAAGTCAAATCAGAGGCCCATGGGCGGTTTTAAAACTCTGACACCAGATTAGTCACTAATCTCACGAAAAAGAAAGAAGTCAGAACGTAGTGACATGACTGACTGCTCACTGCTAAAGTTAAACCATCGCTCCATGTGGAGACTATTGCAAAGCATTAATAATTCAGTACAAACCTAATTTTAATTCCTTTTCATGTTGCTTACAGGCTGTTTTTATGTTTCTGTGAAACGAAAAAGCTAACTATAAATGACTACAAAATACTGCCAGATCAGAAATGAAGAGATCCGCAGGAGAACCAAGGTAACTGACACAGCCCGAAGAATTGCCAAACTTAAGTGGCAATGGGCAGGGCACATTGCTCGCAGAACGGATGGCCGATGGGGTCGAAAGGTTCTGGAGTGGCGACCACGTACCGGAACACGTAGCGTTGGAAGGCCTCCCACAAGATGGACCGATGACCTTGTGAAGGCCGCAGGAATCCGCTGGATGCGGAAAGCACAGAATCGGTCGAAGTGGCGGTGCTTGGGGGAGGCCTATGTCCAGCTGTGGACGTCTTTCGGCTGAAATGATGATGATGATGACTGACAGAATTCATAAAGCGAAAGCGTCGAAACCGAATAATATAAATGAAGAAACCATACCGTATGGTTTAATTTTTTTAGGGTTCCGTGCTAAAATTGGAAAAACGGAACTCTTATGGAATCACTTCGTTGTGTGTCTTTCTGTCCATCCGTTTGTTTTTTACACATCCTTATCACCTAAAAGATAGATATTAGACAGTTATTATTGAAGTGAAAAGTTCTTTAGGTGCAGTTTGCGCTGTTTCTGAACAAAGAACAAAACTGAACCGTCACGCTCGGGTTGCGGTGACGCAGATATGCTCGGCTCCATTCCGTCGGTGACGCTGAATTGCGTATACTCGGCGCTGAATCGCATATACTTGGCTCCAGTCAGTCGTAAGTTTTCACTTCTTTCTTATAGTCATAAGCACACACCCTTTTTAGGGTTTCGTACCCAAAGACTTCTAAACGGAACTCCATTACTAAGCCTTTGCTGTCCGTTCGACCGTCTGTCTGCCAGAGCGGGTTGTATCTCATGACCCGTAACAGGTAGACAGTTAAAATTTTCACAGATTATGTAATTCTATTGCCGCTCTATCAACTAATAATAAATAGTAAAGAATTAAAGGCGGCCATACAAGAAACGTGTTTTAATCGGCGTTTTTTGCTAACGAAACCCTTCGTGTGCGAGTCCGACTCGCACCTGGCCGGTTTATTTTTTATTTTTATTTTATTTACTCTTACAATTTGTATTTTCCCACGTAGCTTATCGAAATGCGTTACCGAACAAGTGTGTGAGTATAGGGACGACTTACACTTGGCCAGTCGTTTTAATACCAAGAGCTTTTGAGTTCGTGCCAATAAAGTTTGGTAGTTTTTCGTCGACCACAAACGGGCGGGACCTTACTAATTCATAGTTCCCTAGTTCCCCAATCTGTAACTGGGACACTGGATTTATGAAAATTGATAAAATAGTTTGTGGAGTGCAGTTTATGACTTGCGGTCTCTGAATGAACCGGCTATTGGTTCTTGGAAGTGATGTTGCAGGAACTATTAAATTAAAGGAAGGTGGTTGATATTCATCTAGGAGTATCTATTTTAAATTGTAATACTGTGATGAAGGAGGTGACATTTTTGAAAATGAGATTGCGATTTATGAAATCGGACGTGGCATTTCAAAAGCTACTTACATATAGAACTTATTCTACTTTTTAAGCTGAAGAAGTTCTTCTTTTAAACTAGCTTTTGATCGCTGCTTTGCCCGCGTGGAGGTCGATAATTATCACTAAGTAACAAACTACTGGGATAAAAAGCATCCTAAGGTCATGGTTTACTCGCTTGCCCAATTTTATTCCAATCTGTTCAGACGTTAAGGCATGAAAAGTTACAGACAGGAATACTTTCGCCTTTATAACATTAGTATGGAACTATGAATTATTAACCTTCCTAACGCTTACAAATCATAAAGTCTACCCTCTTCATGCAACAAATTTCCATGAAATCAAAAGCTGAAGTCTCGAATAAATCCTAGTTTATAGTTGTGGTAAGCAAATTATACAGACCTTAAGTACTGACGTATGTACTTATGACTTAGAGCCCTAAAACCACAGAGCAGAAATAATTCAGCAGGATCGGATTACCTACTGTTTGAGAGCAGACGGGTCTCTCAGGGTTAGGTTACGGCAGCCAAGGGTACTTAGGACCACTCCACTGTCACTCCTTATGTTTTAAGTATTGCCGTACTTTCAAGTGACGGTAGGTAAATACATCTTTATCTGTTTAAGTAAACTTTGAACGTGATAGCCTAGTGGTGTGACCGTCTGACTGCCAAGTCATAGCTCTCGATTTCGAACTCAAGGCACGCACCTTTGACTTTTCGGATTCATGTGCGTATTGTATAATTATCACTTGTTTAAAAAACGGTGAAGGAAAACATCTTGCCTGAGAAATATTTCTCGACGGCATGTGAAGCTTAGTTAGGGGCCTTTTTTTTTTTTTTTTGGGTGGGAAATTATCAAATTACTTCTCCCGCTCTGGGTGGAGCGGGAGGGCGTGTCAGACTCTTACTGACTAAAACCCAGCCGTGTTCCTTCGGCCCCCGGCAATATTCGCAGCCCTTAGTCAGGGGCCTATGAGCGGCTTTAAAACTGTTAGACACCAGGTTAGTCACTAACCACTCGAAAAGAAGAAGTAAACTTTGAAACATAAGTGTGAAAAAGAGCAATGCGTTTTGACTGAAATTATTATCAAAAAGGTTTATGATTATCATCCATCAAGACTTTGTTTTTTAAGTGAAAACTTCTTTAGGGGCGTTGGGCATTTTTGAGATGGGGAAAAAATTAATTGAACTCGCGACATCGTTACCGATAGATATCTCATTTTTTTAAACGCGATTGTGCTCTTTATTTATATTACGTTACGGATCAATGTTTTATGCAAGTATTTTTACTTTAAAGATTTTGGAAGTATTTTTTTTTTTGCGCCATTGTGCTCTTTATTTAGATAAGGTTACGGACCAATGTTCTATACTTATAAGATTTCCTGCACAATAAAATTGTTCAAGTTTTCACTTCTGTCTACACTCGTGGAGTGCCACTGTTTTTTCTCTGTAATATACGTACCTGTAGCTAATAAGAAGGTGCCTACAGTCCGGGTCGCGAGAATGCGTTCTCGAAACTTCTCAGTTTCATACTAACGAATATGTGTTTTGCGGATTTGATCCTTATAGTTACTAGAAATTGTTCAACTGACAGGTGTCAGGAACGCATTCTCTCGACGGCCAGACTAGTAAGTAATAAAACGAAACAGTTTTTTTTTTTAAAGTTGCACTCCGAATGCCGACAGAAGTGAAAACTTGAACAAGATCGCCTTGGTGGAAGAAAAATACTGGTATAAAACATTGGTCAGTAACCTTATCTAAATAAAGAGCACAATCGCGTTTAAAAAAATAATACTTCCACAACCTTTAAATTGAAAATACTTGCATAGAACACTGATCCGTAACGTAATATAAATAAAGAGCATAATCGCGTTTATAAAATGAGGTATCGGTAACGGTGTCGCGAGTTCAATTGTTTTTTCCCATCTCAAAAATGCCCAACGCGCTTATAGAAGTTTTTACTTCAACATAGGTACTGAAGTTCAGAATCTAAGTAAAGATGATTTACGTAGGTACCTACTGCCAGTAGTTACAATGGTTTTGTTCAAGCTTCCAGATGACGCTGAAACATATATCTAGGTTACAAATTCCAACAAGGAAAGTTCGTGAAGTTACACAATTATCTGTGAACTATTCACAGAAATTGTAACCACCTACCCGTGGGCACCAGAACCTTGCCTGAATGTTGTATCAAAGCACTCCAATCACTACAATTTCTAGAACAAGGCAAGGATTAACCCACATTACATCAAAGGTTTACAAACCCTTACAGGCATTCTTCAGAAAATGTTACACATGTTCTGACAAGGAAGGTTGGTGAACTAATCACAATTATCTGTGAACTATTCACAGACATTGTAACCACTACCCGTAAGCACCAGAACATTGCCTAAATGTTGTATCAAAGTACTCCAATCACTACAATTCCCAGGACAGAACGAATTAGCCCCAGAAAGATTAACCCGTATTACCTCAAAGCATATCAAACCCTAACAGGCATTCTTAGGAAAAAACAATTTTAATGTTCTACAGCTAAACCAAGTTGCTCTCCCAATCTGTTACTGAATATTTGAATTTATGCAAATTAATAAAATAGTTCGTCGAGCTGTGTAGCCTCGGGCTAGGCGGCCGACCTAATTGAAGTGGCCGACGGAGATTCGATGACAAAGAGGAATGTTGTTTGCATTTAGAAAATTAGACCTTGCTTTATTAGTTATCGATTATCGTCCTTTATAGTATTATAATGCGTATTATATTTTGATATTGAAGTGGAAACTTTTTTAGGCGCGTTGGGCATTTTTGAGATGGAACTAAACCATTGATTTCGCGACACTGTAACGCAATTTACCGACACCGTGGAGTTAAAGACATCAACGCGTTGATTACCGTGGTGCCGATTTTTTTTAAAATTTTTCATTTCTTTCGGCACTAATTACTAATTGGAATGGATAACGGAAAGGAATTTAATCTATATTTCTGTGTGCTTGTTCTACACTAGCGGTGAGCACCTATTATTGTCCCACTGCAGGGCAAAGGCTTCATAGGAGAAGGGGTCGACGATTTAAGACTTATATTAGCTATAAGTTCAGGTTTCCTCACGATCTTTTACTTCAACGATGTCAGTAATGTCCAAATCAAGATTTCATAGCTAAGATACTAAAGTCTTATGCACACGACGTTTTTTATACGCGTCTTCCATGTAACGCGCGTCATCTGAGCGTCAATGGCGCGTTTTTTACCTTGAAAGTGCAGCGCTAGTTGCGTTTGAAGCGCGTATACGCGCCGTCATCGTCAACGTACCTACTACTCTAAGAACCAATAAATTCCTATCACATCCAATTTGTTTAAATCACGTAATCTGCGCGTAAACCGTTTTATTAGGACATTCACTGTCTTTTACACGATTTATAAATTCACGTACAAGTATGTCATCAATATGCTGACTATTATATTTTCTTTGTTTTAAATTAGGCGCCTAAATGTAGTTACGTACGCCATAAACCTATTTTCATGCTTAAAATAATAATCGTTAGAAAAGAAATAAAGAAAACACCCACAATTTCTTTAATGGCGGTTCTAAGTAGTAAGTCAACAAAAAGCAGAAATGCTTGAAGCTTTTTATTAGTTCTACCAAACATTCAAATAACGTTGCCCGTGGGTACTTGAATAAATATAATTTGTACCAGTTTCCACGGAAATGATTTCATAATCGTCACATTATATTGTACATGACCACGCTATTGCAGTTTTTTAAGTGCCCTAAGCACGTGAAGTAACAAAGTGTTCGTTTGTGGACCTAATTACATTAGCCTACATAATGTACCTTATTTGACCTAGTCTTAAGTGGTCTCATTTCAAGCGTGAGTCATAACTGCCACACTTAATTTTTCCGATTTTATCGATCAATACAAAGCTATGATTGAAGCCGGATTCATATTACTCTATTGTGTCGTGTCGTGTCGTTTTCTGACGCAGTGTTGGCCAATCAAAACTCGATTTATATTTTACCAGAATCCATTCTCAATAATAACAATAAAATATTGCGAAATTAACCTCCCTCATTTTAAAAATCAAACGTCAGTTAGTCAACTTTGAACAAGTTAATGATGCACTCTCTAAAGTTGTGCATTGGTTTAATGTAAATAATCTTCTCCTGAACGAAAAAAAGACTAAACTCATAAAATTTTCAATGCCAAATGTCAGGCAGCTATCTACCAATGTTCAGGTTAATGGAACAGAGTTGGACCCTGTTGAGTCGACAGTTTTTCTTGGAATCACTATTGACGGTAAATTACAATGGGGCCCACACATAGAAAAATTGTCAGGAAGGCTAAGTTCGGCCGCCTATGCTGTTAAAAAAATTAGACAGATAACTGACGTAGATACAGCCAGAATTGTTTATTTTAGTTATTTTCATAGTCTTATGTCATATGGGATTCTTCTCTGGGGAACCTGTGCGGACATTAATACTATCTTTGTTCTACAGAAAAGGGCTGTTCGAGCCATTTACAATCTAGGTCCAAGAGATTCCCTTAGAGAAAAATTCAAAGAAATAAATATTCTGACTGTAGCCTCACAATATATTTTTGAAAACCTATTGTATGTGCACAAAAATATATCAAATTTTAAGAAAATGTCCGATATTCATAGTTTAAATACCAGGAATAAACACAACCTTGCTGTACATCGCACACGTCTCCACAAAGTAGGCAACTCATTCATGGGTCAATGTATACGTTTTTACAACAAACTCCCCATTGACATTCGAAACTTACCCATTAAACGATTTAAAATCTGTATTAAAACCAAACTTTGTAAAAAAGGGTACTATACAATTTCAGATTATTTAGAAGATAAAAAAGCTTGGGATTGAACTGCTCGCTCTGCTAAGCCTTGTGATAAAACCATAAAACTAGACATTTTAATAATGTAAAATCAACATATACCAGTTTTATAAACACATTGCCATTGTTAAAAATTATATTCAAAATGACATGATTACTTTGTAAAGTATTATATTATTTTAACTATTGTGAATGTGAGGACTATGTGGATATTGTTTTTATTTCTCTGCTAGTTTTAGTGATGGTCTGGCAGTTTGAGTAGTTTATGCGGCCTACCCAAATGTCCTTTCTTTGGTATTGTTCGTCGAGTTGAGCTCCTTAAGTTCTGAGTTGAGCTCCACGATTACTGACAAATGCTTGCACTGACTGGACAGGTCCACTCAAATCTGTGTGGTTCTTTCCTCAAAAGACCTTTTCAGACACTTATCTACATGGTCCTCATATGGCCTGACCAAGATTATGTCTGGACTTTAAAAGAGACTGCGACCTCTGAGTTTGTTTCGGCCTTTCTTCTCAGAGTAGTCAGATAGGAAACGCCGAACTCATCTAGCTTATTTTTAATATTTTTTTATATGACGTGTAAAAGTGATTTCGATATCCTATTTACAGAATAAACAATTTCATTTCATTTCATTTCATTTCATTTCATTTCATTTCATTTCATTTCATAACTGTCCGTTGGTTTTCGATGAAATTTGGCCCACAAGTAAACCATAACCTACAAACTTTGGATACTTTTTATTCCAGTAGTACGTTCCCGTGATTTTATATAATTATGATTTATATTTTTTTTAATGTTATTTGATGTCCAGACTCCATACGGCCGAAACCGAGGCGGCCACAAGCTAGTATGATTCTTATTTAATAGTATAAGTGTGAAAATGAGTTCGTTTGTTTTTAGGGTTCCGTAGTAAACAAGGAACCTTTATAGTTTCGTCATGTCCGTCTGTCTGTCTGTCTGTCTGTCCGCGGTCTAGCTCCGAGACCCTTAGTACTAGAAAGCTGTAATTTGGCATAGGTATACATTTTTTTAGCGTACCTCCCATACACGTAAAGTGGTGACGTTTTTTTTTTTATCCCTTGATTTGGGATATCATTGGAAAGGTCCTTCAAAAACATTGTGAGTTTGTGAACACTATTTTTGGATTCAGGGATCCGTTTGCGAAATATTAAGCTTTAAAGTCAAAGCCAAGCCAGCTAAATGGTTGGTTTTGGGTGTGTGAAAAAAATCACAGTAGTAGTTTATATAACGAAATTAAAAGGAAAACTATCACAGCTAAGTAGGCTTTACAAGTTAACGAGTAATAATTGACCAACTTAACTTTGCAGTTACAAAAACATATTTTTTCCCATACATTTCGTATGGGAGAACATGTTTATCAACTACAAAGTTAAGTTTGTTTTTGGGATAAATTCATCCCAACTACGGAACCCTTCATTGTGCGTGGTCCGACACGCACTTGGCCGGTTTTTATTTACTTACGGTTTCACGCTGAAATGATTGAATACATTTGGATGAAATTTGACACATGAGTAGACCATGATCTGGGTTAGGACATGGGATACTTTTTATCATAATATTCCCAAGGGATAGAAACTTATGCGGGTGAAACCGCAGGGCGCAGCAAGTATAATATCCCACTCCGGCCACTTCGTTCTATTCAGCTCCCTGAATCCAAATAAAAATGGTTCACGATAAACAAAAGGGATTTAAGTCTTTAAAGCCAAACAATATTATAGTTCCAACAAGAATAATACAAGTTTTAAACAAAAATGGCTGGAAAAGTCAATTTGTCCAGCTTAGCTCTGAGGTGGCATTTAAATTGCGCAATTATTTTTTCTGTAGCCTTCATTTGTCACGGCGTGTCCTTAAGCAGGGGTTTCTTTACCAACTGTTTTTGTTGCTGATCGTTATCAACGCTTTATTTACTCATTAATTTGTCACTGTCCAGCAAATTATCTTGTCTGAAGGGATCAATGTGGCCAATTAAAAAGTTTTTACGATTGAGGTTTTCTGAATGTTTTTATACTATTGCAATTAAAACCCGTGGTTTGAATTAATTTATTCGTCCTCGTTTTTCATACAAACGAGTATTACGTAAAATCTCCATCGCCACGTACAAACTACGCATCACACTGACGTCACATGAAATTTTGCATCGCGCAAGCAAAATTTACCGCGCGTTCAGCATATATAACCTCCCGACATCAATCGTTGGGCAGTTGCCCACCAGAAACAACACCCATCTGGTCAGAGGATTCTCTCTTTTCTATAGAGGATGAGTGAACTTTACACCCTCTTCCTCATGCCTCTATAAATGTAATAACCCGCAACACCATCGTTTTTAAGTAGTGACAAAAATTAAAAAGGCTATGCTGAGATGGTTTGGGCATGTTGAGAGGATGAATGAAAGGCGACTAACAAAATGTATTTACGAGGCTGATGTAAAGGGAAAGGCCGGGCGGGGACGCCCTAGGAGGACATATACTGACCTTATTGGTGATGTTCTTCAGAAAGGCCAGGTGCGTAGTACTCGCAACCGGCGTGCGTGTATGACCAGATGTATGAACGTAAACGAGGCAAAAGGAGTATGTAAGGATCGTAGCAGGTGGCGTTCTGTAGTTTCTGCCTACCCCCATGGGAAGAAGGCGTGAGTTTATGTATGTATGTGTACCATCGTTTTTTTTTCAATCCGAAAACAATAATTAGTACAAATTAAGTGTCACAAATGATAACAGAATTCAACCCCACGGCAATATTCAACTATCACTGTCAATACAGCGTCATGTCCAAGCTTCACAGTTCAAACGTTATCAACCTATCCACATACTCACTCGACGGGCCATCCAATCGGTTTTACATTTCAACGTATATTATCTGCATCGCTTTTATAATAGAATTGCAAATTTAAACCCTTTATAAGCGCTCTGCATTGGGGAACACAAATTTGCTTTTACGTTCATTTGCATTGCAACATCACAGTTGTGGTGGCTTCCGAAACGCCTAGTCCTGCACATTGCACGGTTATTAATGCAAACAGGGCTAGAGGGGTCGTGGCTTATAACATTGTGCATCGATTGTTCTGCAAAGTTAAGCTGCACTTGCTGCGGTGAGCTTTTAGATGGGTGACTATTTTAACCACTTCAAGACCTCTCAGGATCATTTTTAAATATCAAACCTGGCAGCCGGTTGGCATACTTATATAATTATAAATTCAACATTAATGATGTAACTAACCAATATTTTGTGGAGTGAAAAAGAGTGTCCTTGAAGTTTCTTGCCCGTTCTTCTCCATAGGAACCTACTACGCTTTGGAACTGGCAGCTAACTTCTCCTGTCTGTATAACCAACTCCTTTGACAATTCAAAAGTGCCTATAAATAGTTTATGGTTTGAGTTTAATAATAAAGCTGTTGCGGGTAGTTCTAACATCGCGTTAAAATATTGGTTCTGCTCAGTTATTGGGTTTTGGATCATCTCAGATGGCTAGATAGGGATGTAAAACTATACTATTCGGTTACAATAGATGACAATCCAAAAATCAATCTGCCTAACCTTTTCCCAACTATTTTGGGGTCAGCTTCCAGTCTAACCGGATACAGCTGAATACCAGTATTTTAAATAGAGTGACTGCCTATCTGACCTCCACAACCCTGTTACTAGGTAACACTATACCGCTTGGTAAGACTGGTTGTCAGACTTTTTGGGCTTCTGACGACTCGTAACGACTGTCAAAGATCCACGAATGACAGCCGGGACTACCGGTTTAATGTGCTTTCCGAGGCACGGATAGGTCTCGGTATGGTATAGATATGGTCACCCATCCACGGACCAACCTCGACAAGCATTGCTTAACCTTGAAGCTACCGGTTTGGTTGTTATAATTTAGCCACAAGCCCCTCTAGAAGGCAATCCCAACAGGATAATAATGTAAACACAGCTGTTTCTTTTGTTAAAGGAGTATTACTATGAAGCTCTGGATACTTCATTTTATAGGGCCTCCGTAGCATTGTTTTTATGTCTAATTTATTGAGCGCAACCCCGATTATAATTACAACCGGCGTTTAATTAAACGGGTTTTAGCTTCGTACATATATAGAGGTATACACATTATGTACTTGTATTATCGTCTATCATAAGCTATAATTAAAGCCTCACTGAAACGTTTTGAATGAAATTTTCAGCAAAATTAAATTGTATTAAAACGAATGTGTTTAATTTCAAACTCAAACTCAAAGCATTTGTTTCAAATAAACCAATTACAGGTACTTTTGAATTGTCAAGGGGTCGGTCAATTAAAAAGATGAAGCTAGTTGCCCATTCCAAAGCGTAGTAGGTAGGTTCCTATTGAGAAGAACGGGCAAGAAAATCCACAGACACTCTTTTAAATCATAATATTGTTACAAAATATAACGGCAACATAATAATATTGAGGTATTACAATTTATATTAAGTTGAGGTACTGAATACGTATTAATTTAATTGCTATTGGATTTGAAACACGATTTCGCATTGTTATATCACATTTATTCGAGCTGCAAACCAACTTTGAATTAAATACATCATTAATTTTCCCATTTAACAAAATATTATAAAAGTTAAGAACAAAAATTACTTTTTTCACAAAATCCTTTTCAAGATTGAAACCGCGATTTGAATTCCTGATTACGGTAAAGGATTGAAATGAAGGAATTTAGAAAATTTACATTTGAATGCCGAAGGGGGGACGTCTTACACCCGTTTATGAAAATTCGTACTGATGTTACGACGATCCCGAACATAAAACTGTTATCACAGTATCCTACTTCAAGATAAATTATTCTGTTATTGAACTACAAAGAGATTCAATACTCATACCTTTACAAAGAAAAGAAGACGTTTAAGTGTACTGCAATAAAAGGAAAAGTCTTGAAGAAATAAATGAACAAGCCATAAATAAATTAGAGTCCTTGTAATCTTGAGACGAAGGATTTTTGCATTTTCTGACACTGATGAAGTTATTGGAGTTGGGTACCTCGTCTATGATGAGTCTGGTATGAGGAGTGGCAGGTTTTTATTTTCAAAGCATGTACATTAAATCTAACTTTTAAAATAATTAATATCTAAATTAGATTAAATTGCTAAAGCAGTATCCATTTTTAAGTCGTAAAAATATTTTTGAAAAAAATATTTAATTCAATCACTAATTAATTAGGTGCTTAATTTTTATGTTATTAATGAATCAGAGAATATAATCTTATATTTATTCATATTGAGTGTTTATTTTTAATTTTTTTGCTGCATGTGCTGAAGAAATATGAATTGTATGATTATTATTTTTATTTTTATTAAGGAATAATAAAGGCTATCATTTTAATAATACCAGGTCTATCTGATTACACCGATTTATTAGTTCTTTTTCTGTTATTCAACTAATTAGCGCCCCGCTTGCTTATGGCACTAATTTAATGCGCAAATGCTTGGCACTAGTTTATGGTAATTATAAATGGAAGAAAAGTTAATGGTGGAAAATAAAATATGAGTAGGTACCTAAGCTTAATTCTCTAACTTTGCTTTCATACGTAAAATTAAATCTACCAATCGACTTCGAATCGTGGAAGTCAACTATACCATTAATGATTAATGGTATAGTTGACTTCCTCGCGGATGAATATAATATTAACCAATAGCATAAGATATGATTAATGATAAATTTTAATTTGGCACTGGTTAATAGTGTAGCTTTCCATCCTTGAAAGATTTTTGAAAGATTACTTCTTACAAACAATTTTACTTCTTTATAATATTATTATTGAAGTGAAAACTTCTTTAGGCGCGTTGGGCATTTTTGAGATGGGAAAAAACAATTGAACTAGCGAAACTGTTACCGACACCTCATTTTTGTAAACGCGATTGTGCTCTTTATTTATATTACATAACGGATCAATGTTCTATGCAAGTATTTTTACTTTAAAGGTTTTTTTTAATAATAAACAGACATCAAGACTGTAATTATGCAGAATATTATTCCCCGAAGCGTTAGGCAGAGAGGTGTACTTATTGTACACCCACATTTCACCAGTTATGTTTAAGTCCCGTGTAGTAGGGGGCGAGACAATTGTCATCAACCGGGCACAAATCCAGATTCCGGGCTGCTACTGAAAAATTCCAAACGAAAAATCCCAATCACACTTTGCCCGACTCGAGAATCAAACTCAGGACTTCATGCTTAGCAGTAGCGCTTGCGACCACTCGACCATCGAGGCAGTCAATATTATTATTATTTCATAATGTTATTAAGATTATTCAAGTTTAGTAGTAGTTTATTTTTATAATCACACTAAATACTTAAAAAACCCTGACTTTTTA
Organism: Agrochola litura; assembly: GCA_949152395.1. Taxonomy (NCBI): domain Eukaryota; kingdom Metazoa; phylum Arthropoda; class Insecta; order Lepidoptera; family Noctuidae; genus Agrochola; species Agrochola litura. The sequence goes on along the minus strand of OX424505.1, from coordinate 13,048,018 downwards.
GGTAAAAGAAAACCTACCAATTTACTTACACACTGCTTAAAGACGATAGAAAAATAATACCGTTCACTGTTCCTACCTACCGAAGTAAAACAAAGGACAAATCATATAATACGAACGTATATGAACTCAGTAAGTGTGAAGCAGAATCGACCTCTCGTAAGTAGGGCAATACATTCAGCCACCCTTTCCGACATGTGTGGAGACCATAAATTACAACGCGCACCTGTAAGTGCTAGATCATGCCTAGATAAAGAAATGTATATAGAAACTGATTTATGATTTTGTTATATGCACTTTGGGATTTCGTACGGAATTTATGAGTATTTCTTGGTACGTATTTTTGGTGAAGGATAGTTGCCCTTTTTAGGTGAAAATAACTTATTGAAGTAGCTGTACACCTAGGGGAATATTACACTATCATTTATGTCCATGATCATTTTAGGATCATAATAAATTTTATTATTTAAGAAATATTTAAAATATCGGAGTTCTCAAATGATTCACATCACATGTATGTATTATATTGTCATTATTTTATCAATGCCTCATAGAATTATCGAATTATAAAATCATATATGTATAATAGTTTACTATCCCCCTTGGATAGATTTCAATCGGCGTACGGCGTACCTACTTCAATAACTATTACGCCACCAAACAGAAATTTGTTTCGTTTTGAAATGTTTGCTAATGTTAAGTTTTTGCTAGAGGTTTTTTAAATAACATCGAGAGAAAATGTTCATATGTATTGTGAAATAATGTTCCAATCTTAGAATGATTTCATCATCATCATCATCATTTCAGCCGAAAGACGTCCACTGCTCGACATAGGCCTCCCCCAAGCACCTCCACTTCCCACACATAGAATGATTTAGGTACTTAAAAATAATTGAATACTGTCAACGTTTACATAATTTCCTAACGTGTTCATTTATTCATCTCATGTATGCGGTTTATGGTTATGCCTTAGCAGTTCAAGTTTAATGATTATGGTAGATATCCAAAGGATTAACATAACGCTATTGTTGGGATAGGAATAAAGATACATACGGCATTGCTGATTTATGATTTATACGAGCATGCACTTCGGGATTATGTCTGAAATTTACGGGTGTAGGTACCTACGTTTGATTTAATAGGATTAAACAAAAATGTGTGTTTGTAATCGGATTGGTTCCAAGTGTTTTATTGTCGGATTATGATAATACAAGGGTAGTGCTTATTGTTTGTTTTTGTATGGTACATAAATGGGATTATTTTGTGTTCAATGGTTCCCGTATCTATTTGTGGAAGCGTATTGCATTATCATACGTAAAAATACGACCTACACAAATTCTAAGGTGCCAACCCTAATGGGGCAGAATCCATAAAGATTTTAGACTAGTGAATCCTGTCCCACCAAATCGAACTATTGGGGAAGATTCCACTGTAAAATTTTAGGCATTCCACTTACTTGGTGGGGGGGCAAAGTGGAATGATTCGGAAATATGCGGTTTTTTAAAAGCCTTATTTGCTAACTAGTAATTTTTTTTAAAGTACATGAAAAATTTTGTAATAATATTGAAGTGACTGTACAAATATTTGTGCTTCAGTCTGGAGCTAATCCTGTGATCACAAACAGACTCTTCATAATTCATGTTTTTAGCACATCTCCATAAAAATTCTAGCAATTCATTTAAACGCTTGCATAATCGATTGAAAAGAAATATTTTGGTTAGTCAAAATAGCAGAAAGTTTTCTGTTTTTGTTGACTACCTTTTTCGCTACGCTCTTTTATCTTTAGCCCAATCAAAATAACAAAAACAAATCGGATTATTCGTAATTTAAAAACCCTTTAAAACCAAAGCGTAGGGAGCAGTATTCGTGAATCGTACCAAAACCTATCATGTACTCGGTGACATCAAGGGCCAAATTAACGTTTGAATTATATTCAAATCAGTGAACTGAAAACCCCAACATAGTCGTATTATAATATGGTAATAAAAGTGTATATAAAAACGTATTTTGCTGTCATATATTGTTCACTCGATGTAGGTTTTAGGGAACATACAGGTGCCTAATGTTCTGGATTATCGAGGTTACGAAGGTATTGGGAATCCTTGTTAATATGGGGAAAAGTTTCTGTAAGGACCAAAAGTTTCCAGACAAAATATCTTTTCAAGGACGTCCTGCGAATATTGGGTATTTTTTCGTGTCAAATGTTGTTCGATGTCATTGATGTAATTTATTTGATATTTTTCAACTTGAACCTTAAAACAACATGTCTCAGAAAATTAACATTAGGAATTGAATTTACTAATGCATTAAAAATTTACGGTACGTTCGAGAGGATTTCTTTTTTGAAATCTATTTCAAACGATAATACTAAAATGTTGCATTATTTAATGTATCTAACGATTCATTTAACAATAATAACTTAATCATGTTGATATAATAATCTATACATATTATAAATCACTTTTTGCATCTGTCTGTGTGACCGTGTTGATCTTCTTAGAGAATTTATTCCGGAAGGTTTATGTAAGCATATAATACATCAATATTAAACTCAGATATAATAAAGAAATCTCGATATGTTTAGTCAGGTCGTAAAATCTGTGCTAAGCCAGGGCGAGTCGCTAGTCTTCTATAATACAATGTTATTACAAGCTCAATCAAGAGTAATTTACAAATTAATAATTTAATTAATATTGTACAAGTAATTCACTTCACTGCCATCCACATGTTAATAAGAACCCAATTACTTTTTAATAACTCAGTATCGAAGCTTATAATTAAGTTTCACGAATAGGTGTATTTTTATTATTAATTAAATTGAGAGAAATGTTGTGCGCATAAATCAATTTATTTTAATCTTTTAATTATTTTAGGCGTTTAATTATTTTGCGATTTAATGGTATTTTTTAATGATGCTGTTTTAACGACTGTGGGTTTTATGAAGAAGGAAAAAACCATATAATAAAAATAAAAAAAACACATAACATCACGCCTGTTTTACCCAAGGATTTGGCAGAGGTGTATGTAGCAAAAGTCCAACCACTTTTCCTTAGTTATCTAACTTTTTAATTCGTTTTTTTTTTAAACCATTGATGTGTTGATCAGCCGTCAATATTTCCTCAGTAAGTGTCTTAATGACCTTAAACTTCGTTTCTCACAAGGTTTCCTTTATGTAGGCTAGGTTCCTTTGTAGGTCAGAAAAAGGGTTAGGTACACGAATATGCGAATAATTTTCTGTGTGAGCCTAACACATAGTTAGGTAAACCAGGTACCTAATCTGTTACCTAACTACTAAAAACAGCTTTGAACAGTACCAACTTTTAACAATGAACTCACACAATAAGCATTTCGGTACACGCTTCGCTACACCCTTTGCAAATAACTGAAATTATGATTACGTAAACGAAAACCGACTTAGTCTCTACAAGTAACGCGTTACGTAAAAGTTTGTACCGTCGTATTGATTAGCATAAAATTTTCCTACTAGGATATTATTTTAATGACTTCCCGCTAAACCTTGAGGTAAACGTTTGAAATAACTTGGAACAGTGAATAAGTAGTTGTTTTGTTGGGTATTTGGGTTACGTGCGAAAAATGTGGAGTTATTTAAACTCATAAAGATAATAATAGTATACTACCTAACATAATTTAATAAACCCACATTTTGAATATTGTTTTGCATCAAATAATAACAGCCGCACGGGTTGATCAAAGGTTAAGCTACGCTTGCCGAGGTCGGTCCGTGGATGGGTGACCATTCATAACATATCGAGACCCCGAGCCCTCGGAAAGCACGTTAAGCCGTTGGGCCTGGCAGTAAGTCGTAGATCTTTGACAGTCGTTACGGTTAGTCAGAAGCCCGAAAGTCTGACAACCAGTCTTACCAAGGGGTACTTATCGTGTTACCCAGTAAGTGGACTGTGGAGGTCAGACAGGCAGTCGCTTCATGTAAAATACTGGTATTCTGCTGCATCTGGTTAGACTGGAAACCGACCCTAACACAGTTGGGAAAAGGCTAGGCACATTGATTGACCTTTAGCATTCATTCAACCTTCTTTCCTCGTCTCACTATTCGGCAAACTATTACTAACTAAAATTGAATTTTTACTAAAATAAAATTGATATGTCTACCAAAATATTAATACCTTTATTTATTGTTACAGGTACTAACACAGTGGGGTGCTCCCCCGAACAAAATGTTGTGACAAAAGTGCGAACCGTACGGTGACTTAAAAATGTGTCATCCAAAGAATTCCCTAGATGTGACCAGCAGTAGAACATTTCTGTTCATAATAGTATTACTATCCCTAAAACTGTGCAGTCCTCAGGACTTAAATGAGGAGTTTGTGAACGAGGATAGTATAGAGACGTCAGATATTAGTATAGTGCCAGTAAAAAAAGTGAAGTTTCCAAGGAACGTTGGTGCAGCGACGCCTTGTCGCTTGAGCGAGCTCTTGTGTGACACTGGACAGTGTATATCTTTGGACAAATATTGTAATGGAGAGGACGATTGTGGAGATAAGAGTGACGAGCCAAAGTCCTGTACACGTAAGTACTTATAGTGTTATGTTTCTTGCATAATGTGAACGTTGTATAAAATTATTGTTATGTGTCGTGCTTCGGGAGTGCAAACTTGGGTGTGAAGCCCCATTTACACGATGCACGTTTCGTGCTTAGGGCATACCATAAAATTAAATCAACAAATGACTGACCGTCTAAATACTGATTAGACTCCGCAGGACATATATTGACCTTATTGATGATGTTCTTCAGAAAGGTCAGGTGCGTAGTACCACAGATGAAATTAGTACTCGCAACCGGCGTGTGTGTATGACCAGTGGGCTAAAAGCAATTCATTTACTGAATTCCCAGCAGATCATTAGCAATTTATCTATGGTTGGCTATCGCTGAAAACCAGCGCTGGGGCTCTGTCTCGCATGGGGTCGCAGTTTTATGCTGAGCGATGGCCGTTTTGCGTGGATGTGACGCATATTTTCCCCTGATTTGTTATTTACGTGTTTTTTATCTTTCTTTGCGTCATGTTTACCGCAAATAAACGAATTTTCTTTCTTTCTTTCTTTTTTCTATGGTGATACATATTAGCTGAACCAAATTCAATTCATATCAGAATCATAATTGGTGTGAATATTGCCGCATGAAAAAAATTAATACCGTAATTTTACCGGAAATTTTTTCTTTAAAGTTTTTTAATCTTTTTTTTTTTTCTACAGTTTAAATATTATTTCATTATAATACAAAACTGTCAAACAGATGACTTGCGTAATATGAATTGAACGCAGATAATATGTACAATCGTTTAAATAAACGATTTACGATTTACAATATTATGAATTGTCAGTTTGTTACTTTTAATATGATTCATAATATTATCATATTATGATTCTGCAAAAGCGTTTTAGGCCCCCAGATGTATGCCTATCCCTATGGGAAGAAGGCGTGAGTTTATGTATGTATGTATGTTGACTCCGCAACTTTTATTATTGCCATAACTTACCTAAGTCCCATTTACACGATGCAAGTTTCTTGCCTGGGGCATACAATAAAATTGAAGCAACAAATGATTGCATTACAGCTTTTATTGGTACTTCAATTTATGGTATGCCACAGGCAAATAAATCGCAGAGTGTAAATCAGGCTTTAATATATTAGTGTCATCGAAGTCAGATCAACTCGTATCTAAGAATTAATTTCGAGATTATTAGGTACCCTTTGAAAGCCCACAAATACATACGGAGCATTGACATCAAATATGTAATTTGTAAAAGTAATATGTGAAGTGAAAGAAGCCGAACTCATCATAACAAAAAGGCGCGCGAATAAATCTTTTGAAACTCATTTTAGGTCATTCAAACGCATTTTTAATATGTCTCCCCTTCTCGGTTTGCTGACATCTGTCACAAAAGAAAAGGTAGTAAAGGAAGGCTAAGGATTGAGGGCCTGAGAACAAGCGACTTTTACAGAAGCGGAAAGTTTGAGCTGTCTAGGCGTCTGTGCGTAGTTGTTGATAGCAGTGGAATGTTTTGTTTTGTGTTAAGTTCTTTTGTTTTGTATTACGGTCTCTTCTTTCCAATTAGTACATATTTATGTTTCCAATTATACAATACGATACAACTTAGATGTAGCATCGGCAAAGTTCGTAAAACCGATCACCATCCGAACTGAGTGCGCCTTCAAAATTACCAATCTATATTACTACTTTAGGTGAAAATTATATTTTCGGAAACATATACAATTTATTGCGTTTAACCAAATACATTCGTAACATTGAAATGAAAGAATGCAAATTTTCAAATTTATGCTACATTTAAGTTGTGTCGTACTGTAACTGTCTTGTAAAATGGTTTTTACAAGGTTTTTACTCGTTTTCCCGTGATCATTTTCATGATTTTCCAGCAGTTCTGATAGAACGGCTGGAAAATCACTTTTGCCTTGTTCAATTATTGATGTGACGTAAGTAATCGTAAACGGGCCTCTAGGAACTTGCCAATCTTTTTGAGTATTTATTTTTATTTGATTAACAAAGCCAACGAGAACTATTATGTTATCAGTAGATAACCAAGTTTATTCTGCAAACGAATGCCACACATTAGTGACCCGTATGACACTATAAACCCGGTTTCTTATATCTTCTTACGGGACTCAAATCGCAGTTCTCGTAGCCTCGAATGCTTCGTCGCGTGGCAGTAGAGTGGCTGTGTCAGCGATGGACAGACTTGGCTCCCTTTTGCCTTTTATGTAATATTCAACCCGGGGAGTTATGCGGGGACTCCGCCAAAACATATTATACAACATGTTTATGGATTTACGTAATCGTTCGGTTGGGTTAGGTTACTGTGTATCGCTTCTGGATTATTTTGTTGGTTAGTTTGTTTGGGAGTTGATATTTGGGTGATATTTATTAATTTTAGGATGCAAAACTTCACAAAAACATGATGATGCATTTCAGATTGTCATAGATAGATAGATAGAATATTCTTATTCTATACCATAAAATAAAAAAAGTAAAATTAAAAAACAAAGACATTTAAGTATATTTATTATTGATTATTTCAATCAATAATAAATATACTTCAATGTTTTTTAATTTTTTTTACAAGAATATTAAAAATGTAAATAGTATGTTTTAAAATGAAATAAAAGAATATAATAATAAAAAAAGAAACAATGAAAAAATTAAAATAAAAGAAATAGAATATTCATTCATTCTAATTCTATTTTTTCTATTTTGTCATCTAAGGATTGAGATTTCATACGTCGCCATAAATTATTTTCTTGTCAATTAATTTTGTTATAACCTGATTAATCATAAGGCCGCGGTAGGTTTTTATAAGAAATTAATTAACTATAAAGTATCAGTTTCCATTACATTTAACTGGCAAAATGTGGGTGTACTATAGATACACCTCTGCCTCTACCCTTGGGGTATTACAATCATGTTGTTATGTTATTTTGCTCAAACAATACATAACTATGTCACTCAAAACTTCACACTTCGAACACAAAACCAAACAGGATACTTTTACACGTCAATCTAAAACAACGGGTCACAATCCGTAAAGCCGCTTTATCGCTTTTCTCTAACCTATAATATAAAGCGTCAGCGGTCAAAAGTTATGAAGCACCTGACCCTTTCTGAAGGGCATCACTAATAGGTCGCCGTACGCCGTACGTCCTTGTGGGATGTCCTTTCCTGACATTTTCTTTATTATTAGAGTGTTGCATTATTTGTGTTGCGTTGTGTTAAGCATTAAGTTAGAGTGAATCGTAAAATTTATTATGAGTATTTTATTGTTGAAAGCATTGTACGCTATATGTAGTGTAAACTATTAAAAAAGAAGTATTTTGATGAAAAAATAATTCAGAGGTTTGTATATATTTTTAAGTTTAGAAACATTTCTCATGATTATGCTTATTGTTATCAATAATAACGACGCTAAATATGGAAGATTGTTTTGATGAAAACAACATTTATTTCAGTAGCTTTGTAGAATTCTAAGCCCTAGATAGGTACAAGAATTTCGTTTCGTGGAAACTAAATTCGTAACAGAACAAAGACGAACCTAAACCACAGAGCATTAGTGGTAATAATCCCCGTCTATATTAGCTGAATAAGCTTTTAGAACGGGCTCCCGACAAAATATGCTCTCGGGTACATTTGCCAGTCCATAGCACTATCGCCGGTCCCTAACACAAATAAATTCTCTTGCAAAGCATGCCTTAATCTGCCTCGCGCAGTTTCACCAAAACGGCTCTCATCCCGCGCTCGTAAAATACGTTTTTACTCAGAAAATGTCTGCAACGATAATTGTCTTACACAAAAGAACTGAAGATGTACTCGCAAAGGGAATTGAAAGAAGTAGATTACAATGAGTTTGCTCAGCTCCTTCTCTCAGAGGAGTCGGTGCATCAGTCTGATGCAGACCGCAGAACGAAGTTAGGAATTACATTTTTATTGAGCGAGTGGTATAGAAACTGTACTGAAACAATAGAGTTGCGATTTCATTGCAGCGAATTTGAAGTCAGTCTTTAGGGGATTTGTCTCAAAACTGAATTGAACATACTTTCGAGTAGGTATGTTCAATTCAGTTTTGAAACAAATCCCAAACATGCTATTATCAAATTAAGACTAGTCACCTGCTCTAAAAAAATCCGCACTTACCATTTAATGGGTATCTCTAATCTAATCTAAATCTAAACTATGTATTATTTGTTTTAATTAATTAATTGTGTTATTATCTGCGCATAATGGAGAACATGCTGTGCTTTTCTTCAAGGAGGCGCTTAGACTTAAGTTTGCAATTTACAAATTGTAAAGTAATAGTGTAACTACTCATTGTAGAAGGAGAATAAATAAACACACTTTAAAAATAACGTTTCACACTTTAAAATGTTAAACTTTAAAACTAATTGAATGAAATATAAAAATAATGGTTTCCACTATAAATATGCTTAGCTTTAAAATTAATTGAATGAACTATAAAACTTTAATTTTTAACCCCGACATAGGAGCGTAGGCCGAAGGCGACGACGACATTTTTGTCTGAAGATAGGGCGGCGGCTTTTTTTTAATACGACCGTAGCGAGCGCTTATGACAGCCCTATTTTTTTCTATTTTTATTTAGATACATGATTATTTGCAGACTGTCGGTTTTAAGCGTAAGGAATTCTATTTCTATGGTCCTTCTAATGTGGGTAAATCTTCATTATAGAGATTTCGACACATTTTAGTGCAAATCATTATTTTTGTGGGTGTTGTAATTATGTTGTTTATGAAATGATTACTTTATAGTGTATAATTATTTTGTAAATTTAGTTCACGTTTATTCAAGTTATAATATTAAATTATAGATGTAGCTATTATTATTTTAAAGTGCTGATATACAATTTTATTGCCGTTTTAATCAAATTTAAAGTGTTATTAAAGACATCTCATGAATATATAAATAAATTAAACTTAATGTAGGTAGACTCAGCCTCAAAACATAGGATAAAGATTTTGGTATTAGTTCTGAGTTTTTCGTCAAACTGTTTTCAATATAATAATAATATAATATGAATCTTTAATTTCAGACCAGAGATCCATAACATAAGTAATTAATACTAATAATACTAGGTAATAAAATAAGTTGATACTTACTAACTAAAACACGTTTATCGTACTACATCACCCAACAAAGGAGAGCAACCCAAAATTTATTAGTATGAGGGCAGGGTCATTGTCAAAGTTACGATAACTATGAATTGATTGGTTCTTGTTTTGTTTGCCTAGTATAGATAGTGCAATCCACGAAGACGCGCCCCACTCCGCTCCGCGCCGTACTAGAGTTCAGCTTACAGTACAGTAATCGCGGAGTGGGGCGCGTCTTCGTGGATTGCACTATCTATAGTAAACCAACCATTTCTGAGCACTACAACTCATAAGTTATAAAAAAAAGCATTTAGTAAACACGGCCCTATTATAGCAAACGCAATGATTGTCCCTATAAATATTCTGGCGAGTTAAACACACACGGGCGCATCTCGACGTGGGTTCCGTGACTAATGTCAGTCCATTTTGTAAACACCGCCACGGTAAACTTAACACCTTATTAAACGCAGGTTTTTTTGTTAATTGTAGCTATATTTTGGCTTAATGACCACCTACGTGGGTACGATAAAAGGGAAAGCTCGTTTTCAGGCGGTCGCTATAATTAAAGAAGGTTTATTGTCCGCCTCAGTCTTTGAGTGTTTGGCCATTAAATTTTTCACGATGTTTGCATTAATAAATATTTTGCAATTTTTAGGGTTCCGTAGTAAACAAGGAATACTTATAGTTTCATGCCATGTCCGTTCGCAACTTATCTCAGAGCCTGTTAGTACTAGAAAGTTGTAATTTGGCATGGGGGCATGGGTATACTTATTAATCATAAAGTGGTAAAATAAAATCATGAGATTTTTTTTTAGGGTACCTCCCCTACCCGTAAAGTGGGGATGTTTTTTTTTTCTCGTCTATCCCATGTTGTGTGGTGTCGTTGGAAAGGTCGTTAAAAAATATTGTGGGTGTGTGACAACCATTATTCGATTCAGGGACCCACCCGGTTGCAAAATAATAAGCTTTAAATTGTTAATTTTTGTGAGTATTTTTGGTTTGTTTTGAAAGAGGGAGTCAAGTGCCCGCCCCTGCCAGCTAAATGGTTATTTTTGGATATGAGAAAAAAATCACGGCTGTAGTATTTAATATAACGAAGTAAAAAAGAAAACTATCACAGGTAAATAGGATTTACAGGTTAACGAGTAATCAAAATCGACCAACTAACATTTGCAGTTGTAAAAACATGTTCTGGTTTTTCAACTACAATATTTGTTCTTGGGATAAATTCATCCCAACTACGGAACCCTTCATTGTGCGTAGTACGACACGCACTTGGCCGGTTTTTATTTATTTTACTGTGTCTTTACTATACGCCTTTAACAAGTTTTATTTTGTGTGTGAGAATAGGTATTATACCTCAGCACAATTATTTTATACAGCGTGTGAATACTCGCCGGTTGGTTAAAATTGTTCGGTAGAAATTGTAGCAAATTAGGAGTCTTTTTTGTTTTGTTGTGAGACCGTTAAGGTTTTGCGGAGTTTAACGCCCTCGCTTAGAATAAGTTAGGGTTATGTTAAGCAGTAGGTAGTAACTAGGCTAGTAGGTTACCTTTTATAGCAAAATCTACTGTAGGATCATAGTCGCTTTTACTTATAAGGCATTCTTGAGTGGTCTCTATAAGGATATAGAGGTATGGGGAACAGGGTGTAAAGTTCACTCATCCTTTATAGAAAACGGAGTCGTGTCTGGTGTACAACTGCCCGACGATTGATGTCGGGACGTTGTATATATACTCGTCGTGCGGTGAACTCTGCTTGCGCGATGCAAGATTATGCGTGACGTCAGTGTGATACGTAGTTTGCATGTGGCGTTTCAGATGGCGCCACAAGGACAATATGTGCAGGCATTTATTGATCCAACAACAAAGAAGACAAACTTTATACTCGGTAAAAGACTGTGTGGTAAAACAACTTCATTCCAACGTTCTCTCTAAAATTCTTCCTTAAACCTGGGTTCAACACCGCGAACTATCACGAGAGGTATCCAGCGTTATTCCCAAATATTTTACCTTTCTGTGTCAGCATTTTAAAGTCTTAGGAAGCTTTATTTCGCTCCACAGACTGCAGTCTTACCGGATACTTGGATAGAATGTCTCAAATAGTCGAGAGCATTAGACGGTAATTCTTATCTTAGATGGCGTCTATTTCAGACAAGAAATTCCTTTATAAACCAGTTACCTACTTACATTATCACATACATATACATAAAGTCACTCCTTTTTCCCAAGGGGTACGTACTTACATTATGATATTTTAAGATACTTTTATAACTCTTACGTTTGCTAATGGGTAATTCGGTGTACCCAAGCATCAAAAATACTTTCCATAAAGGTATAAAAAAATAAAAAGTTATCCATTAACATCCGAAAAAACTCTGAATTTACATGAACCAAAAACCACAAAATATTTTAACTTTCATTCGCGCAAATTGAAAAATATATTTTGTCGTTTTTATACCCGAATTAAATATGTAAATGGGTCACACTACGTACCTAGCTTTAAAATAAAATCAATTCGCTTTATAAAATATGTACTCTTCGGGAAAACCAAGGGTACAAAAAATATTAACACAAGCTGAAATTAGGTCAGGTGCAACAAAAAACGGAAAGCCGGGCTTTTTAAAACATTTTGTAAAAATACGCCGCATTGATACCGGTAAAATACGTCTGCCAAAAGCTTAAAATTATAATGATCCTTATTAGTATTTTCATCAAAAAGAGGAAAGGAAATGAAAAATTTACCGCAGCTGCAAATCATGACGAGGTGCTTGGCTCATTTTGCTTAAGACTAGCTACATAATGTAATGAACCTAAATATAACAAAACTATTAAATGGAGTTTCTTGTCCTTTTACTCCATGAAGACCTAGTTTTGCGAACGTAAAACTAGCTTTCTGATTAATTATTGACTTAATTTAAATAAATGCTTTCTTATAACTAAATAAATAGAAGTCTACATCCAACATCACGCTTAAATTTCCTAAAGATATAGGCAATGTAGGTACACCCACATTAAAGTCTACTTTAAAATATTGTCTGTTAAGTCAGCATTACATACAAATTGTAGTGAAATTCTAAACATGATAAGAACAAAAGCAATAATGAGGGATATACTAGCAATTCTCACCAGTTTCAAAATGCTGAAACCTCGAATTCGAAATCTCCCAAAATTGCCAACCTCTATTTGAAACATTTCACTGATTGCATTCAGATAGGTGACCGGCAAATGGGGACAAATTGTGAAAACATCCGATCACGTTGGTGGAGAGGACTTCTCTCAAGAATCTGGATCAGTGACGCAAGCCGGGTCGCAAACCTGAAAACTTAACATTTTGTAAAAATAAAAATACTTGAAGATGGCGTCGGTGTAAATATGAGTGCGTATGTGTGTGTATGTGTGTGACGGTGACGTTACAAAATAAGGTTGAGTGGGTGAATGAGTGTGCTACTTTCTTTATAACATCTGAGAAAGTGTTCAGAGTTTATTTTTATTTATAAATATTTAGTTTATGTTAGCTTTTGTTGTCTTTCTTAACCATTTACTTTTATGGGTTACCATGTTCATTTTATTAAAATGGAATTTTACGTAAATGGAATTGGATTAATTAATTTTATGAAATTGGAACAACTTAAGTATTTTGAAAACCGTGAAGAAAGAGGTTTTCGTTTGTTTTAGGAAAATCTTGAAGTGGCCAATCCACTTCAAGATTTTTTGTGACGATAAGGCCATATGTCAGTACACTACATCACTCCTCAGTCCTCACTATAATAAAAATATCACACAAGGACACAACATTTCACATCGTCATACGATTAAATTATTTAACATTGAATACATCGAATACCTGAATGGTGGTGAAAGAATAATTAACTACACCGCAAATGTAAACGTGACACAGATACGAGTTTACACATGAATATCTACTGCACGGTAATGTATGCTGCATAGTATTTCCAATGTAACCAATTAATGTATAATATATTACCAACAAATATTGCAAGAATTTTGTAAGGATCATAGCACATGGCGATCAGTATTTTGTCCCTACCGCAATGAAAAAAAGACGTGCCAGCCTATTCTGTACAAATCTCAAAGTGAAAATGTAGGTGAGTTTGAAGTGAGCGATCAGTAGTGTCTATCTCTAGCATCACGTGAAATGCCAGCTCACAGAATATAGAATAGACTGGGTGATATTATTATTTAATTTATACATCGTAATAAAAGCTCATGTACCATCATAACAGTTATATTCACTCGTGACTTTATACATGTTGGGTTATTTGCTACGACTCGTAGCCGGCGTAGCAGTTGCGTAGCAACTTCGTAGCAATCGCGTAGTCATTTTCCCTTTACAATATAATAGCATGAAGTCAAATCATAACATCCACATCAAATGGCTTTAATAATATAATACACGTAATTTTTTTAAATGAAGACCCAGCTTCGTTGGCAGATAGCGTGTTAAATCTATACTTTTATATTTATATATATTAAATACGAGTATATAATAAAATATTTAATATAATATTATAAAAAGGAAAGATTTGTATTTTTGTATGCAACGAATAAATTTAAAAACTACTGGACCAATTTGAAAAAATTCTTTCAGCAATGGATAGCTACATTATCAGCGAGTAACATAGGCTATATTTTATCCCCGTACTCTCACGGAAACGGAAACTACGAGGGTCAAACCGCGTGACGTCCGCTAGTGTGTTTACACTTATAAACAGATAAAATTATCACGAAGCACTCCAAATATAAAACCGTTGAAATGTTAATTATGTACACCACAAATAATCCCTCAACGACTGAAGTTTACACATAACTAATTAGTGAAACGCGTGCGCTCATTTGGTAATGCAGTCTTACTTAAACTTGCTGAACAAACTTCGGTGCATGATTTTGCAATGAATTAGAGTACGAGACAAGTTTGCTTTCTAACGCATAGATATTAATTAAAATTAAATTTATGGCTTTGAAAGTCTAAATTTATAGAAGGTGCAATTGATGTCATTGAAAACCTTCTAGGGGGTCATTGTCCTCATCATTATGAAAAATTTTTACTAAGGGAGCAAACCGGAAATCGCAAAAAAAATATCTGCTAAAAAATTTGCATAGCTTGACAAAACGAATATTTAGATGAAAAATTATAATTTACAAAAAAGACATACTTTACTAAAAATGTAAATTTAATAACATATATAAAATACATAATTAAACAAATAAAACAATCAATATTTAAATTTCAATTCATAATAAATACAATGCAATAACTAATTTCAATTAATAATAAATTCTAGTCATTAATAAATGCAATAAAGAATTGAGAACTGAGAAATTTAGGGAACAATTGATTTTTATAGCGATTACAGCGTTGGTCCCATAATAAAAATTGATAAAAATGATGAGTACAATGACCCCTTAAGAAGTTTTACAATTTCTACAATTATTTAAAGATTTCTCATGTTGTGGTAGGAATATTAGCCAGCCTGCGAGAATGAGACTTTATGACTGTCCTTCGTGTGATCGATGTACCCTGTGTATCTCCATTAATAAAAGGCGTTTTAATACACCCCATAAATTAAGGTGATATATTGAAAAAATGTGCTTGTTCTATATCGTTTGCTTTTTTTAAAGTACATGGAATAGGGATTTAACATTTTGATGTATGTTTTTTTTACTATTAGGGCCTAGCATGTTGGAAAAAGAATACACAATACAATGAAATATTCTCGATATAAAAAATTGCAAAAAAGTCCTACATATTTTTAGGTTTTTTTTTTAGTATCAAGGCGTAACACTTATTACTTTGAATCATTGAGTTTATTTTGTACATTTAAGTACTGCCTTTCAGGGAGGCCAGTTTAATATACCCTATAAATTAATTGATATTTTCAAAGCTTGAGTAGACTAATAAGAAAAAAATTACAATACTATGAGTTCAAAGTGATTGTGGAGTGATAAGTATTCGTATTCTAAAATCGATGTTATACTAGAATCTTAATATGCTTCAATCAATAACAACTATCTTAAAACTCATCCAGTAGTCAATTAGAATAGCTTATATAAACAGCACTCCAGAAGCACAATTTCTTTCAAAAATTTAGAAGGTAATTCCTAAACCATGTTTGAAAAGTTCATCTGCTTAGTAACGTAAATAACGCAATGAATGTTGCTGAAATGCCAAAATGAAAGGCACTGCAATTGTTAGTATGCTACACAATTACACTATTCTTTTTCTTTTTTTTTGGGTGGGAAATTATAAAATAACTTCTCCCGCTCTGGGCGGAGCGAGAGCCCGTGTCAGACTCTTACTGACTAAAACCCACCCGTGTTCCTTCAGTTGCCTGTATATTGCCAGGGGCCACGGTATCCCTTTCGGAATTTTCCGCAACCCCGGCAGGCATCGGCCCTAGCGGACCCTGTCAGTTGTGCTGACATCTCTTTAAGGCGCGCGTGGAACTCAACGCTCCGTCCGTCGACACGGGCCTGGTCCTTTGGTCCTTATCGGACGGCGAGATGCCCATTACTCACCGTCCGCAAGCCCGCGCCTATTGTGGCTGGGAATCGGCCTGGGATTCCCGACACCCAGGGCGTCTCCTGCGATGGCTAGGGTTGTGAAGGCGCGAAATTTGCCTTTCCTTCACGCGTTCCGCCTCCTCCTTCGCTAGCATTACTGCTTCGCATGAGGAGATGACGGCTTCCCATGCCCTCTTGCTCCATACCATGGCCTGGACCAGGGTCAACCGCAAGAGATCACCGCCGCCAATTGCCTCCACTAGGACACGGCGTTGCCCCACCCAAGCCAGGCAGACCTCCACCGTATGCTCCACCGTGTCTTCCGAGTGATTCACACAATCATGAAACTCGGGCGTTTCCTCCCGCCTTATCCGGAACAGGAACCTCCCGAAAAAACCGTGTCCGGTGAGGACCTGCGTCAGGCGGAAAGACTGCCGTGGCGCCTCTCTAACTACTCCTCAATACGCAATTACCCTGAAGGTCCAGAATGCTAAACTATCGAGTAAAGATAACATTTACACTACGAATTCCGACTCATTTACTATGCATGGTGATTATGCCATTCCCGCTGTTTATTGTATCATTCGATCAGAATACAACAGCAAATTAAACTGTGTATTTTCTCTTACTGTTCATTAGAGCAAAATATTCAGAATGATGTTTTGGAGCTCGTGGCTAAGTAATAACAGCCGCACGGTTCGATCCATCAGGTTAAGCTACGCTTGCCGGAGTGTTCCGTGGATGGGTGACCATCTTTCCATACCAAGACTCCTCCGTGCCTAGGAAAGCACGTTAAGCCGTTGGTCCCGGCTGTCATTCGTGGCTATTTGATAGTCGTTACGGGTTATCAGAAGCCCGAAACTCTGACAACCAGTCTTACCAAGGGGTTTCGTATTACCCAGTTACTGGGTTGTGGAGGTCAGGTAGGCAGTCGCTCCATGTAAAATTCTGATATTCAGCTGCATCCGGTTAGACTGGAAGTCGACCCCAACACAGTTGGGATATAGCTAGGTAGATTGATTGATGTTTTGAACAGCTAAGCTGCAAGGGCAGCCATGCCAATCAAAAACGAAATCTGTTTTTATTATTTTGGATTGGTTTGTAAACTGTTAATTAATTAAATGATATAATTAGCCTTCAAGTGGCGAGTTCTTTTTATAACTATTTTGTTGGTTTAACAAGACAAAAGCATTATTTATTTTAAAATCTTGCAATACAGTTTTAATACGTTGGTGATTGATTTCTTCTATCAAATATCAAACGGTTGACATAATTATCTGATAGAGTGATCATAACAGGAATCCTATTAAAAAGTCACTCAGTATATCCAAGCTATCTCGCTCTGCCTTTGAATTTATGCACCATATACTTGCTAAATAATAATTATTTGCTGCAAGCATACTATATCTATCTCGTTCTCTACGTTGATCCACGTACACTGGCAAAATAATAATTATCCTCTCCACAAATGTTCGCGGTACACGCGGGCTCGTACATAATTAGTGCTGGACTCAGGCTCCTGGTGTAATGCAGTCTTTACAAGGCCTGTTTGTTGCCAACATTGCTGTGTCAATCTTTGTTACGTTGGCAACACGAGGTTTCTAATGACGAAGTTTACTTGCTGTTTGTTCTGCAGTGCTGTGCAGTAATACGAGCTGTTTGTTGCCTGCATTGCTATGTCAATCTTTGTTACGTTTGCTGTACAGTCAGAGTAATTATTACCATAGAAACCATTTTATATGATTGTTTCAACCGTATAAACCACACTTATCACCAGCTTCTAAGTTGGTAACAGTAATGTTGTACTAACTCTATCAGAGCTTGATAGTGTGATCTTGGCATCAATTTCTAGGACAACGTAATAGACAGGGTTTGAAATCTTGTAAGGTTAAGGTGCAGTCTAAGTTACGAATTTATAAATAAATATTAAATAGATTGATAAAGACTCGAGGCAATGAAATATGTTTCATAATTTAATTATTTTCTCTGATGCATGTTCACGTCACTCGTGCAGGTTTCATGATTGTTTGACGCAACTATTCAAACAAAATCAATATGCCTAGTCGGCTTCCAGTCTAACCAGATGCAGCTGAATACCAGTATTTTACTTGGAGCGACTGCCTATCTGACCTCCACAACCCAGTAACTGGGTAATACGATACCCCTTGGTAAGACTGGTTGTCAGACTTTCGGATTTCTGGTTCTGGCGACCCATAACGACTATCAAAGATCCTCGAATGACAGCCGGTACCAATGGCTTAATGTGCTTTCTGAGGCACGGAGAAGTCTTGGTACAGATCACCCATCATCGTCACCCATCCACGGACCAACCCCGGCAAGCGTACCTTAACCTAATGGATCGACCAGTGCGGCTGTTATTACTTAGGACCCTCAACTACAACAGCAACAACTAGCCAAACAATCCCGAAAAAATATCATCGTATTATATTAAAAGGTCTTTCAAAAGTTATGATTCAAAAGGGTCTCTACCCACTCTGTTGTGAAACTCGCTAAGTGCTTACTCAGTTACAAAAACCGTTCCCAAAAAGCTTTCGATTTCTTTGATAGCATCTAAAAAGAAGTCTCACTTAGTAAGCAAACATTTGCTTCCCATTTCCTTCTATACCTACTATCATTCGGCAATCGCAAACGTTCTAGCGTGCCTATCTGAGAACTCTGACTAACTTTCGGAAGAACAATTTCGTTCCCATTCTGAGAAAACTTTAGCGAGAACTAACTGCGTTCTCACTAAAATGTCTCAATTATGTTCGCTAAGCAAACACTTCCTTTCGCGTCATTCGCTCCTGGTACATTTGGAACAGTTCTTGCTGGTTATTTTGGGCTTTTATTTGGTAAGAACGGGTTAGAAACACAATGAGACGAGTCTATAAATGCTTTCTATTGGTAGAGAGGTCTAAAAATTATTTGAAACATACTAAAGATCAAAAAATTTAATTAAATTCTGACAGATAGGAGTTTTTTTTAAGTGGTTCTATGCCTAGACAAGTGGTAATCACTTTCAAAATATTTTGACTTTCACCTTGACATTTTTTACTTTTCCATCATCGTTTTCGGTAACAGAATACTATGTCTAGAACTTCTGAAAGCCTTGTTATCTGTTTTGTCAGTCCAAACATAGACCTGTCAGTATGCTAGTATTGAATCAGTTTTCAAAGAGTTATACTTTAGAAGTGTACAAGGGGTAAAATTGTCTTCAAAATATTGTCAAAGGACTGTGTGTCAAAAGATAACGTTGATAACTCAAAAGTTTTTGTCTGATAACCAGAACCGACTAATGGTCACCTTTTATGAAACTATTAATTTTGGTAAGAGAAACGATGAGAACAGTGAGTTTGTCTTCCATTAATCTTTTATTATTATTACTAAATCCTCTAATAACTTGGATCAGTTGACTCAGTAATTCAGGAAAGCCAACATAATATTTTCCTCTTACTTAAATTTGCTCTATAATTCAATATAAATTATGTCCCGGGGACCGGCCATAACTTAGTCTTTTTTATTAACTTTGACTGTGCGGTAAAATATATTTTTTGTTACTAAATGTTGAGTAGTATCATTTTTGTTTGAATATTTTCTTATTAATTAGTCAATGTCAATGTCTTTGTGGGGTATTTAAACTGGCCTTCAGGCTTTCAAGACGTGGTTTAAAAGGTAAGAAAAATTCTCTAGTATGGTGCTAAGCCTTCCCACCAAAACGTATCTACCATTAAAATTAATGAGGAGGCCCACAGTAGCAACTAAAACAACTTTACCGTTTCGACAGCTCGTCTTTCACTTAAAAGTTACATAACAATCAAAACTTCCGAATCTAAGTTATATTACAAGAAATAAACATAAGAAATTGGGTGGTATCAATTTACGTAATTAAGTGGTGAAGTTGTTTTGATATTTTGCGTTCGCCTAACCGAAAACAAAAGATCCCGGGAACATTAATGGGAACAATGATTCTAGCCCGAAGTGTACACTTGTCTTATGCTATGTAATGCGCTGTCAGTGTAGACAAAAGGCACATTTTTTTAAAAAGATTGTAAAATATGGCCGGCGTCCATTGTACGGGGCGCTTTATTCACGACCTTTTTCCTTCTCATTTCCCTATTTTTATTCTGAAAGGATTAACAATAGTACAGGTACGGTGGTGTATTTTATAATGACTTGCATAAATTTAGGACATAACGTATTTCTGTTTGGGATTTCCGTGACTATAATATTGGACACTTTTATAACATTAAATGAAATAATTCATACTGAATTATTTCATTTGATGTTATAAAAGTGTCGTCTTTGGTTGATGATAGTCGCTGAAACCTAATACAGTAAGGCTGCCTGTCCACTGGAGCGGAGCGAGGCAGCGGAGTGGAGAAATGTGCCAATATTAACCAATAGGAGCGGAGCTCTGAAGCAGAGTTTAGATTCTATTGGTTAACATTGGCACATTTCTCCGCTTCGCTAGCTTACTCCGCTCCAGTGGACAGGCAGACTAACCCTGGTCTTTTCATGACGTGTCTAACTCCGAACTGATTTTGGCTGCGCGGGCCACTCTTTCTCTATGCATCGCGAAGACCTCATAGTCCTCTACTCTCATGGCTTCGAAATTGCTGTGACATTTTATTTTTTAACTTTATGCACAAATAAAAATAACCGTACAAAGGCGGGTTTAATGCCTTAGGCATTTTCTATCGGTTTGCCTTACCTTATTACTACTACATATATATATTTTTTAATGTATTGCACACATATTTTATTTATTTATTTTTTTATTTAGTCTCTATCTATCCGTGACATCACTGCGGACCCTATCAGAATACCAGGCGCTGCGACATTTATTTTTAAATGTCGCAGCATCATGCTGAGATAGGAGCCTTTTGGCCTCGTACAAGATTTTCTGCTTTTATTTTACTTTGTGTTTTATTGTTTTTCAGGGTTCCGTACCTCAAAAGGTAAAAAACGGAACCCTTATAAGATCATTCTCTTGTCTGTCTGTCTGTCCGTGTGTCACCACCGATTTTTTCAGTAACGGGTGGACCTAGCAAGTGCTGTAAGACCTTGCTTTTAACTAAAATGGACAATTCTAGGTTCGGATTCTAGGTTTTGGGTCGAAAACCTACATGGTAGTTCCCGTTGACCTAGAATCACGAAATTTGTAAAAAAATAAGGTCTTACAGCACAAATTAAGGGAAAATTCCGTAAAATTTCAAAAGTTGAAAATAAGGTAAATTTTGGTACTTACAAGTTTTCGCAAAAATCTAAATTTGCCCATATCTTTTTACCAATAAAAATTATACCAATTTTATTATGGTGGTATAATGGGTAGGTTAGAACCCTCGGTGCGCGAGTCCAACTCGCTATTGACCGGTTTTTAATTTTTAGTTTATGAGTGTGTTTTAGTTTTATTTGTGATTTCCTGTGCGAGTCTCAATAAATACTTTTTCTTTCTTTATATTATGCTGTTCTAGGTTAAAAATGCTGCGCTGCACGCATAATTATAGTATCAAACATTTATGCTACGGTTTACTAGATTATTACGGCCGTCACAAAAATCTGTAATTTTCACCAGTATTTGACATTAAGGTGTCAAAAAACGCCCTCTATTTGGACAACCGTTATGTTGTGACCGTTCAGCGCTTTCTTAAGAAACCAAAGGTTTCGCTTTATTAGCCTCCTACAAGGCGGACCGATAACCGCAAGAATCCAATGAATGCGGGAAGCACAGAACCGGTCGAAGTGGTGGTGCTTGGAGGAGGTGTATGTTCAGCAGTGATCGTGTTTCGGCTGACATGATGACGCTTCATTTACTTAGGCTGATTTCACAACTGTCTGGGAGACCCGCACGGGCCGCCCGCACATGGGAGACCCATACGGGTAGCGCCCGCAGTGCTGTGCTCTGAAACTAGGGAGTTAGTAATACAGTTGCTAGCGTTGTACGGGTTCTACCCGGAGCGGGTCGCGTACGGACCAATCCGCGTCGCTGTCAAACAATGTTCTAGCGCCTCACGTGTATCTCCGTTCCAGGAGCCCGTGCGGCCGGCCCGTACGGGTCTCCCGAACAGCTGTGAAACCAGCTTAAAAATACGTCGCAAATCGTTAGAATCATTAAGCCTTACATTGAGGTTTTTTGCAACGAAAAACAAAGCTTCAACCTGAATTGTTCCATCGCGATCATACTAGACAAATCGAGCCACCATCGACCAATGTCACAGTAAATATTGATATGCATAATTGTAATACATGTTGTGTGTTTGGACGATTCAGTTGTATGCACTATGACAGTCAAATATCAATTATGACTACGCAATAGACGTAGCTCTATAACGATTAATATGTCGAGTGGTTGAGACAGTAGCTTGTGATGTGTGGAAACATTTCTCAAAGGGTTTTGGGAGCGTGTGTGATGGATTTATCATGTATCTACATAATATCATCCGATGTACCGCAATTGCAAGAACGTTTGAATAGATATAAAATTTACTTTTTTAGGGTTCTGTACCTCAAAAGAAATAAACGGAACCCTTATAGGATCACTCAGTTGTCCGTCCGTCAGTCTGTCAAGATCCATTTTCTCAGGAACGTGGGGAACTATCAAGTTGAAATTAATATCAAATACGTAATCTATGTTCCCTTGGAGCTCTAAAAAAATCAAGCTTCTAAGTCAACGTAATAAAAAATACGGCCATTTATGTGACATTTTGCTACTCGCAAATAAATCGAAATCTAAATGGTATTTCCCGTTGACCTAGAATCATGAAATTTGGCAGGAAGCAAGGTCTCACAGCACAAGTAAATGAAAAAAGTTCGAAAATTGATAATTTGTTGTTTGATCAAATGTATTTTTTTGCGATAACAAACTTACATTTGCAGTTGAAAAATTGATCGTGACGTATATCGATGTGTGGGAGAACATGTTTTTCAACTACTAGGTATGTTAAGTGTGTTTTTGAGATAAATTCATCCCAACTACGGAACCCTTCATTGCGTGGTCCGACACGCACTTGGCCAGTTTTTTTTCACATAACATAACATCACGCCTGTATTCTACGAAGAGTTAAGCAGAGGTGCACCTATAGAAGATACACCCACATTTCGCCGGTTATATTTAAGTTTCATGTAAAACCGGGCGAGCCTATTGCTATCAACCATGCTCAAATACAACCTACGGGCTGCTACTGAGAAATTCCAGATGAAAAAAAACGTGTGGCACTCGGGGACTGCCGCGGTAAAGCTAGCATAGCATTTGTAACCTCCATACTTCCTATTTGTCAACGCTACACTTGGGATGATGACATTAAACAAAAATTACGGGAACGTAATTTTTGTTTTATGTCATCATCCGTCATTACATGGTAGGCGGAGTGGGGGGGTGTTAGGTTTTATTTTCGTTACGGAATTTCTTGATTCGATCGCCGCGCTCAAAGCCCGCGATAAAAGCTATGCAATAGCTTAAAAACCCAATAACATTTTGCCCTACCCGGGAATCGAACCCAGGACCTCATGCTCAGCAGTAGCGCTTCCGGTCATTTATACCAATGATGCAGTTCACGTTAGGTTTCGTATTTTCATGTTAAAAAATTGTTTTTTGTAATATTATTGTATAGCAAGCAACCTGGCTGTCCACCTCATGGTGAACGGTCACAGCTGCCTTTAGACATCTGAAATACAAGACGCAACCAGGTTCATTGCTATCTCAGGGACAAAGGTGAAATTCCTCAAGTGACTGTACAGCACCTCAAACCAGAATTAAATAATGCTGCTTGTCTGAAATAGCTGGTAGTATTGCCTCGGACTAGTTAATTTTCAACGAGCTGTGCTAGATACTAATAAACGTTTGACTGTCATCATCAGACATGACAATCTTACCTTTCTTTTATTTTACACAAAATAATATTTACATAATATATACGCTAACAGGCAATTGTCTTGCACCAACCGGGGGTTGGGTGCACTCATAGTGCATACAGGGATAATCGTCGGTTGGTGCTTCAACACTTAAAAATGTCTAAGGGGCCTCTGCGAGTTGGCTGCGGCCCCTCGTACGCCTTCCGAAGGTCCGGGGCCCCAGGGTCCCGAGATATGTCAAAGACATTATAATAATGTATATGTATATAAAACATGATGATAATAACAAGTAAACTAAAATTGTTTACTGTCTGAGTAGTTTAGAAGTGAAAACCATTTCAGTTGAATCAAAAGTATGTAGACATGACGGTTTTAATTTTTTTATTTTCTTAAACCTAATTCAGAGACGCCGAAAAAGCGATAATCAAATTCCTTTCAAAAATTCAACGCCAATGTTGTTAATTTCAAAGGCGACCTCTGTTGATAGTGGATCGAAGTTAATCAAAGCCTTTGCTTGAGCGTTGGGCTACTGACTTTATAATCAGATCACAGCACAGTATCAGATATTCTAGGTTGCAACTAGCATTGTTACATTTTAAGGTTTGCTTAACGATATTTCGGGAACACAGCTTTTGTCAATTTAAAAGTAACATCACATGAAGATTTGCGATTGGGCAGAGCTTATTCCATACAAAATTCAATAGTTTAACACCCTTTGCTCTACTTTTAAGATTCATTTTCGTCAGTCACAGAACTGATTCAAATTTAAAAGAAAATAATAATATAGAAGAAAACGTTTAAAATAAAGATTTAAAATTAAGATTACCTACACATAACTATATGCTTTGCAGTACCGAGACTCGGGTACTGTAAAGCATATAAAATATGTAGTTACTAAATATCGATAACATATGATAAGATACACACAACGGCAGAAGCCGTGACAGAAAGCAAAAACTGAAAATGGTTATTATCACAAGCCAGCATCAAATACTTTACCCGTGTATGTCTACAATGTTCGCTTTTTCACTTCACGGTATGCTAAATAATTATGTCTGGGAAGGAACTGCTTTTGTTTGTCCCTTGCCAAGAGTAACGCAAACTTAAACATGTGTTTTATTGTTATAGTTGTTTGTAAGTAATACCTTAGTGTTGTTTCTACATTTTGGCAGCTTTATTTTGAAATTGATTTCAGTTCATGTTGTTTCAATTAAGTGGAGCGGGTCGGTTGAAATAATAGAAGTTTTTTTTTATTTTGAATAGTAAAAACCTGTAGGTATATTTTATGTATTACTATTAGTAAGTAAAGTTTACAATAAACTGACGAAGGTCGAACAGGTAAAAGGTTCTTTTCAAAGTCCGTTTAGTATACGAGGCATGACCGAAAACTTTATTCTGATTGTTTGAACTACTTTTGAACATATTTTTTAAGTGAGTAAGTGAATAGCACATGGAAATATTTCATTACCATTTTGAAAATGTAGTTTCCATACAACATAAATCAATGATTTGAGTTGACTATAAATGTTTCTTCGTAAAACCAAATAGCATCATCTACCTAGCCTTTTCCTAACTATGTTAGGGTCAGCTTCCAGTCTAACCGGATGCAGTTGAATACCAGTATTTTACATGAAGCGACTGCCTATCTGACCTCCACAGCCCAATTATTGGGTAATACGATACCCCTAAGTAAAACCACAAAACTAATAACAATAACCTCCTAAATCTGATTTTCTTTGTTACAGCATGCAACAGGACTTATATGGGGGACGTGGGTCGCACATACGAATTGGAGGTCCGTAGGCCTCGTGAGGACCACCTCCCTTTCGTCTGCCACCTCAACTTCACCGCCACAGGAGGAAACTATGGAGACATTATACAGGTATTTAGAAATTGCGACGTGATCCGAATCCTGAAACGGACCCCCGTCAAACGGATCGGTCTGAACTAGTATGTGATTGTAATCTGAAATAAGAAGATTGTATTTTAGTGGACGGGTGGGGTTGAATTTTGATCAGGTGGAGTTTGTATTGATGTAGAAGTGGTGGAATTATGAAATTTACTGCTTTCATTTGTAATTTTCTTAATAGTGCAATTTTTTATGCTGGAAATGTGAAACTATTTTTCAGTTTACTCATAGGAAGAAAGGAAAATATTGTATTTTAAAGTTGAATTTTTATGGGGTGAAAAAAATGGACGTAAAATATGAAATTATAAAATCTAAAATAGATAATAGGGTAGCTGCCAAGGTACAAAAAAAATCTATTTAATCCGTCTTTCAGATAATAAAAAAATATTAGACACGTATTTTTTGCTTTATCATATCAATCAAAAATAACTTAGAAAACACGCATTAAAGTTGGGGAGTGGGAGCTCGTTACGTCACGACGCTATATTAAATCTAGCAAGGCGTGACGTCATGCACATTTTAACTCAATGTATCGCCGTAATCTTTTGATTACGTCAAAAAAGACGACGAAGACAAAACACGTGTTCAATATTTTTTTAAATTTTCTTAATCTACAAGACGAACAAAAACATTTTGGTCACAGGCATATTTTGATGTAAGAAAATTAGGTACCTATTAAAAATAACATCAGTATTCTCTGCTGAAGATATAGGCAGAATTGTAACTAAAGAAGCCAGTCGATGTCTAAAAAGGCTCGACTGGCTGTTCACAATGGTGTGCTGGTGCCCACGCTTATGTATGGAAGTGAATGTTGGGGGTGGCAAAAACAACATGAAAGTAGAATAAATGCTGTGGAAATGCGTTCCTTGCGAAGCATGTGTGGTCTGACTATGAATGATAGGCTGAGGAATGATGTGATAAGACAGCGGTGTGATTTAAAAGAAGATGTAGTGACAAAAATTGAAAAGGGTATGCTGAGATGGTTTGGGCATGTTGAGAGGATGAATGAAAGGCGACTAACAAAATGTATTTACGAGGCTAATGTGAAGGGAAAGGCAGGGCGGGGACGCCCTAGGAGAACATACACTGACCTTATTGGTGATGTTCTTCAGAAAGGCCAGGTGCGTAGTACTCGCAACCGGCGTGCGTGTATGACCAGATGTATGAACGTAAACGAGGCAAAAGAAGTATGTAAGGATCGTAGCAGGTGGCGTTCTGTAGTTTCTGCCTACCCCCATGGGAAGAAGGCGTGAGTTTATGTATGTATGTATGTGTAACTAAAGAACAACCACATTTCCTTTGCCAGTTTTGTGTACAAATTTTATGAAGGCTTTTATTATTATTCATAAATAGTCTACCTCAGTAGACCAACTCTAAGTCACAAGATTATAAATAAGTCTCAATGCCTGTCAAAACATTAGTTGAAACCGCGTTTGACATGATTAAGGTAGCTTTAATATTCACAAAATAGAATTCTTGGAAATTCGACACAGACACGAATTATTATTATTATTTCATTTATAATTAGACTTTTAAATAAATTATGATCAAATTTATTGATTACTTAGAATTTTGATTTGAACTCAAAATTATATAGACTTCTCAGTTTGCCCGAAGCATCATCATCTGCTTAGCTTTTTCCCAACTATATTGGGGTCGGCTTCCAGTCTAACCGGATGAAGCTGAATACCAGTATTTTACATGGAGCGACTGCCTATCTGACCTCCACAACCTAGTAACTAGGTAACACGATACCCCTTGGTAAGACTGGTTGTTAGACTTTTGGGCTTCTAACTATCCGTAACGACTGTGTGTGTGTGACTGCCGGGACCAACGGCTCAACGTGCTTTCCAAGGCACGGAGGGGTCTTAGTGTGTAAAGATGGTCACCACGGACCAACTATGGCAAACGTAGCTTAACCTGATCGATCGACCCGTGCGGCTGTTATTACTTAGCCACAAGCCCCTCAGTTTGGTCGAAGCAAGGAATACTTGATCCGGAGAGGATTCATAGACCAATCCAACTAAGAGTGCAATTGTGATGCTGGTCCACTAATAATGGAGCACTAAAGGTACGGCCAAACCTGCGCGACCACGACGCGAGACGCGGGTTGCGAAGCGGGAGCGTCAACAACGCGAAACTTAACCGTGCACACCTGCGCGACTACAGCGCGAACCGCGGATTCAGTCCCACTTTGCGGTCGCGGAGGTGTGCAAGGCGCCATATAATAACACGAGCAGCCTCCACCGCGTGGTAGACACTCCCGCTTGGCGCTCCCGCGTCCCACGTTGTGGTTGCCCAGATTTGGCCAAAACTTTAAAGATCATGTCCTACGTGCCCAGATACCTGATACAGGGTTACAGGAACAAATGGTCACTGAAATACTTTACTCGTAGCTAAATAAGGATGATGACAAAAAAAATGGCAGTGGCACTCTGGGAGTGCCGACAGAAGTTAAAACTTGAACAAGATCGCCTTGGTGGAAGAAAATACTTGTATAGAACATTGGTCCATAACCTTATCTAAATAAAGAGAACAATCGCGTTTACAAAAAAAAAAAAATTCCGAAACCTTTAAAGCAAAAATACTTGCATAGAACATTGATCCGTAACGTAATATAAATAAAGAGCACAATCGCGTTTACAAAAATGTGGTGTCGTCATGGTGTTGCGAAATCAATGGTTTAGTCCCATCTCAAAAATGCCCAACGCACTTAAAGAAGTTTTCACTTCAAAAAATATTTTATTGTTCGTCAGGTAGATTATTAAAAAAACACGTAATTTTTCTTTTTTTACATTAAAAAAGAATACGGCAATACATTGAGTTAAAATGTGCCATGACGTCACGAGTGAGTAGATTTTATAATTACTTGTGACGTAGCGACCCCCACTCTCCATCTTTAATGCGTTTCATCTAAATATTTTTTTCATTATGATAAACCAAAAAATATCAGACTATTTTTTTAATATCTGACTTACGGACTAAATTGTTTTTTTTTTTGACCCATGCATCATCCCTATTCTAAGATGATTGAGAAAGAATAATTTTTGCGATTCATGGCGACACTGCATACTTAAACCATGCTCACATGTCAAAGACGTCTCATTCCAGTACATTTAAATCTGACTCCAGCCAGATAACGTTAGTATTATAAACGGTTCATTATTTGCCTCAGTGTGTGGGGGCAGAACACAAATTGCGCTACCATTCCTGAAATAAGATACGCCATTCCATTTCCTTCGGTATGAATAGAACGCACGCGTCATCTATATTTAGGGGTGAAATTGAAAAGGAAACGTATCGACAAACGAGCTCATTAAAAATATACGCTCCACAGAAGTTACTGTCTTTTTCTTGTGAAGGTTTAAATTCATCTTCATCTGTTGGTCGGGGATCATTAGGACGATCTTCACTTTATTTTCTGGGTGATGTTGTGCTTGTTTAAAACTACTTGTACGTTTTTTTTAAGGGTTTCAATCGAGACTTTCATACTCGGGTTTTGTAATATTTTTTCAGCTCAGTCACAAAGTAATATCTTTTTTATTATATTTTATTTTCAAACAAGTTATTTACATTATGATTTTATAAGCTAACAGTCTTAAAATAATATGAATATAAAGAGCAGGGATATGGCATCAAAATAAAAAATAAAATGTCTTGAAAAATATGAAGTAGCTATTTATGTGAGCCCCACAATGATTTTACTCTATGTACAAGTTAAAAAAGGTGTGTATGAGTACTTATTTAAAGTTCTTTACTGCTTATTTTACTAAATAATGGAAAGCACCGTAAAATATTTCTAAAGCTGGCGTAAATTTACCGTAACCCATGTACCCAGACATTCAAAAGAGACTACACAAAACACATGACCGTCGTACGCCTGCGCAAGCCGTAACAATAACCTTTCAGTCTTGGACCAGGCACGCATTGTGAGGAAGTTCCTCTCTCTGGATCCCTAAATGATAAGCTTAGGTCTTACCACCTCGCAGTGGGCGTGGCACTATTCTAAAATAATTATTTTCGCCTTTCAACTGTAATTAATGAGACACAATATAATTTTAATTGTTATCGATCTCAATGAGTCCTCGTGACAGTTGAACTCATATTATTTTGTTAGTGCCTAGAGTTTGATTTTGCAACCATTATGTTAAAACATTAAAACTGTTTGATAAGCAAGCAATAATTTCATTTGAACCTCGCAGACAATATTTATTGCCATTAAACTGCAGTCAGATAAGCTATGTCAAAGTAGGCTCACAACATGAGCTAAAAATAATTTAGCTGTAAATTCACTGAAATTAATTGCAAAGCAAATTAATATGCAACACCCTACGTCAATTATTTGCCTTGTTATTATAGCCATTGAATACTACTGTCAGAGAATAACAGGGTAACATATAGAGTGGTTTTACACCTTTTTTTATTATTCATAATGAAAGGGCTTTGTCGCACATGCGATTATGCCGCCCTGGTTAGCTTAACAAAATCATACCAATTTCCATTTAACAAAATCTTAGCATAGCTAATTTGTAAAGTACTTTAGCTGTATCAGACAATGGCGGTTTTACAACTTATAACAAAAACACAAAATAAATGAATATATTAAAAAACTTGCTTGCATTCTAATCCCTGTTAACGTTTTGTTGACTGTACAAATAGGTATTATAATGATCAGGATGGTAAGCACAGCCTTACCAGATGTATCTAAGGTCCAAGTTTAGTCAGAAGCTTATAATTAGAGAGTCTTATGGCCCTTAGTTGACCACTATGCAGCTGATGATCATTTATAATTTATCATCTATGCATATTATAAATCAAAGTCGCTTTTCGTGTGTATGTGCATGTGCGACCGCGTTGTTTTTCTAAACTAGGCAATGGATTTAGATACGGTTTTTCACCATTATTTAGAGAATTTACTCTGAATAGAATGCTTGAGGAGCTCGAGGCTAAGTAATAACAGCCGCACGATTCGATCCGTCAGGTTAAGCTACGCTTGCCAGGGTAGGTCCGTGGATGGGTGACCATCTTAACATACTGAGACTCCTCCTTGCCTCGGAAATCACGTTAAGCTGTTGGTCTCGGCTGTCATTCGTGGATCTTTGACAGTCGTTACGGGTCGTCAGAAACCCAAAAGTCTGACAACCAGTCTTACCAAATTCGTTAGCTAATTAAATTTGACCCTTCATAAATCAATCTAAAACTTGCATAAAATTATATAATCTCAATGTTTTGTCAATAAATAGATAAATAAGTCGTTAAACCGTGCGAAGCAGGAACAGATCGTTAAAATAATGCTTCAATCTAATCAAACACCCTTGTTCCAGCTAACATTCGACACGTTCACGGTGGGCAAATTCGTGTCTTTCACCTCGGACGGCTGTCCTGACGGGCACATGACGATAGTGGAGCGCTCTCCGTCACCGCCCACAGGACAATGGTGCGGTTCAGCGTGGGGCTACACTGTGTACTTCTCAGAGTCAGATTCTATTAATATGACGTTGAGATTGGACAGGTTGAGTCAACAGGTGAGATGGATTTTGTGGATGAATCAAATGTCCGTTTTAAAATTAACTTTCTTGGTCTATTGAGAATCAGTTGGTACAAGTTACTTGATAAACGATATATTGTTGGTCATATATGAACAGTTTTTTGTAGTAAAAAAATATATTAATTAAATATCTGTATTTAGAAACCTATTAAGTACCTAAATACATGTAATGAAACTGGAGACTAGAATTTTTCAGGAAGTTACAAATTAATATGTTCTCAAATAAGATTTTATATTTTATCTCTGTCACATGAAGGTTAAGATTGATTAAAAAGAGTGCAAAAAGAGGAGCCTCTCCCGTGCAAAGAATTTTAAAACCGGCATGTTAAATCTCATACACGTAGGTACATTTAGAAAGGGAACACGTAGGGATAAGGTTCAACATACAATTTGTTAACACAACAAACTGACACGTTTAATTAGAGTTTTTGCTCTCAGCAAAGTTAATCCGTATAAATGAACAACAGTATTTATCTTCATTAAGAGTCACTTACTAAGCATCCCTTTGTGTTGTACTGACGTGATGTAACTAACTACACGTTTTCGCCTGTGACTTGACTAATATTTCACATCTCCCCGCTTTTAACGGTTCGCTGCCTTCCCTTTATCTCTTGTTAGCAGCCGTATTATGTGCACTAAGGGTTGAACTTTCGATCAATTAATTAGGCGACGATTACGGATACCCTCCCGGGACCGCAGGATAAGGATAGCTCCCTATTACAATAATGTTATTGGGTACCGCCTTAATTCCTTAATTTAATAACGGGAATTTCGTTTCGGAACCATTTAATACATTTCGGATGGCTCCCTAAATTTTGTTAATGCGATTCTCCTTTTATCTCTTACTGATATTTTCCTTTTAAAGAGAATCTCTTGAAATAGAATTTAGCTTTTCTAATTGATTAATGACTGTTTCTCAATACGACAGAAGTTGAAAATTTTTGATTACTTTCCGTTATATTTTTGAGTACGCTTGGAAAGTTATGTTGGTATACTTGGTTAATTAATTAATTTCATCCAACGTTCTATAAATAAAACAAAATTTGTTGATGGTAAATTGGGTTAGATACACATAAGTTTCAGTTTTTAATTTCCTGTTTTACTTAACTCAAAGCAACAACCCAAAACTTCTCTTATCTACTTAATACCCACCATTTACCTACACGCATTTACTCGTACAAATTCTGACACCCCTATTTGATCACAGGGCGTGGGCTACAATTTCGACTTCAAGCTGGCTTACAAGTTTTTAAGACGAAGTGAAGCGAGATTACGATACGGTAATGCCACTGTCGGCGCGTGGAGAGGAGAGAGGGTACCTGGGACCTACTGCGACAGAATACTGAGTGACTGCGACCTTAGAGCTTGTCGTATCCAGTCCCCGAACTTTCCTGGCGTTTATCCTCGAAACGCAACTTGTACATACCGCATTGAACACACTAAGGTAAGCAATGGAAATGGGATTTATCTTTTTGCGTTTGTGTGTTTTCTTGCATTTCAGATACGAGAAACTAGTGATATGATTGGTTACGAGGAGCTCTAAACTGTATATTTTTGTAACCTTTTTTAGTATCGATGTCATTTCATTTACCTACACGTCTAGATCTTTGTTATAGTAGTGTGTAACTACATCGTGTTTTGGTAATTCTGATTATATATAGGTGTATTGTTAAAGTAATTAAATTAAATTAAATTTTATTTCATAAGCCTAATACATAAGGAGAGAAAAGGGTTAACAATGAATTTCTTAGGTAACTTGGATCCTTATAGTAATTAGACTAAGTACATGCACGAATTTGTGAAATTCCTGACACCCAAACTAGGACATGTCCTGTTATTGGTACAGAAATGAAACTATTGTTCCATTTAGAAATGGAGCAACTACGTTATCGTATTATTGTTAACTCACATAATACTGTATAGGGGTCATTTTCATTGTAGCTTCATGCTATAGGTATTAGAATATATTACAAAAGAATTGAAAATGAAACCATGCCTAAATTGCGTCATCATTATAACAATTATTTTATTCAAAATAAAAGGTGTAAAACAAAAGTTAAAACCAGAGAACAAAGCAATTAAAAAAAGGTGCTTTTTCCTGGTTTTGTTTAGAAAATAAATCGTAAGCAAGAGATGTGTAATGTGGCCTTTGTGTGGCTCTTTGTGTTAATATTTAATATAAAATTCACACCAAACTGCGTAACTGTTACACCTGAAATGTACATAATAAATGTCGGAAGCATAAGGGTTGGAAGTTTTACGGTAAACAGAAATGTACTTTGGCAGCTTGTGTACAGAGTTGAATTTACTTTGATATGTTTCTTTGCAGATACCAGCAGATAAACATGTTTTAGTAGCAGTAAGACAGACGAATAGTCACAAAATACATATCAAAGACCAAATAGTGAAGTACGATAGGAGTCAGCGCGTCTTAAAGTGAGTATACATAAAACTTCTGTTTCCTTACTACCGTGAGTGTGACATTTTCAAGTTGACGGTACTACTGCGTCCATAACTCATTCATATTATAATTTGATATGAAATCTGGGAGTAGACGGCCAATTTCGAAAATATTGTCGCAATCGCATCTCAGCGACAATCAATGTCAAAAACTTTTGTCAACAATAACGTAGGTAAATTAGAAAAATATTTGTGACAGATTAACACAGATTGGAATGCAAACGATCTTAAAAATACGGGAATTGCACTTCAGGGGCCTAAAACGGCTGCTATGGCAGAATCATATATTATTTATATATTATTATTATGAATCAAATAAACTGACAATTCATAATATTATCCGTTGTCAGTTTTGTATTATTATGAAATAACATTTAAACAAAAGAAATAAAAAAATTAAAAAAATTGGTTTATAAAAACTGTAAAGAAAAATTATCCAAGTAAAATTACGTTTTTAATTTTTTCATATAATAATATATTAATAATACATCAAATATGATTCTGATATGAATTGAATTAAATATGATTCAGCTAAAATAAGTGTCACCATAGAGGAATTGCTGGGAATTCAGAAAATAAATTCGCTTTAGAGGAATAATGTGGCCGTTTTAGACCCGCTGATCTATTTCTTTATGAACGTAAAATGAAAACGCGTAAACTATAGTAGACTACTACTACTATACGACAATGTTAACAAAATTCTTGAATATTTTTATCAAAACAGTAACTGTAGATATCAAAAATATTAAAACTGTGGCATGGAGTTCCCTCAGCCCTGGATATTGTTGCATGTGTCACCATAACGTTGTTGAAACGAGTAAAAAATCGGTTTTTGGGAACTGGGTGAAAATTCTTGTTCGAGAATATATTGTTAGACAGTCTGTTATGAAACTGAAAAACCATGTTCAAAAATTGAATTTGTTTAATTAAGAAATTAATTTACAATACAACGAAAAAAAAAGAAAATAAAAAATTACACAGCGGTGTTTACATTGCCCAATGACTTATATTACTATTGAAGAGCTTACTTATAAGTACTACTACCGTCAACCTGCAAAACGTCCTCTCAAACTCCCATTTCAGCCACCCTTATAACAGAACACACCATTATTCATGTCAGATGATAATCGTAATTACAACCGTAATAATAATATAGATTAATGAAACAACTACTGTCCAGCCACGTTATTAGTTAGCACACTGTCTTAGCTGCCTCCCACACTATGCGACATGCGACTGCGACAGCTCGACGAATAGACGCAACGCCAGGCTGCGGCCGACAACTCTCATACATTTTTTACATTCAAAGCTTCGCACACTTGGCGTCGAGTTGCAGTGTAGCAACGACAAGCTAGGGGAAACGCAAGCTCTCGGTACTTGTCACAGCATCTAGACGCACGTTGCACAGGCACACCTGATGACAGTCGCATGCGACAAGACACACATGCAAACGATAACTTTATTCTGCGTCTTATTGCAGCGTCTAGACGCAGCGACAAGACGCACAGTTTGCGCTGCCTCTTACTCCTTGATATTAAACCTTCATTTGTTACCCTAATAATGTTGACAAATTCTATCCGTCCAAGACATTTTGGGAACATTATTTACGGTTGATTTAGAAACCGTCGGAGTGCGAACGAAGATGGGGAAATTAGAATTTTATTTGAAAATGGATTTATTAAATATCTGAGGAGATTAAGCTTAGTCATTTTTGGTGAATCGACCTTGTGTTGATAATGATCGATTTTGATGTTAGTATTTTTCTATTTTAATAGTTTATTGGGAGTGGTATAAGCTGTCATTTATTTAATGAATGTTTTGTGTTAGTATTTTTACGCCTAAGTAATTGGTAAAGTTTTATGAAACTTTTTGTGTCATCCATCATAAACTAGACTCACTACGGGCTAATTTTTAGCCAGATAACTTTTATCTGAAAAATAAATATTACGCCTTGTCAGCTTTTGTATAAAAAATAGTCATTGTAATATTTATTTTCCAGATAAAAGTTGGAATATAATATTGTTTATTGTTGTTATAGGTGGTTAACAAAAAAAGTCAGTCAGTTATCTGAATATTGAAAAAACAGCCCTAATTGTACTTTATATTCAATTAATCCACCCTAAATACGAGATGAAACTACAAATTATCACTCAACAACACTCCAGATCCCATCTATTCTAAAACCTTAACTTGTCAAACTTCACTAATCCATCAATCTTCTAGGATTTGGGACCAGTGCAATGTCGTGCAAGATTACCTCACAGTTTGGGACGGATCCACCCGCGATTCGCCCGTACTGGTTCGCCTTTGTGGTGGAGATGCGGTCCCAGATATTGTCAGCAGAGGTCCCAATATGTTACTGGAGTTTCATACATCGCCGTACGATAATCCCTTTCACCCGGTACCGTTGAGCTACCTGCCCGGATTCGAACTTGAAGTACAGGTGAGGTTTTCGGATTGTGAATGTTATGTGCGAGTATTGGAGACGACAGATCTGAATGTATTTTGTGCTTTGGTATGTGTGTGAAAGATGTGTGATGGAATAGACTGGAAGAGTGTTAAATAATTATATTGTGGAATTTAAAATTAAATTAATGTTCACAAAAAGTATTAAATTGATACGTGAAAAAACAAGTCCGACAAGTGCGCGTGTACAGAGTGTTTCTTTTACGTATCAATTTAATACATTTTGTGAACATATCAGTATAAAAAATCATTTTTTTTTTGGTAATTTTTTTTTAACATTTATGAACGCTATATAACGGGAACGCCTTTCGTTAATTAACATTATATTTTTAGCTATTGTTTAAAATACTTAGATACAAATCAATCAATGCATAACTATTTGAAATATCACCAGTGAGCGGTATTGCTACTTTCATAAGCAACTGTAAACTATAATATAATTAAACGCATCGAAGATTCTCTAAAGCTCTATTTGAAAAGAAAAACTTTCAACGACAACAAAACACCATTTCAAATGACTCCGTCTTATAAGTTGTAACAATTCCAATTGCGACTGAACGATTGCTAAGTTAAATCCATACTATTTCTGCACTGAAAGGCTGATTGTATTGCATCCAATACAAAGCGAAGTCGTTGATACTTGTGTAGTACTTTCAAATAAATATGTCTTCCTGTGCAGGTGTTCTATGTGGAGAAGGATTCACATTCATACGTGCGTTCGGATGGTCGGTGCCGTTTTGTGCTCCGTTCCTCAGACAAAACTAGCGGAGTATTGAGGAATCCGAGGCATTCATTGCCACCGAATACTTCGTGCGTCTACTATTTTCAGGTAATTTTTTGAGTTTTGTTTTGTGCTGTGTTTTTAGAAAATACCAGGCAGCCTTTTCCTATGATGAAAAAGAATTATGAAGAATTTATTGTCTCGTTATTTAGTATTTTTTTAAATTATCCCTGGTATTTCACAGAAAATACCATAATAATATTCGATGACGTATTCAGTTACTGAATATTGATACCAACTTTTTTTAACGTTCTTTTTTGTAACACGGTACCATGTTGTTTGTGATATTCACGTTATTGCTAAAAGTCTGGAAAACAATATCTTTTAAGCGATTTAACTATATTTCATGAAATATTTGTATCGGAACTACATAGATCAAATCCTTCCGGAAAACATTCTAAAACACCAAACGGCAAAAATATTTGCTGTTAGTTCGTATGCTGAATTAGTAGTGAAACAGTTATTTATTTATATTGATGTATTTCCGATTAATATAGACATCACTAATAAATATTTCATCAATCAGCAAATTATTATAACGTTATCAACGAATGAAGCGAATATTATTGATCACGTTAACTAATAGAGAATATTACTGCTTGTCTATGATCTTACTTTCAAGAAAAGAAGTCTAAATAAATTGTACCTATTAGTTGACAGTATTTTTCATATCGTACTACGGTCTATTATAGGTATTAATTACAGTAGTAAAACAAAAAGATAATTTAATTTAATTTTGGTAGACATATTAATTACTGAAGGTTTTATCTAGTATTCAATTAGGGGTAATAAATGTGTAAAAGTCACGCAATAGTTTCACATTGAATAAGTTACGAGACTTTGATATATAATATTCATACCTAACATATATCACCGTAGGTTATTGAAGAGAAATAAATACGTGTCTTTTTACGACAGAATATGTACTAGGCTAACAGCCTGTGGGCAGAGGTCTGACTCAATTTCAAAACATAAAAGGAATCCTGTACCAGTTAAACTATCCACGTTTCGGTACGGGCAACCATTTAGCATGTCTACTGGCTGTAAAGTAGGGATGGAAAACCTTTTTACAAGAGCACGGTATACCATGAAGTGCCATCGATTTTATAAACGATAAGACAAAATTACTGACATTCAAATTCTTTACGAGGAACGGTTTTTAAAATACTAACCTAACCGTTATTTTATTTTAATAAGTTTATTCTTTATATCTCTAAAAAGAGTTGAAATAAAAGCCCTTTTTGTCTTGCTCAGAATTTTCTGCTACTTGCCAGCATTGGCACGTCTGCGCCATACTTCTACCATCCTTAATGTAGTGTTTCATACAAAACAGCTAGGGTTGTGGTAGTTAAAACGATTTACGATTTTTAGGGTCGCGCCAACGAGATAGTTTGGGTGTCGTTTGTGAAGTACCATTCCGCTGGAACGGAGCCTGCTGGCTTCGATCAACAAAAAGACTGTTCGTCACAGCTGACAATATGGGACGGTGCCGCCCCTGATGCTGACTTGGATCGGAAGGTAAGTTCACTTAATGGTTTTGCTTAGGAAAAAGTGCGTATGATTATGTTTTGCACATCTTTAGGTTGGTATAATAGATACTCTGCTGCATTGGTTCATGGCAAGTCCAAATGTTTGCTACATTTTGGTACAATTTTTACCGTGGTATCTCTTAGGTCCTGTTTATGAATTGAGAATTTAAAGATGAGAATTTACCAAACTATATTCTGGGATTACCTTACAAGTTCTCAACTTCAAATTTTCAAACCAGAAACCAGGTATTAAAATCAAGTAGGTATTTAACTTAAAATCATTCCATCGTTATTTTCCGAATGTAAAAGTCCTCTTTTATTAGTAAAATGGCATTGATAGCAGATTGTGTCAGTATCTGTAATTATAAAATCCCTCATTAATCCGATTATCCATGTTCTTAACATTTTATAAGTCTTACACCTACTAAATACAAGTCTTTATTCCTAAGATTAATCCCCTAGGTAACAGAAGGTACTTAACGGAGTGCTCAAGCATTCTATTTTCACAAAGGCAGGATTGATACACGCTACCGGTATGACTTATCTACAACAGCGGAGATTAATCTTCGTGCCGTAAAGAAGCTGGTATAGCTTCCTTCCTTAGAGTAAATACACTAAAAACACGTGACGATAAAGTGCCAGTTTTTACGTAGAATGGTTACTCTCAGTTTTACAACCCAAGACCCTAATTGACACACTTTCAATTAAAATCTAAAGTATTTTGAAGGAAATTGCAAATCCATTGCTTCATATGCTTGAAACATTGATCTGCTCAACAACGTAAATTACGCAATGAATGTTGTAGAACTGCCAAAATGAAAGGCTTTACAATTGTAAGTGTGTTACGTAATTATCCCGCCGGTTGCTATTTAGAATATGGGTTCGATTTGAATTCCATAAGAGCCAGGCAATCCGTAAACATCCACTGTGTAAAACCTCACTTTTCTAAAAAGTACACACTGCTACATATCAAGCTATACATGTCCAGTATAAGCTGATCTCGCATTGTATAGGACTTCCGTAGAATGAGAGGTCAACATAAACTGAAAATATATAGGTAGCTTAAGAGGTCAACTTATACTGGAAATGTATAGCTTGATGTGTAGCCATGTGTACAATAGATTATAATTATACTATCTATCTATACAAACGTCTGGTGGACCTACGTTTATTTCGAAGGTCAAGTAAAATACAGTTGACTGCATTCCCCTACACAAAAAACAATAGCCTCAGAAGATATACAGGATGTTAGGCAGATGGTTGAACATACGAAAATGGCGGATCCATGGGGCCGTCTGCTACGTGTTTAGGCCCAATAAAAAGACCCAGACTACACGTTTTTATTTAATGTTTTTATTCGCTATTTTTCGTTGCTCAAACTTCAAACGTCAATAATTTAATTTAAAAATAACAAAATGGGCAACATTTTTATGCTATTTTCATCTAGAGTAACTGTACATATTTGGCGCAGATGATTGCTAGAAAATTAAATACGAGCCCATATACTTCAAACAAATTAAAAATACATGGCGAAAGCCGGACTTTGAACAGCGTAAAAAAAAACTAAGAGTGATAGAGCAGTTCTAATTCAAAGAAGACATCTTTGGTTCATGCCCGTTCTAACGGTATTCAATAAGCATAATTTATTTTAAAACTACTAGAATAATTCGCCATGTTTAACTACCTGGGCCTTTTTTTTACGGAACTCGACATTTGCGAAAAGTGAAATTAATTACTCATGAGCAAAAATTTTGTTTGTATTTTTTTTTAAAAGATTCTACAGTTATTCTATATAAGAATAAAATA
Source organism: Agrochola litura (assembly GCA_949152395.1). Taxonomy (NCBI): domain Eukaryota; kingdom Metazoa; phylum Arthropoda; class Insecta; order Lepidoptera; family Noctuidae; genus Agrochola; species Agrochola litura. The sequence goes on along the minus strand of OX424505.1, from coordinate 13,007,498 downwards.
AAAAGTTGCCAGTTCTGTTATTTTTAAATGAAATTATTGACGTTTGAAGTTTGAGCAATTACGAATGTCGAATAAAATTTTAAAAAGTCATTTTAAAAATCCGTATGGCCTGGGTCTTGTTATTGAGCCCTAAACACGTAGCAGACGGCCCCACGGATCCGTCATTTTCGTATGTTCAACCGTCTGCCTAACACCCTGTATATCTTCTGAGGCTAATGTTTTTTGTGTAGGGGAATGCAGTCAACTGTATTTTACTTGACCTTCGAAATAAACGTAGGTCCACCAGACGTTTGTATAGATAGATAGTATAATTATAATTTATTGTACGCATGGCTACACATCAAGCTATACATTTCCAGTATAAGTTGACCTCGCATTGTACGGAAATCCTATACAACGCGAGATCAGCTTATACTGGAAATGTATAGCTTGATATGTAGCCGTGTGTACACCAAAACCTCATTTACAAAACCATAGAGCCTTTACAAATCATAGAGTTAATACTCTTATCCTTTTTCATCCCATTCATTATCATCATTCACAGCCAATATAACCCCACTGCAGCTGCACACAATTTTCACCAATGAGTTCATAATCCTCTTTTATTTTGTATCTTTTCGGTCCCGTGCTTTTTAATTCCTTTACAATACGTACCGTATACCCGAATGCAGTCGAATTTTTACGAAGCTATACTTTTAGCAAGTAACAGTGTACCGGCTGATTCTTGTTCGGTTATTCAAAGCATAAAGTGCGCTTTTTATATGCAACGGAGCGTTGTGCGGTAACTTAGCGGGTAAATTAAAAATTGTGTTGCAATATACACTGTGTGTTTTTAGTGGATTTTCTAGTAAATATAAACTGTTATCACTGAAAATAAGCGCTGTTCTGTGGGTCGTCCATAGTACAGCATAATGCTGAGTGGACGCCTTTTTGTCACATTCGTGACGTGCAGATGCCGACTATTTCGATTTTGTGCTCCTGATTACTTATGTATTTTGTTTCTTTTTTTTTATTATTCTAGTTAATTATCTTTTTGAGTGCACGTGTTTCTGTGACAAATAAACTTACTTGTCTGTCTTTCATTCTTTTGAACCACGTGGAGGATAAAGTAAAAGAGCCGTAAGGCTCTTTAAGACTACGACCATTCTGTCATTATTATCTTTGCGTCTTTCGACAAGTACTTATCTTGTTTTTCAATAAAAACATAGTCTAAATTATTATTAGGAAAAATTGTTAAAGTAAAGTTTTTCAGCCTAAATTTATTTTGAAAGATACCGATTTAAATCGCTCTAATTAAATATTTTCTTAGAAATTTAGTTCCCTCCTAATGAGTTAAATATTTATCTTGTAAATGGGCGCAGAGGGATTAGATTTATACTCGAGACAAGGCCGAAATATAACATTTTGAATGATAATTGCAAGTTATACCGTGCTGCTAAGAAATTACCGTCATTTGTTATTTCATATCTTGGAAATCGGTACGGTGACAGAAATATTATTTGAGCTTACTTTCTGTTAGATTTTGCTGTTTTTTAGAATATTGCTAGATACACACAGCGTCAGTATGTTCTAACCCTTCAAGTTTTAAAATGTTACACTGCTACAACATTGAATTCGTTACGAGTAATCTAAAGAATACTTAAAAAAGAATTAATTGTTTCGACTTGGATTCAAACCATCGTACCACCGAGCGTAGTCATACTCATACCGGCAGTTTGACGAACTAGCCAGCGAGCCCATAATTATGATTTGCGATGAAATTGTTTTCTATTATCGTCCGAGTCACTTTATCTTTAGGTCTCTGTCTAATCGATATATGTTATAATTTGAGGGTATCCATTAACGTTTTAATGTACAAGTATGTAAAGGAAAAAGTTAAAAATAAAAACAAGAGCTCATTGGGCGTCAAAAAATTCGTCCGCATCGCTGTCAGCGGGAAAAGTGCCCAAAAGGCTGGCAGTAAAATATAAATCTTTGTAGCAAAATAAGATAAAAGTTTTGTTAAATAATAGCAATAATAAATATTATTAAATAATTTAATTTTTCTTGATTTTTAAATTCTTAAGAAATATTACTAAAACAAAATATAAAAATACTTTATATTAAAAGATAAATAATGCTTGACAAAAAGAACATTTCGTACCTAGGATTTGAACCTCCTATCTTATGCACGGCAAGCGGTCTTGAAACCTCCGGTCTACATTGAATAACTTTACGAAAATGTTAACCCTATTCCCTTAAATAGTATATTATTGAAATAAAATGTTTTTGCTAAATACTAAAAGTAACTTGGGCCTATCACGGATTTGAACGCACATGTCTTTTTGGGGGGTAACTACTTAATGCAGCTGTTTGTACGTACCTACCTTCGTGTAATACCAATTAATTTTTACATTCAATGAATACAAGATCGTAGACTCTAAGCATGTTTAATAATAAAAATTCAGAAAAAGCACGATTCACGAAACGCAGAGACTTCAAAACTTTCCAAAAATCCCTAAAAAGCCATTTCGATTTGCAGTCGCGTAGGCAGAAAAGGGAAGTACCGCACCATGTGTCGTCTAATGTCCCAAATAACACGGTAAATCTCCACTTAAAACTGTTATTGTCTAACTTCCATACTTATCGGAAACAATTCTTGCCGTTCGCGCAATAAAAATAAAATATTTAAATTGTTATCGCATACCGAATCACAATACCGGGTCGTTCGTATAAAATTTTATAGTACATGAATTTAAATGGTAAAAAGTCGGGAGCCAACGTGTACGGTAATGAAATGTGGATTAAGTTTAGCATGTAGGAGTGAAACTTTCGCACTGCGCAAGACTAACGCGATGATACAAGTACGAGGCGATATAGAATTGGGCGGCATTCTCACTGCCTTTATTCGTGCCATTTCACTTTGCCAACCACCTCAACCTCCCACTTGACGTCGGCAGCCAAACATTAATTTTCTTTAATGTGTCTGAGCACTTTTACCGAGTTCCACCGACTGCAGTGCGGTGTTTCGTTTCATTCATTCGTTCAGTATTCTTCAGTTTGCATTAAGAATGGATAAGCGGTTCTAGTTCAACATATTTTTTGTTGGCACTTTAATCAGAAAAGTTTTTCCGTTCACTCGCAGATACACTATGTAAATAGTGTTGCTGAGTTGAATAACTAAATAATTTATTCAGGGCCTTTTTAGGTTTCTTTCAATTTGCATGAATTTATGGTAGAGTATTTAATGAATCGAGATGTCACTAAAATTTATTTGAGCACTGATAGCTATTAATATTCATTACTTATTGGCCTTTCGTAGACGACAGAAAAAATCTTGTAAGCCTGAAAAAAACGTTTATTTAGAAAGAAAGAAAATAAATTTATTTGATCCAGATTAAGGCACACCGTTTTCAAAAACAAAACAAAAAAACAGAGAAAGCTTAAAACAATATTGTGTGCCTCACGGCTGCGACAAATATGCCCAGTTCAGCATAAATGCCAGACAACTAGTGCCTGACGCTGGTTTTCAACTGAACCTTATGTTACGATTTCGTGCTCGTATGCTAAAATAAATAAATAGGACTTATTAGATTTTTTTTCCTAAGATTTTACTACTATCTTCCTCAAGGTAGTCACAGAATATGCGTTGTTATACTTAAGTATATTATGAAGTATATGAAGTATAAGTACATTATTTTTTTATCCATATCTTTTTTCCCACCAGCTGGACATGAGCGACAAGAAGTCCCGACTCGGACTCTTCTGTCGCGAAGAATCGCCCCGACTTTGTGACCACGCTCTCCTCTCTAACGCGACCAGAGCGACCCGGCCGTGCGCCCCCTCGGAGAGCTACATCACTACTGGGAACGCGCTAACTATTCTGCAAGTAAGTAAATAATTAGGTCTGGTTCACACGTGCTACTCAGTGGCATGAATGCACGGTATCTTTTGAACTAGCTAAGTAGCTTCGCAGGAGTTGACGAAGTGGAAAAGCGTTGGGCTATTGCGCTTTTTGAATACCACAATTTGTTATGTACGATTTGAAGCTGTAACTAGAACAATACAGAAGTAATTTAATAAACATTGACTTGAAAATAGAAAAAAAAACAGCAATAGACTAATGGCTAAATATTTTAACTTCAATAGACTAATGGTTTTAACTTCTACTCTGAAAATAAACAACTACATATCGTTAGGATAAGGTATGACTGTCGAATACTTTAAAAGAAATCTGTGGTATAAGCGGTCCTACTTGCACCACAACTTAATAAATGTGTTTAGCGCTAAATGTATTTAAAACATCATCCTATCTCTGACATCTTTAAACGATTTGTAGAAATAGAACAATATTTTAAATTAATTTAGCGTTAACGTATTTAGTGATTTGTGGTGCAAGTGGGCTTTAGACATGTAGTTACGCTTTCAATTTTCTTAAAAAAAACAATTTACTTTATATAAAACACAATGGTTGAAAACGAGCTTATAATCATGATAATGCTCTTTTAATATGTGAGTCCCAATCTTTTGATGAAAATATCAAAGGTGAAAAAGAAAGGTCAAAAGGTGACTGAATTGTTCGTGGTCTAATGGTGATTAATGAAATGTCAAAGGCTTTAACAAAGACCCTATTTTTGTGCATAAAGTGGATCTTCAGAAGACAATAGGTTCCATTAAAAACCTTTATCAAAAATCTTCAGTCACCTTTTATTGCAATAATAATCAAGTTTACAAAGGGGATAAACTTTTGTTTTTTTCTTCTAAGATAAAACAAATCGAATTATATTATTTGAATCCAAATTAAAATCACAAGTTCACTTTTTGTCTTATTTTATCGCTAAATAATTCAATTGTTTTACAAATCTCTCGTAGAAAAACTAAATCCTATTTGAAAAATCTACAGAAAAAAACTTTCACCTTTTATTTTTGCAAACATTCATCATAACGAACCGATTCCACACCAATATGAGACAACTCACAAAAGAATTAAGCATGTAATTAAAGCAACAAACGGCTAACAAACAACTAACTGCCAAAGCTCACATAATTACTGCTGCAAATATTTATCTACCCATTTTGGTACGTACTCCCGTATGCAAAGAGCGATGTGACAGGCAGCTAGAAATTTTTAGCCAAAACATAGGAAGAGAATATTGCATAGAAGTGACTCGGAACAGTCATGAATTTAGAAGCAGGGGCTAAAACACGTCACGTGCATCGCAAGATAATAGTGCGAGTACTCTTGCGCAATTTTTATATCTTTCTCGCATATTTCTGGCTGAATTACTAAGGATATAGCTTCTGGAATATGTATGGGAGATTGTAATGGAGACTGGTGTATTTAATCATGTGGATTCTATTTTTTTTACTTTTTCCGTGAATGTTGCGTGAATAACATTAATATAACATCATGCCTGTAATCCTCGAAGGTTTAGGCAGAGATGTCTAACCCTTCCCTATAATACATCCACATTTCGTCATCTACGTTTAAGTCCCATGTAATAGACGGCAAGCCTAATGCCATCAACCGGAAAACAATGAAAAATGTAGTGAAAAAAGTCTTAATATTATTGTATAATTTTATTATACTCTTAAGGTACTGTCGACATTCTTTCACAATTTGACAACGGCAAATTTTCGTACGAAAAAGCTTAAGTTAAATATAATAAACCCAAGGTTCCTTATTTCTTTTGATAAAAAATAATGTCTTTCACAAAATTATCTTGTAGCTACATGATTTTGTTTGTTGTTGCCATGACCTTAATGACAAGAACGATTAAAAGTCAAATTCCTGGTAACATCTTTTGGGTTAACATCTTTCTTTTGATGAAAATGATACGTTTCTTTTTTAGGCATTTAAATGTCACAAAAGTAGGTCCGAGTCAACTTTTATGTTTTTCGTTGTCGTATACCTACTGCCTAATATCATAAGCAAATAGAAAGGAGAATCGAAAAATACCTAAATTACGATATTCCTTTTCATAAACGACCCTCTCAACAAATCAGAGGATAATAATATAAATTCCATAAACATGATTTCTCCATTATATCAGTCCGCATATATCAGCACGTTTATATTTATTCTGATATCGATCCAATACTCTGACATTCAAAGCAGCAATCCACGCGGGATTACGCTTGTGAGTACCCATTGTTTCCTTTTCTCCCTCGCCACTGCCCTTTCAGCTGTATTCCCTCAACTAAATGTAACTTTTCTGTCATGTGAAACATTCATAGCGGCCAGGATAGATAAGTCACGTGCTACTCCCGTTGCATTTGCCATAGAGAATAATGCAAGGAGCACGTGCTAGTTCGCAACTCTCACAGTGATAGAATGCTTCAGTGTTGTCACGTTATTTGAAGTGTTAGGAGTGTCACCGGATGAGACACGTCCCAAAGTGTTTGTAAAACTCAGAGTTATTGCGACTCATCACTCGTTATGGCTGCTTTTATTTTCTTGCGGTGTTTTGCATAAACTCGAAGTTGGAACGTGGTGAGGTTTAATCTAGGTACATATTGCAGATGTAGGTACAAACATATTACATTTCAGTAGGACTAACTTGTCAACCAAATTAATTGGTTTACTGACAATTTAGTGTGAGCACTGATAGGTGTCCAATTTTCATAGGATTTCACGAATCACCGTAATTTTGCGCGCATTCCGGTGACTCTACACGAGGCACTAAAATTCGTAATTTGTCAGAGTTGATTTCAGTTTCCAATTTACGAATAATCTTCTCTCATTTTGTATTTGAGTTTGGTTTCGGATCTGTTTGGAAACCTAAAACAGCATTAGTTGAATGGTTGCGGCATACATATTCTGACCATTGTCCTAGATCATGAAATTGTGAAACTTAAAATTGTTTAACTATCAAATCTCGTCTTTGAACTACTGAAAGAACCAGTTAACGCATATAATAATTACAAAAACTTTATTATTTGCCATTAGTATTCTACGCAACCGCTCAGCAACTAGAATACGCCCTAGTTAATGTAGGAAACCTGGTCTTAAGCAAGTTGTTAAAGTCACTAGTTGAGAACTGCTTTATTATTCAATATTAAATTCAACAGAGGAAGGACTGAAGCAAGTTTCTAACTAAATATTTGAAGTTTTACTACACCACGCGGTCTCGCTTTACTGTGGGTCGACCTTGGCGATACACTACTTAAAAAGTGGAAATAAGTTTTAACGTTTATAGAAAATGGAAAATTGATGGGGATTGATCATTATAAGTGATTAATGTATGTACTTGTTAGACTTTTACTAATGGTATCATCTATTTTACTAATGGCGTGTTCTATAAAGTGTGTCATGACCATTAAGAAGGACACTGCAGATAGTAATTTTGATGATAAGACGTTCTATTTAGGTAAACGTTAGGTGGACGGATATCATTATTGTTTGGATCCATACTTACCTCTGTGTTTGTTTACAGGAACTTCGTCAAGGATCAGCCCTCTATCCTGTCTCATTTGTCCTCCGCTACGAGTTTGTGGACGTGAGTGAACAAGGACAACCATTGGTAGACTCACAATCAGCTTGCGACAGAGTCTTCAAATCTGCTCAGACCTATTCTGGAAGGTTTCAAGCTCCCCGAGCAATATTCTACTATGGAAGAGGTGGTGCACAAAACTTAACTTGCATACTAAGGTAAAAACTATTTCTAAGAACCTTTACAACCTTGGAACTACATTAGATATATTATTGAAATTATGATAATGTTTGCAGATTCGAAGCCAAACAAGGAGAAAGAATACAATTGACCTTCACGAGCACTTACTTTGGAAATAAATATTGTAATACGCACAAAGACTCCCGAACGAGTCGCTGGAAATGCGATAGGCCTGTGAAAAGAACCATTGGGGGCGAAGGACTCGCCCAAATTATTATAACAGAATATCCTTGGGAAGGAGTGCCCATACAAAGAGACTGCATTTGTACGAACAGATCTGAGCCATTAAATGTACATACGTTAACCGCTCCAGTTGTAGAAATCAACTTTACCGTGACGATGATGAATATTACTGAAGATTACGATGACTTTGCTTTTGAAGGCGAATATAAATTTGTTCCGACTGGGCCAGGTGATGAAACTGTGTGTTCCACAGGATGGGGCAAGAGACGGCTACGAGGCAGCAGTGGAGAAATCAGACTCTTTGATAAAAGACAAATACCAGTAGCACCAGAAATAGTTGGTGACAGACATGTCATATCAGAAAGTGTGAGAGCAGAAGTTGCATGTGTCCATAGACCTTGGCTCATTGAACCTGGAGGGGATGAAGTTACTCCTGTCCAAGGGAGATATTTGTATGTCAAAGTTCTTGGTTATGAGCTGACAGCATCATCACCTTTCTGTAGCACTCCAAATCGACTGTACATATACGAAGCTCAGGATACATCAAAACTGAGAGAAGTGTGTCCAGATGGTACAAATGTCATAGAATTGTATTCGCCAGGGTGGAAATCTGACCAAACTACTTTGGAGACCTCTTTGAAACCTCACGCAAGGAGCTACGTTATCGATTTTCTGCAACATGAGCAGGCCGATTATTCAATCAAATGGATTGAACTGATGAAAAAACCGTCTTTTGAACATGATCCTGAATCCAACACTATACCTCCACCTGTGTCATTGGAATGTCGTTATAGGTAAGTCTTGACATTCCTTAAGACGCAGATATATGCCGGTGACCTTGAGTGGTTAGCTTGCGTATTCTGTACTGAGTTCACGCAACGTGTTGTACGTCCAGCCAGTAATAGGACTCGCCCATCAAGGAACGCTGTCCCAAATTAGACGCATTATTATACATAAAACAAAAGGTATTTTAATAATACACGTATAGTAAAATATCAATAATTAAATTGTTATCTTTAAAATGGTGAAGGTTTCAGAAAAATACGCTTGATAGATATTGCGTGATTCTTAGCTTTTATCCGCGTTAGATAAAACTTTACAAATAAGTTTCAGTATGTAATATAAACATAATCTAAAATATTTCTGTATTAAATTATTAAAAACATGCTATAATTTAACATGATATTTTTCCAAATCACTACTCGTTTAGACGTGATCTTCAGTATAAAATCATTAAAAGTCGGTTATTGTCGCCTTAAGAATATTTTGATGGAAGTCTATATGAGAGTTCTAATATTGTTTCCTTTTTCTGTTTAGCTGTCCGGAGTTGAACGCCTGTATTCCTATCGCACTGTGGTGCGACGGTAGTGCCCACTGTCCCTCGGGCTATGATGAAGACGATTCGAATTGCTCCTTCAGGATATCCTTACCTCCGCCCTACGTAGCGGCCGCTGCTGGAGTTGGTCTTCTTCTATGTGCTATTGCCGTTGCTCTGTGTGCATGTAAAAGACGACGAAGAAAAGACAAAGAATTCAAAGCCAGACTAGATGGTGCGTTACCACCTGAAGAAAGACCGTTTGATCGCGCTAAAACAAATGGCGTCCCAGAAGCTGCTCGCCAATATGCTACTGTGCAAAAGTATGCGACGATAGATAAGTACAGCTTAAGTCAGAAATACAGTGCAGGGTTGAACGACGCTCGTTACTACGACGAGGTAGCACAAAGGGATAAGCTTGCGGATACAAGGTACGCTAGTTTAGGTCGAGCTGGGCGAGGCATGCGAGTCGAGAACTCAAGAGGCAACGGTTCAAGAAGAGCTATGCCTGATTTGGGTTATCCGGACTTAAAAGACGGTTTTTGTTGACCCTCCCCGGATCTTATAGAAACAACAGTTTAACGTTTAGGACGTTAACATTTAACAGATTTTCTTTTGTGTAAACATTAGATTGAAGACTGAATTTGGCGAAAGTGCCTCCCCTAACATTTGATCAATAGTTATTCAGACTCGAAATTGTGCTGCAGACATCGGCTTTTATTCTTAGGTAATTTGTTTTATAACCGAGACGAAGACTACGACTTTGACTTTGTAGTTTAATGTGTAAATAAATTAACTTTAAATAAGTTTGGATAGCAGGCGTCAGAGATACTTAATATTCTTTGCATCAAATCTCACAGTAATTTTATTCTCATCAAATAACATATCTAAATGTACATAAAACGCTTGACAATACGATTTTAAGATACAAAATAAAATCATTTTAAAATGTTAGTAGTATGATGAGTGGTTAGTGACTGACTCTGAACAATAGAATTAACTGTCGGACTTAAGTGTAAACTGAATTATGTAACTTCATATGGGTATTTTCCTGCATCAATCCTATTTTAATATGGGGTAAAATTGATAAATGTTTGTCATGTTAATGTATCTGTAACCATACTGTTTAAAAAAAAATGTTATTTGCCTCGAAACAACATTCATTGCGTCATTTACGCTGTCGAGCAGATTAATTTTTCAAGCATATGCAACAATGGATTAACAATTTCCTATAAAATTCTTTGAGTTGTGAGTGTCAGTTTTATTTCAGTGCGTTTCTGTGTAACCATTTAATTTTTTCACGGCGATCAGTTGATTTTCACCCAATCTCTAACATTGTAACGACACTAGACATAAAAAAATGAAAATGTGATATAGGTTGTAAAAATGTAGGTATCTAAGCGTTCACAGAATGTATAACTTAAAATAGTAATTTTCCTTTGTGTATAAAAGTAATTAAGGTTGTAACTAACTAGATATTGATTGTAAATAAATTATAGATTAAGATTTTTAAAGTCTGTAATTATTTCCAAGTAAAAGGAAGATTAAAGTCATTTCTAAAAATCGATTCCTTGTGTTTTTACTTATCACATTTTAACAATATCCCAATTCAATAGTTAGAGTTCAAAATCAATATTATTTTTGCAAAAGAGTTGGCAGTTTTCTAGATTTCATGATGTTAAATAAACATAGGTACACACGGCTATACATCAAGCTAATTTCCAGTTTATGCTGGTCGTGCATTGTATAGGATTTCCGTATAATGCGAGGTCAGCTTATACTGGAAATGCATAGCTTGATGTTTAGCCGTGTGTACGTCGAAAAATATTTGTAAACGAATTTCATTATGAATAATTGTCGTGAAAATAATATTCTTACGTACAAAGAATCATGAACATAATTTAAAGCAGGTTAAAAACGCAAGAAAACAAAGAAAAACAAGATGATGTACCGACCTCTCCGTACCCGGCTCTCTTGTACACCTGTAAAAATCTCAGAACGGCTTAAAAAGTATACCAAGTTAATGAATAGGACGTCTGTCTCACAACAAAGAAACAACGAAAATACACCTACAAAGACACTTTTACGACACTGAAATATTTTTATTTAGTACACAAAAAATGAGACACATTTCGCTTCATTGAGGGCGTGATATAAAGGTGACTCCCTGCGATCTTATATTTCTGTCTTGATATAATTCTTTTGTAAATTATAGCTTTGTATTAAATTACTTAATGCGACTCCGTCACGGAATAATGCGAACATTATGTCAGAATTCTTTTGAACGTTTAAAAGCGTGAGTTTTTGTTAACAAGTTTCCATCGATACGGTTTACGTAAAGCTGCGTCCAGATAGTAATATGTTCTTTTGTCCGTACCGTACCTCCGTTTTGTATCAGCGTCGCAATCCAGGAACACTAGTTTGGACGCCCGTGCGGTACGGTACGGTGGTACGGCATATCGATACGCTCCTATCTGACACACACAAACTTGACACAAAAATGAACACGCGATGATCGCAGCGATGTTACGGAGATACGGGCTATTTTATTTAACTTTGTGTTCTGAGTTTTTGGATTGCGACGCTGATACGAAACGGAGGTACGGTACGGACAAAAGAATGTATCTGGACGCAGCTTTACATTTGACGCATCGAATAAATATTCAAGGTTTTTGAATAACACAAAACAATATTACGCCTGTAGGTACCGAGTTCTACTGAAAAATTCCTAATGAAAAATTCAGTAACACTTTTGCCCGACCTGGGAATCGAACATAGAACCTCATACTCAGCAGTAGCGCTTACGACCACTAGACCAGCGAGGTAGTTATGAATAAAAATTGTAAAAAACTTTGTGAAAATTGTAACGATTATTCAGGATTCGCGCGCTTTTAAATAGAAACGGCTTCCGTAATTTTCTCGGTGAGATGCTCTTTGTTTTATCAACCTGAATTCTTAAACGAAGCGCTACATTCGAAAATAGAACGCGCGGAGGCATGACAATGACAAAATAACTCGAGCAGTCACATAATAAATTGCGCTGATACTGGAAATAGCAATTTAAATCATGGAAACAAAGCAAACCTGAAAATTCTACTACAACCAAGGCTCGGAAACAGGTTAAATTTTCAAACCGTTATTATGTACTTGACGCAAAATCCTTTACGTACGTCTTCGTTCGAGTAAACCGGTTTTGGATGAGGCTTTACATAAAGATTTTTCAGATTTAACGGTTTAGAGCAATATTAACCGGTTTTTTGTTTAGTTTTTATTTAGCGTGGCATCCTCACAAGTAATCCCAAGTTGCAACGCGTTTACCGACATGCCGCTCGTCGAATTTACTGGTTAATTTAGGTTAAAATAAAGTTCTTAAAAGTTCACGTTCTTATGAAAAGTTCAGAGTAAAACCCAAATAAAACGGTTTTAACCGGTATTTTTTAAACCGTTTCCGAGCCTTGGCTACAACAAATTGTTTATGTTATTATCTTGAGTAGGTACAGTCAAGGAAATTAACTGTTAACCACACTGATTTGGCTCTTATGATACAGGAACTCCTAGTACAAGAGCTGGGGCTACACAGATGTTTGTGACTTTGAAGTGTAAATAAAGAAAATTATTACTGATACCCTACGTTAATTTGCCGTGTTATAGCCATTTTATACAACTGTCAAAAAATGACAGTTGTGATTTGAATATACGGACAATTTAAGTTGATAGTCAATTTGCTTGACTGTACTTACTAACTAAGTACTTTCTTATTCCCATAAACTAGACGGCCATTTTCCAAAATGGCGTCGTACTCGTAAAATCAAATAATTTAATAGCAAGCTCGTCCAAGCAGGTACCTACGCAACGTCACTAATTTGTATTTGTCTCGTCAAATAATTAGATTATAGGCTCTAGCTGCATTAGCCTGTCCACTTCGCTAGCGTAACGAGCGACTCGCAAACTAAATTATCTGATGAACTAATTAGGATAGAAACTGTACTTGTGTAACAACAAGTGAATTCCCTGGGAAGTCGACGATGTCGAGTTGGGAACAACGCTTTGGATTTTGTTGATCGTTTGTTGAACTTTGGCTGAGCTGTGATTGACTGGCAGTTGGTTTGTTTTGCCGCGGAATGGAGACGGGATTTGAAAAAAAATAATGGTGAGTCAGTTTTAATAATCAGATGAATATAATTTGTAAACACAAAAATAAAGTTAATATACTTAGGGACATGTACAGTCAAGGAATAAAAAAGTAAGGCAGTTTTTTAGGATTCTGTACCTCAAAAGAAAAAAAACAGAACCCTTATAGGATTATACTTCGTTGCCCGTCCGTCCGTCAGTCTGTCAAGACCTATTTTCCCAGGAACGCGTGGAGGTATCAAGTTGAAATTAATATTAAATACCTAGATTTATGTTCCCTTGGCGCTCTAAAAAAATCAAGTTTCAAGTCAACGCAATAAAAACATACGGCCATTTATGTGAAATTATTTTGATAATCGCAAATAAATCAAAAAATTGACCGTACATCGATGTATAGGAGAATATGTTTCATAACTAATTTGAGTTTTTTTCTTGAGATAAATTCATCCCAACTACGGAACCCTTCATTCTGCGTGGTCCGACACGCACTTGGCCAGTTTTTTTTAATTTGTACTGTCCAACGACAGTATAAATTATTTCAATAGACGAAAAGTATCAACATACTTTTCATATATTGAAATAATTTTTCAGGGTACAAATTTTTCGTTCTGCGAGTGTAGGTACACACGGCTACACATCAAGCTATACATTTCCAGTTTATGCTGATCTCGTATTATATATGATTTCCGTACAAGGCGAGGTCAGCTTATACTGGAAATGTTTGGCTTGAAGTGTATCCGTGTGTACTAACTAAAGCAAACTACTTTTATGAACCACCCATATAAGACCACGGAAGCGGGTCAGACAAAATTTTATTTGAATACCAAGCAGTCTGAACTCTGTAATAGATACCTACATTGTTTTATTTTCTCATAATTCTAAATGAAGATAAAACTAACCAATTTATTCATATTTTATCTTCAATACCGAAACGGATCTCATAAATTTATACTTCCACATTTTTGCCTACAGACACTAACTTAGCAAACTAAGATAAATGAAAATACTTGGCGTAAGTTTCAGGGCGGGTTTCACTGTCCGGTTATCCAGCTAAACCAGTTATCCTTGGAATTTGAAATTTAAGGAATGTTTCGAATTTACGTTGTAGGCACCCTGTAAACACGATGTTTTGGAAATTCAAGACCAAAGGGGTAACCGCAGCGAGGGAAGTGCAACTACATGTTAATGGAAGTGAGTGGACGCGTAGTTTTGGACGCAACGATTTCATGGTAAAGCTGTCAAAGTCAAAGTCAGTTTAGTAATTATTCTAATGAAATGAAATTGTTTATTCTGTAAATAGGATATTGAAATCACATTTAGATATTATGTTTTTTTTAAAGCTAGATGGAGTTGACATTTCCTATGTGAGTACCCCTGAGAAGAAATGGCGAACAAAATAAGGGGTTACCGCTGACGTGCGGCCTACGGTACACACGGTTACACATCAAGCTATACATTCCCAGTTTATGCTGATCTCGCATTGTATAGGTTTTCCGTACAATGCGAGGTGTGTACCTATCTGAAAAGTTTCCTTTCAAAGCGTGTCATTGTGACAAGTGCCAGTTTACTGTTGTACTTTTATAGGTAAATCATCAATTGTATCAATAGTACTTATAACTTCGATTATACCTCGATTTTTATAAATGTGCGCATGTAGCTGTCAAAGTCGTAGGTTGTTATTATAGAATTCACCCGCACGGTTACCACAGTGCCCCGACACCTCTTAATACGGTCTACATAACTCGTGTCGTCTCCACAGTTCTGTCATATTATTCGTTAAGTTGTTATTGTTATTATTTAAACCACATAAACTAATATTTTGACGTTGACTGGCGCACAGTTATAAAATGACAATTTCTAGTATAGAAATATACAGATAATATAAATAGATCTTCTTTCTTTTTTTCGTGTAGTTAGTGACTAACCTGTAGTGCTATTCTGTAACCATCTCACCGTGTTATCTTAGGTGAAGTGAGCGTGGAGTGAGCTGTCAGTTGCTAAGGATTGCCACTATAGGCAGCACACTTCACCTAAGATATCACGGTGAGATTTTTACAGAATAGCACTACTGATGGCCAATTCTCGTACTTAAAAAACGTTCATGTTCAAGTCGCAATCTGTCAAACTTGTCAAAAATGTTGGTAAATTGATTGTATTTTTGACAGATTACGAATGAGATGCGAATGCGAACGTTCTTAAAAATTACGGGAATTGCCCCTCTGGTGTTAGAGTTTTAAAGCCGCCCGTGGGCCTCTGACTTAGCCTCTATAGATAAGGATCAAATTCGCAAAACACATATTTGTTAAAATGAAACTGACAGGTGTCATGAACGCATTCTTTCGACGCCGACAGCCGGACTCTAGCAAAGCGGAGATGAAACGAGAGAAGATATGTGTTTTAAACAACCAATAGAATTTCATTATTCACACATCTCGTCTCCACTAAGCTTCAGTGGATACCACTGAGCGGATATGTATTATATTTGTATGGCGCGATCGAAGCGGAGATGTTAGCTGTGCCTCGCCGAGGTTAAGCTGAGCGGCGGTACAAAGCAGAGATGTGAGCTGTGCCTCGCAAGCTGGCGATGGCGCGTAGCGGTGAAGAAAAGAGATGTGAGCGGCGTGCAGTGAGCGGTCTACATCCAACGCTCGGCCAGGCTCGGCTCCGCTCTAGCCAGCACACATTTCTGCTCCAGGCTAGCCAGTACGCATCTCCGCACAGCTTCAATACTCAATTCTTTATTGCATTCCATATGTATTACATAGATGGTATAACAAAGTAAAAGATCAATATGGACCCTGTCGGGCACAGCAAAATTAGGAGAGAGGAAGAGGGCTAAGTAGCAATTCAATATTATTATAAATTATTAGATGTGTTTAATTGGGTGTATAATTATGTATATATTGTATATTATTAGGTTTGCGTATATAGGTATAGTAAATTAGAGATTTTAATTTTATGTATTACATAATAATAATATAGGTAATTATTATTTAAATTATAAGAAGTATTTTCATTATTATTAAATCATTTTATTATTTATGTATTCATATTTATATTTGTTTTCCTATATTCCTTATTATATTATATTTCATAATGTTTGGTTTATGAGAGAAAGAATAACTTTATTTTGCAATAGATTTGTCATCTGAAAACTCCTTTACTGAGTAGTACAGGTTGTGCAATCCACGAAGACGCGCCCCACTCCGCTATTACTGTACTGTAAGCTGTACTTTAGTATGGAGCGGAGCGGAGTGGTGCGCGTCTTCGTGGATTGCACTATCTATATGACTTGGATTCCAGAAATTGTTCTTGTTTGTTGTTGTTGATATCTTCTCGTCTTCACTTCAGACATCTCCGCACATCTCCGCTTTGGTGGAGTCTGGGCCTATATCCTATACTATTAAATGAGAAATATTAATTTAAATATATTTGTAACATAATCACGTTCTCGAAATTGGCTCTAACAATTTCGATGAAAGTTGCAATATAAGGGTTTACGGGGGCAAAAATCGATCTAGATAGGTCTCATACCTGGGAAAATTCGTTTTCTCTATTTTCATACTTGAGCAGAGCTCGGCCGCCCAGGTATTTATAATTATGGGGATGGCCAATATTATTATTTAATAATGGAATATTATGTAGGTTAGGTTTTTGTACCTTATAACACTTTACAAAATTTTGGGAAAAAAGTAGATACTTCGAATCTTGGCAAAGCGAGGATTGAAACTTGGGAAAAAGGCTTACTAGGGATAAATCCTCATCCTTTTCCAGACTTAGGTGATTTAGGCTACATATGTTCAGTGAGTTTTTGATTAATAATTAACACCTTGCCTGAATTCTACAGCTGAATTAATATGCCTATAATTGTGAGCATAATGTGCTGATAGACAAAGGACACATAGGTTCATTGAACATCTTCAGTAAGGAAGTAATTGAGCAAAACAGACCAGCAATGCACATAATAGTTCTATATATATATATACCTATGTACAGCATTATTGTCCCAGCACAGTTACCGTAATGTATAATTGCTTATTATGTGCGTCAAGATTAACATATTAAACTAGATTGGTTCACCTTGTTCTATGTGTAATTTTAGAATTATTTACACCGATTTATTGTAACGATTCTATTAACTATACCGCTAATAATAGTTACGATGGTCATTAACAAGATTTTAACACAACATTGCTGCAACGTTACGATCGGAACAAATTCGCAGCAGTGTGTTTTTTTTTCTTTACGATATGCATCTTGAAATTATCTAACATTTAGTCTGAACCCGGAATTTCAAGAGCTCGAAAGAAGTAAGTAAAAGATCAATTAAACGATTCTTTCGTCGCAAGCAGAATGCTGAAATAAACGAAACATCATAATATTAAAACTAAAGGTTGCGTGATTCGTTAGCGTTTTAAAATAAATAAAAATATAATCCTTGAGCCAGTTATACGACATGGTTTACTTAAGTAATAAACTGGAAACAACAACTGAAACCTACTCATTAAGTACAAAATTTCTTCGTTTCAAAGTAAATAAAAACTTTTGTGAAGGGTTGAAGAAAATCCTAGAAAAAATAAAATGGGGCGGATTTTCTTGGCCAAATGGAAAAGACTAAGTTCCTTTCTTGCTTATTAGATTGTCTCTTATTTCAAATAATATTGACAAGAACTCTTCACGTATCGTAAACCTAATATCGCTCTGAGAATCCTATATCACGATTGGGAATCAATGACTTTCAAGATGGAACTGATTTGATAGCCATTACTATGACTGACCAACGACAAGGCGGTTTCTAATTACAAAGTGTGTATTGCGTATCAAGAAAATGTCAGAAAATATGAGTACAAGTAATTTCTTGATACATGCTTATCACATTTTTACCCGACTACGGCAAAGCCAAAAGGAAGGGTTTTGATTTTAGCAGTCTAGTTTGTATGTTTGTATTTACGTGTGTTCCACCTTATCGCCTAAACTACTAAACCGATTTTGATGAATGAGGTATCAATAGATTTGTAATAATAGTCCGGGTGATATAGGCCATTTAAATTCTTCCAAAATTTAATATGGTGGACTTTAAACGTAAATGTTTGACCTCGAAAAATTTTTAATTGATATAATTATGACATGTTTGGTATCAAAAGAAAGCAAGATAAAGCCGTGGTCGCATGCCTGTGTACCATGTGGGTGCCAGGAACACCCACAAAATTATAATGGCATGCGACGACGGCTTTACATTTACTATTTTTGTACCTATGTCTTGACTTCTGTTAGAAATATTTTCTTGTTTCGTATTTTTTAGATCACTTTTATTTTTCCGTAGTCGGGTTACAGTTTTTCAAATTAATTTTTTTATGTTTATCTTTACTCACTTCACCCTACATAAAAAACCCATTGTTCGTTTGGATGTACTTCGATACAATTTCATTTAACTATGAATAGCAAGAGTTTAGTATATTATGTAAGATAAACTCTAGTTGAACAGCAAAAAATTCCGAAAAACGAAACGAATTTGATCCCGATCGAATCGATCTCGTTCGTTTCCGATGCGAAATCCGTGCGCTACACACCGCTGTCTCACACAAAGTTCACTATCCTGTACCAGACAAATAGCACAAGGTGAGAGAGCGTATCGCTCCAAGAAACAAAACCACTTACTGGTAATGGCTGCGATAGGAGTTACGTGACACAAGTGTGAACACGCTTTGCCGGCCACGCATTCCAATTCAAACAAAAATAAACAATCCATATTCTCAGCACAGGTGCACTTTTCAAATGGAATGTGGGAACAAAATTGATTGTACAGGGCCGTTTTCCATTTAGATATGGAAATTCCGACAGTGTGTATGACACCGCAGCGAGGCTCGTTACTAAAAAATATTCCACCGGCAATGTGTTCGCACGTGAATTTTTGCTTTTAACGAGAATGTATAATGGCTGAAATAATAGTATGTGTTTTATGCGCATTTAAAGTAATGAGATGCCTGTTTATTGCATGCTGATGCCCCCAAATGGAGTCCATTTGTTATTATTATGTTGGCAGACAAATTGTGATAAATTGGGGCTAATTGAAGAAGTTTATTAAGGGATGATTTGCAAGGATCAAAATATAGTGATTGAGATGGATAGAGTGATTAATGTTAATTTTATTTTAATGGAGGGCTTTAATAAGGCTCATTCTACTTTGACTATCATTTGAAAGCAGGTATCACGCCAAATCTGCAAAATTTATAATAATTTGCACGAAATAGGGCCCTATTAATAAAAACTTTTAATTGTAATAATCCGTTTATGTGCTTAGACTTAATTAGATAATAGAATAGCGTTGCTTAATTATTCACAAGAGGTTGAAAAACTGATAAAAACTAAATTAGGCCCCGAAAATCGAGTTACACGCAAAATTGGATCTGAACTTTCCAGAAAATTACCGTTGTTGGCTTCTTCGATAAGTATTTGCTTGAACAGTATGTTTTTACAATATTATAAGTCGATTGGTGCTTCAGAAATAGAACGGTATAGCAATCAACTGAGTGCTTTTTGTCATTTTGTTATTTATGGAATGATAAAACCCGATCAAAGGGAAAACCGATGACCGGTTGAAATAAAGGCATTATTTTCTCAAACAAATTGGAAATTTCATGGAACGTTTTGACTCTAATAAATGTGTTATTGTGTGCAAAATATTGGTCCTAAGTTTTGGATGTCATTGAAAATGAAATTAATTCTCTTTTTATACTTTGTCCGAGGTTATTATTGGCATGATAAAAAAACAAAAGGTGTCGTAATTTTTTTAAATACCTCGCAATTTGTTTTGTAGTTTTAGGAACCGGGAGTTTCTAACTTTTGACCGGATTTACGAGAACAACCGCTGCGGCTCTGCTTTATTTAGAGGCTAGAGTGGCAATAGTCTAGTCAGTCATATCTTAGATCAATATAATTATAACTTCTTGAGTAATAAACAACCAAGCTACCTATCTAGGTTAGACCTATATTTTTGAGTTTTGCTGATAGTTAAACTTTTTTTTTATACCGATTTGGTTTTGTACATACTTGTTCAATATGTGTCCTCCATGTCATATCTGAGTCTATGCGTAGTCCAAGAAAGGACCACGCCTCATTTTGGACCCAACTCTCAACAGTAATGAAACTTTTGCCATGTGAAAGCTTTTGGGGTATTGTTTAATTTCTACTACGGCAGCTAAGTAGAAATCGAGTTCGAACATGGTGTTTTGGAACATCCAAAAAGGTGAGGTTAGATTGAATTAGGTTAGATTAGGGGTTAGGGTTACCTACATACCTACCTACTCGTACCTGCCCGAACACCATATTCGTGCCATATTAGTTGAGACCAGAATCCATACAAATTTGCCTATGGTCCTTTTCTAATATTTATTTTTCCTATCAGAACAAAAAGAGTAAACATGTAACACAATTTGTCTTTTCTACTTACAATCGTGTCGAACTATTAGCAACTGCTGCCGAACTAGATTTATGATTATCTATTGGCCATTGGCCTTTTAGCAAACCTAGACTGCGTCGTTGGTCTAGTGGTCGCAAGCGCTACTGCTGAGCATGAGGTCCTGTGTTCGATTTCGAGGTCAGGCAAAGTCAACCAATCAATCTGCCTAGCCTTTTCCCAACTATGTTAGGGTCGGCTTCCAGTCTAACCGGATGCGTCTGAATACCGTATTTTATATGGAGCGAATGCCTATCTGGCCTCCAAAATCCAGTAACTGAGTAATACGATACCCTTTTGTAAGACTGGTTGTCAGACTTTCGGGCTTCTGACGACCCGTAACGACTGTAAAAGATTCACGAATGACAGTCGGGACTAATGGCTTAACGTGCTTTCCGAGGCACGGAGGAGTCTTGGTATGTTAAGAAGGTAACCAACCCTGGCAAGCGTAGCTTAACCTGATGGATTGAACCGTGTGGCTGTTATTACTTAGCCACGAGCTCCTCCGGCTCCTCCTCCTCCTTCTGGGTAGAAGCAAAGTGTTATTGAGTTTTTCCATTTAGAATTTCTCAGTGCCCGGTTAGTGGCAATAGGCTCGCCCCCTGATAGATAGAACGCATATCTGTACACTGTAAGGACTATTCTTGCTTTCAGCGCTCGGCCGCTAAAGTATCGTTTACCTACGAAAAAAAAGGATCGTGTGCACGGGATTTTGTTTTCAAAATGCTTAGATATGCGTTACCCCGATGGTACGTTATGTTTTTAAACTTTTACAGGCTAAAGTAAGAATAATGGGGTATTTTCACACACAACTATCATAGAAGGGAAACTCCATCCTGAAAGAAACACATCATATTTTAAGGGGACTCACACACCGCACATTTACAGTAACAATTGATATTTTTATGGCGGTCGGGACAAAATACATAAAAACTTTATTGTCTCTGGCCAGTTTCAAGAGTTGCGAGAGGAAAACGGTTTACTATGATGTTTTTTGGCAATGGAATAGCCATCTGCCGTTAGTTATTCATTGGGATAACGTTTTTACTGAACTTATATTTAGTTTTGTGATTGAGGTCACAGCGAATAGAGAATACCTATGAACCTTTTCGATAAAATAACAATTTTACGAGTTTTATGATTTAAATGAAAACATACTGCTTAAAGGGCTTTGTCGTCGTTGAACAATATGTGATAAACCTACCTTTAACAATCATAATCATAATTCACTTGTGAAGCTGTTCAATGGGTCCCCCAATACAATTTATAGTAGGGATATGTTAACCCATAGATATTAGAAAGAAGTCAAAGAAAAAAGTTAATTGATTCAGGCGTGACCTTGCGGAAATCCATTATAAAATAGAATAGACGTGGATATATTTAGTAACCTGTTCCGCTTAGTTATTTTTAAAGATCCATAAAAAAAATCCTGAAAGAAATCGACACGTGTTTCACCTCTCAACGAGGCATCCTCATGATGACGATTGACTTGTCGCGAACCCGAACACAGCGTGTTGCCACACCGAGCCCTGAACGCAGAAAACATCTCGCAAAGAACGTCTCTTTAGAAATAGCTAAGCGGAACAGGTTACTAAATATATCCACGTCTATTGTATTTTTTTTTAAATCAACATTGTAAAATCTCCACACTTGGTAAACGAATGGTTGATTGCAGATGGTATGCAATCATGACTGTTGCTGTAGGCTATAATGTGTTACCATTGGCGCCTCTTATAGGGCAAAACATGGCCTATTTTTTGGCATACAATGGTAAGGGCATCGAACTGTCTGCACCCGAGTTAAGAATCTAATAGTACCAAGCCGTCCGTTTACAAGCGGATAAAAATATTTATTTATTTATTTAAGGATTACCAATGAGATACATTAAAATAGGGATGATGCCTGGGTAAAAAAAATAAATTATAATAAATCCGTCAGTCACATAATAAAAAAATATCAGACACGTATTTTTTGCTTTATCATATTAATGAAAAATAACTTAGTTAAAACGAATTAAAGTTGGGGATCGGGGGCCACTACGTCACAAGTAAGTATCTCATACTCGTGACGTCATGGCATATTTTAACTTAATGTATCGCCGTAATCTTTTGATTACGTGAAAAAAGAAAAAAAATACTTATTTCTTTTTTCTTTTCTTTGTAATTAACCTGACGGACAAAAAAAATAAAATCTTATGTATTATCTTTTAAAATAATAAAAACTTGTATAATATACATTATCCTATTATTCACACTCAATTACAGGTAACAGCTAACACATTATAAAGTACACATGCTCTGAAAACATAATTAAAATAAAATGAAGAAAATATATTGAAAACAAAAACAATTATTCTGCAAAATGAAAAGCAAAAACTCTTCTTTCTTTTTAAGAACAGTGTCCCAATTTCTATTAATTTGTTTTTGCCTTCAACTTGTCAAAATTTTATAAAAAAATTGAGACCACGGCCGATTTTCCCGAAAAAGAGAGCGTTTTGTGAATAACAATTACGGAAACACGGAAAAACGGAAGTATGATGTAATATTTTTTTCTGTTTACAACAATTTACAGGCGACTTTCAGACATATATCTGCACAAAGTTTAAAAATTTCATCACATCTGTAGCCTGAAAAGCAGACGACCCACATGATGGTAAATGGTAACTGGGGTCTATGGATATTTGCTACACCAGAGGCATAACAGGTGCGTATCCATCCCGGAGACAAAACTGATATAAATCTGCCAGTAAGTGATTTCACTGGCCTTAATTAACAAAACCGGATTAACCTAGCTAGCTTTAAAACCGAAATATAGTAAGGCTGCGTTTCCACCAGAGATGTGCTAGGCCGCTGAGCGGTGCGAAGATGCGTAGCGACGCTGTGAAACGGTGCGCAGATGAGCGCTGCGGGGATGTGTAGCAGGCTCTTTTCAGATACGATTTCTCACTCGCGTCCATCCCTAACATTTATCCCTCGCACATATCCCTCGCACACATCTCTCGCTCACATCCTTCGCTTGTTTTGTACGTAGAAAAACCTCGCACTGCTAAGCTGTTGCCACCGGAGCTGCGCTGAGCAAGGCTAGGTAAATGAAGCGATTCTATTGGTTCTAGACAAACACATCCCGTGCTACGCATCCTCGCACATCTCTGGTGGAAACGCAGCCTAATACTGCTCGGTGATTTAAATCTATATATCTAAAATTCTCGTGTCACAGTGTTAGTTGCCATACTCCTCCGAAACGGCTTGATCGATTTTTATGAAATTTTATATATATATTTGGTAGGTCTGAGAATCATTCGTAATCTATTTTTTATACCCCTAAGTTATAAGAGTGGTCCACCCCAAACATTTATATGGCAAAACAACGTTTACCGGGTCAGCTAGTAGTATTAAATAAAAAGCTTAACCACTACTAAAAGGTGGTAGCCATACCTATGCTACATCAATTTAGGATTCAGCTGAATACCGCCCACTTCCAATTATTTTGTAATCTTAAAGTAATAGGTATCTACACAATGTACAATTGTTTGCTTTCCCTAACAAATAAATAAATTCTTCATTGACCTCCACAGTAACCCAGTTACTGCGTAACATGATACTCTTGGTAAGACTGGTAGTCAGACTTATGGGCTTCTAACTACTCGTAACGACTGTCAAAGATTTTCGTATGACAGCCGGGTTGTTACTTATACATTACAGTACCTGGGCGACCGAGCTCTGCTTTGAAAATAGAGAATGCTCAGTTTATAGTATAGGATAGTACCTACTAATTCCATATTGCCATGATAGTAGGTACTTACTAATTCCATGCTGCCATGTCATAATTCTACTGTCAATAATGTCACGTCATTATCCAAAACCTTGTTCTTGTTTCCCCCCCCCACCCACAAATAATCATGAGGCATCAAAAAATTCGTCCGCATCGCTGTCAAAAGGCAAAGTGCCCAAAAGGCTGGCAGCATTGCCACGTTGTATAGCAACGCTGATTCTTTGACCGAAGAATAGGCCAGCCAGAGGGCTAAGCGATTATTGGCTGGGCGATTCTTCACGTGACCAGAGGGTCACGTGAAGAATCGCCCAGCCACTTGGCGATGTGAAAAACTAGGTGGGCACTCGGACCATATACAACTTAAATGTTAATATTTTAAATGCAGCAGATATTTCGGGGATTATCAATACCACTTACCACATTAAGCACCTGATTGTTGACATTAAAAAGATCATTCCATCCTTTCTGCTTACATACACGTAGGTGCACTTAAAGCGCATAATTAAACGTATCATTCGATTGAACGAACAATATTTCTCTTTGATGTTGCTATTAAATGAATATTCCGACGCGGTACGTATTATTTCGTTAATTACAAGCATTATGAAATGCAATGCGGTCTGTTAATTTCCGCTCCACTCATATTGTGTGGTGACATAGTATGTAGGTATGTGTCGTTAGTATATTGCTGTTCGCATGTCATTGTTTGGACGGCGGCGGCGTTTGTGCTTTGTAGGTTATGTGGAATGAGTTTGTCGCAGTGTTTAAAATGTAATGTAGATAGTGTATAGTAGATAGTGTGTTGTAGGAGTATGGAGCGTCGTAAATGGCGACTGTAGAATAATACGAGGGGGATAGGTACTCAATCTGCCTAGCCCTTTCCCAACTATGTTGGGGTTGGCTTCTAGTCTAATTGGATGCAGCTGAATACCAGTATTTTACATGGAGCGACTGCCTATCTGACCTCTACAACCCAATAACTAGGTAATATGAAATCCTTTGGTAAGACTAATTGTCAGACTTTCGGGCTTCTGACTACCCGTAACGATTGTCAAAGATCTACAAATGACAGCCGGGTCCAACAGCTTAACATGCTTTCCGAGGCACGGAGGAGTCTTGGTATGTAAAGATGGTCACCCGCGACAAGCGTAGCTTAACCTGATCGATCGACCCGTGCGGCTGTTATTACTTAGCCACAAGCCCCTCCCCATGAGGGGGATGGGTACTGTGGACGGAAATAATTGTGATTCTCTTTTTCTTAATTTAAAAACTAGTTTTCTATTGCTTGAGATGGTGTTTGAATTACGATAAATTTTTTAACAAAACAATTATGGCCTGAGACAGTTTTTCTATGTAGTGGCACAAACTTACAAGCAAAATTTTACCAGTTTCGCAGTAGTCATTTTGATTTCATTCGACTTTTATTAAATTCACTCAGTATAATTCATTATAAAATATTTAGGTAATTATTCATATTCTTCAATTTAATTACAATGCATTCATCACACCACGTAATTAGTTTTATCAACTTTGAAAGAAAATCTGTGCTGCCTTATTTATAGCCCCGTTCGAAATTAACGGGGGTCCTTAATTGCCTGTAAAATGATTGGGGTTCAAAAATCCCGTCATCCCGTATAATATGAAACTTATTCTTTTACAATCTCTGTTTTAATAACAGGATATTTCGGTGGAACACTCTCAGATTATTTGCTTTAATACGATTAAACCTTATTACGTACTTAGTCTCAATATTTTTTTGAAAAGATATTGTACAATACAACTATGTTCTTAATGTCCCTCGGCAAACCTCGTGTTTCGTCAGTCGTCGGATTTCTATCAATTGCTCTTTGCACTTGGTGCAGACCGGACGCTCTCAATCGACTTGGAAGTATATAGAGTTGTAAATACTCTTTGAATTAATGTAATCTATTTAAAAAATGGTAGGAAAGCTGCTAAAGTCGCAGGCACGACAGAAGATAGGAAAATAGTTTTACAACTCTATACAGCATAACATAACATAACATCACGCCTTGTTTCCCCGAAGGGTTGGGCAGAGGTGTCCCTGTAGCAGGTACACCCACATTTCACCAGTTATGTTTAAGTCCCATGTAATAGGGGGCGAGCCTATTGCCATCTATCGGGCACAAATCCAAACTCCGAGCTGCTACTGAGAAATTTCAGATAGAAAAACCCAATAACACTTTGCCCGACCCGGGAATCGAACCCAGGACCTCATGCTCAGCAGTAGCGCTTGCGACCACTAGACCAACGAGGCAGTAACTCTAAATAGTTCACACTACAATAAAATCCCTACTTAGTTCTGAATTCAAATTATTATACACGATAAATCTAACAATTGATGGACATAGAAATTATGATTCCTGAGGGAAATTAAGAAAATAAAAATACTGTAGTGATTCAGTTTGTTCTTTTGTGCCACTTTTGGCATAGAAAACTACAAGCGAGAATAGTAGATTAACTTACTACCACAATGTAGTTTAACCCAATTTTGTTAAGCAACGAAAGAGTTTGCAGTTTCTAACACCACAATAACCGCGTTTTACAAAGATCAAGTAACGAACTAACCGTAGTAAGCCCATCTGGGCCTGAGGCTGTACGCTGCAGAAGTGTTTTTGCGTTCCAAATGGAACCCTTCCGGTAAACGAGAAGTTATTCGGGCGTAACATGAACTTTCGAGTAAATGTAGCATGTGTTTAACCACAACCATAATTTTAACGTAACGACCCACTACGTGCGAGAGATAAGTCGAAGTTTTCGGCAGCGAAGGTATTCCTGGTTTATCGCACGCACGTTGGAAGAAATTTTAATGAATGCGCTATAGTTAGTAGAAGATTTATTAGGTTCGCAGCATTGCGTGCGTCCACGGCTTAGATCCCACTGATTTATATATGAAATGAACCCTAATGACATCGTTAACTCTTTGTATTTTTAACGATTTTTGATTGCGTCGTTTCCGATAGGATTGAGTAGGGTCAGTGTGTAATGAGGTGCGAGGTTATCGGACTGGCCGTTTGACGAAAGTGCGCAAGTAGGCAGTTTTATGTCGCCAACATAAGTTGGGATTCATGGAAAATCAATGCAAGATTCTTTTACTTAGGAATATGTGTTTGACCGTAGTTTTTCTTGAGTGTGTCTAGAGTTAGGATCACTCAAGTCTTTATTGAATTATACGCGTACGAAGTTAAGGAACCGAGGAAAAGTAGGTTCATACCTTTTTGCTTTGAGTACCAAAAGGGTCATTGAATTTTTGCTTGATGAATATACTTTACCTTTATTTACATGTAGTATTTTTCACATAAATGGATAGGTGACTTCACGAACAATTTGGAAGAGTAATGATGACTTTCTTGTAATTTTCCTATTCAGTAGGTACCTAGGTAAAGTTGCGGAATACCTACGTAGATATTAGATACTAATATATGAATTATTTCAGCGGTGTTTTGTCTCGATTTTGTAACCTTGTTTATGTTTGTTTCACCTTGTTTACAGACTGTGGTATAAATTATGGAATCTTTCCATCAACCATAAATTCATATTCAGTCGATTATAATACAATACAATACAAGATAATATCCAGATCTACCAACCCAAACAAAGCAACATTTTTTCTTCGATTTTTCGCCGTATGTTTTTAAACATAACATCACGCCTGTAATCCCCGAAGGGTTAGGCAGAAGTGTACCTATAGTACACCCACATTTCGCCAGTTATGTTTAAGTCCCAGGTAATAGGGGGCGAGCCTATTGCCATCAACCGGGTACAAATCCAGACTCCAGGCTGCTACTGAGAAAAATATCTGATGGAAAAACCCAAAAACACTTTGCCTGAACTGGGAATCAAACCCAGGACCTCATGCTCAGCAATAGCGTTTGCGACCACTAGACTAACGAGGCAGTCGGAAAATGTTTTTAAATGTTAATTAGTTTCCATAATTACAAAAGCCACCGGACGGATAACGTTAGTGTCT
Source organism: Agrochola litura (assembly GCA_949152395.1). NCBI lineage: Eukaryota > Metazoa > Arthropoda > Insecta > Lepidoptera > Noctuidae > Agrochola > Agrochola litura. The sequence goes on along the minus strand of OX424505.1, from coordinate 12,979,002 downwards.
AACTTTACATAGTTCATAAGGCTTGGTTTATTTTTAGTCCTAGCTCAATTTTCTAGCTAACTTTTTGTTGGGACTTGTGCGAGAGTTCCAGTCTAGTTTTAGCTATGTGTTTTTTTTAAATCCTCTAACGCTGCGAAGTTGTTCTTTGAGATAAAATTATAACGAATGCTCTTCGGGTAAGAATAACCGGTCTGATAAAAGCTGTCAGGATAAACTTGGTGTTAAAATCTACCGGCTTACCTGGCCATATTTGTCATGATGACCCAGTGTTAAAGCTAGTCAGGCCAGTGGTGGTGGATATTATTATTATTGAGGACTATGTGCATATTATTATTATTTTTACTTCTCAGCTAGTTTTAATGATGGTCTGGCAGTTTGAGTAGTTTATGCGGCCTACACAAATTTCCCTTCTTTGGTATTATTTGTCGAGTTGAGTTGTTCTGAGTTGAGTCCACGATTACTGACAAATGCTTGCACTGTCAGGACAGGTCCACTCAAATCTGTGTGGTTTCTTCCTCAGAAGACCATTTCAGACACTAATCCTCATATGGCCTGACCAAGATTATGTCTGGACTTTAAAAGAGACTGCGACCTCTGAGTTTGTTTCGGCCTTTCTTCTCAGAGTAGTCAGATAGGAAATGCTGAACTCATCTAGCTTATTTTTAATACTTTTGTTAACATGACGTGTAAAAGTGATTGCGATATCCTATTTACAGAATAAACAATTTCATTTCATTTCGCTTTTCAATGAATAATATGTACTTTCTGTTTATGTTGGACATAACTGACATAAGTGAAGGACAAATATCGTTTGGGCTTATCTATACTAATATTATAAACAGGAAAGATTTGTATTTTTGTATGTAACGTTTAAACTTAAAACTACTGGACCGATTTGAAAAATTCTTTTAGCAATGGATAGCTACATTATCAGCGAGTAACATAGGCTATATTTTATCCCCGTACTCTTACGGGAACGGGAACTACGCGGGTGAAACCGCGTGACGTCCGCTAGTAATTAATATAAGACAATTGTATTAACAACTTTTCTTAACTCATGAGAAAATCGTACTCTCCTAACTGTGAGGTGTGTGGTAAAATAGAGGATGCACAGCATATGTTGGTGCAATGTGTCCGATATACAAGCAAAAGAAACGTACTTTTCAACGCGATGAAATTGTTGGTAACGGATGTTGGAATGTTCCATGGTATTTTAGCTAAACTACGTCTGAAGCAGCAAAAATATTATATACTTTTTTAGATAAGAAATTAGATAAGTTAAGAAAAATTCAAAAAAAATTCAAAAGTCATTTATTCAAATTAGGCTGAGAATCAGCACTTTTCGAACGTCAAAATTACATAAGACAGTCCCCCAAAAACGCCCACCCTTCACCACTTCCTAGTGCCTTTCGCTGGGAAGAAGAAGTGGCGCAACAAACTCCCCAGCAGCACAGCTGTCTGTTCAAGTTAGAAAAAAAAAAATTCTATACAATAGTATGCAAAATAATTTACATTATGCAACACAAAACATAATTTAAATGATAAATTATTGGCCATATGTCAGCTAGCACACGCCAATATACCAACCAAAAACATCGAGAACTATACTCAAGCAGAAATAAAAACTAAACGTAAACAGAACTACATATCTAAATAAAAGCCTCCAGGCGTAAAGGGCGTGCCCGCTTACATAAAGCTGTAATTGGCAGTTATAAATGATAAACTAGGACCATCGAGGTAAAAAAATAAATAAACAGTTAATTACTAGTTACAATAACAAAACCATGATCAGCAAGACGACCAGTCACCACAAGCAGCACCCGTTCACGAGCATAACGCAAAGATCAGCCATTACCCCCCTCGCCATATTTGAGGGAAGGAGGCAACCCGACCCCCGACGCTACCGCAAGCAGTGACATCTAAGGGAGCATGACGAACTTGCTGCCGGTTGCTCAGGCAAAAAAAAAATAATAATGATCAACTGTCGAGGTCGCTAGCTAACCACAAATTGCAATACAACTCATAACAAAATATTGTAATGAGTAGATTAAGTCAACAATAAAATAAAATAAAAATAAATTGAATTTAAAAAATAATAAAAATCGACTTATAAAATCAAATAAAATAAACAATTATGTAACTGTCCGTAGGTAAACTAATTCTGGAGAAAGAACATAAGTATTGTCTTGAGTTAATCACAGCGACCAACTATTCTTATCATTTATGTAGTCGTTGATACAATAGTATGCCTTTGAACAAAGGTTAGATTTTACTTTAGTTTTAAACGAATTAAAAGGCAAATCTAGCAAAGAAGAGGGAAGCTTGTTATAAAAGTCTATACCAAGCCCAACAAATGAGTTATGAACCTTATGAAGCCGGTGAAAGGGAGCTCGTAGTTTGTCTTTATTTCTAGTGTTAACATTGTGTATATCACTGTTTTTACTGTATAAGTGTATATTTTGCCTAATATATAAAATGTTGGCGAAGATGAATTGCGATGCCACTGTAAGAATACCAATATCTTTGAAAAAATCTCTTAGTGAAACTCTGGCACCTAGCTGGTAAATTGCTCGAACAGCTCGTTTTTGAAGGACAAATATATTTTGAATATCAGCAGCTTTGCCCCACAGCAGAATACCGTAGGACATAACGCTATGAAAATAACTAAAATAGACTAACCGAGCTGTATCAACGTCAGTGTATTGTCTTACTTTCCTGACAGCGTAGGCGGCCGAACTGAGCCTTCCCGCTAGGCTCGATATATGTGGGCCCCACTGAAGTTTGGCATCTACTGTTATGCCCAGAAAAACTGCTGAGTTCACAGTTTTAAGCACCTCTTTATCTAAGACGATGTTGGGTCCTAGATTTCTAACATTTGGTAGGGTGAACTTTACACATCTCGTTTTCTTGGCATTGAGAACAAGGTTATTTGTCATAAACCAATCCGTAACCATTGAGAGTGCACTGTTTACATCGTCAAAATCTTGTCTGTTCCGGTCTACTTTAAAAATAAGAGAGGTATCATCTGCAAACAGTACAACTTCACAGATACCCTTTAAATAGAATGGTAAGTCATTAATATACACTAAGAACAAGAATGGACCCAGTATTGAGCCTTGAGGTACACCTAACTGAACTGGTAGCCCGGAAGATTTTACACCATTCACATCTACACATTGGAACCTATTATGTAAATAAGAATTTATAACGTTTAGAGCTTCGTTTTGCACACCGTAATGATGTAGTTTACGCAAAAGCGTATCATGGTGCACGCAATCAAAGGCTTTGGAGAGATCACAGAAAATTCCAATAGCATTTTGCGAATTCTCCCATGCATTAAATATGTGTTTCAGCAGAGCAACACCCGCATCTGTAGTCGAACGACCTTTTGTAAAGCCATATTGTTCATTATGAAGGAGGCTATTTAAATTAAAATGTCTTAGCTAAGTTTTGTGTGACTAAGATTAATTCATTTAGTTAGTCCTTATTTGTAAAAGCACGATGGGATTGACATCGTCACATATGTGTAAAAAATCCCTTAAATAAATAAAGATAATAAAATAAAAAAGTCTGACGTCGCCAACACGCCTTGAGCAAGCGTGGTGATCAGTGCTCGTGCCTTCTCTGTATGAGAAGAGGGTTTTGTCTTGCAATGGGCAACAATAGGCTGGTATTTTCATTAAGTATTATTATTTTACATCGCCATTGATTGCTGCTACTCATGTGGACAGCAGTTCTGGAAAGAATCGATGTCCATGCTCTGCACGTTTTCTGTTAGTATTTAACAGAGATTGTAGCAGGATTTCGAAAAGAAGCCAATTTTCAACCAATTCAATTCAATTTATTTATTCAATTAACCATGATTTATTTGTTTGTAAACTTATCCTATGTTAGTAATTAAGATATTTTTTTATTTTTTATAAACAATTAAAATACACGTATAATATGACGGCGCGTTTAAAGGTTTTACGACGCCAAACTTACGGAGTTGATTTTAGAACGACTATGACAGCTGTCATCTTGACGTAACCTCGAGTACTGAGAAGGCGGCCGGCTGTCAAAAAAAGAGCAAGATCCAAAGGATGGATCGAACCAGGCATTGATTAATGGTGACTGAAAGATTGGTAATCATTGTGATTACCATTGCAGGGCAGTGAATTGATTAATGTGCGCACGCGCCTCACGTACTGGGGGGAATGTCGTTTACGTTATTGTTAATTCCCTAATGTGATCAGAGATTTGTGATTATTCAGAATACTATTAACATCTCCTCGCCCGCATACCCACGCATAAGAGACAATAAGACCTCTTCTGATAATGACCACGTAATGCCTTCATATATTTATAAGGCTTACTGACAGTTGTCCCGAGTTGGAATCTTTATCAACGAGAGATTTGTATCAGTAAACCTACGAAAAAGAAAGAATCCATTCCTGATTTTTCGATTACTCTAAGGCAAAGATTTCACACTTAAAATCACCCTAATTAAAACTAAGAGGGTGATTAGAAAATAAATCCACCTGGTATCAAAATTTCAATTACGTATTAACATTAGCTTGTCTTAAAAGGGAGGGGACGAACCCTGCAGAGAATTATAATTATCTATTCGGCCCCAATCGGTTATTCTCGAACATTCCCGAACCTTTCACTTTGATTCTTCGTTAAATCTATTTTACTAATTATATTCAACTGGCCATTTTCCTTTAATGTCCTACAACTTTAATCCCTTTATCCGTTTTGTGTTTGAATTTCGAATTTTCGAACAAACCTTTTTTGTTTTGATTTCGGCGTATTGGTGATGAGTTTAAAAGGCTTGAATTGGGACTAAAGTACTCGCCTGTCATAAGTGAAGTGGGATGGGTAGGTACTGCATTAGAATTTGATGAAAACTTAATGGAATAAAATTTTCGTCGTACTAGGGCCCATAATTTTTGTCCGAATATGGTATAGTAGGTATAGTGTATCTTTAGATGAAACAAAACCTGTACCTATTTAAATGATAAAATAATGCAATTTTTAAGGCAAAGTTCAAGAATACTTAATAAATAGTCATTTTATGGTGGTTTTAACTACAAAATAATGTTTATGTTAATAGAATATAACAAAGTTACCTACATTTGAAAACAAACGTTCCATAAGAAAAAATAAACCTCTTTTCAAACTTAATGAAATTAGCAAGACATTCAACCTGCACATTCCACTAAAAGTACTCGTACACACACAATTCGATTCAATGTCTCCGCTACTAAACGTAAACGACCATCACTTCATGACGTCACGGGTACATTACGACCACACGATTGAACGCAAAGGTAGTTCCAACCCCAAAATTATCACTTAAAATACTTAATATGCTCACAAACGTTCCCAACACCGTGAAATTCGTTTCACGTCCCCCAACGAAATGTCAAACGCTTAGAGAACCTTCTCAAATACTCTAAGAGGGTCGATTCGACCCCTTGACAGCTCTAACCAGTAATCCGTCGAAAGCGAAGGGTCACTTTCCAATTACATAATTGTCTACTCGAGCGCAACGTACGTTCTCCAAATGTTGGCAAAATGGCGCTGATTATACAACTATTGATAAAAAGCGATACCAAGATCCGATTGTTTTCAGTTTGACAATAAAACGCCCAATAGACTATATAGATGCATTCAGAATAAAAGCCCACCTGCACTTTACATGATCTCAGGAATGCCAGTGATACCAAATATTAAAATATTAAAAGTAGGTTTATCTTAAACAAAAGAATTGGCAATTCTATATGGTTTGTGGTAGCGGATAAAATTTAAATGGTTACCTTGAACATATTTCTCAGAACTTGGTTGTTACCAAAACATGTTTTGAAAAAAAAAAACTCAAAACAAACTAACGGTAAACTAACCTTTTACGTTGAATTCCAAACCAAAATACCTGTATTAAATATCAACGTACGTTGGTATTTTACATGTTAATTAATAACAAGAACGTCTTATTTGAATGCAGAACTTGTTTTTTTTTTATTTTTTTATTAATCAACAAATTTTTGAGGAAATAGACAATTGCTTTTTATTTTGCAATAAACTACAAGCGTTGTGTCATCGCGCTTCTATTGCTTTTCTAAGCAGTCCGACAGTGACCGCAGTTTAGCTGTTGTCAGTTTCTTAATGCGACTACTCGCTGAACCCAATAAGGTGTACGTACTGTCAATACAAAAAAAAAAAAAAACAACCGACTTCCAAAAAAAACACTACAAAGTGAAAAATAACTTTAATTTCGGAAGTCGGTGTCTTGGGTTTTTTGTTTTCGTTTTTTGCCACCGACTTCCGAAATTAAAGTTATTTTTCACTTTGTAGTGTTTTTTTTTGGAAGTCGGTTGTTTTTTTTTTTGTAAAAAGTTTTTTATTTTTCACTTTTTAGTTGTGGTACCTACCCCCACACATTCGAATACCACTACCTGCTACCAGTGACAGGAACTTATCATATCATCTACATAGTAAGTGGGAAAAAAATACGTATTTTGTAGCTAACTCAAAAACTACCCAAGCAAAGTTAATAAAATTTATATGGGACCAATTTGGGAGCATACCCTTTCAAACAAAAAAAGAATTTTCAAAATCGGTCCACAAACGACGGAGAAATCGGTGGACATACATAAACGCGTCGAACATATAACCTCCTCCTTTTTGGAAGTCGGTTAAAAAGAAGAAGTGCTTTAGAATTCATATGCTCAATAATAATATACCTCTGCCTAACCCTTGGAGGATTACAGGAGTAATGTTATATGAATTAATTAGCAGTTACCCGCGACTTCGTCCGCGTGAAATTCTTTACATCAATTTTATTTATGTGTGTAGTTTCCTAAAACAAAAGAAGCCTAAGTTATTTTTTATAACATCATCTATCTTCCAGTGAAAGTCCCGTCAAAATCGGACTAGCCGTTTCTGAGATTAGCCGGAACAAATAGACAGACAGACAGACAAAATATTTAAAAATTGTGTTTTTGTTGTATGTACCGTATATACTTTCATATGAATTTAGTAAAAAGCTGTTATTTTTACATTACAAGCAGACACTTCAATGTATGTGTAGATAGAACCAGACATCAGTAGACAAGAGAGAGAGAGAGTCATGCCCTCGTACCAATATATCTAAGCATATTTCTGCGATAACTTACAAGTCTTGTCTCCATAAACTTGGTTGCCTAATTCGCCTCGTAACTTAAAAAAACGAACGAGCTTTACAGTAGTTGCATATGATGTTTAACATCTGACATCTTACCTTGGTGATAAGCAACATTAAAGTAATCAGCACTATTAAAAGGGCGGGGCCTCGTCAAGGTCGTTTCGGACGGCCAGCTCTAGCACCGCGCGCGCTCATTGGTCAAATCAAATAGCGCGCACTTCCCCGGCTTCCTGTTACACACTTCCGTCCCTTTTCACGAAATCACTCCCACAGATTGCAGGAAAGCGGGAGGAAAGATGTTACACATCAAACACCTTAATTTAACTGTCACTATCACCATTTTAAATTAAACTAAGGAGGGGCTTGTGGGTAAGTAATAACAGCAGCACGGGTCGATCGATTAAGTTAAGCTACGCTTGCCGCGGTTGGTCCGTAGATGGGTGATCATCTGTACATACCAAGACCCCTCCGTGCCTCGGAAAGCAAGTTAAGCCGTTGGTCCCGGCTGTCATTTGTCCAAAAGTCTGACAACCAATCTTACCAAGGGGTATCGTGTTACCTAGTAATTAGGTTGAGGAGGTCAGATGGGCAGTCGCTCCATGTAAAATACTGGTATTCAGCTACATCCGGTTAGACTAGAAGCCGACCCCAGCATGGTTGGGAAAAGACTAGGCAGATGATGACCATTTTAAATTAAACATAGTTTATACGGAATTTTACTTATATACCTACCTATAATACACCTACATTCTACATCCTATACGGTACCTAAACATTAATTATGTGTAGTTTCAATATAATCCGTCTTACTTAACCACAGTAATGTGAACTGAACCAAACTAGGATCCCTTCACTTACCTAAGTTATATAACATTTTCGAAATTGTTTCCATGTTAAGTTACAAACCACAAGGAAGCCTCGGGGCGATTTCCTAGAAACACCCTATACCTACGATAAATTATTTTATTTCTGTTAGTAGATTTGTACAAATACTTTTACACGTCAATCGTATTTAGAAAACTAGATTATGTCGGCGTTTTCTGTCTGACTAATCTGAGAAGAAAGGCTGAAACAAACACAAAAGTCACAATCTCTCAGTCCAGACATAATCTTGGTCAGGCCATATGAGGACCATGTAGATTGGTGTTTAAAATGGTCTTTTGAGAAAGGAACCACACAGATTTGAGTGGACCTGTCCAGTCAATGCTCGCATTTGTCAGTAATCATGCAGTTCAACTCAGAACTTATGGAGCTCAACGATTCGACGAACAACACCAAAGAAAGGAAATTTGGGTAGGCCGCATAAATTACTCAAACTGCCAGAGCATGATTAAAACTGAGAAAAAAAACAATGACCCACACAGTCTTCACATTTACAACAATTAAAATAATATAATACTTTACAAAGTGAATATTCATGTGATTGTATAATTATACAGGGTAAGTTTTTATCCAGTGCGCAAATTTTAACACGTGACTTTACTCATATTGTGAACAACTTTTACTATGAGACCAAACACGAAATCGCGAAAAAAAAATCTGCTGTTCCTTACATTTTGACGAGTTATGCGAACATAAATGTAGAGAGCAGCAGATTGTTTTTTTCGCTAGTAAAATTCTGGTTTGGTCCCATAGTAAAAGTTGTTCATAACGATGAGTAAAGTCACATGTTAAAGTTTGCGCACAGGTTAAAAACTTACCCTGTATAAAACTCATGAATGTCAAAGAGTGTGTAAAAATCTGGAAATAATCTTGGTCAGATCATTTGAGAACTATGTAGGTTGGTGTCTGAAATGGTGTTTTGAGGAAGGAATCACACAGAATTAGGTGGACCTGTTCAGGCAGTGCACACATATTTTATGTCAATTATTGAGCAGCTACAAAAAAAAACGAGTATGAGTTTCAAGTTTTATCATAAACTGTTTGTCCACCGCACCGTGATCTCGTCGACGAGAACGATATGACGTCGCCGAAGTAGTGACAGTAAATTTACTATGTCCACGTAATCTCATTTCGTTGACGTCCCGTTCACGGTGCGGTGGACAAGCAGTTTAACACTTCACTGGAACCGGCGGAGGTCGAAACCGTCAACGTAACTTTACCCACGACTGGTAACTTTGGCCAATGTACAGACTGAAATATCGATAAGGGTGGTCTAAAATATTGAAAGCGTTAAAAGCACAGAATGGTTTATACTATACTTGTTTGAAACTGGAGCAACACCTTGATTTATCGGCCTTGAATTCTCCGTCGCAGCGTCCGACCAACTTTACTAATTAAGAGAAAGATTAATTTCCCTTTTCCCTTAAACAATTTCCTTTAAAAGTTATAACACTTGGAAACTCTTTTTTGGTTATAAAAATAATCTGATTCTCCCTAAACCCCAGTTGGGATATTTAGCCAAGATTTTCCACGAAATATTTACCAAACAAGTAATTTTGTTAGAATTACTTTTAAAGGGAGATGAATAATAACAAATAACATTTACTCTTCTCGTTTCTCAAATTAAATATAAAATATGTTTAAGATGGTCACGTGTGTAGAATAGAACATGACAAAATGTGACTTATAGAAAACATAGTTCGTGTTAAATTTTGTCAAATTCATTAGTACCTATAAAAAAAAATGAAAGTAACGTTACATGTACCTACTCGTTTACAGATCAAGCGAACTGAAGTATAATGTCGATCGTGCGGAAGATGATACTTTTAATACCAAAAAGAAGACTTAGGAGGCTCAAGAACAAAAATGTGCCATCAAAAATCGATAGCGTGCGTGTCCCTAATGGAAACATTACATAACAACGAATACCGAAAAAATCACGATAGAGCAATTGTTACGATACAATATCTAAATAAAACCAACAATAGAACCATGATGTTGCGTGAACCTTCGTAATAGTTATAATAACGCAACGATTTTTAACGTTATTTACTCAAACGTTTTAACATTAAAGCGCGAGTTTTTGATCCCTAATGATACAATGGAGAAACACTAACACGCCATAAACTCATTTGCTGGCGACTCCCTAATCTTGGCTGCCAGTGTATTTAGTTTCACATTTATGAACACCGTTGGCGTAGAACTTGGTTCGTACATAATTATTAATATGGGCTTAGACCTGTAATGAACCACAAAGCTCGCGGGCCACATAATATCGTGTACATTGTGATTGGTCGCATGTGTAATTTGGAACTAGTAACTGCGCATTAAAATGACAATCACGGTTTGGATAGTGATGATCTATTTTGTGTTAATTTGACACATTCGAACAACTTTCTGTGTTAGTTTAAATATTTAGTATTGGGTTTAGCTTTGAATGATGTCCTTGTTAGAACAACTATTAGGTTGTCGAAGCTTGTTTTGAAATAGTTGTCTTTCAGCTAATTTTCACTGTAGCGAGTTTTAATAGAACAATTAGTCAACAAAGCGACATCTAATTACTTTCTAAAAAAAATCATAATTTAATGGCCCGAATTAATTATTGTAATAAACAACGCGTCGGTCTTCCGAAACTACATTTTATTCGGAGAACGGGAACTATGATAAAATTATGAATTTAAAAAATACCCCTGCATTATTATTTTTTTGTTTAAATATCTCGGGACCATTGGGTCCCGGTCCTTTGGAAGACGTACGAGGGGACGAAGCCAACTCACAGAGACCCCTTACACAATATACTTCACTTATTATTATTCCTCAAAGTAAAAGAGCATTTTTTATCTAACAAAAATATGGGGTTCTGATAATTTTGCTTTGTATTCGAAACAGTTTTTAACATATAGTTTGACCAATACCGCTGTACCGCGCCTTAGGAAGGCGCGCGGCGAGACGGGGGAGCAGTGCAGGCCGCTAATTCGTCAAAGCTCTCGGCGCACGGCGTCCCGCCCGCCGCTCATTGGTTAACACTGCCCCCCGCCTCGCCGCGTATTCCTAAGGCGCGGTACAGCGGTATTGGTCAAACTATAGGTAAACTGTTACCGTTTCTGGTTCTTGCAAAGATTGAGACGTTGTTAAAATCAATAGTGTGTGTTTGATGCAACTGATAATTTTCATTCCGTGTTACCTAATCAGACAAGTCACGAAAAGTACAAGAAGACATCTGTTTTTTATTCATATCGTCTCATAGTTATTCATTTCCGCATTATCACTTCACATACTAAATATAAATCTTCACCCGTCGTCTAAACCAGTTCGACCAAAAATCGATCATTTGCCTGAAGTTTGGCGCGGCCTGTAACAAATTTGCAAGCGTTAGCATGTGCACGGATGCTCTCGACACGGTTGCTTGCTGGGAGCGGAAACGAAAGAACTCATTTGTAGCGGCCAGATAGCTGATAGTTTAGAAGCCGAATGCAACTCTGTGTTTCCTCTAGGGTTTGAATATCTACTTAATATAAATGCGACTATAACTCTGTGTTTGTCTGTTACCTTTTCACACCTTAGCGGTTACCAGGATTTGGGTGTTTAGCACACGAATAAACCATGACCTGGGTTAGAACATACCATACTCTTTATCCCGATAGTACATTCCCGTGGGATATTTCCCGATCTCCACGCGGGCAAAGCCGCGGGAAAAAGCTAGTTAGAAATAGTTATTACATAACACCAACTGTTCGAAAGGGTTGGCTCAATGATCTCCGTGTATTTGTGACGTAAAAGGTGACTTAACAATGGTTAGCTGAGTCTATGTCATTATATGAGACCGATTCACAATCCTTCATTCAAAAGTTGTTATTGTCACAGTATAAATAAGTAACAGTATTATATTATCTTCATAGAAAACGGCCGAAACGACGCGCTTCGAAACCTCAGTGTATATCAGTATTGATTGCGCGGCAGTTACGCACGGACGCGGAAAGTTTATTTACCGAAGGTAATTATTTCAAGGTCACTGCCTGGATACAATACTGTTACTTTATTAAACTGTGTTATTGTGCAATGCAATGTTACGATCGTGATATTAACCTTTTATTGTCAGCGATTTCGGGAAAGCGTAAGCTGACACTGATGGGGGAAAAGGCTTTTAGGTACCTATGTATTGGTTCAAAGTTCATAATGAATGATTACAGGATTCATATATCATATTTGTGGACGACTAATATATTCCGTAGCTTGTCTCAATATTTTCATAAATTAAACTGACAAAGAACTTAATGAAACAGTTCAGTTTTTATCTCAAAGTTTTATAACCAAGCATATTTTTTTTTTTGCAAAATTATAAGAAAGAAGACAAACATTAAAAGCATTTCAGTCGACTTCATTTATCTAATAATGCCGTAGAGACTAAATAAAAAAGTTTGCAGCTACTACTACTATGCGTTCAACTTTGTCCAGACTTCATTTCTGTGCCACTGAATGCCATATTCGTGGCAACTAGGTGTTATAAATGAGCTCATTATTCTGGCGCGGGACTTTTTATGGAAATTGTTTTGCTTAATAATATTTTCAAATACTACTCCGATATTATGCAAGCAATCTTAGAACTCGTTTCTTTAAAGCAAAAACGCAGAAAGAGCTATTTTAGAATGATGTAAATAATAGATTTTTTAAGCATGCCGTGAGTAATTTATAGGAGTCTTCGGGATGAGTTATAATGTTTTTATACTAAAATATGAACGTAATAATAGCTGTGTTTTCAGATAATTTAATGGTACTGTTATGGGGTCATAAGTGCTCCATTAAGTATACATTATTTTCTTATCAAACATTTTACTTTTTGTACGGTTTTATTCACTTGTTAATATTGTCACGATTATTTTACAGCAGTACCTACATAGAGATGTTGAAACCAATCAACGTAATTATTCATGGTATAATTAATGGTGATTGAGTAGGCTACTAAGGGCGGGTAGGAGGGTAGTTTTCCTGCGATACCCATGGGTCCTTTGCCCAAGGGTAGCCGATCTCAAAAGCGATGAGAGATATAATTATTAATACTCATGTGGTACACCGATGACGTATAGAAATAATTATTAGGTATTATTAATAATAATATACATACCTATTATTAATTCCAAAGCCGCAGAACACCTATGTTAAAAAGCGTTGGAATAAAAACAACACTTTTTACAAAAATAATTTTTATTTCAAAATCCTGAAAACATTCAAAATGAGAACACATAGTACGTGCTACATAAGCCAAATTCTTAATAAAATTATCCAATAACTGGATAAATATACATCGGTGCACAAAAAAGACCCCTTGGAAAATTCTCACATTAAAATTCAGCGGGCTTAATCAAATATTTGCTATCGAGAAACTGCCAGCAATTCTTATGAACTGAAAGTGGAGTTTTTTTACCCCTTTTTACTTGTAAGGGACCGCTCGAGTTATTGTATTTCGTCCATGTTTCTATAAAAAAACCTTCAACCAACAAGTTATGGCTGAGAGTAACTTCTGAGACGAGTATTTTCATTTTTCTTTTTTAGAAATTTGCGAATGTTGTGCTGTTCCCTCGGGTATTCTGAACTTTCTTGTTTCGATGCCTTTTCAGCGATATATTGGTATGCTGTTGTTTTATTTACTGGGCGATTCTTTTGTTACTACGTGTACGAAGTGTGTCCTACATTTGTAGTCGGATTTGGATCGTTTCTCTGATCCGGGTTCCTTATCGAAGTATAGAAACGATGTAAGACTGCCAACCTTTAAGCATTTATTTGGAACTTTCAATAGATATTTACTTGTAGTCTAAAGAGATAATATTATGCTTCTCCCTTTAGCAAGGGAGAAAAATCTGTACCTACAAAATGGTGACAGTAACAGCCTTTTCTTTCATTAAAGCTAGTGTCATTTTTATTTATTTAAGACGACCGGTACGTCTATAATCTTTGGAGTCACGAATTATTTACCAGCTACTCTACCTTTCTGTAAGTGCCACTACATCAAAATGCTTCTCGAGTCAAACGTTTCTCGAGTCTTCTGAACCCACTTGAGTAATGAACAATTAGAGTGCGCTAATTAGCAGGTACAATCATGCATCCATAATAATACATAATATAATTTAAAAAAATACAATAGACATGGATATATTTAGTAACCTGTTCCACTGAGCTATTTCTAAAGAGCTATAAAAATCCCTGAAAGAAATCGACACGTGTTTCACCACTCAACGAGGCATACTCAGGATGACGATAGACTTGTCTTGAACCCAAATACGGCGTGTTGCCACACCGAGCGCTGAACGCAGAGCGCAGCGCGCATTATGAGGATGAGGATGCCTCGTTTGGCATTGGGTAGTTGTTTTTGAATTCATAAATCATTCGATTTTACATTACGTTTACTTTGTGCATTCATGATACAGCCTCTGCCTTATTCATGAGACCAGTCTTTTAGTTCACTATTATATTTGGGATTTTATAATAGATAAGAAATATTACTTTTAGCCTTGAAAAAGCAAGCATATCACGCGCGTGTAATCACGGCACAGCTTCATAAATTAACAGGCCATATTTCAAACCCATATTTAATTTTACCTAGCTTACAACACGCTCTAATTGTAACAAATTTCTATTAAGTTGGAAGCTCTGTGTAAGATAATGAACGAAGTACTCTTAGAAAGCAATAATGTCTGTAAACTCAAAGTTGTATCGAGTTCAGTGAGAACTCTTGTTGTATTTACACAACAATTCACTGAACCTTAGTGAGGGCACTAACTAAGCAACATTTAGACGTAATAATACCTTTGGTGACTCCGCTCCGCTACAAATCTCAACTCGAAATTAGGTTTTTGAAGTCCCAAATGCTCTTTTGTTTTAATGTTTATTAAAATGTGAATACTATATTGTTTTCTTTTGTTGTATTTTTATATTAAGGGATCTCACGAACTCCAGTGTTTTAGTCATGCAAAGATGGTCTTACAATCTTCAGCAGCAGGTTGTGGAGGAAGACCAGCATTGAGCCAAGCATTTTTATCAGCGATGTAATCCCCCAATTTATAATATGCCTGCCTGCATAGTGTGCGTTTTATACAAGATTTGAATTTCGTCTCATTCAGTTGAAGTATGTGGGGAGGAATTTTATTGTACAGTACGACATAACTTAGATGTAGCATGAATTTGAACATTTGCATTCATTTCTCTTATCTGTATAATTTCGTCACCAAAACTAAATTCACCAAACATGTTGACTTCACGCTGCCTGTAATATTTTTTTTTATCCAAACCTCTGTACGTAGGTACCATTTTATAGACACACATGCGTCTAATTGTATTATGCGCATAAAATATACGTAGAGTATCGAACAAGACCCACGCCGCACGCACATCGAATTCAGATCAAGCAAACCCCTCCTGATGGAGATTTGATGACATCTGTAGCCGACTGCCCATGCACATTTTATTGTTTTTTCTTTATCTTTTGAACAGTTTTTCTGACGTCTTATTAAATTTATTTTAAGTATAAAGTCAAACATGTGACTGGAATGTTTATTTGTTTGTCAGTCACAATGTTTGTTTTCGGTAATCGGTTTTTTATTCGAAATATTTGTTTTTTTATGAAAATAGAGTTACATAAAAATGTAATTGGATGTTGATAGACGTGGTCGGAAAACTGTCTGAGAAAACGAAATAAAATAAATAAGCAGGAATTTGCAAAAAAAGTTTCAAATCTAATACATAAGTAAATAATTATTATTTGTCTGAAATTGTATTATAACATTAGGTCTACAAGAGTCATGTAAAAAGTTACCAAGCTAGGATTTGCTCTTAGCCTTATAAACATAAAAAATGCGTCCAGGGAACATGCAAAGTGAGTAAACGAGTTGTTTCACTCATTGTGGTCCATTCGCAACTGCGCCGTCATGCTCGCACCTAATTACTAAATAGCTTAATGGATGGAACGGCCTCATTAGACCGGAGTGGAGTGGCATTTAGAAAGACATTCTATGGCCATTGGTAGCGAATATAAGGCCGCACATTCGCAAAGTTGCTTCATCGGGAAATTACGCTTTAGAAAGCTGCTTTTTTAACCACGAAGCGGCGACGGCAGGTATATACACGTGTGGGTGAGTATACGCTCGTCAGCAGCTTTTGTGAAACGGTGTTGGTAATTTTGGCGTAGTTTTTTGAATCAGCTTGCGTTTGGAAGATGTGAGAAAATGTTTTCTTAGAAATGCTGAACAAAATTCCAAGTTTTCTTGTATTATACTGAACACAATAGAGTCCTCATTATACATTTTTATATGAATAAAACTATAAATAGAAATGAACAATACGAAGTTTATAATATTGTGCTTCGAACTAAAGCATTCCACATCTCACGTTATTCGTCCAACAAACCAAAAAAATATGCGACGCAAGTTTGCTCTAAGAATTTTTTATTGGTACTTTTTTGCAGAGTCGACTCCCAACACAAGATTTGTGTCCACTGCATACGGGAACTTTGGTACACCCGGCTAGATTTATGAGGCCGAAATTTCAGTTACAATGGATGTTGGTGGAGACTATTTTGCTCTCAACTCGACTGCATGCTGTTTTCTCGGTACGCAAAATTCTGTAGCGTATTTGGAAAGGAAAAATCACTGTTGTTTTGTTTTAATTATTCATAATTGCGTAGTGTTGGTTTTGTAACTTCTTATGAATGGCGCTCGTAGTTATTATTTTAAATTACATTTAATTTCATCTACAGGGTATATCAGAAAGGTGTGATCAAATTTAAGGGCCACACCCTTAAAACAGTCCATCAAACTGAACAACTTTCTGATACATCCTATATAAGCAACCTATATTAAAAACAAAGGATTTTACGTGTTTAATTTTTAGGGTACCGTACCTCAACAGGAAAAAACAGAACCCTTATAAGATCACTTCGTTGTCCGTCTGTCTGTCTGTCAGTCTATCAAGACCATTGTTCTCAGGAACGCGTGGAGGTATCAAGTTGAAATTAATACGAAATACGTAGGTCTACGGTCCCTTGGACCTCTAAAAAAGCCAAGCCTCAGTCAACGCAATAAAAAAAAACCGGTCATTTATGCGACATATTTTGATACTCGCAAATAAATAAACCTAAAACCATAACCTATAGGGTACTTGAGGAGGCCTATGTTCAGCAGTGGACATCTTTCGGCTGAAATGATGATGATGATGATAGGGTACTTCCCATTGACCAACAATCATGAAATTTGGCAAGAAGCAAGGTCTCACAGCACAAGTAAAGGAAAAAGTCCGAAAATGGTTAAATTGTGGTTATAAAAAAATAAATATAAATTGCGATTCCAAATTTACTTTATAAAGAATTGACCGTAACGTAAATCGATGTATGGGAGAACATGTTTTTCAACGACAATGTTAAGTTTGTTTTTGGGATAAATTCATCCCAACTACGCAACCCTTCATTGTGCGTTGTCCGACACGCACTTGGCCGGTTATTTATAAAAACAAGAGATTCTCGTTTTCCCTTGTCCTTTTCATTATCTATGTATTACGATTCTACAGCCGAAACTTTTCAACTTACCTACTTTATTTTTATCGTACTGATCAATGTCATCAAAAGTTTCAAACGAAATCAACTTGCTCATTTGCGTATTGTCCCCTAATTTTGAAACACAAGCAAACTCGGATGTCAACTTTGTTTCAAAATGTAAATTATAAATCTATTATCCAAATCCCCAAGTGTCCGTTTGAGTTGAGAGCTTCTTCTCGAATGATAACGAAGTGTCGATACGAAATTTGTCCAAAGTTTCTGTCCCTCTTGTTTTGTCCAGATTTGAATATCTTAACGAGACAAAGCAAACAGACAAAGTCTTCAAATACACAATTACTTTTAATTTTGTCAATCTTCTTTTGAAGGATGAACATTTTGTAGGAGTGTGTTATTTTAATTATCTTATAGATGATCTTTTGTAGAAGAAAAAGTAATTTAAAATAATAAATGTACGGACTCGTTTTGTCATTATTTTATTGGAATAAAGCGTTTATTTAATTTTTTTATTAAGTAATAAGTATTTAATTAAAAACGGCACAAGTCACAAGCTTGTGCCATTTTTCATAAAATACCTACTTATCTTTATTTAGAGGGCAGGAATTAAGAAGAAGAAAAAGAAATAATTAAGAAGAAGATCATTTTAGAAAACAATAATATCATAAAGTCTTACTTTAGCGATAGTAGTTAAGAGAAAATAAATTGCGTTGCGTGTTATTACCCAAATTACCCAAATTAGTGTACCTAAATGAAAGTTTCAAGTATCTAAATAATCTACTACACGTCTGCCTCGTGTTCTCAAGGTAACCTATGAAATTAATCAACATTTACGCACTTGATAATATTAAACTGGGGTGTCTATGTTTAAATAATGACACTTGGTTAGTAAACAAAAAGTTTTTAAACATTCTTACTATAAAGAAAACACTTTTTTCTTGCTAATAATTTTAATCCACACCACTGTATTATTTCACAATCAAATGACGACCCACTTTGCATTACATTTTACAATTTAAAAAGACTTTTGCCCCACCCAGAAATAACGATAATAAACCGTCATTTCTAAGTGTTGCCAAAGTAAAACAATACATTCAGTTGCCATAATGAAAATACATTTAGAAGTTTCTTATAATATTATTAATTTGTACTTTGACAGTGTTGCCACAGTGGATATTATAAATCGATATAAAGTAACACATTTTTAAAATTAAATGTAAGAAATCACGACATTACCTAAGAGTTTGTCTTACCATTGATTCCTAAAAATAAACTAAACCCAGCTGTAAAGCAAGCTATTTTGATTTCTATTCAAGTCAATTATATTCAAATCCTGTCTAATTTTCAATAATTCTTAAAAATACAATAGAAATGTGGGTTTTTTAAATGAATTATTGAAAATTCCTTGAACGTCCTTTTTTCAAAAGACGTTCGTTTTTTTTTTTTGTTTCGAATTTCCGGGAAACTTCGACAGTACGACAAACAGTATTTTATTTTTATTTAGGTACTAGCTTCCGCCAGCGGTTTCGCCCGTATGATATCTTTATAAATTATAGACTGTTACTCAGTGATAATATAGCATTCTATTAGCGAAAGAATTTTTTAAATCGGTCCAGTAGTTTTTTGAGTTTATACATTACAAACACACAAATATACGAAAAATCTAATCTTGTCTCTTTATAATATTAGTTTAAATAGATTAGATATGGATAAAAAGTGTGCCACATAATTCATACGTACCTACTACAAAATACGTCTCTTCATAGCTATTGAAAGATCTTTTTGTACAAAAATATAAAAGCAAATCATCGAATTCGAGAGGCATTCATTATTTTGACGTAGTCCTCTACAATACTTATTGTGCGTAGAACACAAAAGGACTCGAAAATTTGGTTTTGCCTGTTCATAATAATTTTAATTCAATTGAGGACAAGTGACATTCAAAGACCTCTGTTTCGTCGAACTAATTATATCTATTGGTAAGGAGCTTTTATACGTAAAGAATACGTGATATTCTTGAGGTGCAGACGGTGTTCTTGTTACAGGTATATTTAGTATTTACGCTAGATATTATTAGTATTTCTCGTGAAACCTAATCTTGGTTATATATATTTCGAAATACATTAATTGCTATTTATTTCGCGTTAACTGCCTCGTTGGTTTATTGGTCGTAAGCGCTATTGAAAAGAAAGAAATAAATAAAAAGTATTTATTGTGGCTTACACATGATATGATGCGATCACAAACTAAACTGAATGATAAAAAAACACTACAAAGTGAAAAATAACTTTAATTTCGGAAGTCGGTGTCTTTGGTTTTGAATTTTCCTTCTTTGTCACTTTCGTTATTTACATAGCAGGTCACTACCTGCTATGTAAATAACAGTGACAGGAAGTTATCATATCATCCACATACTAAGTGGGAAAACATACGTATTATTGAAGCTAACTCAAAAACTACCTAAGCAAAGTTAATAAAATTTATATGGAATGACCTCTGAAGTATGATCTACCAAACAAAAAATAATCATCAAAATCAATTCATAATTGGCGGATTAATCGCGTAACAAATATACAAAAAAAAAAAAAACATGTAGTCGAATTGAGAACCTCCTCCTTTTGGAAGCAGGCTAAAAATAAAAAAAACCTGCCAAGTGCGTGTCGGACCACGCACAATGTAGGGTTCCGTTCTTCCACGACAAAAATTCTTTCGTTTTCAAAAATTAAAGACGTTCAACACTAGCTCTCAAACCATTATTGCTCTTATAAGGCTATTTTAATTGGAAATTATAAGCGAACAGTCCTTTATTGACTGAATCGTAAAATCATTTGCCAAAGTTTCTTAGGCTAGAGTTAATTTAAGTGGAGATCATTATATTCCAATAAAACTCGAATTTCTCATTCAGACTTCGGTGAATAATCTCTTAAAACTTTAGATATAGAATTCAAAATGTTCAATGTCGAAAGAAAGACGTGTGAAGTGTGAATATGATATTCATTCTTAGAATTTGAATTACTTTAAAGTAGGTATTAATTTAAAATGAGCTGCTTTATGATCATTTAGAACTTGACTTGAATTTACACGTGATTAGTAAAGCTAGCATTAATTTGTGGTTTTAAGTCTGGACACGTCTTGGAGTGGATGCAAGGTGTATGGAGTGCAGGATCTCAGAACGTATATTTTTCGTATAGTTTCCTTAATCAAATCCTTATTTCTAATTTATTGATGTTATTTCCACTTAACAAATATCAACTTTATGCCAGTGTAAGTAATGTTGAATTCAGAATGATGAGAACACGTAACTATTTTTGAAAAAGTTTTTTTTTTTTTTATGTTTTGCCCAATCTGGATTTAATCTCGGGGTATTAAAGTATTTATTTCAAAAACACATACCTACGTGTTTTTAAGCTTAATTGCAAACACAGAATAGACTCCGATTGCTAAGATAAGAATGTAGGTTACTCAATTAACGTGTAAGTATTGATTTCAGTTACTACCAGATGCAACTCATTTGCATTTTACATTTGCGGGAAATACTTATATTCTCATGTTGCAGGTTACAGGGACTTGAATAAGAGGCATACGGAAGACATGGAGGTATAATGTAAAGCTATTTGTAATAGGACGGAAGGGCACGGGGCAAAAACACGGCGCCAGTCGATCCAACTTAAACTCAAAGCATTTATTTCAAATAAACCAATTACAGGTACAGTAAGCGCTCAAAAGTGCATGAGCACGCTAAGAGTCGTATTGCTGTGAACACGCGGTATAGTCCGTACATTTGTATGTGTAAGCAGTCAGACGTCTGTGGTGTGAGTGCCGTACACACACCACAGAGAACGCAGTTTCGCACTACACACTATCGTATCGTCACGGTTCGCGGGCGCCGCACTTATATTTCCATAACTTTTGTTAGCACGCATCATACTCGTACGCGTGACCTTGGCCAGTGTATCGCATTGCTAAAATTCGAAAGTAAATTATATGTGCAGATAGCAGAAGGCGTTAAGCGTTGGTCTTAGATTCAAGATGGCTAAGGTTCTAATCTCGTAAATCACAGCGCTGTTTTTGCAAATATTATTATTTTTGTTTACAATAATAATATTTTTAAATATCCTGCCTGTTTTATTGCAATAAAGGGTTTAGAATAAAAAATGCGTGATATGTTATAATAAAAAATAAATAATATTTATTCGTTATGTTTATTTTACTTAAGTATAGTTATCAAATTGCTACAATTATTTATCATTACTTCACCTGAATAATATGTGAAATAGATGTCTAGAAACTTAGAAGCAATTTGTATTATTTTGACATATTATTTAAATTTTGAAATGTTTTAAATTTTAAATGGATTTTTTTGCACCATAAATATAAAGCTTTGATCATGGTCTAAGTAATTAAGCAATAAATAAGAATATTAGACTACTTAAAATGTAAAAAAATCTACTGACAAAATTGTTGATTTTAAGGTTAAAGGCAGTTGTTCATATTAATTATTTTAAACTTTATTTGGCTTTAGTAAATATTGGTTGGTATTGAGGTTATAGCTTAAGTATTCATTTTCTTTACGAAAAGAAGATTGAAACTAAACCTCAAATTTTAATCCTAAAATAATACTATTACTAAAATAATATTAAACAATTTCGGTATATCTGCAAGAAATACGACAAACACCCTATTGAAACGTGCTTAAAAAATTAGTTACCATAAATTCATGCAATAACGAATCTGTTGTTTATTAAGTTGGTACGGTCAATATTTTAAGGTCAAAAACGGTTTTCTAGCTGGTCTTCAGTGATGCAAGCCTTCAGAGTGCACGGCGAACGGTTCATAATGACGTGTTTTTAATAATTCAGCAAAATATCTCGTTGGTATGAAACCATTTGTTTCATTCACCATTAGACGTCGCTGCTACTCGATAATAAGCCCCTTCCTCATATCTCTTAACCGTCACAGTATTTCTCTAGAACAAAGAAAATCATTGTTTTTATTACACATAATACCTAATTATTTATTATTCACTAATCGAATTAAACCTCACAATGAATTTAAAACTTTAAAGGCATCTTCTGTCTCAGCAATACCTCTGTTCTATCAACAATACCCTTGATTAAGATTTATGTTTAGTAAAATATGAAATATATAAATGATAACACTCACACTTAGTCCGGTTTTATTAGATATTCACTTCACTTTTACGCAGCGCAATAATATTCTCTGATCTGATCTGATCTCTTCAATATATTTTATGCCTGCTTTTTGATAATAATAACCACAACACTGCGCTAAATGCTCGTCACCAATATTATCACGGCACGAACCAACAAAGTTCTATTAATTGAATACTTGTAACAAACTGCATCTACCCCACAGAAATCGAAATAATTTACTTAGTTTTTTGTGGTCTACCTGCTAAACTTTAATATTTATGTGAACAAGACGAATGAAACTAAAAACGAATGATGATTATCGAACTAGTCATTGGTTGCAGACAAAGTGAGTGTGTGTGTGTAATGTGCGTGTCTACAGTATTGTAACAACTTATAGAAGAAGGTCGTAAGTCAAACCGAAGCGTCAGTCTATTGCTTTGTGAGATTGCTCATGGACTTTTAATCGGCACTGTACTTTTGAATTGTCAAGGGTCGGTCAGTCAGAAAGATGAAGCTAGTTGCCCATTCCAAAGCGTAGTAGGTACCTATTGAAAAGAACGGGCAAGAAACTCCACGGACACTCTTTTATATCAAAATATTATTACAAAATATTGGTTATATCATTTATGTTGAAATTATATATGTGAGAACAATGTAAAAAGACGTGCACGTTAACCCCTTGACTGTGAGCCTAGGTTTACATATATAACACACATCTTGTCAACCTAATTGCCATTTGCTTTGATTTGTGGGTAGGCCTTCGGAAAAACGAAGAATTCGTCAATATACAGTCATTAACATGGCACATGTTATACCTTTCTGGCTTCGTTATGAGTTAAGCTAACTAAATAAATAATTTTTACAGACGTTTGTACTCACCTGATTTTGCAGTGATGTGATATCTTTTCATTTTGTTAATTTTCACTCACATAACCTTGAAACTTTATCACAATATATCGAATTCACACACTCATTCACCACATAAACACTTGATTACGACAATACAATGTGTAGGCCACGCCATAAACACGATAACAGAAACCCATAGCACTTGAAACCTTATCTAAACCATAAAAACTTTTTGTTTACACAACGATAAAAATTTGACGTGTCACGGTACGCGGGAACTACGCCGAATTTTACTTTTGGAAATACGAATACGATAAAAATACGCAATAGTATCAGTAGCTATAGGCCAAATTACGTTCGTAGATAAATAAACTAGGTACTTATGTGTATTTCAAACAGTTTACAAGAATATTTATCATAAAAACTTTACTAAACACGGCGGCGGCGGCGACAGCTTCAAAATTTGTGCATTACAAAACTTTCGTTATCTTTTCATGGAAATATTTATCACTTTTCGATAAACTAACACTCAATATGAAATCTATACTTATTTCTCAGTAATTCTGTGTAACATTCTAATAAGATCACTCGCCGTTTTCTTCATAAAAACATTGCGAACTAATGTAAACAACACACACACTTCACCGAGTTTTGACAGTATGGCGGCGTCGCGTCACTGAAACCACAGATACATTTTGTTTGTTTTTTTTTTTTCGTTCATTTTGGTGGTGTTCCCAGTAAATTGTTACTAAAACCGGTCAAGTATTAATCGATTAGTCGAATGATACAACCAGATCGTGTTGCAAGTGCAAATAAATGTCAAATATTATCGTCCAATGGCAAGCAGTATCGTTATGCACCGCATAGGTGCATTTGACATTTGGAGCACTTTTTCTTATGCACCTATGGGGTATCACGCGACATTTCAAGAGTTAAAAGCGTCCGTAACAAAAATAAAAACAAAACAATTCAAAAATTAGAATATTTCGTTTTATTAAAAAAACAAAAAACCTTGGCAGCTAAGAGATGATAGTCCCTACTGACGGCGCCCGTTCACGAACATGACGAACATTTGGATTAAAAGTGGCAATAGTCTAGTGAACGACGTCTACTCACTCTGAGGAAAAGCAAATTAAGCTCAGTAGAAAAATATAACCCAAAGAAGTAATGGAAATCTTGGACTTGAGTATACCTCCTCTTCAAACTGTCATAAAACTTCTATACAATTATGCATTCTAAATACCGTCTCCACGAATTATTGGAGCCAATTTTCAAGTCGGCTTTGAAGAGGCCAGTTAAACAGGCAACGCGGCGGAGCAGTTTTGTATATTGACATCAAAGAGGGCTTGCGTCAACCGTTTGTTATGCAAATAGAAGACGGTAGTTAGGGCTGAAGGGTTAGCCACTTAGTTTAAAGATATTCTTGCAAGGAGAGCCGGGATTTTCTTTGTAATATTTGTTTTAGAATTGAAATTTTTGGCTTGGATTGTTTTGGAGGACAAAAGAAAAGAAAAAGAAACTGTTACAGAAAGCTAAAAAACAAACAGGTATTATCAAATCACGTCATTAGTAACTCTTAAACCACAAAAACCACAGTTGCTGATACGAAATAAAAACACAGGTAGAGTCAAATGGTTACCATAAAAAGAGGTGCGTGCCTTGGGTTCGAACTCGAGACTTAGCAGTCCGACGGTCACACCACTAGGCTATCACTGCTTAGGCACCTCTGACTTTTCGAATTCATGTGCGTATTGTATAATTATCACTTGCTTCAAAAATGGCAAAGAAAAACATCGTGAGGAAACTGGCATGCCTGAGAGATATTTCTCGACGGCATATAAAGCCAAGTCAGAAGTCCATGGGCGGCATAAAAACTCTGACACCAGGTTAGTCACTAACCACACGAAGAAGAAGGACAAAAAAATTACTTTGATATATGTAAAAAATAGAAAAAAAAAAAAACACGGTCTCACAATGAAAACACAGCGCGAAGAAGCTCTTTCCCCTTAAAAATAATGAAAGCACTGACATTATAATACCTACAAAAGCAAAGTGCAATATCGTGCCAGCAGTAAATATGAATAGAACTCAAAACAGAGGGACAGAAACGAAAATTGTTTTAAAGAACCACCATTAATTTGTGTAGGAAGTGATATTTAAATTCAAATTGACTAATATATCAGTTAAATTGCAAGCTTTATGTCACTTCACAAAGTCAAGATCTTCGTTTGTTATGTTGTTTTAAAATAGCTGTGCTTGCGACTCCATCCGTGTGTCAGAAAACTAAATTAGCTCGTAATTTTAGTGAAAAGAAGTGTTCTAATTATATGACATTTGCAACGTGTATTCATTGTATTTAAATATTTGTTTGTCATATGCCAAATATGTAAGCAGAGATCGAAGCCCTCCTAAACCTATTCCTTTAACTCTGCCAGCCAACTCTATTGCATTAGTTGCGATCGGGTATTTAAATAAACTCGGTATGGCGAGTCATGTTAGGATTAGGAAATAATAATTTTAAAGCTTCGTTATCGAAATCGAAAAGGAGAACTATGTATATTTAGATTGTATACAGATTAGGTACGGTGAATAGTCGATTAATCGAAACTGTGGTGGTGCGTAAAAACTAATTATGCTTCAATTAGATGACCCATAATGTTACTCTAGCATATAAGGTGCTAGTATGCATAGTTTCATATAATTCTATATTTAGAATTGATCTATACTCCATTTGAAATAAGATTAGATATTTAACTAAACTTTTTTTACAGTCCGTTTAACCGATTTTGACTTCTATTGCGTTGGTAGCATGACAAGTGGCAGCTGCAGTAAACAGTTGGTATTGTAACCACTTCTTTGCTTTTAACGCCATCCTTATGCCTACGGTATAGAAGTCAGAATCGGTTGAATGGACTGTAAAAAGGGTTTGTTTAAATGTGTAATCTAATTTCAAATGGAGTATATTATAGAGTGGACAAATAAACAGTCAAACAATCCAATAAAAGATCTAAATACATTCCGTTAAGCATTTAGAACACCTCAGTTATTTCATGTAAATAATAGTTATTGTCAATGTGTGTCAATAATTGTCAAACTTTTGTGTCTATACTTAGAAACACAAAAATAGATAGATGAGAAATAAAACTGTACCTTGAGGTACAGTTTTATTTCTCAGGGTGTTTTTAAATGGTTATTTTTGTACAGTCTTATTAAATATTTGTCGGCTTGTTAATGGACGTTATTTATTGAGTCTGGCGCGAATAGAGTAGTTTTTTCATTTGTTTTGTGCGCCGAAATGAATTTCAATTGTGTGTTCGGTCAGTTACAATGTTAGCTTTGGTATATTGTCGTTGCTGTTTTATTTACTGGTATGTTAACTAACTGTAATGTAAATAAAAAACAATATAATGTAGTTTCGTAAATTCACACACATTCATATATAAATAATGCAATAAACATGATTTCGAAAACAATTTGTTGGAAACGCAAAGTCAGTAAACCAAACTAATCAAGATTCTTCTTATTACAAGAAAAGTTTACCACTTGCATTCAAACAGACTTGTTTTGAAAAGAAAACATTAGTTACAACAAACACACTTACATGAATTCAAACACATTTGCACAACTTCGCTCCAAGTAACGTACTTCACATAAAGTGCTACTCAACCAAAAATACAGAACGCACTCACACACACACACTCCCTTTTCAAACTTCAGGTGCTTTAATTAAAACACCACACTCACACACCCACTGAATTAGCGTGTCTTGTGTACGTACGCACTCGTCACCACTTTCTATGAACCACAGAAGTTTCCTTTGTCGTCATATAGTCACAATTTGTGGAGTAAACAATTGTATATGAAGACAGCTTAAATTTCATAGGATGGAAAAGGAGGCCATTGAGGTAATAGGGATGTTTTGGCCCGTTTTACAGACGAAAACCTCACTCGAGATCACGTAACGTTTTCATAGCACTGGAAAATTCCAAATATATTACCTGCGACCGTTGCATTGTTGAGAATAGGAGTGGGGCGGAGACGTTATGTTGCGTTGTTTTTTTGTTTTGTTTTGTTTTGTATACTAGGTTTTATGAACAGACATCTGGATTAATTGAGTACACTCTTTGCATACGAATACAAAGTAAAGCTCATATTAAAGCTGGTATCTATGAATGAAGCCCTCTATACATTACAAAAATCAATTTAAGTTACATTAGTCAGCTTTCCTACCTACATGGTAAGCTACTTTATTTGAAATCTATGGTTACGTAAACTTTTAAAGCTGTAATTTTAGGGTAGTATTATTTTCATAGCACTTTCATTCACAAATGGGACAAACCACAAAGATCAAAAAAAATTTTACCAAAAAATACAAAGTACAGTCACACACTCAACAGTTCCACAATAAGCTTATTAAGTACAATCGCATCCACAGCAGCATAAGGCCGCTCAAGACTGGCGCACGTGTGCCCGCCGCGGAATTTCCTCGTTGCATTTACCTCTGATGACGCGTCCCACCATTACCTACGGGACCGTCCCAGCAATTTTATATTTCGCTGCAATATCGTGCAGGTTGTCACACAGCTTGATAGATTATCTTGTACAGCGATATTTTATAGATTAAAAGTGTAAAATGGGGTGGTGTCATCGTTCGTAGTGTCTGTTTTTGGTAGCTAGTTTGTTGGTGATATGTATTTTAGTGGAGTGTTTTGGTAGCAGAATGATAATTAGCGAACATGTTTTCGTTAATTTGAGACGTGATAACCTCTCTTACAAGAAGGAATAAAATGATGAGATATGTTGACATAAGCATGAATACTATTTCATTCTAAATTTCAAACACGTATTGACATAAAGGTATCGCATAAATAAAGTCAAACACTCAAATTACTGAATCAAAATTTAAGGGTGTCGTGTGAGCTCAAAGCTAGTTTAAAACGCACACTTCTAAAACGATATTAGAATGCAAATCAAGTCAGCCACCGAGATCAAAAAAAAAGAAAAAACATAAAGCAATACACGCTTTCCAATCCAGTTTACGGCTTAAAATGATATACAGAACTCTTTTACGTTTCCGCCGCTGCGTTCCCCAATCTGAAACGGCCATAACTCACTCATTCCCCACGTACTGTGTTTTATCAAATTTACACGTTTCAAAAATCCAATCGGGTAGTGTTGAACGAAAAATGTCACGGCAAAATAGGACTTCATAATACAGAAGCCGTGGCCCGGCCAATATGCTGACGTTGGTAGGAACACTTGAAACTCGATTTTCACCGTTCCCGTGGAGTGGTGAAATTTATAAGTAGCCCGGGTTTGTTATACCGACAGGTTAGTGGTGGTTTTGAAAAAGTGATTTGTTATTTGTGGCAAATGTGTGACAAAATGGATTGTCTAAACTTGTGGAACTGCACCGCATTGCATACATACTCCATGATTATATTATACTGCTGAGCATGAGGTCCTGGGTTCGAATCCCGGGTCGAGCAAAGTGTTATTGGGTTTTCCATCTGGATTTTCTCAGGAGAAGCTCAGTGTCTGGATTTGTGCTCGGTTGATGGCAATAGGCTTGCCCCCTGTTACATGACTAACATAACTGGCAAAATGTATGCTTTAGGTAAATCTGTGAAGTGAAATTAAATAAAATTGTTTATTCTGTAAATAGGATATCCGAATCACTTTTACACGTCAGATTATAAAAAAAACAAGCTAGATGAGTTCGTCGTTTCTTATGTGACTATTCTGAAAATAAAAGCCTAAACAAACTCAGAGGTCGCAGTCTCTTTTAAAGTCCAGACATAATCTTGGTCAGGCCATAAATATGAAGACCATTTAGATTAGTGTCTGAAATGGTCTTTTGACGAAAGAACCACACAGATACCTTACCTGTGCCTAAGTCTTCGGGGAATGCAGGTGAATACAGGTGTTATGTAATTAGTTTTTAATTAATTTTGAACTCGGTAAGTCGGTACTAAGGGAGCTGAAGATGTGCCCTTGAATTGATAAAATTGTATTGCGTTATAATTTTCGGAACACCAAGAAAAAAGTCTAGAGTAATTTTAGAAATTAAAATGATTGAGAATATTGTAATTCTGGAAGGGAATGTTAAGGACTTTTATTGTTATTTTATTTGTTTATTTTTTATAAACTGTGTGCCTGGATATTGAACATTGTAAATTAATTTTATATTTCTTATTAAATTTGGTAATTAAATTAAATTATTAGGTAGGTATTAGTGACATGTATTTGTGTGGAACTAATTTAATCCTATTTTTAACTTGTTTTTGTTATAATTATTTGTGTAGGTATCTTTGTAAAACATTCACACACAATGTAAATATATTATTGTCATTGAATAAATGAAATGAAGAATACGTTTTAAATTGTTTCATAATGATTCGAAACTTTTGCTAGATCGTTCTCTAACTGAGTTTGTGTACAAAATAGTTTAATTTGTTTTCTTATTTTATTTGACTAAGCTTTTTGAGTAAGTAATGGATTTTATCTAAATAAATAAAGTTTCGTTCTTTGTTTCAATTTAAAACTATTTTGTTTATATTGTATTAGGCTTTATTCATTTCATCACTAGCGAAAAAAACTTATGCTGGTCTTTTTCTTTGAGAGATAACCTTCAAGGTAAAAAAGACAGAGAAATCAATTGGTAAGCAATTTGACTCATCATTCTTCTGCCCCTATCCCAATTTATTTGGGGTCCACCCAACATGTTTTTTAACCGACTTCAAAAAAAGGAGGAGGTTCTCAATTTGGATGTTTATATTTTTATTTATGTATGTTCGGGCATAACTAATAATGTCCCACTTTGGAGTGTCTGGTCTTAAGAAGTCCCATGTAATAGGGCACAAGCCTATTGCCATCAACCGGGCACAAATCCAGACTTCGGGGTGCTACTGAAAAATTCCTGATGGAAAAACTCAATAACACTTTTCTAGATCTGGGAACCAAACCCAATTCTAAGCATATATAATAATTTTACAAATGGAATATCATAAAAAGGGCTTCAGTACTTGCGTAAACATTTTGTCGGAAGAAACTCTAAGATCGCTTTGCATTTCGCGCGCTCTGCGATACCATCTGCAGTATGCAACGTGACATATAACGTAGTGGACTTGTTTACACGTAACATAAAAACGTCACGCTATCATGCAACCTGAATATCGTCGCCGTGCAGTGAAAACTTCGTACAGAAAAAAATATAATTGTTTTACTTTTTCTTTATTTGTTGTATATGAAACCTCCTAACCCTTTAACGGTCATAATGATTTAGCAATCGGACAACATATTAGTATTATTTAATAGGTAGTAGAAAACGAAAAATCATTAAAAAAAAATTATTTAATCAGTGATTGATAAGTCTTTAAATAGCCTTTGTAAAACCATAGAATACCTACTTGGAACGCATTTTTTTTATTTTTGAGCTGTAAAATACGGTGGTAAGAATATTCTCTACGCCTTATAAAGAGCTAATGCATATTTAGAACAAACACGCACAGCTCTAAGATGCTTCTAATTATGAGAATGACAACGTCGTAACTTTTTTGTCAATTTTATTTCCCCTGTTAAATAACATTTATTACAATAACGAGGTTTTCATTGCACGGCCACGATAATGTAGAATATTTTAACCAACTTCAATCAAAGGAGGAGGTTCGCTGTTCGTTGAGATCTTTTTTAAAATTATCTAATCTTTCCTAAAGTTTGTAGAAAGATTAGCATGACTAGAAGAGTAAAACGAAATACCCCCACCGCCCATTTGGACGAGGAAAGTGCAAATTGAGATTTTCTGTATTTTTCTGTATGTAGATCCCGGCTGTCATTCGTGAATCTTTGACAGTCATTACGGGTCGTTAGAAGCCCGAAAGTCTGACAACCAGTCTTACCATGGGGTATCGTATTCTCCAGTTACTGGATTGTGGAGGTCAGATAGGCAGTCGCTCCATGTAAAATACGGTATTCAGCTGCATCCGGTTAGACTGGAAGCCAACCCCAACATAGTTGGGAAAAGGCTAGGCAGATTGATTGAATACATACCCGCCAAAAAAAGTTAATATGCAGTACATTGTAAACACTTCCGTTTATACATCATGAGCTTCACATAAAAGGTACATACATACAAATATATTAACACCAAGCAAAAAACGCACCAATAAATTAATATTACTTTTTTCGGCGCCACACAGCGTTTTTCCGTGATGGCAATCGGGATTTTTTTTTTGCCTTATTTACGGAGAGATCGCTTCCCGCTGTGTTACAGCAGTCATGGTTGTGCAGCACTATAAATATCCCCTCCGGAAACATGACAAACAATTGTATTGTGGACAAAAATAAACAGCGATTCGACGAAATGCCTTCCATCGATAGTGTTGGGTACGACTGAATACAAGTACCTTACACGTGATTGTGAGTTTGTGTGTGTGTGTCAATGGCGTTGTGTTTATTTGTGTCAGTGAATTGTAATAGTAACATATGAATGGCTACTTAAAGTGCTGTTATTTTACGTGTTGTCGCTATAATTATTCATTGATTGAATATGAGGTGACATAGGTAGATCCAATAAGACGAGCTAGATTATTTATTAAGTTAAATCGTTAAGTATGATTTTTAATTATTTCTTAAAAACATGACGGTACACAGTTAGCTCAAGATAAAAGTCTACGAGCTTGCTACGGCGTAGCGGTCGTGCTATGCAAGCTACGGTGACGTAGTAAATCATTAATTGAATATTGTGTATATCTAAACATTTGTATACTGCATAGTTAACGTCTTTTAAATTACTCAATTCTTACTTATTTTGTGTCAATCTAGTCCTGATCTTTCCTTTCTATGTTGAGATACAATACAATCTACTTACAAACAGATAAAACAGGACACACATAATTGCTAACACACATCACGCCTCCCTTCATTCAAAACACATATTACCGAACAATCACTTCACGTAGACGTCGCGCGATGACTTGTAATAGACGTCGTGTGGGCGGACATGCCCACCGGTGGGCTATGAACGTGCCCGCTCTCTCGTTGATTGCATTTATTCTATGACGGGGGCCCATCTAGGGTCGAAGCTCGGCTGGCATAATGACGTGCCCCAGGCGAACAGTGCGATCAGAAATTCCCTTGTTAATAGATTTCTGAGAGTCGATTCATGTCAATTATGTTTGGACGTTCGGAGCCTGGGCTTACTAGAAAATCAATTCGGGTATTGTTCTTTTTGTTGCGTTATTTTTTATCTGGGGTAGGCTTTGTGGAGCCAAATTAGTTTCAATAATATGTATTACGTAATCATTCGGTTCAATAAAGACATTTTATTTTAGTGGATTGAGAATCTAGCAAGCTTGTTGGTTTGTGTAGCAAAATAGTTACAATCAACGGTGCGGCACATCAGTGTTGTCGATTTGATATTGACAGTGCCTTTAAGTCGTTGCAGTAAGGGTGATTTTCGTTGTTCAAGTGTTACTACTGTTATGTGGTGAGCTGTCCCTAAGTGCTCTCTAAACTTTTGCATCAAGAATATTGGCGAGAGTTTTTGGTTATATTACAGTCTAAGTTTGATATAGTCGTAGGTAGTTTATTTTATATAAAAAAGCGATATTATTCAAACATTATAATAAATATGTATGATTTAATAAGTTCAAAAATAGATAAACGAAATATAGATTGAGCTTATTTTAAAATCTGACCCAAAGTCTATACAAAGGGTAAAAACATCGATAGTAAACAAAGATTAAGATAAGTATTAAATTAGATTTAAGTACCAACTTCCTCTAAACTTAATTTAATACCAGTTAGCTTTATCCAGTTAATTAGTTTTCTGGTACTTTTCGTTAAATGAGGCCGAAAATTTCGGTACCTACCTACTAATTATATCGGGCCTCCGATATTACTGGAATATTGAAGCGAAAAACAGTTAATAATTAGGTACCTGCCGCTTATTATTAAAATGATCGATTTTAAGCCTGCGTACCTATAAATAATGTAAGGACTTTGGATTATGTATCCTTGATTGTGTTGTTACTATCATCAATTGTATATTATACGAGTTGTTATTGTATATATATTTCATGTACAAGTCGGTAATTATCATATCGACCTTTTCCTCCTTCTTATTTCTTTATTAAAAACATTTCACTATCTATATATATACGTATATAAAAATTAATCCCTATTTCTCTTGGTCACGGCATCACGCGTGAACGGCTGGACCGATTTCACTAATTCTTTTTTTGTGTATTTTTTATTGTCAGGAGAAGGTTCTTATGAAATAAAAAAAATAGAAGTAGTGCGGAAAGTAGATTGCACCCGTGCAAAACATGGGCGGGTCTCTAGTAATTTATAAACGTTGCATAAAGTTAAGATAAATCAAGCTTAAACGTCAAAAAAATTATAATTACACTGACTTAATCATTACTTAATTTTAAGCAACGGGTTAAAAATAAGTATATAAATTCAATGTCGTTAGTTTACTGAAAAAATAAAGAATGCCAAATAAGTTTACAAAGTGAAATAAAATGTCAAAATTGGTTGCACGCGTGGTTCCACCCGTGCCTGCAAGAAACTGCATTACCCGCAGTTCCTTTGTTTAACCTCTGTATTTTATATCATACAATTTTACACACACTTCTTAACAAGCAAAGTTTATGATATACATCTTATACGTTTGTACCCTTGAGATTTTTAAGTTTCAACGAAACTTAAAACTCGTGCGGGGTCATTCGGTATCTCAAGTTCCCGCGGGTACTAACTTACCTAAGCGGTCGAGTTAAAAAATAGCCCATTTCTTTTTTCTTTTCTTCTCTGTAGTTCTTTCAGTTACTCCGTTGAGACGTGGGGAGTAAGGGTTCTTGTGGAAGTTCGTTTGTCAGGGGAATTATATTCGATTGTCATTTTTATTTAATTTGAGGAAAGTGATCCAGTTTTATAAGAAAAGTAGGTCTCAATATACAACGTGCAACGCTAAATGCGCAAAACCTGAAAATAGTTTGATCAGAATAACGAGCCAAATCAATTGAACCACTTTTTAATAGGTCACATTTTTCAAAAATCTTGATTGAAACGTTGTCGTATTTATTAATACGTTAAGCTATCACATGCGCAAACCCGCCAAAATAGGTAAACAAATACAAACTGTTGTCGACCAATTAAAATTTTCTCATACGCGGGATAATGATAGCTTTATTTCAATGCAAATACGAATCTTACGAACTAAAACAGCACATAAAACCTTAACAATTTTTTTAATTATTTTTTTCTCTCTGAAATAGGTCAATTGAATTAAAAATCAGTTGGGGTGTCTGAGGTTTCGCGCATTTAACGTTACACGTTGTATAACCATAAGTGATATAATAGACGATATTTTAGTACAAAACTAAACTAGAAATATAAATCAAGGAACCATAACTAACCGTTCCAGTAGCACATCAAGTTTTTGAAAAGGTTCGGCTTTGTACCGTCCTTTCATAGTTAATTTAACCTTTGACTTTGTATCACTGTGAAAATCACACGTCGTCATCGTTTCATGTCTTTATTCTCGTAACAATAAAGTTGCTGCAGGGTAACTGATAGCATAATCATAATAATTATGACCTATAATGTTCCTACTGCTGGAACACAGGCCTCCTCTCTTCGAACGGGAGTGGGCTGTAATCCACCACGCGGGCCCAGTGCAGGTTGGCAGATGTCACTTCGAACTTTTGGTTCTAGGACGTGCTGGTTTTCCCACGATGTAAAGCGCCAACTTGGGTTAGAACCCACGACCTACAACTATAACTAATAAGTATGTCAAAATGACAGTGATCTTTATTCTCATTATTATAAGGTTGCTGTTGGGGTCCGGGTGTCAAAGGATAAACAACTATGAAAAGACTATAAAGGTTCGTGTCAGTCTTTTTCTAAAGCCCGTTGTGATTATGGGCCACCCCTTACTTTTCTTTTTCGTGTGGTTAGTGACTAACCTGGTGTCAGAGTTCTTATACCGCCCATGGGCCTCTGACTTAGCTTCACATGTTGTCGAGAAATATCTCTCAGGCATGCTGGTTTCCTCACGATGTTTTCCTTTACCGTTTATGAAGCGAGTGATAATTATACAATATGCACATGAATTCGAAATGTTGTCAGTCCGACGGTCACACCACAAGGCTATCACTGCTCTATTGGGTACCTAATGCAAAAAGTTCACTAACGATAAAGGTAAACAAACACACTCCTCTAAAAACCAACATCGACACTCGTCAGCAAAAAGCAATTCCTTTTAAACGAAAGCTCCTTACAAATAATTAACTAACCAATAAAAGGTTTCACATAACAAAGCGAATAGCACTCAATGCAGTACCAATACCTCTTTATTTTGAAAACACCAATAAACTGGGAACCATTAGGTACCGGGTTTTATTTTATTTACTTCTCAAACAGCTTAAGTGGACGTATAAAGTGTGGGAAATGCCAAACGGTAGGTATTGTAGATGCCGTAGGTGATTTGTAGCAAATTAAAGCAGCAGTAGGAGGGGACTACCCCTCCATGAGATTAATATTATGTTAAGGGGATAGGTGGTAGTGTCCCTCCATCCATGATGCAACTTTCTTGAACAGAGACAATATAATCGCACCGTGGAAATCAGTCTGTAAGCCTGATTTACTCGATACTATTCAATTACCTGTAGCATACTTTAACATGAAGCAACAAAAAAAGTTCCACTGTCTAAACAGTATTTAGACAGTGTGAGTACTTTGTACCTACTATAAAGCTACCATATACTAGGTACGTCTTTCATTGACTTGAATGGCCCTGGCGGCTGAGGGTTTGTCATGCTCACTCTTATATCTCGCTGACGGTGGCGTGTGTCTCGGATCATTTAGCTCCCTTCAAAATGGTTGAGCTGAATGGTGCTAATTCATGCGTCATGCTCGTGAACGGGCACTGTCAGTAGGAACTAGTCATCTCTTAGCTGCCACGGCTTATTTGATTTTTTTTTTTTATTGTTTTATTTTTTCTACGGACGCTTTTAACGTTCTACATTGTTCAACATGAATGATGAGAGATAAAAGAGTGTCCGTGAAGTTTCTTGCCCGTTCTTCTCCATAGGTACCTACTACACTTTGGAATGGGCAACTAGCTTCATCTTTCTGAAAGACCGACCCCTTGACAATAATAAATAGTTTGAGTTTGAGATGATACAAGTAATTTTTTGCTTTCAATTTTATCGTACGGAACAGGCAAAAAACTAGCGCCGTGTAAATTGGGCTTTAGACTACTCGCGGTTAATCTTTGTGTACACTAGTTAATAGTGTCAGGGGGAGAGTACAAAGCAAACTATTTTTCCAATCAGTACACAGACCTCCCTTCAATTTTCAATGGCATTAGTTAATAAAACAGGATTCTATCTCGATAATTCACCAAATTAACAAGGTTTTAGTAAAAGTGTTACTTCACAAATTAATTTATTTTAATTTGCGCCACAGAAGCGTACCTACGTTACCTTCTGTGCATATTGATTTACTTTTGAGCGGTGTGTGATGTGCGAAGTATCTATTTGACGAGTCCTCAAATGTGGTTGTATGTAATTAACGGGAGCTTCCTGCGCGCAATCGGGATTATGATCCACATTTTTCATGTGCATTGTCGCGCGAATTTCAAATAATGTGATATTAATTTTATGGACAAAATTTGTGCAGATAAAATGAGAACTTAATGCGGAATGGATAAATTCGAAATTATTCAGATGCTAGATTTCTTTAAAAATATGAAAAGTATGCTTTAAACTTTCTCCTTTTAATCTAAAAACTTGGTTGCGTCCACTTGAATATCTCACTTATTAACAAAAACACTCCCCACCCAATTTTTTTTAACATTTGATCACACACCCTCTTCCATTCATCAATTTCCAATGCACGTATTTAAAAAAACTTATAACATCCAACAGTAAAAGTATACTTATGGATATACGAACACGTTTACAAGAGAAACACACTCTTTACACTAATTATTGTTGGTTGTTAAATATCTATACCATATTGCATTAATGGTGCATGTTGTGTTAGCCTGTAAGTAATTGTTGCACTTATAAACGTACTATTTAGGAAATTATTTTAAACTAGCAGTGCCTCGCGGTTTCACTCGCATAAAAAAAGTCTAGAAAATTTCAGTAGGATTTGGATGAAGTTTCAGTAAATTTCATCCAAATCCGTTCAGTAGTTTTTGCGTGAATACATCCATCCATTCATCCTCATAAACTTTTGCGTTTATAATATTAGTAGGTTGTATTGTGTAACCTAAATAAATATTCTCTTTACAGATCCAGTTACAGTTTCTATTCCATTATCCGCCTTAGTACTTCGTGTAATCCTGATGATCGAGCTGAAGCCGCGCCCTGTGATATTCCGTATGACCGGGCACACGGGATTGTGGATGACATAATGCGTCCCCTAAAACGCTCGCTGGATTTGAATGCATTAACTCGTTGAAAACTAAAACAGATTGAACTAATTTTGATCGTAGTTCATTGTGTACTGATCTATGTTAGACAGGGGAGAGAAATAATGACCAGATAGATGATAAGTAAAACACAAAGGGAGGTCAAAATTTACTTTTCACTTTCCAGCCAGCAACATTTTTCAGTCACGAAAAATATCTTATTAGAAACTTTTTGTTGAAAAATAAACATAAACCACTGCTCAAGAAAATGGTTCCACGAATGTTATGAATTTAATCTGTAAGTTCTAAGTCTATTGATATAAAACGTTTCTAGCTTTACCTAATGCTACCATTATAATATTATCGACCCAAAGTTATAATATAAAAAAAATATTTAACCTTCTTAAAATCCGCCTATCAAGATTTTCGTACTTAAAAAAGAAAATTTCTCACGAAAATAAACACTTAATGTTAGGAGGTACATAAAAAATCCATTCCACTTTGCCAAGTTCAGAGAAGTTAAATTTAAAATCAACTGCCAACATTCCTCCAGTGAAATCAAATTATTTTTGCCACCGTGAAAAATGGGAAAACATTTTTTTCTTCTTTTGATGTAAGAAAACATTTTGTCCAATATTTTGGGTAAACATCAATTTGGCGTAATGACCTGTTCGGCGTATAATGTTGTCTAATGATTTAAATAATGTTCCAAATTCAAATAAAATCGGTTGGGTCGTGTTTGGGTCTCATTAGTAACAGTTTAGTAACACAAAGGTTTGGTTCACAATGAACTCGGCACGCTATGGCATGATGGGAGATCGTATTATGAGAACTTTAATTATATCAGTTAACAGCTTTTCTAAGGACTATTATATATTTGGAAACGTGATTTCAAGGAAAACAGAAACGTCAATATAACTGAGGTGAAGCATGTGAGGTTTCTATTTATACTCGTGAAGTCGTGTTACATAGTATATTTTATGATATGACAAAATTAGGCTCGATATAGAATGGGACGTCAATGCCGAAAGTTTCCGAGACGAAAAGAAACGTGGCTGAGAATGAAACGTCGTTCAACATGAATACAATTTTATAAAATTCAATCTCAATATCCAGCCTAAAGTTTATCACTAAACGTGGCTTTAAACACGCTAAACGTCGCGTCAAAGTTACTTCTTTAATAAGTTTCACGATAACGAAACTCCAGACAAGATTAGTTACGTGTTGACGCATAAACTGTGAACGATTTCCACATATTTCTCTAGTCTATAAAAATCTTGCTTTGTGGCTTGGCAAGGAAATAAAGATTGAAGGCACAATAAAACAAGAAAGACTCGTGTTGTGCGTTGAATAGGAATCTTATTGTAATATTTGATATTGGAATTACAATTTAGTGAAAAATTGTTATGACGTGTTCTTGGAAAGAAAATGGGACAAAGAGTGATGAGTTTTTACGCGTTGTTGCTGCAGACTAATCACAAGTGTGACAGATCATTGATAACACATTGACACTCGTTCTGTGATGTCATCATTAAAGAATTTTTGTCCAAAGGATATGAAGCAACGAGTTTAACAAATGTAAAGTTTATCCGAGTATTCAAATTAAAATTACAAATTCAAAGCAATGAAATCGAATTTTAAAATTCGAAACCCAAAAGTTGAAAGCTCACATGACTATTATATTGAACTTAAAACGGGCCAATCGGAGCGTAAAATGTTCTTACAAACAGGATTTTGTAGAACGCCGATTGGTGGATTTCCAGTAGACCTAGCATTTCAAAAACGCATTGGGGAATGTAAAGTGGCGTGATATAGTTTAGATTGTGCTCTAGATTTGCGTTCTTCAACGCAGTCGGTAGCCATTTGGCTTCATCCAGGGTGAACGAGCGGTGACTAGGGCGGTAGCGGGCGCGGTGGCGGACGCGACTATGTGGCCACAATGCATCGCGAGTTATTGTAGTGAACAGTAGAGGCTAAAGTCTGATTTACACGGTGCAGTTTAATTTTTCTGTGGCATAACATAAGTTGAAAAAACAATTAAAGTAACTTTAATTGTTTCTTCAACTTATGTTATGCCTTCCAATACCTTCTTATTATCTAAACAGTGCTTAGACAATACAAGTCATTTACTGCTTCAATTTTATTGTATGCCACAGGCAAAAAACTTGCATCGTGTAAACGGGGCGAAAGCCCCGATAATGATTAATGATGATTTCTATTAATCGTAAAACAATAGACGATCGCTCGCTACCTAAGTCGCTCGGTGCCGTCGAACTAGACGCCCGCCGACACTTCACTATGAACGCATTCGAATGTTTCATTATGTGTTTTGGCTAGCTTTTTCCCGCGGATTCGCCCACGTAGAAGTCGCAAATTATCCCACGGGAACATGCTCCCGGGATAAAAAATCCATGTCCTAACCCAAGTCTGTTCAGCCGTTTAAGAGTGAAAAGGTAACAGACAGAGAGACAGGCATAATTACTTTCGCATTTTTAATATTAGCATGGATAGTGCCTTCATCCGCGCAAGCTGCTCACCCTGTTCCAGGCCTTAGTTTTCAGGTCGCTGCAACTGCGCGTGGTTATATTTGCATGGTCGTAATAAAGCAATAAAATGTTTTTCGCGTGGCTGAGAGCTCATTTCATACAGCTAGTCTTGAACGAGTTAAGCCTCTATAGAAGGCGTTTGTTTTGTTTTATAGCTGGTTTTTAGATGCCAGATGTTTTGATGCAGAAAGTTTAACGAGTTTAACAAACTACTACTATAAGTCTTTTTATATGCACGTGTTTTTGTGACAAATAAACCAATTTTTCTTTTATTTATTTTTTGTTTATTGTGCAACTTGTTCAAATCATTTTTGTATTATTTGCTCTAAGCTGTTTGTCTTATTGCAATGACATCATTGCGTCATTATTATTTTTTATTGTTTGTTAAGGGGGCGCCTAATGGTCCACTAGCACCACTAGATCGTATTTTGTTGCTTCGTGTCTCAATGTGAAACTATAAAAGGGATTAAAAAAATCTAGACACACTTACCAAGGATCCTTACTAGCCGTTATTCATAATTCCTTCTCGGACACGAGATAATATTTTTTAAGTGAAAACTTTTTTAGGTGCGTTGGGAATTTTTGAAATGGGACTAAACTAGTGATTTTGCGACACCATGACGACACCTCATTTTTGTAAACGCGGTTGTGAGCTTT
Organism: Agrochola litura; assembly: GCA_949152395.1. Lineage (NCBI taxonomy): Eukaryota > Metazoa > Arthropoda > Insecta > Lepidoptera > Noctuidae > Agrochola > Agrochola litura. Next base: position 12,937,790 of record OX424505.1, on the reverse strand, counting down.
ACTTATATTACGTTACGGATCAATGTTCTATATAAGTATTTTTACTTTAAAGGTTTCGGTTTTTTTTTTTTGTAAACGCTATTGTACTCTTTATTTAGATAAGGTTACGGACCAATGTTCTATTCAAGTATTTTTCTTCCACCAAGGCGATCTTGTTCAAGTTTTCACTTCTGTCGGCACTCCCGGAGTGTCACCACTTTTTATTTAAAGGAGTTGCGCTAGTGGACCATTGGGCGCCATCTTAAAGACTAGGGTTTACTTATGAACGTTGCCGAGACGTTCAAACGTCAAAATTTTTATGGTTAGCACTGTAATCTTTTATTTTTGTTTGCCTATATTGTGTCCGACTGCTGGGCAAAGGTCTCTCCTTTTTTCTTTCAAACCTCTCTGTCTTGTGCGATCTCTGGCTATGTTGACCCTGAAAACATGATCAGATCTTCACACCACCTTCTACCTCAACGGTGATGTCCTCTTGCTTATATTTATCTCAAGTTCATCATAATATATTAAAACTAAAACATCTTCGCATAACCAAAGCACTCCTATTACGTTTCGAGAACCATTAGACCCCATTCACAACCAAATTTATTTCCATTCAACTTTCATGCGGACTCCTAACCATAATGAATGGCTGTTAGCTCGCTTGCAAATCTTATGGCTATTCCGAATGCCTATAGACATGACCTAGATGCTACACGCTTAGCATTCCATTAAAATTATTGTAGACGGATTATTAAAGCATTTTTATTTATTTATTTCTTATTTTTGCCGACTATTTTACTGTTTACTTCTTATAATTTTATGCAAAAGTACATTAAATACATTATGGTTATTCTGTGCAGTTTTCTGTAAAGAATATTCAATATATATGATCCTAAAACACGGATGATTAAATGGCAAAAAGTCGAAATATAATAATCCACCAGTATAGGTACAAATCACAAGTCAACAAACTGTGATTGTCAATCCGTCCGCAAACCGTCTTTATAGCTACATTTTTTTCATTTTCATGATCATTGCATTTCCTCTTTTTTTAACCACATAACAATACATTCGGTATTACACGGGACTCAATGCCAGCGAAATGTTGAAGTTTCATACATCAATGTTCTATGTTAGAGGGTTTGGTTTACGCAGTTATTCCTTCAGGTGGACCATTGTGCGTGGGCCATGGCAGCCGTCTCGTTGGTTATTCCAACCACCCCACCTCTTTCCAGAAGTTGATTATTTCTTCAGGTTTGTTTAGAATATCTGGCCAGTCCAGTCCTCTGCCTGCCCTTCCGAGGATAACTGGTGTGAAGTTACGAGTACGCATTATTTCTATGCTACTCATTAACAGAAACACTCACTTGAGGATATATAAAGCCAGTGTTCATCAGTAAAACTTCTATGCAACGTCAATTAACAAACGAATTAAAAAGAAAAACTCTCAAATAAAACGTACTCAAACATTTTGAGAGTGCAATCCATCCAGCCTCTCAAAGCGACAGATGGAATCAGTTATCCGACGGATACAGTCCGTATGCACTCGTGTTATAACAAAAGCGTTAAGGTGTGGATACACGGGCAACTTGCATTGCTAAATTCTGAGGAATATTGGTCATCACGTAACATTGTGACGTCACGACAATATTTAGCAATTTAGGGCAATGCACGATGCCAACGTGTAGTGACTGTTGTTAAATGGCACCATATTGGGCAATTTAATAAACTGGGTAATAAACTTATTAGCAATACAGCATAAAATAATATCGAGAAATTAGACGAATCTCTTTTTAAGACGGTGAAGGAAAATATATTGTGGAATCGCGCATGTCCTAGATTCTAAGACCAGAAATTCGAAGGTATGTGTGTCATTCGCCAACTCGCACTGGGCCAGTGGTAGATAACGGACCGTTCTCTCTATATTATTATTTTTATTATGATGTTAATTTTGATGATGATGTGAGTTATATTGTTAATTTTAAATGCGTTACTGAATGAATGTTAATAATAATATAATGTTAATGTGAATGTTTTTTTTTAAACATAATATAGTAAATTTAACAAATGTAAATTTTTGATGAATAAATAAATTTAAATTGGAATTGATCTGAGACCCAACCGTGGGAAATGAAATGAAGAATGATCATTGTAGGCTAAATAAATGCTTATGATAAAGGAAATCATGGTCAACGAATCTATAAATTGCTTTATTTGCTTTTCTATAAACCTCCGGCAACAGTTGCTGTGCAATAATTGCTGATAAAATTGCCCGTGTAACCACAGCTTTATAACAAAAGCGTTACCGACGACATCCCGAGATTTTCATTATTCAGTGCCGCACATATTTACCGTTTCTTTGTCTTGGTATGCTAACGCTTGTTTCATGTATAACTTTGAACGTATGTTTGTTACGTAGATATATGTATACTTGTATGTGTAGGAATGGTGCTTATGATTGCTAAAGGGAAATGGTTTTTTTGTAGGGGAAATAATATTCTACGAGGCATCCAAGAGTTGTGTTTAAGACAGATTCTTGTGTAACAGTTCGTTCAAGGAATTACAATCACAAGTATTTTAGTCGATGTAACGTTAGTTTCATCAATATCTTATATTGAAATCTGTCATTGTTGTGATATTTTTATTATGATTATTTATACAAGGTCAAATTATTGCAGAGGAAACTTCACAGACTCGATGGTTATAGAAAAACGACGAAAAATTATTATAAAATATAAAATTTCTATTATATTTATATAATTTCTCCTTTCGCAGGTCTGCTGGAAGAAATGTCTTAAGAAATAAGCAGTAACTCTGTTCTCAAAATTTAATAGGGATGATAATAAAAAAAAACTGTTTTTGTCCGTCAGGTAGATTTTTAAAAATATTCGACACATATTTTTTCTTTTTTAACCGACTTAAAAAAAGGAGGAGGCTCTCAATTCGTCGGGATATATACATATATTTTTTATGTATGTTCCCCGATTACTCGAAGACCGCTTGACCGATTTGAAAAAATATTTTTTTGTTTGAAAGGGTATACTTTCAAATTGGTCCCATTGTCATTTGGTCACGATCTGATGATGGGATCTTGGAGAAATCGAGGGAACTCTTCAATTATTATAGGCACAAATGTAGCGATTTGGGTATTTTTGATGAGCAGTTGACATAAGGCTATTGTAACTTAGATAAATTACAAACCAAATCACTAAAAAGTAAAAAAAAATACTTTTTTACAAAAAATACAACCGACTTCCAAACTACAAAGTGAAAAATAACTTAAATTTCGGAAGTCGGTGTCTTTGCATCAGTATTTTAGTTTTTTGACACCGACTTAAAAAAGTTTTTTTTTAACGTAATCAAAAGATTACGGCTATACATTGAGTTAAAATATGTCATGAAGTCAACTATTAAAAAAAAACACACATTTCACATTAACGTAGATTTTATACTTACTTGTGACGTAGCGACCCTCACTCCTCAAGTTTTATGCGTTTTGTCTAAGTAATATTTTATTAATATGATAAAGCAAAAAATACGTGGCTAGTATTTTTTTATTATCTGAATGACGTACTAAATTGAATTTTCTTTTTTCGTACCCAGGAATCATCCCTATTATCTGGTATCTGTATCTATTTTACTGTATGTACATAAATAATTAAAAATTTTATAAACTCATAATTTTAAGTAACTTCTTTTGATAACGGAATCAACAGCCGCTTGTAGAATTACCTACTTGAAACCATAAGATTATTATTTTTTGTTTTATCGTCATTAGACATATCACGTCATCACGTCTCCGAAGTTTCGCTAGCTAATTTATTTGACCTTGTATAGATTTCACTGACTTATTAGTGAGTTAAAAACAAATACTTTAATATGAAGCATATGCTCATACGCTCATCTCACAATACTCCAGACATACTCACAAGATTTTGCTCCATTCGTCCCCGAACACATCACCAGCCAAATCATATCCAATTAGGGATATTTTTTATGAATGTGTAGGGATTTTCGATGAGGGTGTACCGCGCCGGCGGCAAGCTGCAAGTTAAAATAAAATAAACACACATCGGCCCATAAATTATCGCGGTACGTTTAAAATTAATTTGTGTAAAATATTCGAGCACTAGTTACAATTTATTTACCATGTCATGTCGTGTAAACGTGTTTAATTTATAACTCCATACTTAAAATTTTATCATCTCTTCATAATGATTTATTTAGAGTTAAACAAGCTGGAAATAATAATAATTCTTAGTCACGTAATATAAAATTCAAATTGCAGACCATCCTATTCAAGTCCAAACATCAGTTTAAAACAATTTATAATTGATTGAATTCAATTTGGTTGTGTTAGACAAGGCGCTACGGATTGTCGATGTAGTCATTCGTATGCTGGGCTCGTAGCACCTCGTAGATCCTCGTAGCTCCTCGTAGCGCCTCGTAGCCTCGTAGCCGACACGCGTCACGGGCGCGCTTGAACGTCAGTTCTGTCGCCTCGGGCATTCCTAGTACCCTTTTGTGTAAATGTCGAATTTATTTCACTTGAATTGTTAATCAATAAGTTGAATAAATGTGTTCTGCAGTAATGGGGATAATTGAAAATGAACGTGTTGTGAATACACAGGAGAGGGGTTAATGCAATCTTGCGATATTCAAATTTTAGCAAATTATTTTAAATATAGTAATATTAAATTCACACAAATTATATTATACTTTAATAATACTAGCCTGTTATTGTTCCACTGGAGGGCAAAAGCCTCTTCTCATACAGAGAAGGCACGAGCATTGATCAGCACGCTTGCTCAAGATGGGTTGGCAATTTCAGATATAACAATTCACGATGTTTTCCTTCACCTATGCCAGTGATGTTCAAGATAAACTTAGAAAGTGCATATGACTTGAAAAAGTCATATTGGTACTTGCCCGGAATTTGAACCCACACCTTCGTGCATGCGGCTTTAACTACTGGGCCATAACGACTGACATAATAATTATACTTTAAGCATTTCAATACTTATTTTTATTCAGCTACAGCCCATGTGCCTGACGGAATTTCCCATCGCCAAAAATGACGAAATTCTATACAAACTTTCATCTCCACTCAAAGGATGAATTTTCAAAAATCCTTCCATGATGGATGGCACTTTCGTTATACTAAGGAAGTCTTGTGGAAAATTTCATACTTCTAGTTCTAGACCCAGCAGTGTTTAAGCTATGCATTGTCTGAGTCAAAGAGTGAATTATTTTTTATTTTTTTGGATTTTAATGGATTTTTATTAAGTAGGTGACCTGACAAATGTGGTGCTGTCAAAATTTAAAAATGGTCGTGATTTCTTACAAAAATCCAATAAAAAAGCACTTACAGTTTTTCCGAATTTTATAATCTTCCGGGCAAATTTTCCAATATTTCTTTTTATACAAACTTAATTCAGATTATTAAAGCATTTTAAAATAAAAAATAGTCAAATCGGTTCAGCCGTTTTGTAATGATGCGTTTACCAACGAATAGCATTTAATTTTTATTGTGATCTAGCTGCCCGCCCCAGTTTTGCACGGGCAGCACCAGTACTCATCTACGGTGCATCTACCTATCTACCCTACCTAGACCTACCTACCTACCTAGTTGACCCGACAGACATCTTTTGTTTCTTTTGGTTTTAGAACAGTTTGTATTGGTAAAAGAAAAGTGTGTTTTTTACGTTTTTCCGGGCAATTTTTCCAAATTTTCTCTTCATACGAACCTTCCACGAACTTCAAAGAATATTTTTTTTAATGCTTTGTTGGTCCAGCGATTCTCGAGTTTTGCGCGTAGTAACACAGTTAGTGAATCATTTTTATTTACATGTCTTTATAGACAGATGTAGAAGATCCAGCTAGAATTTGATAATCCACTTCAGAGTCAGATTTAATAGATTTCTAAAACTTTATAATTAAAAGAAAAACAACAGCCAATCAAAGCACTCCACATAATAATTATGAAACGTAACTACAGATTAGTCTGAATAGTCATTCTGAAACTGATCAGAACATCGATATTCATTTAAAAAAAACTCTAAAATAAAACCGTCCTTTCTACTATCCACCTAAACCAAACCAATTTGAAATTTTCGTACTCAAATCTAAAGCCTAAACTGCCCAATCAGCAAGTCAGTCGGGATAATCTAAATTGGGCAAACAAAATCGTCCAACCGGTTGTTTTACTGGTAATAACTGTATGCTGGCGTGCCAAGAGTTTGGCAACGCGGCAACATTTGTCTGACTGTCAGGAGTCATAACTTACTGTCTTCTTGTTATCAAATCTATCAAGAGATGAATATAAATGTTATGATTCTTAGGGTTGCTTGATGGCTAAAACGGAACACTTATAATTTCGTCATGTCCGTCACTGTCTCGACGTGCTTGAGGCGTGGTCCCACACGTTCTTGAGCAGTTTTCGATATATGGTTTTAGAAAATAACTACTACAAATGCCTAGGCTTTTCAACTGTTTCGTTTTTGTGTCATAAAGCATCAGTAGGTATGCCCTTTGCGATCATTTAAGGTGTTGCTTCTTGAATGGTCAAACCTAAGTTTTCTGGACTATATAGTTATTTATTATGGTAGTACCTTAGGCCAGAAGGCATTAAATAATGTCTCCCGGTTCACATCTCCATTGAAACCTTTAATTTATATCCTCGCAGTTACATAAAAAACATTCTTTCTAGCAAAATAATATCGAACTCGCAATACATAATATTTGCTCTCCAATGAAATATTAATGGTTGTAGCAAGAGCAGCACAGTCGCACATGTCATAAGCGTCTGATCATTTCATTTTCAATTAATGCCACGTTTGAGTTCGACACGGTAATCACGAAGAGCTACGATTTCGGACGGACGGATGCGAATTATTTTGTGATGACTTTTGAAATTGTGTTTTCAAACATTTCACACTTATTTTATATATACAATATTGACGGTTAAGAACTTCTTATTGAGAGTATCTTTGTTTGTTTTAACCTTCTAAGTATATTACAGAGAAATACTGATTCGGTGATTGGGTAATTTTAATGATGCCCTTAAAATGTGGTAGGTATCTTAAGAGTGTTCATCCAAAAAGTTGGCAACGTCCGAATTAACTGTCAAATATTCACCTGTTTTAATTAATTTGGCAATATTACTGTATATAAATAAGAAATATGTCTAACTAGTGAACTAGAATATTAATTATGAATTACAATTATAACATTGAATTTGATGTTGTAACCGTTTTAGGTTTAAAAAAAGGCATTTTGAAAGTTACCAAATTTTTTTTTACATCTAAAACTAAATATTCGGAGTTACAATATTAATTATTGCATTTTATAATCAATATTTTAGTTCACTAGTTAGCCATATTTCTTATTTTCATACAGTAATATTGCCAAATTAATCAAAACTGCGAAATATTTAACAGCTATTTGCAACGTTGCCCACTTTCTATATAAACGCACTTAAAGTTGGTATTCTTAAAAGAATTGACCCTTGGGAATAAAAAAGATTTGAGACAGAGGACAGTGATGTGTTCATTGGATGATCAATTCAGCGGGTTGACATTCAAATAATATGAAACAATTATTTTTGTCTCAATTCTTTTATAAATCAATGTTTGAATCAGGATTGTGGCACGTGGATTAGTGCAGTTTGAAGTACAGGTAATGGAACATATATCACTACATTTCGATATGAAAATCACACCGCACACTGGTACATTGATTACGTCAGCCGTTCATCACAATAACCTATTTTACTTCAGTGACTACATTGTCTTCATTATGCACTCGACTGATATGCAGATAACAGGAATATTATGGCATTGATGTGGACACAAAGGGTTAAAATATGAATCTAAATGTCCTAGTTTCTGCGCATTAGGTTAATACCCAGTAAAAAATGTTCAAGTCTGAAAAAAATCTAAAGGCAAAGTGATATCAAGAAAACGTCGAAAAAAAAAACAGTGGCACTCCGGGAGTGCCAACAGAAGGGAAAACTTGAAAAAAAATCGGCACCGCAGTAATCAACGCGTTGATGTCTTTTACTCCATGCACCGCGGTAATCAACGCGTTGATGTCTTTTACTCCACGGTGTCGGTAACAGGTCGCGAAATCAATGGTTTAGTCCACCTCAAAAATGCCCAACGCGCTTAAAGAAGTTTTCACTTCAAAAACTTGCACGTGCAGCACCGTACACGTGATAGAAGTGAAACTTCTTAAAAAATAAAGAATAAGAATGGTGTGTGAGACAGATAAGTTATATCTTCTTTCTCTCTCATGTAACAAAATGTACAAACGAGACGCGTCCTTCAAATTCTCGTCCAATTCATCGTGTCGTTTCGAATAATTATTATAAAAATAATATAAATCACTACTGTTTTTCAGTAATTCCAGAAAAGTTCTTAAGAAGGTAGTCGTTTATCATTACGCTCTTCTAAAAGCATGCCTGTTAAAGTCTGAATTTATTTGGTACATTGAATAATAATCTCAAGACATAGGAGTAATGTTACAGAGTTCCACATTAACAAATGAACAATTCAATCCACCATGTCAACCTATCGATTATTTGCAACTCAAAGTGCCTATTTATAGAGGCTCGTTCACATCATCCGACATACGTCAGGCTACCAAGCGCAGTCAAATTAAATCGACACGCGTCGTGCATGTGTGCTTATGAAAGTTAAATTCATTAATAACTCGCTCAATTTCGGCTTGTTTATTTTCACTTACAACTTTATGAAGTTTTCGAACAGTTTTTTTCTGGGTAATACGGAGATTACTTTTATTAAGGCTTTTATGTATACTTGGCATTAAATTTTAATTGAGTTTAATTTAATTAACAACGTACTACAGAATTGCTATCAATCTCATTTCTCAATATTTCAAAGAAAACTGTTATCACGTCAGCCGTAACAAATGTTTGAACGACACATTACACTTTGATTTTGTTTGAGCTTGTTCTTAACTCGCGCCTCGAACTTTCTTAACTATGCATCTACATATAATATAACGATACGTATGGATATCTTCTTTATTTATTTACCAATAAATATGGAAAACGGTTATATTTTTAAGTTGAAAAAATAAGTAACAGGAGTGGCATTTGAATCCGTGCTTAAATTGGTCTTATGCAGGCTGATTGTAATATTTATGACAAACAAATTTAAGACATATTGTATTTAGGGATTTCAATTTTATGGCATGTTATATTATGTAATATTAAGTTCGGGTAAGTTATCATTCGGACAAAATGATGAATGATGAGGACTAAAAACATTATGGCACTTTAGATTATGGATAAAAAAGTTAGGGAACACAATGGAGAACCAGGCCACACAGATTACAATATACTTGCGCAAAATTGGACTTGCACAAGTTTATATTAATGTGTGTGGGATGAATTAACATAAGTATCCCAGCCATTTGGTGTCACGTAGACTTGTGCAAGTCTAAACTTGCGCAAGTATATCTTAAGTGTATGGCTACCATAAAAACTGAGCTAGTGTTCAATTCAGAGTCCGAGTAATTTTGAATTTAAAGTATTTAATTTACTTTGAAAGGATGTTAAAAATTTATTCATTTGAGGAGGAAAATTAATAAGTTATAACTATAATAAAAAAAATAAAAAATAACTACACCAAAAAAATAAAAAATAAAATCTAACTATACAGATAATGGAACGATTAGTATTTAATGACAGCTTTAAAAATTAAAGTTCGTTTCTGCAACTCCATTCAAAATTCCATTAATTTATACCTCGGGCGACATCTTAGATAGTGATACTTTAACTAAATCAAAATTATGTTCTATAAAAAGTCTGTTTCGATATCAAAGCAAAAAAAAGTATAAAAAACGGATATCTTTCGGCCAAACCGTCCTCAAAGTAGGTAACTAACATATCTACCCACCAATCTCTATTATCTATGTAGATTAAATGTGTTTAGCTCTTTCAAAGCGTCCCTAACCGAATCTAAAAATAAATCCGAGGAAATTGTCTTCGAACACGACAGCACAACAAATGCAAATTGGTAAACAGACCGCTATATGATCTACTCGAGACTTAATGCACCATGAAATTACGTGTTTACCTACTTATCTAGTCGATAGGAAAATTGGTTTCTACATCCCGGTTGTCCATTCGATGCAGGGAAGATTGGCGTTTGACAGCAGAGAGTTTCCGCCGCGGTATTAGATGGATCAATCTGATTATACTAATTGTTCGATCTGTTTTATTAATAACAATCTGGGATTTATGAGTGTGCGTTGAGATTATTTTCTTGGGATGCGGATTAGAGATTGTGCTTGTGTCGGTTTTTCTGTTTATTTATTCATTTTGAACGATTGGGTATAGAAAGTAAAAAGAAAGAAAGAAAGAAAAATAGGTTTATTTGTCACAGAAACACGTGCATACATAAAAGACAAGAGTAATCAGAGAACAACACAAAGTACATAACAAATCACGAGCATAGAACAGAAATTACTTAGGCGGCAGCTGCACGACGTGACTGTAACAAGAAGGCTTCCACTCAGCATGATGCTGTGCTATGGGGACCCACAGCATAGCGCTGATTTTCAGTGGTCACCCGAAAAAAAAAAGATGTACGGAAATCAAGTCAGATTCAGTGGTTTTGTGATAGCGGGAAAATAACATAATTGTTTGGTTTAAAAACACGAGAAGTAAAGTGAACGTACTGATTGTATGAATATTGTTTCATAACTTACTAAAATCTTTGTGCCCATACACTTTTATTAATTTTTTGGTCCTTTATGTAAAAGAATATATAGTTAATTCATAAATCTGGAAAAGGTAGTTAATTTTTGCTTTACTTTATTGGCTCATAAATTCATGATTATACCTATACCTAAAGCATAGTAGAGTAATAACTTTCAGCTTGGTGGTTGGCTTACTGGTATTATCATCGATTTCCTCCACTGTCATCAATCACGTTACCCTATATAAAAATCGGGTACAATTAATAATTTATACTTCGTCGGCGAAGTAAGTAAAGAAAGTTCTAGGCTGTCAATTTTTTCGTTTGGTGCCTTTGAAAAATTAGTAGTCATCAAAGGTTCAGAGGGGATCATAAATTTTAGGGTGGTACTTTCGTGATTTCATTCGCTTTCCCCTTAGAACACGGGGCGAATGCGATAAATTATGCCCATCAATAATACCCAGGCAGCCTTGTGTCAACAACATTCTATACTGAAGGCATTTGTAGCTATTTATTTAGGTACCCTTCACAGCTGCGATGTGACGTCATAACTTCTGCTTGTCTTAACCATGGATTGTTTTATGCACGATAAATGATTTTACGAGCCCGAATATTAACGGCGTATTATTCAGTTACTCACAAAAGATATTTGGCAACCGCGGCAGAAATATTCATGGCAGAAATTACATCAAAGGATGTTTAAATAAGACCTATTGGGATTTATTATTATTTAATTAATATAAATTGGAAACAACAAAACCTCTTTGTGAATCCACAATCTTGTTTTTTATTAACATAACTTGAATAAATTCGTAAGAACAAGGAAACAGTGCCTAAATTAACTAATAAGACTCAAATCCGACCAGAAAACACATGTCCGAATATCATACAATATCCTATCTAACCCACATCCACTGCGGAATCCTAAAAAAGGGAGCAATGTTTATTACTTTACCCAAAATTAGTTTTCTTTTTTATTATACACTACCATAAATAAACCTGCCAAAGTTAACTAAAACCCACTCGTCCTTTTATTCCGGAAAGAAAGGAGCCTTTTACCTGCGGGAATACCTTCTATGTTTAACGAGAAAACTGGTCGCGGATCGGTTTGAAATTTCAAGTGTACGTACCCCTTTCAGGGTTCAATCGGAATAACCACAAAACATTCGGATCCTATTTCCGATTCCCGTCACAGTGCCTCCATCATGCGGGAGGTAGGGACGGGACCGAGGTGGGTAGAGCCACTTTCGATGCGTATTCAGGGAGCGTACGTGTATCGGCGTGCTGTGATCTTGTATGATTTCTATTGAGCGAAAGATTAATAACAGTGTTTAAGATTTTTCGTTCGGATTTCTGTTCGAGGATTATGTTTTGAGGATTTGGTTGTTACGGAATATTTTTATCAATGCAATTTCCTAGTAGCATCAAAATAAATTAGTGATAAATGAAACAACCACAGAAAGTTATAAAACAGAGCAACAGGGTGTAGAAACTTTCAATACGCATTCAGAAAGTATAAACACGAGTTCAAAATGATTTAATAATGTAATATTTGTACATCCAGCCTTACTGCTTTCGTTTTCAGAACAGAAATTGCACTTTTATGTCGGTACCTACTGTCATTTCGCAGATTGGAAAAATCGAAGTAAAAGTTTGATGTGAAAAATTGTCTGACCAACTGAACCAACTCATTAAATCGACTTTTAAAGTATCGAATACTGTTTTAAGCTACCAAAATATAGGCCATACAAAATTTAAGCACGTACATTCACATGAGTATCTAAAACACGAGGTTTACTTGAAATTTTGACTAAAGTATTACATAAGAAACGGTTTATTTTACTGGCGTATCCACACGGGAATCCAGTCTAGGATATTTAGAAGACTTTAGTACAAATCGAAAACAATAATATGTACCGCTGCAACTTTGATAGGCGCTTGACAGACTAAAGCGTAAATAGCCTTTGAATAAGCTGAGGCTGTAACATAAACTTTCAATTTCTTTGTAGTTCTGTATTCGAAGGGAGATTTAAGGACCAGTATTTTATCAACGTTTGATGCTGATAAATTCAAGATTTAATCATAGGGACTAGGAAGCTTTCGTTAATATAGAAACGACGTTATTACCATTATGTAAAAATATATTCGGTACCCATTTTGAGAAGCTAGGATTTATTCAGTCACGGTTTCTGGTCACAATAATTATATAGCAATAAAAACATTTTTATTGGAATTTTAGAGCAACTTTGAATAAAATAGTTCTTGACACTTACAAAAAAAAAAAACAGCGAGCCTTACAGTAGTCGCATATGATGTGTACATCTGACATCTCACCTTGGTAATAAGCAACATTAAAGCGGCGGGGCGTCGTCAAGGTCATTTCTGACGGCCAACTCTAGCACCGCGCGCGCTCTATGGTCAAATTAAATAGCACGCGCTTCCCCGGCTTCCTGTAACACACTTCCAAATCATTCCCACAGATTGCTTGAAAGCGAGGGGAAAGATATTCCACATTAAAAAAAACTGCTTTTCCCATGCGGAACTCTAAACAAACTTGTTTTACTTCAAAATTAACCTTAATAATACCTAACTATTAGTAAGTTCAAGGCTATTGTTGCGGGCGTGTAAAGCCAGTTGTGTGAGTAGGCGTGATTAAGCGACATCGTGTAAATATTTCATTAGTAAGAGGGCAGGAATCGCTTAGTTAAATTAATGGTACTTGTGGGTCAATACTGAGACTAGGCTAAGTGACGAAATAGTATTATCTAGTATTTCTAATAATACTGTGATAGGCTCTTTAAACTTTTAGACTCGACAAAAGAGAAGCATGATAAAAATATTTTATTGTATCATCAAAATATTAATCGCTTCTCTGGCAAAATCCTAGACGTGGAATTGTTAATAGATAAATATCATATGGATATCTTATGCTTTTGTGAAACCTGGTTAAGACCAGATAGGATGCTGTTTAATGTAAATAATTTTTCAGTTGCCAGTGCGTACAACAGGTCCTCAATAGGGGGTGGTACCTTGATATTATGTAATAGTTGTTTCAGACATAAGGAAAGGAAGGATATCACTGCTTGCTCTGTTGATCGCTTATGTGAGGTAGCATGTGCAGAGGTTGAAGGCCATACTTTCTTATGTGTTTATAGACCACCAGCTTCAAACTTGTCATCATTTTTAATCATTATGGAAGAAATACTAAGTAAACTTTTTAAAGATAATAAATTAGTTTTTGTTTGTGGTGACCTAAATATTGATCTATTAGTTAACTCACCTGATAAATATAAGCTTATATCATTGTTTAAATCATTCAATTTAAAATGTATATTTAATGAAGCAACTAGAATAACAGCAACCTCAGCTTCATGCATTGACAATATATTTACTAATTGTAAAATACAAGACTCATCCTTAATTAGTGGCGTTAGGTCTGACCATACTGGTCAACTTGTATCATTTGAATCAGATAAAAAGTTACGCTTAGATAAAACTATTCAGTTAAGACCTCTTACTAAAAATAAATTGAAAATGTTTAATAATAATGTTCTTAGCAATCTTTCATCAGCTAGTTTTGATTCACAAGACCCCAACATGAACTATGGTACACTACTTTCTACAGTGTGCCAAGAATTCCATAAAGCATGTCCTGTAAAAACAGTAACAATCAATACCAAACCAAAATTTAATGAATGGGCCACTCCTGGCATTAGAAAAAGCAGAGATATTTTATATAATTTATATAACGAAAAATCATTGACTTCTGATCAAGTAATTCATAATTATGTAAGAAACTATTCAAAGATATTTAAAAGAGTCTGCGCCCAAGCTTAATCTAAATTAATAAGTAACAAAATTAATAATTCTAATAATAAAATAAAAGCTGTGTGGCAGGTAATTAACAAAGAAACTGGAAACACAAAACAGCGAGATCAGAATGAATTGTCATTAAAAATTGATAATGTAACCATTTCAGATAAGTTAAAAGTTGCTGAGACACTAGAAAACTTCTTTACCAACATCCCAATAGAGGTTACGAAATCTCTCCCCTCATCATCTATACTAGCTGAATCTCTTTTAAAAGAACACTTCAGTAGAGACATTCCAAATTTTGAATTTAAGCCCATTTCAATTGTCACAATTAAAAAAGCATTTAAAAGTCTTAACATAAAAAACACTGAAGACTTATGGGGGATTTCCGTTAAGGTTCTTCAAGATATCATTGACACAATTGCCCCTGTCCTAACAGGCATATTTAATCAATGTTTAGATAGCGGTACGTTTCCTGATTTAATGAAACATAGTAAAGTAGTACCAATTTTCAAATCGGGTAGTAAGAGTGATCCCTCTAATTATAGACCAATATCTGTGCTACCAGCATTGAGTAAAATATATGAAAAAATCATGCTAGACCAGATGTTGGCACATTTTAATTCTAATGGGATTTTACATAGTCACCAGTTTGGTTTCACGAAAGGTAGGTCGACGACTGACGCAGGAGTTAAACTCATCAGTCACATTTTGGAATCCTGGGAGAAGTCCCAGGATGCAATTGGCATTTTCTGTGACCTCTCAAAGGCGTTTGACTGCGTCGACCACAATACACTGATCTGTAAATTACACCACTACGGAATTCGTGGACAAGCTGCTGATCTTGTTCTTTCCTATCTATCAAACAGGCAGCAAAAAGTAAATGTTAATGGGGCGATGTCTTCGGGGTCTCTAGTGAAAATGGGCGTGCCTCAAGGTTCAATTCTCGGCCCTTTCTTATTTCTAGTTTATATAAATGATCTTCCTTACATGATGACTAACTTATCAGATATAATTCTATTTGCTGACGACACTTCTCTTATATTTAAAATAGACAGGAAAGATACAGATGTATTACATGTCAACGATAGTCTGGCTGTACTTTCAAAATGGTTCGCAGCTAATAATCTTTTACTTAATGCGAACAAAACGAAATGTATTAGGTTCTCATTACCAAATGTACCTCAAGTAGGTCTAAATCTAAAACTTGATGGCAAAAAACTAGATGCAATAACGGAAACTATATTCTTAGGAATTACTTTAGATTCAAAATTACAATGGGGCGCCCATATTAGAACTCTTTCAGGTAGATTAAGTTCAGCTGCATATGCAGTAAGAAAAATAAGGCAGTTGACTGATATAGCCACAGCTAGGTTAGTATACTTTGCTTATTTCCACAGTATTATGTCTTATGGCGTCCTGCTGTGGGGATCGGCAGCTGACGTAGATTCAATTTTCATTTTACAAAAGAGGGCAATCCGCGCGATCTATAAAATGGGCCCTCGCGAGTCCCTTAGAGACAAATTTAAAGAAATTGATATACTGACTTTGCCTTCACTTTATATCTTAGAAAGTATTATGTATGTTCGCAAAAACTTAGGACTTTTCAAAATAAGAAGCGATTTCCATAATATAAATACACGTAGTCGACATGAAATTGTGATACCCAAATTTAGATTAACTAAAACAAGCAAGTCATTTCTTATAAACAGTATCCGCTTTTATAACAAGTTGCCAAAGTCTGTGACAGAACTTAGCGATGGGAAGTTCAAAACCCACATCAAACGTGTCCTTATCAAGAATTCATATTATAAAATTAAAGACTACGTTGAAGACAAGGAAATTTGGCAATAATTCCTTCTGCACATGTGGCTTCCCTGGTACCTCATTAACGGCATAAATAAGTAAGAGTCAATTAACTGCTTCCAAATTACCATGTTAATTTAAATCTTTATTTTTTTTTTTACATTCGCCCTTGACATATTTACTATTCTATTATTTGACATTATATACTTTTTTTTTTTTGTGGCTTTTGTGGACATGATAATTATTCAGATTGATTACAGTTGTAATAGCAATCATATAATTGCGTTTTATTTAAAATAGGTTTTTTTATTTTTTTTAATTAATTAATTTTTTTGTATGGATTCTTTTCTACATATTTTGTGAATGTGAGAACGCTGTAGGCTTAGTGGATTGTAGACCTGTTGACCATTTTCTATTTTGTTAAGTACTTGGTACTTATTGAAAGATCTACACTGTCCTCCCATACCTAGAAACACTGTTATTTGAAAGTGATTTACATCAATGTTTGAAAGTATTGTAAAAGCCAATTATTTTTAAAAGAGTAACCGTGGAGTTTCTTGCCGGCTCTTCTCCATAGGAAACGACCAATTGGAACCGTGCACCTAGCTTCTGACGTTTCATAAGTGCCCATGTAGGTTTATGTGAAATAAAATATTTTGATTTTGATTTTGATTTTGGACGAGAAAGGCATGCTTAACGAGCTTCTAATCGGTCAACGTGTTTATTGGAGGTACTAGGATTTTTAAATTAACCGAAAAATCTATGTAGTTCACAAAAACATTGCAGACAAAATTTTTTTAATCAGGGTGAGTGTGATACTTTTGTACTTCAGTGTTTAACGGTTTATGTTATTTGGAAAAAAATCACTAAACATTGCAAAATTGATAATGTTTACGCCTATCTGTTTTTGTAAGATATTTATTTAAAACTTATAAATACTATAAGTCAAAGTCAAAGTCAAAGTCAAATAATTTATTTCAATTAGGCACAAAAAGGCACTTTTGAACGTCAAAAACAAAAAATAGAATTGATTCTAGTCGCCCCTTCCAAAGGGTAGTTTTCGTATGGAGAAGAATGGGCAAGAAACTCCACCGTTACTCTTTTAAAATGTTTTACAATATTTTGTATACATTAATTATATAATTATATGTGAAAACGATGCACCTGGAATAAGATTTATATACCACAATAGGTAAAAATAAAAATGAAGCAATGATAGAAAAAATAATTATGTAATGGATACATGGTGTTCACATATTTACAAGCATTGTAAAACCTATACGATATTCCTAAAAAAATTACAAGTGATACTAATTCGTCAGTGTGTGAGTTCAAGTAATCACAGAATGTAAAAAAAAAAAAAAAAAAAAAAATGTTGTAATATTTAATTACACAATTAAATTAGCAACCAGTTTGATTTTGTCTAGACTCAAAATTGTCCTATGGAGCTAGACCAGCATGTTTCCAAGCATGTTTCCAAGCAAAGTATTTAGTAGCATAACACAGAGACGCGACTAGAAACCGCATTGTCAACACTTTCCATACAAATCAAGCATGTCACCGTTTTACTCGCATTACGACAAAAAAATCAAATAGAAACTGATGGTTTTGAAGGTGGTCCCTGACAGAAGTTGTTTACTTATTCAGCGCACTTTCAGCGCTATCTCAACAGGAGTGGCATCAAATTCAGAAAAATAGCTTAACATTTCCTAACACTACCTACGCACCTTTTAGCTATAGGTACCACCCTCAAATAAATATTTCAAAATGAAAAAAGTGTTCCAATAAAAACTCCTAGAGTTTCCATGTTATTAAAACATTTCACGCGTCACCCCTCACTTTGGCCAGGCCCTGAAGTGGAATCAATATAGATGCTTTTCGTATTCCGTATCACGTAGAATCAATTTAAGAACTCCTGCTGCGGGTCAACGGATATTTATGAAGATAACTTCGATTTATAGAGATTGCTTTGCGTTCTTTACACCGCCGAGCAAAGTTATGGCGCAGCGGTGTTGCTTTAAGTGCTCGATAAGATATCTTACCGCAAATGAGTCTTGGGTCTTATTTATTTTAGAGAACATTGGAGGTGTCTCTGTTTAAATGGCACTTGTGGGTCAGATTTTATTATTAGTCCTTATACCAGTCTAGCAGTATCAATTCAGTTCAAGTTCAAGTTCAGTTTCAATTTCAAATGATGACGCATGAAAAACTAGTCGCCCTAAAGATAGTAGTACGTAGGTAAGAGTGTAGGCAGTGATGTCAACATACTACAAATTTCAAACACGACTGCTAAATAAATCAAATTAAAATATTCTGGCCAACATTTTGTTCAAATGGAAAATAGAAAATAGTTTACTGTCCAAGTAATATAGTAAGCAGGTTAACACCAAGTTGAGAAGACATGAGTAGATTAAAATATTACCTATAGCTAGGTTACAAAATATTATTTACCAGTGAACTCCAAACTAGACAGTTAAGGTGGTTTTACACCAGTAAGGCGAGGCGTGGATGGGATGAGCGAGAATTGAAATCATGCTTACCCTTTTACACCGAAAGATGTCCATCACTACACCGCGCCGTCTCGCGATGGCCAGCGCTGCCTTGCGCAGGCTCACGATGTCACGCGCCGGCCATCGCTACCTAGCGCCAGCTCGCGCTATGACGTTTAGTCCAATAAAAAATTATACAAGAATTGTAATGAAAAAACATTTTCTATGGTATCTTAAATATTTACCATTTATAAGTAAGATAAATGGATGGGTGGACACCGTAGCGTAGTGTACCTACATTAAGTGAACAACAGTGTACTTTTATTTTTTTCAGCTTTGTATAACAATACATCAAACTAAGGAAAACATGTAAGTAGCACTGGGAGCTGGAGATGCATTTAGTATGCAGCGATGTCTCGCGATGGTAGGAGCGTACTGGCGCGTGCCAGCGCGAGACATCGCGAGTCAGCGCTTGACGGAGAGAGACCGTGCGGGTCCTCGATGGCCGGTGCGAGATTTGTATAGCCGTTTTACAAAGTAAATAAATACTCTATTCTTACAGCAATAAAGTTCAATAGGTATTGTATTAACAAATATTTTAATTGTCGCCCATCCCATCCACGCCTCACCTCGCCGGTGTAAAATCACCTTTAGTCTGTATCTTGGGGCTCGGGGTACGAATTCCAGAGTGGAGACTTGAGAGGTGATTTCAGGTGTTGTATGGTATATCTGGTGTGTTTGTGTACATGTGATGTGAGTGACAAAAACTGATGAACATGCATGAAAGAGGCATTTTGTAGTTTCTTTCTACCCCCATGGGAAAAAGGCGTGAGTTTACGCATGTATGTATGTGAACATTCATGAGAGTTTCATATACTACGTCCGTGTACTAAATACTTCGAACCTTGGAAACAAAATAAACTTTATAACGTGGACTTTCTACATATATCGTCTTAAAACTATATCAATGCGGGCTGTGGTCTTAAATGGCTAATGTCTGGAATTTATAGACATCTGCAACTAATACGATGTTGACTGGAGTAAGTACAAGGAATTGTTCTCCTGTCAGCGTCTCAAATGTTTTGTGTTTTTCTTCTTGTAATGTATTTCTGTGTACTTATTTCTTTGTATGTATTTTCTTTGGTAGAAACTTTTCAACTTTCAGTTGTATTTTAGCTTGTTGTTTTACTTTAGTCTTTAGTACGAGATCCTAGGCTTCGTGTACCTTGTACATATTTGGACTCCGTCAGAACTTCAAGTACCTACAGATGTTTTCAAGTTTACGGGGATTACCGAGCCCAACTAGAAAGAGTCAAAGATGTAACGATGGGATTTTTGACTGCAATAATATAACCACAACATTGGTGTAACATTGGGTTTTTCCATCTGTAATTTCTCAGTACCTAACATCCCGAAGCCTGGATTAGTGTCCGGTTGATAGAAATAGGCTCGCCTCCTGTTCGTGGGACTTAAACGTAACTGGTGACATATACATAACTGGTGACTTAAACATAACTGGTGACTTAAACATAAATGGTGACTTAAACATAACTGGTGACTTAAACATAACTGGATGTGCTATAGGTACACCACTGTCTAACCCTTCGGGGTATATAGGCGTGATGTCAAGTTATATTGTGTTAACGTAACAAATATTAAATATGTTTACCTATTTATTATAATTTGATTGATTAAGTTTTAATTTTATATGTTAATTGCTTTGAATAGGTAATATGATGTTTATATCCTATTAATAAAAATAACCTACGCGTACGTGTTTATATTTGTACGCCGTTAAGGCAAAACATGACTACTATAATTTTATGTAACTTCTTGCATTCCATGTGTGTGTAAACTTATGTTTTGGACAAATAAATGATCTTATCTTATCTTGTCTAGACATTGCTCCGATTAATGCTTAATTTTACTAAACTCTACTAGCCACCATGTTAATTATTTAGAACTATTGTTTGTCACAGCAAGATAGTTATACGTTGAAATGCTTAAAGGGCCGTACACGAAATCGACTGATTTTGGTCAATTTTGTTCATTAGTTGTGAGAAAGGGTAACAGAATTTAAACAAAATTATTTGTGATTTGAAAAGTTAAATTTTTTGTCTTGTACGTAGTGGAAAAGGATTAATCAAATAAATTAAGGATTTGTGGAAAATCACGAAAATTCCCAACAAATTTTCCAAAAATTCACGCGAGACTGACGTTTGATCGTTTTGTTAGAAGAAACTACTTTTGATTTTGAAAATTAAAAAAATATCATCAACATCATTATATGGTCTACTTGTACATAGGGGAACCACTTTTTTCAACTTCCATACTAAATATAGCAGAAAAAAAATGTTGAGATAACCTTTTTTTTAAACCCTGTCAGTATGTATTTTTTCCTATTATTTAGCAAACCATATCAAGAAGTTTAAAGATCACACATCAGTTTTCAGCTATCCTTGAAATAAAATCAAAATTTTATTTTATGATTATATCAAATAGACTTCATTAAGTAAATCAAAGGCAAAATAAACCATATTTTCGAGAGCGCGAAAGAGATGCAACCATTAACAGATGCTGTGACTGACACGAATGGTTTAGTACCACGTAAACTGTACTTTTATACTCACACAGATTTAAAGTTTAAATTATTTCAAGCTTTCTTACAATTAGATAAGTTATTGACGAAAAAGGGTTTTTTTCTTGCACGGAGCCTTAATGAGACGTTTTATAACTACATAATTGGTTAGATCATTGGCTTGTTTTTGACATCTTCTATATTTGAATTATTGGTCAAGAATAGGCGCAGACAATATCGAAAAGCCTTTTAGAAAACATAATGTGGTGTATAAAAGAAATTTATAGGAGTTATTCATTCTGATTTTCTGAAATTGACTTTCGCTATAAGCGTTTTAACTAGTTCCAGGAATAAAAGGATTATAGCTCAAAGCTAGTTGGTATATTTAGATCGAGCGCGATTATTGAAAAAATACGTCACGTTCAATCTATTTCGCGTTGAATGTTTCCTAAAAATATAAAATGTTAAGAACGCGGCGAAGCATGAATTGTCATACAAACGTAATACCTAAATCATTTGCAATTTGGGCATATTGTGTTGTTATTCGGATTTAGACGGTATTTATCTAGGCTCCTACATCTTTTTTTTGCCAAAAAAACTATTCTAAAATGAAGTTTAAACGAATTTAATTTCGCACATATTTACAGCGTAAATGACATGTCTTCATATTGTTTTTTCTGTATTATGAACAACAATATTTATAATATTGTTTCTGTAGAAGCATAGCTTATATTATCAAGTTACAAATTATCGAAAAAAAAATGGAAAAATATTAGTTTTCATTCATCATTTTTGATATTACGGAACACATTTTCGAAAGCTAATAGTACTATCGCGTCAAGCAATAATTGTCAATGTGTGCGTGGTAGTATTGCTGACAGTGTAGGTGTATATCGCTCCGACAGGTACTCACACTAGCTTAACGTGCTTAGAATTGAATTTTGCAAACATCTCGATTTGTAGTTGTGAACCGTGTTCGCAGGCCTCTTAAGCAGATTTATTAATACCTGAAAATATTAACTATTAATAGAACTGCTTTATACTTTATATTTAATGCTTTTCCCATAAGTAGCTTTTTTAATGCTGTTCGCTTTTACAGGGCAATTATTAATAAAATATAACAAGCTTTAAAAAAAGTCGTTCTAGCTAAAAGATTGTTTTACTTTTAATAAACAAATTAGCTTTTGTCAGTGGCTTCGCCCGCGTGGATGTCAAAAATGATCCCACGGGAACGTACTACCGGGATTAAAAAGTACATCATGTGTCAGTACAGGCTATATAAACTACTTATCTGTGAGCCAAATTTCATCCAAATCCGTTCAGCTGTTTTTGCGCCAATCATACATCCAGACAAAGAGACAAAAATTCTACAAAATTATTTTCAGCATCAGACTCGTTCCCGGAGCTCGTAGCAATTTTTACTTTTATTCAAAAATATTCAATGTACAGTTTTGACTTATATTAATATAATGTATACGTAGATCTTTTAAATTTTTGTGCGAATTACAACATGTCAATTATATTTTAATACCTAAATAAACATGGCGTTAACAAGACAAAAACACACACCGTCTAAAATTAAAACAAACTCTTTAATCCATAAAGACGCTTCCCCCTTACATCGGTTTACATTTATTTCCCCAATTTCCATCAAAGAGAAAACGGGGAGAGCCCTCCAAGAAAATCTGCCAGTAAAAGAACCGTGTGCAAATTTAATAATACATGTTTCGGCAGATTTCCTCACTCACATAATGCACTTTGTGACGTCACTTTTTCCGATGTTTGGTTCCCCCCGGCCCATCGTGTTAAATGTATTAGTTTTGCATCGGTAGACTATTGTCAATACGTTGAAATATTAAAAATGCTGGGTTTGTTTGTCCGTCTGTTTGATGCGTTTTTATGGCATGATTATGCTGAACCAATTTGTAATAGTATTTGGAAGATATGTCTCTATCTCATCTATAAGTTTAAAACTTTAAGCCCAGCGGAAAGACAAGAACATATTAAAAAAATCAAACTCTATGTGTAATGTTGTGAAATGGGGTGTTGAAGTTTCGATGGGTCTATGCGGTCTGAAAATGTCTATGGAAAATAACGAAATCGATACTACGCAGAGGAAATCGCGGGCAAAGTGCTAGTGTGTCATAAATAACACTTTAGCATTGGGTTTTAGTGTATTAGAGGGGGAATGTCCAGATGTTTCACGATAATAAAGTATAGAGTGGGTGAAAAGTAATTTGTTAGAGTACAATAGTTTCGAAATATTCTTTTTTGCATGTTCCCGCTGCGAGATTAATTGAGATACTGTTGGGGAGGGTAGGTAACAATTATTATTATGTTTGGATATAATCGATGTACTGTGTTCATAATCATCATTTTAGATATTCAGTAATGGAGATAACGGTTACTAATAGTCAGCTTAATTGCTATGTCAAATACTGATTGCAGTGTTGACAGCGAGGATTTAAATAGCTGTCATGTATGCTTTCGTACGCGTTTAATTAATATACATACAATAGCTAATACAAAATGTACTGCTGAAGTGGTGAATATAACACATAACATAATATCACACCTTGTTTCCCCAAAGGGTTGGGCAGAGGTCTACATATCAAGCTATACATTTCCAGTATAAACTGACCTCGCATTGTACGGAAATCCTATGCAATGCGAGATCAACATACACTGGTTTTGTATAGCTTGACGTGTAGCCGTGTGTACCTGTGGAAGGTACACCCACATTTCGCCAGTTATGTTTAAATCCTATGTAATAGGGGGCGAGCCTATTGCCATCAACCGAGCACAAATCCAAACTCCGGGCTGCTTTTGAGAAGTTCCAGATAGAAAAACCAAATAACACTTTGCCCGACCCGGGAATTGAACCCAGGACCTCATGGTCAGCAGTAGCGCTTGCGAACACTAGACCAACGAGGCACTTCAGCAGTAAGATAGCC
Source organism: Agrochola litura (assembly GCA_949152395.1). Classification (NCBI taxonomy): domain Eukaryota; kingdom Metazoa; phylum Arthropoda; class Insecta; order Lepidoptera; family Noctuidae; genus Agrochola; species Agrochola litura. The sequence continues at coordinate 12,913,441 of OX424505.1, read as the reverse complement.
TAAAAGCATAATTTTTTTCGTCGACGTTACAATAGAATTATTTTGTTTTTCGCCACTTTATATACACTTTTTTTGTGGTTTTACATCTGTGTGACGTTGAGATTATTCGTTTTTTTCTGCAACTCATCTCTTAATATTGCTGGTAATAGAAAGAGGGATGTGTGATGGGCTCAGCATTATTACAATCTTTTTACCAAACCTCAGCCGCCCCTGTATATTACAACGGTTTTATGGGACAAGAAGGATGCCATAATAACGCTTACGATGGATTCGTGATTGAAGTATAACATAATCTTGTTAGTATCCCAGGTAGATGTTATCACTCCTCTTTGGATTTCCTAATTGTTAGGTTTCAATTTATTAATACGTAATTGTTGGATATAGTACTGGCAACACCCTTTTTTTTTTTTTTTAAACCCATGGCCTCAGGCTTGTGCAGGGCCACCTCGAGTCCCAGCTGCCGGATCCTGTCAACGATTGTCGCAACCCCGTGTGTTGCTAAGTCGGCCGCCGCCTGATACGACCTCCCCTGCGCCAGGACCAACGATTCGATATGTCAAAATGGGGGAACAATCGCCTTCGGTAAAAAAATAGATTGGCATAGTATTGGTTGGAGATCTACTGTAAATTAAGGTAACCTATTAATTTTATGGGAAATATTAGAATACTGAATTAATTGTGATATTATTTGGAGAATAGGAGATGTGATGGTATGGTGTAGAATATTGAATTTGATGTTGGCAAAGAAATATAAATGAATGACAAAATATCTTGGTGTTTCATAATTATTATTTTCCTTATCCCTGAAATATTGTAAATATAGTGTTAAATTATGATATTGGGGTAACGACTTTAAGATTCATTTGGGGGTTGGTATCTATTTTGAAGTTAAATAATTATATTCGGAATTAAATTAGTTATTTTAGAGGAAGGATGGTTCTTATTATATAATCAATTCAATTCAAAATATTTTATTTCACATAAACCTACATGGGCACTTATGAAACGTCAGAAGCTAGGTGCACGGTTCCTATTGGTCGTTACCTATGGAGAAGAGCCGGCAAGAAACTCCACGGTTACTTTTCGGATCTTATCGGCTTAGTGGCTTGTAAACGATGGTTTCCGTTTCGTAAACGAAGCAGTGATTAAAACTCAGAATATTATGTTATCCAATGACATAGAGAATAATAATCATCATCAGCCTATAACGTTCCCACCGCTGGGACTAGGTTGCCTCTCTGTGTGTAGGAGTGGGCCGTAATCAGCCATAATCACGCAAAGCCTAAGTGCAGGTTGACCGTTGTCAATACCTAGGTAGGTACTTACTACGAAAAATAAAATCTAGGTAGGACCTATCTAATCTACACTAATATTATAAACAAAAAAGATTTGTATTTTGTTTGTAATGAATAAACTCAAAAACTACTGGACCGATTCTTAAAAATATTTATTTATTTATATATACTTTATTGTACACCACAAAAATACATAACAAAAAAAAAACCCCACAAAATATACAATAGGCGGCCATCTTTCACCAGTAGAATGCTATAATATTATCACTGAGTCAATCAATCTGCCTAGCCTTTTCCCAACTATGTTGGGGTCGGCTTCCAGTCCAACCGGATGCAGCTGAATACCAGTATTTTACATGGAGCGACTGCCTAACTGACCTCCACAAACCAGTAACTGGGTAATACGATACCCCTTGGTAAGACTGGTTGTCAGACTTTCGGGCTACTGACGACCCGTAACGACTATCAAAGATCCACTAATAACAGCCGGGACCAACGGCTTAACGTGCTTTCCGAGGCACGGAGGAGTCTCAGTATGTAAAGATGGTCACCCATCCACGGACCGCAACCCTGGCAAGTGTAGCTTAACCTGATGGATCCACCCGTGCCGCTGTTATTACTTAGCCACGAAGCTAGTATTACATAAACAACCTAAAAAGCAATAACACTCAAACACAGTTACAATTCCTCAATAAAGTACCTTCGCCACCAATAAGCAAAAAAACTAATACCTACGTACCCGACACTTATTTCCCCACACTACAACACATAAAGTAAGTAATATATTTTTTTATTTGTAAATGCAGAACTAAACACCTGGGCCCTTGTAGTGACGACAGCAGCGAACAAAGCGGACAAGTGAACATCATTACTCTTACCGAAAATATTCCGCTCCTCAAATTTGGTACGGGAACAAATGCTCTTAGCAATGCGGTACGGTAATGTACGCCGACCCCCTGAATTTTTCATTCCCTTGTGGCTCGACAACTAAGCATTACCAAAATTGCGTCATATTTCTTTTCCAAAACATACTGAAGGGGGAATAGTGAGGATTGCTCCGTTACGGTGGAGGACGAGGAACTTAGTGATGATAATTATTTTGGTTTTGTGGAGAGTAATGTCTGTGATGGCCGATGGATAGTAATTAATAGCACAGCAGCATTCGTGATTTAAAAACTGTTTCTCTATTCAAATATCGAGTAAAAGAGCATTACCTTTCCTCTCAACTGTGAGTATTTATATACATATATAAATATTTTTTATTTAAGCTTTATGTATTTATTTAAGTAGATGTAAATTTTCTGCGTTGTACGTGTAGATATATTTAATATTTTAGTTTTAAGACTTTGCAAATTCTTATTTTCTCTTGTTGTTCTCACACACATTTCTTTTTCATTTATCCTTTCGCAGGTCCTTTGTACTCAAATTATAATTATGTTGTATCTAAATGTATTTTACTGTGTATACATAAATAATAATTTAATAAAATAAATAAATAAATGTCAAACGACGATATTTTATAAGACACATTCGACAAAATATTGACAGTAGGTAAGGGTAGGTTACCTACTGTGAATATTTGACACCTACTTGACTAAAATGTATTTAAAACTTAAGGTACAATAGTATGTACAGGGTCTATTAAAAAAAATCTTATCTGTAGGTATACATTACAAGCAGCAGCAAATAAAATGATTTCTATGCTTTAATAATGTTTCTATCACATAATTAATATACCTATCTGCCATTCCTTCATTTAAAAAAAAATATATTTTTACTTATTCTAGGTGCATTGTCTTCACAAATTATTATATAAGTATAACTAGCAGCGCCCCGCCGTTTCACTCGCATAAGCCTCAACTCCGTGGGAATATCGGATTAAAAAGTATCCTATGTGTTAATCCCGGCTATAAACCAACTGTGTGCCAAATTTCATCCAAATCTGTTTAGTAGTTTTTGCGTGAAAGAGTTACAAACATCCATCCATACATCTATCCTCACAAACTTTCGGGTTTATATTTTATTTATAGTAGGATTAATATAAACAAAATGTTGTGAAACATTTTAAAAGAGTAACGGTGGAGTTTCTTGCTCATCTTCTCTCTTCTCATACGAAACTACCTTTTTGAAACGGCGATAGAATCAATTATTTTTTTTATTTTTTTGTAAATTTTGTCGTAGTGCCTATTTAAAATACATGATTTGACTTTGATTTAATGTCTCACAACTAAAACATACATATAAATAAAAGTTTTGTTTTTGCATATTTTCAGATAAAGTAAACGATGAAGAAACTTATTTCATAAAAAGGACAAACAAAAATAAATATAAATTGTATTTAAAAGCTTTATCAACCACGCAGTGACTTTAAAAAGTTTGGAGTAAGTTCATTTTTATTATCACGAACACAACTTGCCTCCGTAGGTACAGTCAGCCAGCCTCAAGAAGATATATCGACAAGATAGATAAATAGATAGAATATTCTTCATTATGTACACCAAAAAAAAATTCGAGAATTAATTCAACAATTTGTTTTCCATAATACTGTGTCAACAGCTACAATTAAGTACCAAATATGTTTTATGGCTACGCACTAATACAAAATTATAGAAAAAAAGATTGTAGACAGTTAAATTAATTATTGTTGATGTATACATCTTTGTGTTTATGACTGTACAAGTCTATTTTGAACAACACTGACTAATGATAGGACAAAAATAGTAACATCAATCTTAATACATCTTAATACTTCCTCAATTTAATTAGTTAGGAGGCAACGTAAACAAGGTTTCTACAATTTATTTTTAACATTTAATAGATAGTAGGTATAATAATGAGTTCCAGTAAGCTGGAATATATAATAAAATAAAATAAAAATAAAAATACTTTATTTCAGACCTTGATCCATATGATGTTAGTAATACACACTACTTATAAGCTATGTTCGGTATAATTGCCGGTTCACATTTTTCCAGTATCATTCCAGTCCAATGATCGACACCAGCGCTGGAGTAATGTGAACCAGTACTGGAATGCACTGGAATTTGCCCATTCCAGTGCACAGTCCAGTCCAGTGACTGGATGGACTCGCTGGATTACTGGACTGGAATAATGTAAACCAGATATTACAGTCTCGTTTTTCATTCCAGCTTGCCCATTCCGGTGCCACAGGAATAATGTGAACCGGGCATAAAAGCTCTTTACCAGCCATAGTTTTTTTTACAAAAACATGCAGTAGGTATGACCGAGACCGCTATACCGCGCCTTAAGAATGCGTGAGGCAGGAGGCAGCATTACGAATAAGTGGTGGGACACTGTGAGCGTTGTCAAATGAGTGGCGGGACACCGTGAGCGTTGTCGAATGAGCGGGCTGCACTGCCCCCCTCCCCATCTCGCCGCGCACATACCTAAAGCATGGTACAGCGGTGCGGGTCAAACTATACTAAGATAGTTTCAATCAATTTTATGTAGATAAAAATAACTGTATAATGTATATAACTCATCATCTGTTACGATGCCTTATTAAGGCGGATAACAATTAAAATTCTATTGTGTCTCGTTAATGAGAGTTGAAGGGATAATGTATAATTATAACGTAACGTTTGCTGGCCGAGCTGTTAACTAAGGCCGAGATCTATCAACAGCACTTGTAGTTTGACAGTGATAGGAAAAACGCTTAGGCAAAGTACGTGCTAAGTAACGTTACTAGATCTCGGCTGAAGTCTTACTCTATAGACTTGCTAACACTATGCTTACTTTAACTCAATTTCATAATCACTCGCACGCAAACACAACAAGCAATAACGACTGGAAAAAAATGTACGTAAAAACACACCTCATTGCATTTTACAACTCTATTTTTTACCCCATCACACGGAAAAAAGAACGTGCGCCGTGTTTATACCTAATTAAAAAAATATTCCATTTACTGATCCTACATAACGATCCCTTCAGCTTACGTAGGCATATTATATAAATATATATAAATCTGAATCTATACTAATACAATAAAGCTGAAGAGTTTGTTTGTTTGAACGCGCTAATCTCTGGAACTGCCAGTCGGTTAAAATTATTTTAGAATTTGATACTAAACTCTTCAGGAAGGTAAGGTTTTTTAGTAACATCACGCCACAACCCTTAGGAAGTAAAAGCGCGGGTGGGCGATGCGATGCGACGCGGTGGGTTTTTATAAAACTCCCTCGAGTTTTATAAAAATGTGACTGTGTATATATTTAGTATATTGTGTATTTTATGACTTCCACGTGAACGAAATCGCGGGCAGAAGCTTGTAATATAATAAATAAAATAGATGTGTCTGTCTGCAGAGTATTTTCTTTTGTCTTGGTACTTATTAATACTGTATAAGTAATTCTTTCTTTCTCATATTATTATTTCTATAGAGTAATAATGTTATACGATTATGCGACTCAAGCCTTGGAACCGCATAAATTATTATAATCCGTAAATATATTTGAGTATGTCTGCGTAAGTTGTCCTTGTTCCTTTTGTTAATATTAATGGTTGGAGTATGGGTGAATATAGATCAATGGTCTGTGACGAGTTTTATAGAAGAGTTCTTTTTGAAGGGTTTTGTCCGGGGGTGTACCTTTTTTTTGAACGAAGTTCTTTAACGCGGCTTGTAAACTTTTTGTCATCGTCACGCTAAAAGTGTTAATATTTGCGACTGTTTTCTTCTAGTTTAAAGAGAAAGAAAAGAGTAATATGATTACAGTGTCGTGGGATAAAGTTGTACCCATCGGTCCGAGTACACTGCATGTCGGTCTGAAAATTTTCAAATAATTCATCATGGGTATAATTTTCATGGTTTTCGAGGGTGTTAAAGCCAATAGTGAGCTCAAAATGTAAATCCAAAATGGCGACTGCGAGAGTTTTCAAATTATTCGTTATGGGTGTTGTTTTCATAGTTTTCGAGGGTGCTAAAGCCGATATGAGATCAAAATGTAAATCCAAGATGGCGGCTGCAAAAGTTTTGTTTTTATTTTAAATCTTGTGAGAAAGGACTTCGTTCCTGACGGGGGTCCCCCGACCGCACACGTTTTTTTTATTGTTTTCGGAGGGCAACCTCCAAAAGGCGCCCGGGGTTTGGAAATAAGACCGGGGAGTGTAGGATTCTTACCTCACTAAAACCATCACGGTTGTCACCATTATTAGTGCATGGAAGGTGGCACCGTGTCTTCTTGAGATACCTCCCCTGTTAGGACAAATACCTGGGGAGACTGTAAACGGATCCACTTGAGCTTCGTTGTCCATGGCAGCACGTGATCACTGTGCCATCGTACCGGAGAAGTACGATGGCACAGATGAATGGATGGATTTTTTTTTCGTTACATGAGGTATGTCAAAAATTATAAATAAATAGTAACATCACCGTGTGCAAGAATATTCCGGTTATTTTCTCGGTTCCGGAGATATAAGCATTAGCAAATATTTTTTTTGCAAAAATATAATATTTTGCGAGTTTGCCTACCAGATTGTATCCTATGATATATTTATGTAAGCATGATATTGACTATTACAAGCCATTTCTAACAAAAACCGGCACTTTAAAATTAAAGCACCTATATCTTCGAGAGCCTATTTTAGATCCATAGTGCGCCGCCACCACCACTGTGTTAAAGGGTTTTGCTTGATTACGCACACATAAATATAGGCAAACAGCTTCTCTCTCCGGGATGGCGTACCTGCGTTACCTTACGTGTTATACATGGACCATAGGCAGCGGTAACTATTTACCATAAAATACATTATAGAAAAAAATAAAAAAAAAGCAACCAACCAACTTAAAAAAAAAACACTACTAAGTGAAAAATAACTATAATTTCGGAAGTCAGTGTCTTTGGTTTTGAAATTTCGCTTTTTGCCACCGTCTTCCGCAATTTGAAGTGTTTTTTTTTGGAAGACGGTTGTTTTTTTTTACCTTTTTATTTGTGGTTCCTACCCCACACAGATTCGAATACCAATACCTGCTATGTAAATAACAGTGACAGGAACTTATCATTTCATCCACATTCTAAGTGGGAAAAAATACGTATTATTGAAGCTAACTCAAAAACTACCCAAGCAAAGTTAATAAAATTTATATGAGACCACCTCTGAAGTATAAAAATCATCAAAATCAATTCATAATTGGCGGAGCAACCGCGTAACAAACAAAAAAAAATTTAATTGGCACTCGGGGACTGCCGCGGTAAAGCTATTGCATAGCATTTGTAACCTCCTTACTTCCTATTTGTCAACGCTACACTTGGGATGATGACGTGATGACATAAAACAAAAATTACGTTCCCGTGACAACATCATGTTGTCATGGGAACCGTCATTACATGGTAGGCGGAGTGGGGGGTGTTAGGTTTTATTTTCGTTACGTTACGAAATTTCTTGATTCGGTCGCCGCGCTCAAAGCCTGCGATAAAAGCTATGCAATAGCTTAAAAAAACTAATTGAGAACCGCCTCCTCTTGGAAGTCGGTTGAAAATGGGTCGCATGCTAGTTTGCTACTCACATACATACATACATAAACTCACACCATCTTCCCATGGGGGTAGGCAGACACTACAGAACGCCACCTGCTACGATCCTTACATACTCCTTTTGCCTCGTTTACGTTCATACATCTGTTCATATACTTTTTTTTTTTTTTGGTTGGGAAATTATCAAATAACTTCTCCCGCTTTGGGCGGAGCGGGAGGGCGTGTCAGACTCTTACTGACTAAAACCCACCCGTGTTCCTTTAATTGCCGTGTTGCCAGGGCGCCACGATTTCCCTATCGGCCCATATTCGCAGCCCCGGATCTGTTCATAATACTTGCTACTAAAAAACATAAAAAGTAAAACTTGAAACTATTCCCACGTTATTCTATCAAACTCCACGAGTAAAGCCGCGAACAAAATCTAGTAAAACTTTATTACGATATTTGCGTTCATATCACTTATGTCGATATGAAGTTGAGCCGCCTGAAGTTTACGCGTCAGCTGAAATTAAAGAGAAAGTAGGTACTTTAGCGGTATCACGGTAACTACCCAGACTCGCATTTGCGAAATAATTTCGTGGCGATGTAAAAACATAGTCACTATTGAGTAATTTATACGAATTTCATAAATATTAGGGGCTCGTGGATACAGTGATAACAGGTAGGTTAAGCTAAGCTTGCCGCGGTCGGTTCGTGGATGGGTGACCGTCCATTACATATCTTCTCCTTGCGTCGGAAAACACGCTAAGCTGTTTGTCCCGGCTATCACTCGGAGATCTACGACAGTCGTTACGGTTAGTCAGAAGCCCGAAAGTCTGACAACCGGTCTTACCAAGGGGTAAAGTGCTACCCAGTAAGTGGGTTGTTGAGGTCAGATAGGCAGTCGCTCCATGTAAAATACGTATATTCAGCAGCATTCAGTTGGACTAGAAGCCAACCCCAACATAGTTGGGAAAAGTCTAGGCAGATTGATTTAGTGTGTTATTTTAAGATAACGAGTAGGTAGTACGGCTGTATGATTTATACAAAAGAAAACCTTCAAAAGTTCGCAGGTTTGTCGGTAGTTTTCTTAGAAAGTTTCAGAAAAATACGACATAACTTATTAACCTGTTATATTTTATTGTTATACCTGTTTCTTTTCAAGAGTTTCTATTTTTACAGGTAACAAGAATACTACATACATATTATAATACACCCATTGTACCCATAGAGTTAACAATATTGTTGGGAATCAGAAGTGAAATAAGTTAAAAAAACCGGCCAAGTGCATGTAGGACCACGCACAATGAAGGGTTCCGTAGTTGGGATGAATTTATCCCAAGAACAAACTTAACTTTGTAGTTGAAAAACATGTTCTCCCAAACATTCTGTATGGGAGAACATGTTTTTGCAACTGCAAATGTAAGTTGGTCAATTATTACTCGTTAAGTTGGAAAGCCTACTTAGCTGTGATAGTTTTCCTTTTAATTTCGTTATACATACTACTGCCGTGAATTGTTTCACATAACCAGAACCAACCATTACGCTTGCAGGGGGGGAACACTTGACTCTGACAAAAATTAGCACTTTATTTCGAAACCAGATCCCTAAATCCAAAAATAATCTTTGGAAACTCACAATATTTTTAACGACCTTTCCAACGATACCCATGGGATTATTGAGAAAAAAAAAATCATCCTCACTTTACGACTAGGGGAGGAACGTGAAAAAAATTTTTTTTCATAATTTTATTTTACCACTTTGTCGGCGTGATTAATATGTATACCCATGCCAAATTACAGCTTTCTAGTACTAAGCGTCTCTGAGCTAAGCCGCTGACAGACAGACAGACAAACAGACGGACAGACAGACAGACAAACAGACAGACAGACAGATGGACATGACGAAACTATAAGGGTTCCTTGTTTACTACGGAACCTTAAAAACAAACACACTTTAATTCCTTTAAACCACAGTTTAAAAAAAATATCAATAGAAACATTGTAAATATTAATCAAATAGAAATTACACAAGCCAAAAGGAATAATCAGTACATGAACATAAATATAAACCAAAAATAACTAAGCACACGATAATGGTCAGGTAGCACGTTCGTGTCGACGGCGCGTTGTGGCGCGTTGTGTCCCGGGTCGACGGCGCGTTGTGTTCCACGCGCACCTCAAAGAGACGAGGTCCGCTAAGGCCAATTGACGGGGTCCGTCAAAGAATTGACGGGGTCCGCTAGGGCCAATGCCTGCCGGGGGTTCGAAGAAAACCGATAGGGAAATCGTGACCCCCGGCAACAGGGCAACCGAAGGAACACGGGTGGGTTTTAGGCAGTAAAAGTCTGACACGCCCTCCCGCTCCGCCCAGAGCGGGAGAAGTTATTTGATAATTTCCCAGCCAAAAAAAAAGGTAGCACGTCCGTTCCGAGCGCCGTCCAAGCAAAAAGAGGCAGTTGCCGCTTTTTTTTTTGATGGCCTCTCGCAGTTTTGACCACTAAGGCCTTGGGTGCTTAACCGCACTTTTTCTGTGGGTGCCTTAAGCTTCTACACTTAGAGCCTCCACCCAGGAGTCCGTTGCCGCACCGCGCGGCTCCTTTTAAAACCTTCTATCGGGTCACAGCTGATCGCCTGACATCTTTAAGACGTCACCTCGCCTGCCGTTACCAACAATATTGTATAAAGTATATGCACGCAAGTATACATCTTTTGTACACGGTTCGGTTTCTTTACGGAACGGCGTATAAACCGCGCTGTAGAAAAAACATGTCTGTCAACAAGCTTCCATAGTGACCCATATAACACTGAGGACCGTATGAACCGTAGTTTTTCACGGCAAGAAAAACGTGTGTGTACAAAGGGCCTTAAGGGCTGGCGCCCAGTGGCGGCACGGCATGGCAAGGGATTTGTATGCGACGAATAGAAATATAATTTAAAAGCATGACAATAAAATTTAAATTCCAACGGCAACGATGCCGCGGTATCCTTAAGCATGCCGCGACGTCCTTAGGCATCATCATTGAAATTTCAATTTGACTGTCATACATATAAGTTTTATTTCTATTCGTTGTATAAATCCCTTGCCATGCTTGTGCCATGCCGCGCCGGCCCTAAGGCGCCCTCAGGATTTGCGCTACGCTATGGCGCCACGCGACACCGGTAGAACAAAATCCATGAAGTTTTCACAGAAATTGTTTAACTAAACCTTTTTTACAGTCCGTTCAACCGATTTGACTTCTATTGCGATGGCGGCATGACAAATGACAGCTGCAGTAAACAGTTGGTATTGTTACCACTTTTTTGCTTTTAATGCCATCCTTATGCGGACGGTATAGAAGTCAAAATCGGTTGAACGGACGGTAAAAAAGGTTTTTTTAAATGTCTAATCTTATTTCAAATGAAGTCTAGATATTTAAAAGACAGTTGTATACACATGGATGAATCATCATTATAAACTCGACGACTACTCCCTGAACAATTTTTTTCTACGTTTATTAGTTTCCATAGTGACCCATTGTAAGTTAAGTAGGTACCTACTTTATAAAATACCCAATTTTTCATGCCGTCAGTCTCTTGGGTACATTACCAGGCGACACCGATGCGCCATATTTTAGTTTGTTAATACCTACTCGTGGTTTTAATTAAGTTAGGATATTATATTGGTATATTTTTTGGTATAAGTTGTTATTTATGAACATTACATTCTAATTCAGAATAAACTATGCTTACCCCCTTTATTGTTTATTTACTTAACTTTAAATAATTTGTTTTATTTACTCTGCATCAAAAACAAAATCCTCTTTAAAAGTGAAGTAGGTACCTTTAGGAGAGAACTCGAGTGAAATCGAGCTTCTAAAGTAAAGTTGGCTGAGAAAATGTCAAGTTCATTTCTCAAGGACTGTTCCTTGACGTCTTTGGGACGCTGCATGAAAATATAATCGCTTAAAAGGGAACAAGAAGTACACGAAATATGTGTTTTTTTTCATGAAATCTTTGAATAAATCAGCGGTTTGTAATCCCTCGTAAGTAACACTTTTCACATTGGTTTATTGGTCGGAAAATATTACGAATAACGACTTTTGGTTAGGTCCTACTGAAGTTAGGTGAAAAGTCGCAGAAAACATAACATAACATCACGCCTTGTTTCCCAGAAGGGTTGTGCAGAGGTGTACCTGTAGTAGGTACACCCACATTTCGCCAGTTATGTTTAAGTCAACCGGGCACAAATCCAAACTCCGGGCTGCTACTGAGAAATTCCAGATAGAAAACTTTTTACAAAAAAAAAACTACCGACTTCCAAAAAAAACACTACAAAGTGAAAAATAACTTTAATTTCGGAAGTCGGTGTCTTGGGTTTTGTGTTTTCGTTTTTTGCCACCGACTTCCGAAATTAAAGTTATTTTTCACTTTGTAGTGTTTTTTTTGGAAGTCGGTAGTTTTTTTTTTGTAAAAAGTTTTTATTTTTCTCTTTTTAGTTGTGGTACCTACCCCACACACATTCGAATACCACTACCTACTACCAGTGTCAGGAAATTATCATATCATCTACATACTAAGTGGGAAAAAAAATACGTATTTTGTAGCTAACTCAAAAACTAACCAAGCAAAGTTAATAAAATTTATATGGGACCAATTTGGGAGCATACCCTTTCAAACAAAAAAATAATTTTCAAAATCGGTCCACAAATGACGGAGAAATCGGTGGACATACATAAAAAAAAAAAAAAAAAAAAAAAAAAAAAAAAAAAAAAAAAACATACGCGTCGAACATATAACCTCCTCCTTTTTGGAAGTCGGTTAAAAAACCCAATAACACTTTGCCCGACCCGGGAATCGAACCCAGGACCTCATGCTCAGCAGTAGCGCTTGTGACCACTAGACCAACGAGGCAGCTAAAATCGCAGAAAAATACATTAATATTAATCTGCTATTTATAATAATATTTTTTGTTGTTGCACTGATAACCCACAATTTGAAGCAGAACATTATGATAGCAACAAAAAATCATTAACACAATGGACAAACAGATTTAATTTTAATTTAATTTAATTCATTATATTTAAAGAAAAAGAAATTAAAACAACGTTAAAAATGATGACACAGCCAAATTACATGAGACAATCCAAAACACGATTCGTCAACCATAATCAGAAATCGATAAATCATAACGTCAATACGTAAAACAACAAAAAAAAACAGTGGCACTCCGGGAGTTGCGACAGAAGTGAAAAATTGAACAATTTTACTGTGCAGGAAGAAAAATACTTGTATAGAACATTGGTCCGTAACCTTATAAAGAGCCAAAGTCGTTTACAAAAAAAAAAATACTTCCAAAACCTTTAAAATAAAAATACTTACGTAGAACATTGATCCGTAACTTAATTATATAAATAAAGAACACAATCGCGTTTACAAAAATGAGGTGTCAGTAACGATGTCGCGAGTTCAATTGTTTTTTCCACCTCAAAAATGCCCAACGCACCTAAAGAAGTTTTCACTTCAAAAATGCAGCAAAAAACAAAATGAACATCGACACTTCAGTTACCACGGCAACGTATGAAGTTCATTCACACTCCTCATCGGTTCGCCGCTAATAAATAAGGGCTCATCAATAAGTGAAGCTTCTCGGTATCTTCGGGAACAGCGTTCATTCGTCAATGTACGCTGCGGGCTTTTTCTTACACAGGTATTTACTTATTTATAACTCTGCTAAGGATATTTATGTAGTGTTTTAGGCATTCAAGGATAGGGCATTATTTATAGGTTTCGTAGTATTGTTGTAAATAGACTTTCACTGAACTAATGTAATGAAGAACTGATAAATGTTGTAGATTTACTTAAATCGTTGATCAAGCGGTAATGCCTGAGATACACGAGGGTAGTTTTCAAAAGCTAGGACAACAAGCTAGAATCTCGGTATGCTATCCTGCCTTGCTGTGCTGACTTGGCACATGCTAGTGCTGTCGATATGATGCCAGATAGCTTTAACTTAGTACAGTATAATAAAAAAAAACAAAACACGTAGCCACTGCACAGTAGCCAATCGAATACTAGCTTCGCCGGCCACATGAAGCGAGTACATAGGCCAGGATAGTAAAATCTGTGGTGGGTGTGCTTCTAGCACAAAAAATAGAACCTCATCCTATTTATTACTATACATTCAAACAGATTCAATGTTTAATTTGAGTTTTGATTTTTGTTTTAATTTTGATATTTTATTTTTTTGGAGATTATGAAAATATTAAAAATATTTATTTTATTGTATCGAAGTAATGTTATTTATCGTCACAATTTTTTTTTCTATCTACAAAATGTCAACATTTCTATTTGATGGCTATTTTTAAGTTTTATTATTTGAGGGGTTTGGCGCTGATAGTCTAAATACAGGCTTTCGCCTAGTTCGGCTAAAGATGTCAAATTAATTTCTAACGAGAAAATATAGCGTATATGACATTACCTACGACATTTGTATCATTGTTAACAATTATTTAAATAAATTTACATAACATCACGCCTTGTTTCCCCAAAGGGTTGGGCAGAGGTGTCCCTGTAGCAGGTACACCCACATTTCGCCAGTTATGTTTAAGTCCCATGTAATAGGGGGCGAGCCTATTGCCATCAACCGGGCACAAATCCAGACTCCGAGCTGCTACTGAGAAATTTCAGATAGAAAAACCCAATAACACTTTGCCCGACCCGGGAATCGAACCCAGGACCTCATGCTCAGCAGTAGCGCTTGCGACCACTAGACCAACGAGGCAGTGAAATAAATTTATTATTACTTATTTTATTATTATTTAATCATCCCAGATTAAAATGCCAGTTTACTAGCCTAGACATGAAGCTAGTTCTGTATACACGAAGGCGGAGTTATTAGCTTGCTAGATTACTAACACTAGCTTACTATCCTGGTTTGAGAAACTAGCCTCTTGTATCACGGGCATAAGTGCCTAACAACAGCTTGGGCGTTGGACAGACGTTACTAATCTATGGGACAGGCAGTCACAAGTTGTGAGTCGAATCACGAACGTACCACCATTAACGTGAACCAACTCTTATGACAAGCATCTTTGTTGTTAGCGGGAATTAAGATTAGAACTGAACTGTTCATGCAAAATTATCATTACGATACTGTCTCTATTCAAGCAGTAAACGACTTAATCACAGAATTCAAAAACAACATCATTCAAGCTACCTAAGATTTTAATCAAGAAAGACAATTCCTTCCCACGTTCTTCCAAGCTCCTTACTCCGACACAAATTCACCACACACATGTAAATTGTATTCATACAAATACATTATTCATAAAATAAAGATGTACATCAAAAAATGGAAGCTGGCATAAAGCGTATTCGAGAAAGGACGTACTGTAAACACTACCCCTGGTCGGGGGGTAAATGTTCCATGAAATTACTCCAGCATTTCGCTAGCAATGAAACTCGTTTTCCACCGGACAATTCAGACTTTATCCGCTGAAGCTATCTCGGCAATTGTATAACTAGATAATGATAATACGTGACTTCTAGTCCGTATAATGTATTTTTTTATTTATGATAATATTGGCTAAAAAGACAAAAGAAACGTAGTGCTTTTATTTTATGCACAAGGTTGGGAGCAGATTGGTTTGCACTTTTGAACAAGCTTAGGGGACCATAATGCATAAATTAATAAAAAGCACTGGCAATACGTCTAGTTCAGAGTATTTTGAAATCAAATACGTAAATCCAATTTTTTTTTTTTTTTTTTCTTTAAATTTAAATAGTGCTATGGGTTTTGCAAATTTTCTTACCAGACGAGCTGTAGTGACTAATTATTGGATATTGTGTAGGTAGGTAGTTGATTGAATTTCTGTTTGTGGACTGGGACGTCATTACAGTCTGGCGGTCAAGAAAATGCGTTCCTGACACCATTCAGTTGAACAATTTCTACTAGTAATAAGGATCAAATTCGCAAAATACATATTTGTTACTATGAAACTGACAGGTGTCAAGAACAAATTCTCTCGACGGACAGACTGTAGTTAGATAAACGTAATTTATAATAGGTATGTCGTATCGACATCCCTGCCCTTTTGCACACATGGTTTAAGAGGAGGCTCCCTAAATTATATGTTAATTTGCATTAATATTCTGAAACAGTCACGCATACAATCAAAATGGAACTTTATTATATGATTAATTGGATCTTTTTCTTTCCGTGTTTAAGACAGTAACGTAATTGGTACATTTTCACTCGATTCATTTTTTATTCGAAAATCATGTCTTTTTTAAAGATTATCTGAAACAAAAACAAGATTAAAAAAATAAAAAAAAAATCTAAAATAATTATTGACAGTAATAAATTATAGTTTATTATCCAGATATAAGAATTTTTTTCTCTAGATCATTATTACTTTCGTTATAAACGAAATAAGAATTGAAACTTACGACATTTAATTCCGTGCTCGAACACGACCAAAGAGCGCACGCGATATTCAACTTTATTACTGATATGTTAGCGTTTAGCACATAGTGGAGTGGTGGTGTGCATGGGGGCGGAGTTTGCGTCGAAATTGTCTTTGGAGTGTCTGGTCTTAAACTTACAACTTAACAAAGAAAGCGGACAACGGTCACACAATAACGCTGTCCAAAAACAGAGCATTTATGACACCTCAATATCGAATAATGGTGACAATTACAGATTTTCATGACGGCTGTTATAAAAACATTTCAATTCAATAAACCAAATCTATAGTTGCAAGCTCAAAACTCTAATTAAACTTGTTCTCGACTAAAACAGATTGTTTTAATTACAACAAGATGAATGTGAAAAGTTTCTTGTCATAATTCAATGGTAAGTTATCGCAGGTGTCGATAGAACGTACGAATTCAGCTGAGTCGTGGCAAACGTTCAAAATAAGGGTATTTATGCAAAATAAAGCTGACTTGGAACTTTTTCGAATATAAAATCTAGAGTAAAAGCTTAAAAGTAATATTTCCTACCATATTTATGCTGCAATGGTATTAAATCAGAACTTTTTCGAACTGAATAAAAAAAAACCGTGGCACTTCGGAAGTGCCGACAGAAGTGAAAACTTGAACAATTTAAAAAAATACTTACAAAACCTATAAAGTAAAAATACTTTCATAGAACATTGATCCGTAACGTAATATAAATAAAGAGCACGATCACGTTTACAAAAATGAGGTGTCGGTAACGGTGTCACGAGTTCAATTGTTTTTTCCCATCTCAAAAATACCCAACGCGCCTAAAGAAGTTTTCACTTCAAAAATGCTTCATATTCATAAGCCCTCCAACTGTCAGTCAAGTCAAGTACCTACTCAACTTTTATTTTATGTTTGCCTAAAATTAAACACAAGACACAACGCATTTCTACTATTAGATCAATGAGGCAGCCAAATCCATATGTCACGTATCAATTAGATAAAGATTTCCCTATGTATTATTACAATGCACCCAGGTCGGCCGCAGCAAAGACAATCTCCACCGGTGGGGTTTCTCGGATGGTCCCATTCTTCAGTGTACATGCAGTGTCTCCCAGCAGACTACAACCCACCTTTCATCTTGCGCCACATGTCCTGTCACCTGTACACGTGAGAATCTAATGTTTGCGCCAGCGAATGGTGTTACCGTTGCTGAGTGCTGGGCCAAACAAAAAAAAAACTTATTTTCAAACAATATTTGCCATCGACACGCTAAGAGATGATTGAAGCCTCTCTCCCACAGGCGCGTTTTTATCGGTCGATAATAAAGCAAACGTTATAGCGACAATGCGTTCAGGTACACAGCTGCGTTTTATCGTCCGATATTTTTAACGTCTGCGTGTAACCTACACTACAGGCCCCCCGCACGCACTACACCATACTAACGTTATTAACACAGGTGTGTGTAAGATCGAATGCGTCCCAATACAAAATATTTTAAGAATCCATACCGGAATATTGCTGGACGGAGGAACGCAAGCATCCTATTTCTATTGTGTCGTTATTATCGCAGCAATGTGTATCTTCGTGACTGTCCTAATACAAACTGTACTGAAAACAGACATCGCAATAACGCTTGCGTTATTATCGACCAATAAAAATACGCCTGTGGAGGAGAGCCTTATAACGCCTAAAAATTAAGAGCGTTTATTCTGAAAGTGGGCAACGTCGCAAATAGATGTCAAATATTTCGCTGTCTTTATGACTGTATGGAAATAAGAAATGTGGCTAACTAGTTCCCTAGAATATTAATATAATGAATTGCAATTTATTATAACACTGAATTTGATGTTGTAACAATTTTAGGTGCAAAAAAGGCATTTGGAAAATACCAAATACTTTTTTTATATCTAAAACTAAATATTCGGTAAATTAATTATTAATTATTGCATTTCATAATCAATATTTTAGTTTCCTAGTTAGCCACATTTCTTAATTCCATACAGTAATATTGCTAAATTAATCAAAACAGGTAAATATTTGACAGCTATTTACGACGTTGCCAACTTTTAGGATAAACCCTCTTAAGGGACGCAGCAACCATTTGACATTACAAATCCACTGAAGCTTGAAGATTATAGCTAAATCTCTACAGGATCATTTCTCGTTAAAGTCTATGAGTATATCCTACAGCGGACATTACGGGACCGATAACAGAAGAAGATTGTATCGAATTTACGTGACCCACATAAATAAATAGGTCACAATCACGACTCAATTATTATTATTCACTTCATTTTTCTACCACCCCTTTTCAAAGCCATAGTGAAATTAATAAAGACTCCATTATTATTCCTACCACAAAATGTATTTATCTAAAACAAAACAACTAAGAAATATCTCGGAAGACAGACACTTCTATTGGCCCCGGAATAAATTACAAACTCACTTAATTTTGTGTTGTTTGGTAATCCCCACAATAATTTCTTTCAGGGCCTTCATTTCAATCTGGGGGAACTCAGTAGCATTGAGGATTAGGTATGATTTACGAGACTAGAGAAATTATTATGAAATAATGAGTATTACCGAAGAAGGCCTCGTCTGTATTAATAGATAAATACGAGTTATCCTCGTTTAAACGTGGAAAAATGTGAGGCATTTTTGTAAAATAAGGAGATTTTTATTTTCGCCGGGTATCACGTGTCAGGGTCAGATTTTCGGCGGAAAAGCTGAATTATTTTGTAAGAAGTTTACATTTTAATTTTGGCTTAGAAAAGATTACAGATTTCTTAATAAATTAGGTATTATTAATGATACTGAACACCAGAGAATGAGATAGGGGCTTTGTTAAAAGAAATATTAAAACAGAAAACTAGTCTGAAGAAAGTTCATTTAGCACCACCAACTTCAAGATGTATTTTTGACATTTAATTAGTTTTAGTTACATACCATTACATATCGCAACAATATTCGGAACAGCAATCAAAAATCCCGATCACGTCAATCCGTTTCCTGCGATAAATCCTCGAGAATTGCATTTCATTAGCACGAGGAAGTTGTCGTGACAGAATCATAGATGGCGTGACAGACGTAATCGACTATCAACTGGCAACACCGTGTGACAGCTGCTGTCATGTTGGAAAGTGAGGGAAACTGGTACGTGGCAGTGTCAGTCGTCTTTGGTTAGGTTTATCCGGTTTAACATGATTGATTGGCTAACTGGGTGTTCCTGTATGTCAGTCGTAAATTATTTTGAAAAGCCTTTTGTAGTGTGATACTCATAAGTACAATACTTAGCAGGTGCTGGCGTAACATGTGCATAGAACAGTACAGGCTCTAGAAGGACTGCAATAATTTGTCAGTTATTGTCAGTCTTTCACGTTACTAAATCGTGATAATTAAGAATAGTGAGCGATTGGGAACACTGGTTAACTATGCTTTCCCCTTCAGCTTTATCTTAAAATTATACTTAACAGTACTCATGGGATGGGGTGGAGAAATATGGACCACATTACATACAAGGGAATAAGCATTACTAGCATTTTCTTCCAAAAGCCGAATTCAGAACATTCTATTCACAATACACCGCAGTTCTTAAACAAATACACAATTTTATCAACATGAAAATGCAGAAGCCATTAGTATCGGTGAATTACAGTTAATATGCCAACAAATCAGAAATAAAGTGGGTATGTAGAGGGCAAAGTTTACGAACTTGTTCTTAGTTCGAGCCGCAAATCAACTTAACTAGCGCACGCTACTACACACTACTTTAAAGTACGTGGTGCGATCGATTCGAAACTAACTTAACCGTCACTAAGCCTGGCTTGAGTACAAATATGTTATAATGTTTAGATTTCTGCTTACTATTTATAAAACTGAAGCTTTTTCGCATTATAGAATAAATATTACTCTCTCTCTTTTATTTTTATAATTGTAAATTGTGAGAAAATGGATATAGGATCATTATAGATAAGCGAAATACAGGTTTATTTGTTGAAATTTTTTAAATAAGAAATTTGATATAAAATAATATCGAGTTTCAAATCAATGCAGATTTGAAACTCGATAGGTATTATTTTATTTACATATTTTATTTGCAAAACCATTTAGAATGAGCTTTCTAATGACGAAATATTTCGAAATCATAAATTATCATATTTTATTAAATTATCGTATTTAAAATAGGATTTATATTACTAACATGTTTTAAATTCATAAAACTTTTAACCAAACCCATGAAAATAAAAAACGTAGTCACATAACAACGTTATACAATACAATATTTTAAATTAGCAGAGCCTTGATTTTTAACTGACGATTTTATAAACACTGACACGAAACAAAACCTGAAATCGATTCTACACTCGATTCTGCACAAAATACTTTCAAGACTTGCGTTTATTCTGTCATACGTTGTATATGTCATAGGATGATTTGATAATTCGAATATTGGAAACAACCCTAAGGGTGCTCTAGGGATTTTGCAAAAACACGGATAATTAGACAATGGTGAAAACATTTCTACGAGCAACTTGAAAGTAGAGCTCGCCGGCCGCTGCCGCGGCACCGCTCGTTTCGCTCGCTTGGCTCGCGCGCGGTTTGTCACAGTTTTAACCTAGAACCTAACCTTTTTCACCCAGTTCTAAATGACGAATCATACAATCTGCCGCAGAAATGTTTTCACCATTGTCTAATTATCTAGTCGCAGAGAGATTGTATGATTCGTCACCGTCTAATTATCCGTATTTTCGTAATATCCCTAGGGTTTTCGCGAAAATTTGAATTATCAAATCATTCTACGACATATACAATACAACTTCACAACACACGTAATCATAGACCTAACATAGCCTACTCACACAAAACAAAAATAAGTAATAATACTAACAAACAAAATACACTCGTTCCCAAGCACCAAGTAACAACTGCGTAGCTCGAGCTTGCTAATTGAGTAATTCCTTTAAGACGTTCGTTATGATTATCAACTAGGACAGACTCCCGGGGGTGAAACTTTGCGAAGTACTTAGCACTTCTCTTCTGAATACGTGTGATATGTAGGTGCCTACGCTGCGGTGTGAGGCGTCGAACACCGATGTGCGAAGACATTTTGAAAGGTGTAATGAAGGAAATCATAATATTTTTTTGTCTCGGGTAGGACTCGTTCATTTGTTTGAAAAAAGCGTAGCACATATTTTTCTTAAATACTTCAACCGTTAACTCAATGTACTTTCTAGGAATTTCATCTCCAATATTTTTCACTAGATTATTTCCGTACAGCGTCGACAGCCTGCTACAGTCCTTGCTGACTAAATATATTTTTTTAAAACATCTACACCTATTTTCATATAGCTCGACCAACACGAGAAAAGCACCTTTGTTACAAATTGATTAACATAAACTGCAAACTCCGACCAACACAGACGAAAATATTGCAGACAAAACTATCAACATTAACTGAGTACATTCATTTCACCCCCATTTTCCGCAGTTGGTCGCTAGTTACGAAGTTATTTCGTAACTTCGAGTTACCAACACAATGACATAAGGGGCACGCTTTGAAGCCACTTCCGTTTTCTGCGTAACTGTTATTAGGCAGACGCTCCGCTCAATTTCTAAGCCATTTTCCAGGAAGGTGGGTAGTTATAGTGTTTCTAGATATCGATATCTGTGTGTGGAACAGCTTTGTGGATGTTTAAGTCGTTAGCGGTCGGTGTGATGGTTTGATAATGGGTGTTTGAGGGTTTGTGAAGTGCGGTTATAAGTTCGATTGATAAGACGGAATCCTGTGTGTTCAAAATTGATACTCGCTTGGGAGAGTATGATTATTAAATGTACATATTCTTGTATAGCAAATAAGCCGACCAATACCGGCTGCCTGAAGGTAAGGATTATCGACGCCAATGCACATCTTTAATACCAGAAGTATCGTGGAAGCGTTGCCATACTCCAGACAAAGCTGCAACGTCTCATTTGCGCACATAGCCTTAAAATATTCAAACAATAATTGATGAAGGTGGGTAGGCCATTAGTGTGGGATGCAACGTGTGTCGATACTCTAGCGCCATCCCATCTTTCTAGCTCAGCGTGCTGCGCTGGTGCTGCCGCTACGGCTGCGGAAAACCTCAAGCGTTGAAAGTATAATAACCTTATAGGCCACTATATTTTCGAGCCGTTTGGAGTTGAAACCCTAGGGCTTCTTCAAACGACTGGTCGACACTTCCCGTGACCCAAGGGATGGCTTTTACCTTGGCTAGAGGCTAAGCATTGCCATACAACGTGGTAATGCCGCCAGTCTCTTGGGTACATTACCAGTCGACAGTGATGCGGAAGAATTTTTTGACGCGATATTTTAGTTTGTTAATAGTTTTAGTTAGGTTAGGATGTTATATTTTTAGTTTTATAAATGGAAAATACAGGTATAGTGACAGATAAGGTTTAAGTATAGAGAAGAGCGCTTCTACTACAAATGAATAATTGTAAATCATAATTTTGCATGAATTTATCGTTGGTTTGTAACCAGATAAAGCGCTGTAATAAAATATAACCATTAGGAATTAGCAACAAAAAAATGCACATCTGTCACTGAACAATTTTCATCTAAAACAATCAATTTAAACACATCACTTATTCAGTCTCTTAATCAAATAATAAGTGTGGACTCAGACCGCGAGGCGCCTTGCGAATCCACACCCTATTTTCATAAATATAAAAGCTAGTGATAAATCTTCAGTGCTGATACATCTCACATTAGAAGCTCTTGTGATACCAATAGTCGTGGTGCTGTTGTTAGAGCACGTTGTCAAGTAAGGGGGATTGTACACGATGGTGTAATGCAAGAAGAGGGAAGATATGCAAGAAGGGGAGTGTTAGGGATGATTTATGCTAGTCCGTGCTGGGCGCGAGCCGTGCCAAACTTCACGAACATTTCATGCTACACCGTGCAGCGTCCGTGTCGCGTCCGAGTTCTGGCCTACAAATTGAGCAGACACGGGCGCGGCTCACGTCCGTGACGGTCTTGCATAAATCATTCCTTATTTGAAATGAAGTATTTTTTCAAGACATAATAAATAAAGTAATAATTTTATTCTTGTTGATTAACTCGCCGCCTCCGCAGAATAAACGCGTAAATTCTATTGCGGCGGTTTTGTTGTTAATCCATATTCGTTATGTATTATAGGTCAAAATACATCACCTAAATGTTTACACTTGTGCGTTTATTCTGCGGGGGCGGCGACTATATTTATGAATTTACTACCAATGGCAGCTATTTAAATACTAAAATCATAGGTATTTTTTAAACTTTTTATCTGTTAGTTATACGGAGGAGCTCGTTTCTAAGTAATGCAGCTGCACGGGTCGATTCATCAGGTTAAGCTACGCTTGCCGAGGTTGGTCTGTGGATGGGTGACCATTTTTATATACTCATCCGTGCTTCAGAAAGCACGTTAAGCTGTTGGTCCCGGTTGTCATTCGTGGATCTTTGACAGTCATTACGGGTCGTCAGAAGCCCGAAAGTCTGACAACCAGTCTTCTAAGGGGTACCTATCGTATTACCCAGTTACAGGGTTGTGGAGGTCAGATAGGCAGTCGCTCCATGTAAAATACTGGTATTCAGCTGCATCCGGTTAGACTGAAAGCCGACCCCAATATAGTTGGGAAAAGGCTAGGCAGATTGATATTATCTGTTAGTTATACACTTTTCCTAATCCTGTAAAAATGATAAGACTACAGTAGGGTCAAGTAGAAGCGTTTGTATGAAAAAAATAACCATAAGAAAATAAAGTTGGTAATGGTATGGTGGGCCATTATATTAAGTTACGGGTTACGGCTCATATTTCCTGGTGTAATGTCCGACAACATTGAAGGGATCGTTTAATTTTGTGAAACAAGTGAAGGTTTTCTCATAGATAGTTTTATGGCTCATATAAAAATATTGCTTATAAAACGACCGACCACAAATATTTCCTTTCCTAACATTGAAAAACTGATAGCTCACTCTCTGTTGAATCTTGACAAAAGAAAACGTTATTTCCTATTTGGGATTAACCTACATATGGCGTTTTCCTTATAGTACGGTATCGACTTGTAGGTAAAGTATTTTCGCAATAGCCCCAGGTGAGAACAACTCTGTTCGGTAAGATTTTGTCACTACTAACAGAAGATAATACGTTGTTTCTAGTTGTGAATTGGTTGAATTACATTTTTGTTACTTTTAGTGCCACTGTCATAATTTTAAGGAAAATTAGCAGTAGTACTTAAAGTCACTGTTTCAAAATAGACTTTGAATTTACTAAGAATGTGAAAACCATACAAATTGTTGTAAAACACTACATCGGACACCTGACATTTTTTTCTCGCATCATCTTGAGTTGTACCTACAGTCTTTTTAGGGTTCCGTACTAAACGAAGAAGTTTCGTCATGTCCGTCTGTCTGTCTGACTGTCTGTCCGCGGACTAGCTCCGAAACCCTTAGCACTAGAAAGCTGTAATTTGGCACAGGTATACATATTAATTACGCCGACAAAGTGGTAAAACAAAATTATGAAAATCATACACGTAAAGTGGTGATGTTTTCTTTTTTTTTTACCCATGGTGTAGGGTATCATTGGTAAGGTCCTTCAAAAACATTGTGAGTTTGTTAGTACAGTTTTTTGATTTAGGGATCCATTTGCGAAATATTAAGCTTTAAAGTGCAAATTTTTGTTAGAGTCAAGTGTCAGCTAAATGGTTGGTTTTGGAATTATATGAAAAAATCACAGCAGTAGTTTATGTAACAAAATTAAAAGGAAAACTATCACAGCTAAGACGGCTTTATAAGTTAACGAGTAATAATCGACCAACTTAAATTTGCAGTTGCAAAAACATGTTTTCCCATACATTCCGTATGGGAGAACATATTTTTCAACTACAAAGTTTGTTTTTGGGATGAATTTATCCCGTGTTTTTTGTGTAGTTAGCTGTCCGATTTTTTGGTGATTAGATAATGCGTTGTCCGTCAATCAGTCAGATTATAAAAGAACTGTTCTATAATGTTGTTGTTGGTGTGAGTATCACGCAGAGCACAGTCCAAACTAAACACAAACATGATTCCTCGCTCGAATGGCAGGGTTGCCATATAAGGACGGGATTTAAAGACAATGAAACATCTCGAATGCTGGTTAGATACTGCGTATTTTTGGTCCACTCAATGACAATATAAACACACACATCCTTACTGTAACATGCTTACATACTACACCACAATGTACTGTTTAAATTTTCTTCTGGCATTGTCTTGCAGCGTACAGTCGGTGTGAGTTCACCTTAAGCTTGGCAATCGTCCGAGGCGGAGTGACGACGCGCGGCGCCACTTGTCTCTACAGCACACATGTCGTGAGACGGTTGCATCGCCTCTCATGCTATGATTAGTGCTGCGATGTTTTCTTGTAATTCCTTTATATCGAAATCGTTTATCGTAAACTACTTAAAATTAATCGTCTTTGAAAGTTGGTATATATGGTTAGATAACCTAATTCATTTACTTCAGTTTGTTTATTTCAGTTTAATGCTAAATTAGCTAGACCGAATCTCTCCCAGATTTAATAAATTACGTAATAATTTTCTTAATTAAAATCACTCAATTAGAGAAAAAGTTAACAGTATATCTTTACTACTTCCAGTCAATAAATGAAATGAATCGAAGACCCTAAACACTCTTCTTAATTGCACGAAACTCTCTTACTCTCAAAACCCATACATTCCAACACAAGATTACATTGTAAACCGTAATCGTAAATCTAAATATCGATAAAATTGTAACATTTGATAGGGGATCACTAGTGTAGTCCCCGAACGGTAATGCAACTGTATCCAATTCGTTATCGGATCCGACTTGGATTTGTCGCCGTCTCAGCTCACAATGGTAAATTTTCGATGTGGCTACAACGCTGTTGTGTGGAATTGAATGTGTCTATCGAAAATATGTTGGTCTCAGTTATACTAAAATTCAGTGGTCAGTTTTATAGTTGTAGAAGCGAAAAATGCCTCGGAAAGCTCGTTAAGTTGTTGCTCCCGGCTGTCATTCCTAGATTTTTGATAGTCGTTACGGGTAACCAGAAGCCCAAAAGTCTGACAACCAGTTTTGCCAAAGAGTATCATGTTACCCAGTAACTGGGTTGAAAGCGACTGCCTATCTGAATAGGCAGTCGCTCCATGTAGAATACTGGTATTAACCTGCATCTGGTTAGACTGGAAGTGATCCTAACATAGTTGAGAAAAGGCTAGGCAGATTGATTGAGAAACGAAAAATATTAAAAAACCGGCAATGACACCCCACACCATGGGTTAAAAAAAAACATCACCACTTTACGTGCAGGAGCGGTATCCTAAAAAAAATGATTTTCATAATTTTGTTTTATCACTTTGTCGGCGTAATTAATATGTATACCTATACTAAATTACAGCTTTCTAGTACTAAGGGTCTCGGAGCTAGACCGCGGAAAGACAGACAGACTGACAGACACATAGACAGAAAGATGGACATGACGGAACTATAAGGGTTCCTTGTATTTTGCTGTGAAACACTTCTTTCTCCACATATGAAACCAATACAGTTACTTTAGCTCTATAACATTAGAATGATCAACTCAAAGATGAATTAATACAAGCTTCCAATCATTCGTGCGATATTCACACGTACAGATCAATAGATTGTTATTAAATACCTAAATAAGAAAAACAAATCACAAGAGATAATAACACAAAATCCGATGCTCAAACCAAAAACCGCAACGCAAAAAAATAACAAAACAAATGCTCTGATTCAACACCCGTAATTTTCAATCAACATTTTTCACTTGAACAACAAAAACCCGATTACCGAATGAATTCGTTAAAATTTACATCGCAAATACTGAATATCAATTTCATTAGCAAACAGTATTAATCTCAGCAGTGATCTTCTTTATGTAAATATAATAAAATAGTGACGAAATCAAAACTGAACAGAAAAAAGTAATTGTTACGAGGAGAACGGCTTGTGGCTAAGAAATAACAGCCGCACGGGTCGATCGATCAGGTTAAGCTACGCTTGCCGCGGTTGGCCCGTGGATGGGTGACCATCTTTACATACCAAGACCCCTCCGTGCCTCGGAAAGCACGTTAACCGTTGGTCCCAGCAGTCATTTGTAAATCTTTCACTGTCGTTACGGGTAGTTAGAAGCCCAAAAAAAGTCTGACAACCAGTCTTACCAAGGGGTATCGTGTTTGGGCACGCCACAATTGCGGCGATAAGACCCCTCTTTGAGGAGTGGCTTGAGAGGCGCCACGGCGTCCTCACCTTCCGCCTGACGCAGGTCCTCACCGGACACGGCTGCTTCGGGAGGTTCCTGTTCAGGATAAGGCGGGAGAAAACGCCCGGGTGTCACCATTGTGTGGATCGGCCTGAGGACACGGTGGAGCATACGGTGGAGGTCTGCCCGGCTTGGGCGGAGCATTGCCGTGTCCTCGTGGAGGCGATCGGCGGCAGTGATCTCTTGCGTTTGACGGGGTCCGCTAGGGCCAATGTCTGCCGGGGGTTCGAAGAAAACCGATAGGGAAATCGTGGCCCCCGGCAACAGGGTAACCGAAGGAACACGGGTGGGTTTTAGTCAGTAAGAGTCTGACACGCTCTTCCGCTCCGCCCAGAGCGGGAGAAGTTATTTGATAATATCACACACAAAAAAAAAGGGGTATCGTGTTACCTAGTAACTAGGTTGTGGAGGTCAGATAGGCAGTTACTCCATGTAAAATATTGGTATTCAGTTGCATCCGTTTAAAGACTGGAAGCCGACCTCAACATAGTTAGGAAAAGGCTGGGCAGATCCGCAGATGATGAATTGTTAAGAGGTGTGCGACAGTCTGCTGCTAAAAATATAGTTTTTGGAATTTTTGTCCGTTTGTCTGGATGTATGTTGAGGATTGGCGCAAAACCGACTGAACAAATTTAGATGAAATTTGGCACGCAGATAGTTTATAATTTGTATTAACACATAGGGTACTTTTTAGAACAGAAACCCTCGGGTCACCCAGATCCTACACAGATGTTCTGATCAGACCAGGAGATTTAATTAGCTTCTGGAGGGAGGTGGGCTGGTTGGAATAACCACCAAACGGCCGCCATGGCCCACGCACAATGGTCCACTTTACGGACTAAGTGCGGAAACCAAACCCTATAACATAGAACATAGGGTACTTTTCCGATAGTACGTTCCCGTGGGATATTTTCCGACACCCATGCGGGCGAAGCCGCGGGCAAAAGAGCTAGTAATAACAACGGTATATTTACTCTATAATTGCCTCTGGGTATGCGTGTAATTACACAGATAGTTGTTTATCGAAGTAAATTAATCGATAAGGTTATCGGTTATTAATGTACACCTCTATTGTTGTCTTTTTCACTGTTGTCTGTTATGGCACGATGTTATTGTATTGTATTGAATTACTCGTTTTACACGATTTTTGAAGTGAAAACTTCTTTAGGCGCGTTGGGCATTTTTGAGATGGCAAAAATCAATTGAACTCGCGATACCGTTACTGACACCGTATTTTTGTAAACGGGATTGTGCTGTTTATTTTTATTAAATTACGGATCAATGTTCTATGCAAGTATTTTTACTTTGAAGGTTTCGGAAATATTTCTTTTTGTAAACGTGATTGTGCTTTTTATTTAGATAAGGTTACGGATCAATGTTGTATACAAGTATTTTTCTTCCACCAAGGCGATCTTGTTTTCACTTCTGTCGGCACTCCCGGAGTGCCACTGTTTTTTTTTTTGTTGATTATTGATTATTTTCAGTAAATGTTAATAAAAATATGAATTTATTGCTTTTACACCACGAGTAAAGGAAAAGACATAAAACATGTAAATGTATTCACAAAACAGACAACAACAACTTCTTTAAAAAAAAACCGGCCAAGTGCGTGTCGGATCACGCGCAAATTGTAGTTGAAAAACATGTTCTTCCATACATTCCAACTGCAAATGTAAGTTTGTACATACAATATTGTTATTTTAAGACCATAGACTTTTTGTAGGTTTTCCTGTAATCTATGAATGAGTAAATAAGGAACCATTCTCTGTATTTTTTTCAAAATGTTAGACTCAGTAGTTTCGGAGATAAGGGTGGTAAATTTTCACAAATTTTATTAAATATCTATAAAGTATTTACTATAAAATTATAAAAAAATGAGATCCTCACAATAAGCTCTTTCATTTGATATGTCACACGGTACAGTTTACAAAACTTTTTTTTTCCAATGTGCCTCCAAAAGTTACCACCATAATCAAAATTCATTCAATACCAATGCATATGTGTACCAAATTTCAACTAAATTGGTACAGTAGATTCGGAGCAAATCGGCTGTGACAGACAAATAGACAGCCAGTCAGACACACGAGTGATTCTTTAAGGAACCATAAAGATTTACTTACCTAATGTTTTTAAGCCACAAGTAGAAAAGCCGTATTTTATTTTAATGAAAATCCATGTATCTACCTACAAGCAAAACACATAAAGGTAAATACGTACGTAGCCACACAATAATACAACCGCACAACATTCCCTCGGACGAGCCGTGTAATTTCTTTAAAACAATGCTTTCTTATCTCACAATAGCCAACAAAAGGCGTCGAAAAGGGGACCTGTCCTAATGGCACAGAATTTCAGATTAATTTTTTTTCAGGTGACCTCAAGATAAAAGTTTTCAAGGCAATAACAAAAGCCGTACCTTAATGTAACCGGTAAAAAATTTAATGTAAAGAGCGATGGAAGGTTACGTAAGAACGGTTTCGTAGCTAATGCTTAACGTTCAGAATTGACACGAAGCAAAAAAAAAAAACTCCGTAAAAAGACACCGGAGTCAGTAAATTTTTGATATAGGGAGGTACGCTTAAGGATTCCGCAGAAAGTTTCGGTCAAGGGCTGTATAGCTTTACGACTTACGGCAAAGGTTCGGAAAATTGTAAAAGTAAACGCGGCGAATATCAATAAAATTAGTTTTATGTCGCCAATGCGAGAAGCGGAAACTTTCTCAATCATTTTATCGAATCAGAATGCGTGTGTAAGGGGAACATTTTACGTAACATATTTATTTATTTAACCATTTTATGCACACACGTAAGAACAGACACGAAGAAAGGAACAGAAAAATACGTACAAAGTGATACGTATGTGTTTAGTGAGTTGGCTATTCAATCCGGGAGTACTATGACATACTTGAAATGTATTAGACGCGACTTTCTGAGGTACTGAAACACGTTACTTCGTGACGTTATTAGAGTAGCTTGGAATTGTTCCGGAGGTAAAGCTTTCACAGTTGCTTAAATAGCTTCACATTTCCTTTTCAAATTATAATGTTTGTAAAGTGAACCTACAAAGCGCATTGTTGTAAATTTTAAATAAGGAAAAACATCGTGGCTTTTTTAGAAATGATTAGTCCGATGACTTTAAAATCAAGAAATTAATCTTCTCATTTAATAAAATACAATAAACGTGGATATTAATATTTAGTAACCTCTTCCGCTTAGCTATTTCTGAAGAGCCATAAAAAACCCTGAAAGAAATCGACACGTGTTTCACCTCTCAACGAGACACCCTCAGGATGACGATTGACTTGTTGCAAACCCGAACACGGCGTGTTGCCACACCGAGCGTTGAACGCAGAGTACGGACTCTGCGCTCAGCGTTCAGTATAGCTAAACGGAAGAGGTTACTAAATAAATCCACGTCTATTGTATTTTATAATGGATTTCCGCAAGGTCACGCCGGAATCAATTAACTTTATTGAATAATTATTCAGCATTGAACTTGCGTAGCGCAAATTACAACTTGTCATTCACTACTTCTGTGCACATTGTTTTCATCTAACAAACAATTTAACCAAACATACAAAGCTTCCGCACATATCACCCCAAAAACGAAACAGCGACCCACTCGAAAACATACTAAATTTTTATCACAAGTCCTCAACCAAAACTAGTGCCCTCTACTTAATTTATGCGCGATTACCCCATCACGCCAGCCTATAGAAACTTTGTTTACGGCCACCATATCTTAACTTACCTATGTTTACGGAGGGTACGCTTGGTACTAGCATAGAATAAGAATGGGTAGATGTGAAACTTTCGCTCCGAACGCATTGTAAATGCCTACAGAAAAGTCTAACACAACCCACAGTCTGACTTTCTTAATGTCCCTTAGGAATCATCGCATTTCCAAATACAAACGAATGCTTATTTCCATGTCCATCAATTATTCGATTTATCGTGTATAATAATTTGAATTCAGAACCAAGTGATTTTGATTTCCGTGTGAACACGTGAACGTGTGAACACCGTGAAATTTGAATCACAGTTTTGCTAGAACAAACGTTGTTCAGACCATGGTCTACTACCATTCTACAGCATACAATAAAAAAATATATTATTGGTTTTTGAAAAAACACAAAAGACAAAGTTTAAAATGTCAAGATTATCTACTGCTTACTAAATTTAGTTTATGGAGGTACATTTCCTTGTAAACAATGCTGTGTCCCATGCGTGGTGTCTGTGTTGTAGGGAGTAACGATAATCTTGACATTTTAAACTTTGTTTTTTTTTGTGTTTTTTCAAAAACCAACTATGTTTTTTTATTTTATTGGAAGCTGTAGAATGGTAGTAGACCCTGGTCTGAACAACGTTTGTTCTAGCAAAACTATGATCAAACTATGATCATCAAATTTCACGGTGATTTCCTCCCATTTTATAAATAAATTACATTAAGTTAAAACAGTATTAACAACTCTATATACTTCCAAATCGATTGAGAGCGTCCGGTCTGCACCAAGTGCAAAGGGCAACTCATAGAAATCCGGCGACTGACGAAACACGAAGTTTGCCGAAAATTGTTATACTGGACTTAGTGACCGCTATGATCGCTGAGACCAGTATTTTACACTACCTTAGTCATGATAGTATGGTATGCAGGGTTACAATTAATGTAAGGTCTTGGTGGCAGTGACTATAGTCATGGTTACAGACATATCAGCAGCTCTTTTTGGGATTGTATCTATCTTGCGGTGTACACTACGCGCTCCACTTCGATTATTTCATTATTTGTAACCCTGTTTAGGCCTGAGCAGGCGTGGGTCTTAGTAGGAGCAGTAGGCATACCTTTTTATTTTTATGTTTTTGGGTGGGAAATTATCAAATAACTTCTCCCGCTCTGAGCGGAGCGGGAGGGCGTGTCAGACTCTTACTGACTAAAACCCACCCGTGTTCCTTCAGTATATATTGCCAGGGGCCACGGTATTCCTTTCGGACTTTCCCGCGACCCCGGCAGGCATCGGCCCTAGTGGACCCCGACAGTTGTGCTGACATCTCTTTGAGGCGCGCGTGGAACACAACGCACTGTCGACCCGGGCTGGTCTTTATCGGACGGCGAGCTACCCATTGCTCACCGTCCGCAAGCCCGCGCCTACGGAGCAGTAGGTATACCTACGGTATTATTTTGGCGACATCGACGCACACATAAATCGAAATACACGAGTTCCGTTCATCATTATGATCTCCCTAGCCTTTTTCCAACTAATTGGGGTTGGTTTCCAGTCTGAATACCAGTATTTTACATGGAGCAGGTGCCTCTGCTTCGTAGTTTCAGTTCTGTCATGGTTTTTTTAGTCTTTGGTATCAGGTAGAGAAATTTAGGGGAACTATACTATCATTAATCCCCGGAGACAATGTAGTTAACTACGACCCACTTTATCTATATTTCTTGGAGCCACTAGTTCCCAGCACGATTAGTCGCTCTGATATTGGACGGGATATTAGGTTGAGGTCTGTTCTATT
Organism: Agrochola litura; assembly: GCA_949152395.1. Classification (NCBI taxonomy): domain Eukaryota; kingdom Metazoa; phylum Arthropoda; class Insecta; order Lepidoptera; family Noctuidae; genus Agrochola; species Agrochola litura. The sequence continues at coordinate 12,880,404 of OX424505.1, read as the reverse complement.
GTTCTTTATGGTGATAGTTATTTTTATATAGTAGAGGTGTTTTCTTTGCAGATAAATATGATCCTGATCACTTGAAATAGAAAATTGGGCCATTTTAGGCTCAAATCAAGCTACGTATACCTCTGTCTAAAATGTCGTGTATTACAGGCGTGATATTATGTTGTGTGTGATACATTATACTTTGAAGTAGCAATCAATATTTTAACCTAGAACTGACTTTGCTATAAATTTTTTGTCAGCAGAGGATTTCAGTTCAGATACATGCATTTCGATTGGCCCTAGTATTCTATAGTCACGACGCGCGACGTCCACGTAAAAATCCTACCAATTTCTATTACAATATAGTGCAGGTCAGATTTTTTTAAATTGCTTTCGACAGTATTGCAATTCAATCCCACAGTTTTTGCCGTTTCGTCAATAATTATAGGGTATGTCGGTTCACTGATTGTTTTCCTCCTCCCAATATAAATATTTGATATCTATTACCAATATTTTAGCCATATTTATGATTCCGCCATATTAAAAAAAAGGAAAAAAAATTGTTCACTCACATATTATATAATAAACATAAACAAACAAGAAATAAGGAACAGAAAAATACGTACAAATATAATGCTTATTTCTAAATCAATCTCTTCTAGCATACCTGCGACAGGAAAGTAGATAAAAAGAGACTTAGACAACATGTTTAAGAGTAGAAAAGAAAAGAAAATACCACTATATAAATTCAAAAAACAATTATTAATACAATCACAATTATTATGAGTTGGTAGGCAGTAACTATCAATCTATACACTCAATGATCATGAGTTCCTGGGTTACACCACTCGTCTTATTCATCGCTCCAGTTTTTCCCAACCACGTACAATAAATACACCAAAATCATTAGTGGACCTTGCCCCAGCCAGTATGTGAACCGAATTATCCTTTTATTTAAAAGGAGGCTCCCTAAATTGCATGTTCATTTGCATTAATATTCCGAAAAATTCACGCATACAATCAAAATGGAACTTTAGTATATCATTTATTGGATCTTTTTCTTTCCAAATATAAGACGAAATTAGAACATTTTCGCTCGATCCATTTTTTATTCGTAAATCATGTTTTTTTTAAAGATCATTTGAAACTAAAACAAGATAACTCGGCTTTTATGTATAAAATAATTATTGAAAAAAAAGGAAATATAGTTTACTATCCAAATATAAGATGTTTTTTCTCCAGATCAATTATTACTTTAGTTATAAACGAAATAAGAATTGAGACTTACAACATTTAGTTCCGTGCTTGAACACGACCAAAAAGCGCACACAATATTCAACTTTATTACTGATGTGTTAGCGTTTAGCACATAGTGAAGTGGTGGGTGCATTGGGGCGGAGTTTGTGTAGAAATTGTCTTTGCACTGCCTGGTCTTAAACGAGGTCTTACTAAAAACCCCAAATTTCACTAAACCACTTCGAGGTTCACTTTAAAAAAACAAATGCTGTCAAAACAAAAGAACGAATGAATGAAAAATTCGCTCATTCATAATTAGAATGCGTATTGGCAATTCAAAATGCCATAGTCTTCGGAAGCTATTTGGGCGCTACGATGAATAATAATGGTCTCACCTCACCGCTTCAGTTTACATTGTAAATCTGCTGCGTCGTGTAAACAACCGTTTGTAATTAACATTTTAGTAGGCGAGTGTATTATTAACGTTAAATTACGATGTCTACGATTTATTTATAGCAACGTTTTAAGGAAAATTTTCAAGTTGTTTCCACTCTTGATTAGCTTATGAATTTTATATGGTGTTTATCGTGTGGTTTGAGGGTTTTAACTTTTTGGTAAAAGGGTTCAATCAGTATGGGCGGGGTTTTAAGATTTTGGAACTTAGTTTAGGCACCTGTCCCACTGCCGGCGGTTTACGAGAAGCGAGTAGAAATAGCAACTAAAAACGAGTTGGCGAGCAAGGAGTCGCGACTGCGCGACAGAGACGAGCGATTACATTTTGACCACGTAGGTATTGCACTTTTATTTACACGGGACCTACAATGTTATTTACGTTTCTTGAGCAAGTAAATCGATAATAGCTAGTTGCTTCCTTGCTGGCAGTGGGACAGGTCCCTTATTGACGTACTTTATTCGATGTGAATTATAATTATTCAATTAATATTCAGGAAAAAAGGAGGCAAGTTAATACATACGTTGTCTGCCTGCAGGCAACGTTCGTGAACTATTAAAGTACAGACGAATAATGTTGTATTTTCAATTGTATCCATATACCTACTCACACAGTAATAAATAATTAATACGATAATTTGTGCCACTAACAACCGCTTCTAGGCGTTCCTCATTTCCAATTAATCATTCATTATTAAATGTGTAGGTTTCATAACGTATTTAGTTCAAACGAGTGAAGCTGATAATTTTACCTATAGGCAACACGTACGAATAATAAAATTATTTTAATTACTAGGTAATAATTATGAACTTATAACCTTTTTCAAAAATATATTATTTATAACAAGAGGTATATTACTCGGTGACGAATGGTGGAGGTAATTACAAAATTAAACTTGCATATTGACATAAACCAAAAAAAGGAACCCACTTTTACTAATGAAAATTACTAAATATTTTGAATTCTGTGTGACTAAAATTGGGTGAATACTCTTACTCACATTTTTGAAGTGAAAACTTCTTTAGGCGCGTTGGGCATTTTTGAAATGGGAAAAAACAATTGAACTCGCGACACCGTTACCGACCCCTCATTTTTGTAAACGCGATTGTGCTCTTTATTTATATTACGTTACGGATCAATGTTTTATGCAAGTATTTTTACTTTAAAGGTTTCGAAAGTATTTTTTTTAATCGTTTTAGTTTTCGCTTCTGTCAGCACTCCCGGAGTGCAACTGTTTTTTTTTTTGGAATGTTTTCTTGCAGGTTGACCAAGAAGGTTGTTGGCTGAATAACCGGACATTCCTGTGAATGCCTTAAGAAATTAAGGCCTCCAGCCAGGACGTAAAACTTACAAACTAAGCGACTACAGGCTAAGGGCACCCCCTGTGGGGTACGGGCCTCAGCCTAGGGCTTTGCTGGGGGAGGGCGGCAAGAGATAGGCTGGATCGGATCAAAATTATTTTGGGACGAATTTAAAGCTACAAGCTCAGCGGCGCGACCTGGTTCGAGCAAGAGTCTGGCAGGCATGGAGTCGCGGCGGGCCTACGCGGCAATTTCAGAAGGACGGTGGTCTGTGTTTGTACTTGCGAACGGTACTATGGTAGCCCTAACACTCTCCTGGAGGAAGATTCTCATTGCGAACATAGAAGGGAGATCCCGTGACCTTTTTTAAGAAACGGTTCTGGAGAGTCAGCATCCTAATAAAGATAGCGTGGCTTAGCAAGTGTGAAGACGACGACGCAAGCCTAGGTCATGATGGGACGGATGACCGCAGTGTAGATGAGCAATCTGCAGTCGAGTAACAATTGCTGCGTGTGGTCAATATGAATTGGAGCCTACTGAGAGCGAAGGCGCCGCGTGAACGAGCCGCACTTATGTGCTCACTGAAGGAAAGGTGGTCGTTAAGGATCACACCTAGATATTTTGCTCTCTTCTTCCAAAGGATCGGCTTGCCTTCGTTGTTTACCAATACCCAATAATATAACTGGGTGCCATACAAGTAGGCCCTTTTTTTTTGGTGGGAAATTATCAAATAACTTATCCCGCTCTAGGTGGAGCGGGAGGGCGTGTCAGACTCTTACTGACTAAAACCGACCCGTGTTCCTTCGGTTGCCCTGTTGCCGGGGGCCATGATGTCCCTTTCAGCCCTTATTCGCAGCCCTGGCAGGCATTGGCCCTAACGGACCCCGTCAATTCTGCTGACATCTCTTTGAGGCGCGCGTGGAACATAATGCGCCGTCGACCCGGGCGTGGTCCTTATCGGACGGCGAGCTACCCATTGCTCACCGTCCGCAAGCCCGCGCCTACGGTGGCCGGAAATCGGCTCGCAATTCCCGCCCCGGGCGTCTTCTCCTGCGGTGGTTAGGGGCGTGAGGGCACGAAATTTTCCTCTCCCTTACGCGTTCCGCTTCCTCCTTCGCGAGCATTACTGTTTCGCAGAAGGAGGTGACTGCCTCCCATTTCCTCTCGCTCCGTACCATGGCCCGAATCAGGGCCGGACGCGAGAGATTACCACCGCCAATTGCCTCCACGAGGACACGGCTATGCTCCGCCCAAGCCGGGCAGAACTCCACCGTGTCCTCCGGGCAATCCACACAATGGTGACACCCGGGCGTTTCCTCCCGCCTTATCCTGAACAGGAACCTCCCGAAGCAGCCGTGTCCAGTGAGGCCCTGCGTCAGGCGAAAGGTGAGGGCGCCGTGGCGCCTCTCAAGCCTCTCCTCAAAGAGGGGTCTTATCGCCGCAATTGTGGCGTGCCCAGCGCTGGGTTGCGACAATCGCACTCTCCATGACGCCATGAGATCCCGCAGGAGCTCTGTCCGCGGTGCCGCGATTTCTTGCGGCATCGGAGTTAAATCCCGGCGTTTCGCCTCCTCGCGCCACTCGCAGATGTGCGCGAAAACCTTTGCCTCCAGATCCCATGGCAGTAATCGGAGGCTCGCCGCCTTGCAGGCGACCGTGCGGTATCCCCGGGCCAGCCGAATGGCCATGACCCTCTGGGACGCGTTCAACCAGCGAGCTGGCCGCAGCCTCAATGGACGCGCCCACACCGGCGCCCCGTAGAGGGCCATGGACCGCACGATCTCCGCGTAGAGCCTCCGGCAGGAGGCGTTAGGATCCCCTAGATTGGGCAGGAGCCGCTTCAAGGCAGCCCCGGCCCGCTCCAGTCTGGGAGCCAGACGTCGGAAGTGTTCTACGAAATTCCATCGGCTGTCGAGGACGAGTCCCAGATACTTCATCGTCGACTCGACACCGATGTGAACTTACCCCGCCATTACCTGGGAACCCGACGGTAGCGCATTCCGAGGACCATGAAAACCCATGGCCTCGGACTATACAAGTAGGCCCAAAGTTAGTGGTCACCGATGCCTACTTAGACAATTGTGAAAAAGCTGAAAAGTCTTCTATCCCTGTGATTACACCAGTGCCTTCAAACTGAAACATAGCAACGCCACTTATTGGCAAAGATGTAAATGGTTTTAGTATCCTATCATACAGTTCCCCGAAAATTTTCCTTAGCAAAGAACTCAATTATTACATATTATAAATATATGTAGGTATCTAAGATCGCAATTCTTGAGTCTTTTATTCGGTTTCATTTGTGTAATCGAAATTTTTCGTTTCTCTTCATAGAAACTAACTTCGTAATATTAACCACTTCAATAAACATTCAGATTTATTGAACTAGAACGCTCAGTAGAAACATTTTATCGAAGTATTTTAGTTATCGTATTGCTCTGTTTCATTGTATAGGATTTTTATTAAATTTTTGTAGCTGTTAGATAGATCCCAGACGACTTCGGACGATTTCTTGTAGTAGGTAAATCTGATATTCAGTTTTGGTCACTGATGTTATTAGAATTGTATGAATTGAAGAACATTATTAGAGCGTTATAGTAACATAACACACATTGTCGTAGATTGATCGATCATCGTCCTCGAACCTTGTATTTAAAATCAATTTAATTTTATCTGCTTCAATCTCAGTGTAGTAGATACCTAAAATATCTACATACATCATTTTATTCATCCTTTTGCCACCATCTCGTTTATATTGGGGTCAGTACAGCATGTTTTCTTCTGCCAAAATCTCTATTAATTAACAACTTTCGTTTCATAATTTACACGTTTCAAAGTTTACAACGTTACATCTCCTATTTTAAACGACAAATTATTCGATATCATTCGTCTGCGTTCGACCAAATTTTTTACTTTCAGTGTAAATCGATATCCTGTTAAGGTCTCCAAGTACCTTTTGATCTTCAATAATTTAAGGTGCTTCCCGACAAAAGACTAATCGAATTTACGTTATGAAAAGAAAATAATTTCAATTTCTCTTTACCGCTGCTACTGAATTATCTTCGCGTTCTTTTTTTAACGTTAGAAGAAATAACTTTGTAGGAACAATGAGTTAACTTTTCTGGAAACGGACGACAAAAATTCTGTGTCTTTTTCTGTGTCGTAGCTAGTCGAAGGCCACATGACAGCCTTTTAAGACATTGATTAAAAAAAAAGCGGCTGAGTGCGAGTCGGACTCGCCCATGAAGGGTTCCGTAGCAGCAAGTAACATTGAATGAAAGGTAAATTGCGGTTTACGATTAATGACGTATTAAAAAAAAAACTACTTGCTAGATCTCGTTTAAACCAATTTTCAGTGGAAGTTAACATGGTAATGTACATCATATATTTTTTTTTAGTTTTATCATTCTCTTATTCTGACCTATCCATTAATACACACGTATGTATGGGTCTGATGAAAAAAAAATTTTGAGTTTCCCCCAAACTTATTTGTTTTTTTCTATTTTTGTGTGAAAATCTTAATGCGGTTCACAGAATACATCTACTTACCAAGTTTCAACAACATAGCTCTTATAGTTTAAAAAAAAAGTGGCTGTGACATACGGACGGACAGACAGACAGACATGACGAATCTATAAGGGTTCCGTTTTTTGTCATTTGGCAACGGAACCCTAAAAATGTTTGTCTTTATATGCATAGGTACCACCTACCTACTCATGAAAGGTGATTATTAATTCTATTTCTATTATAAGTAGTACTAAGGATTCATTAAGGATTAGTCTTATGTAGCTTTAAATAAAAAAACTTAACGGAAAATTCCATGTATTTTCTTCGCCTCTAAAATACGTCATGGTTTAATCAACAAATTAAGAATCAGCCCTATGTGGCGCAGACTAAAAAGGCACCTTCGGATCGTAAAGGAAAAGACCGTGTATTTTCCTCTTCCCCTCAAAAACAGGCGAAAGCAACATTAAATTGATATTAGCTGCAAGTGTAAAGCCATTTTATTTCCCGTACATTAGCTCCTAGTTTTCGCACTTAGAGGTCTCTGAAGAAAAGATTTATTAATGGCGGGGCAGCTACAGGTACACCTCAAGGAATAAAAATAAAACACATTTAAGTGCGGTAAAGATGTAATAAATAACTGATGTTAAATTGACTGCGAAGAGCTTATGGGCCCGAAACTCGAAACAAAAGGGAAATTGGCTTGTTTTTCCATTGGTTTTCAACGGAGAATAGAAAAACGATTTTAAAGAATTCTATTTAAGGATATTTGTGATGTAGAGAAAAATATTTTTTTTGGGTTGGGAAATTGAATCAAAACGTCCTTCCTATTTTTACAAAATATTTATTACCCGTATTGGAAACATTTAGTTTGGGCTTAAAAAACAACCTAGTCTATGTATCCAATAATTTATTAAGTTTCCATTTCAAAATGCTTGATAAGTATTAAATTAAATAGGTCATTCTAGTAGGTACGTATTCTGTTCAAACTTTTTTTTTTAAATGGATGGGAATAATTGTGTTAGAAATGTAAACGAAACGCAATTGTCTTCTGTCTCTTTTCTTTTCTCGTCACTCTCTTGTGCTGTCAACTGTCTTATCATGCATTTGTATGTTCTGCTGATATCCAACTTGTCTTCTTTCATCAATATGCTCATAATACCCATAGACCAAACAAAAAACAAGACATAGCGCTGTGACATGAGGCCGGTTTCGTAAACATGTGTGCACTTAACGAGGTGTAGTTTGATTGTAAATGGTTGCAAATGTGTGAGCGTGTATGCACAAAGCGGAAGTGTAGTTTTGGCATGCTTCACTGTACTGTTTGCAGCGCTATGTCTTGGTTGTTTATTTGGTTTGAGATAGTACTCTAGGGACTAAATAAGCCGGAGGACACGGTGGAGCATACGGTCGAGGTCTGCCCGGCTTGGGCGGGGCATCGCCGTGTCCTCGTGGAGGCGATCGGCGGCGGTGATCTCTCGCGTCCGGCCCTGATTCGGGCCGTGGTACGGAGCCAGAGGAAATGGGAGGCCGTCACCTCCTTCTGCGAAGCAGTAATGCTCGCGAAGGAGGAGGTGGAACGCGTGAGGGAGAGGCAAATTTCGCGTCCTCACGCCCCTAACCGCCGCAGGAGGAGACGCCCTGGGCGTCGGGAATCACAGGCAGATTTCCGGCCACCGTAGGCACGGGTTTGCGGACGGTGAGCAATGGGTAGCTCGCCGTCCGATAAGGACCAAGCCCGGGTCGACGGTGCGTTGTGTTCCACGCGCGCCTCAAAGAGATGTCAGCAGAATTGACGGGGTCCGCTAGGGCCAATGCCTGCCCGGGGCTGCGAATACGGGCCGAAAGGGAAATCGTGGCCTCCCGGCAACATGGCAACTGAAGGAACACGGGTAGGTTTTAGTCAGTAAGAGTCTGACACGCCCTCCCGCTCCACCCAGAGCGGGATAAGTTATTTGATAATTTCCCACCAAAAAACTTGACTTACTTAGTGACTTAATGTTCACAAAAAAACATTTGCTTTCTAATCATCCATAAAATTATTCTTCATAGCCTTAAATAGGTACGTAATTATTTATTACCAATATTTTATTAGGTATATAATAAAATAATAAAAAATATACATAAAATTAATCTGATATTAATTTTCCATATCGAAATGCTTAATAAATAGGTAATTAAATTATGTAGTTCTGGTAGGTTATTGTGTTCAAACTCGTTCAACGTTCAATATATGGGTTGAATATGTTATGTAGGGCCAAGTTAAATTAGCTAGCAAAGCTCCGCAGAATGGATGAGTCATCTAAACATGATAAAACAAATAAATTAATTCGATGACGTGATTTGTGGGGTCATCGACTGCAATTAGAGTAGTTACTTAAAATTTTAGTTTTCTTTAGATGTGATGAGTATCGATATCTAAACACGATAAAACTAGATAAAATAGATTTTCCTAACTCATGCTTCGAGTAACAAGACTACTGGAGGTCGCTGACCCACCCCCAAAAAAAAACGTCAAATCTTTTTTGTTTTTTTTTATGTTTAGGTACATAAAGAAACCATCACGTCCGCAGAGTTTTGCTAGGTAATTTAAATTGACCATGTAGGTATAGGCTAGACTTAATGTTCACACATCTCACACAGATATTCATTCATGTTCACATGTTCATTGCTTTCCATAACATCGTAATAATTATTCTTCATTGTAACAGGCACATTGTAAAGACTTATTTCCCTTAAAAAACGACAACAGCTTGAGAAAAACAAGGGTGTATGATAAATTGCAGCGAATGTAATGCTTGGGTAAGACTATGCGGTAACTCCATCTGTCATGGCGGGCATAAACTTAAAGGACAGGTACTTTATCGTTATTTATTTCTTTTTATCCTGTAATGCATTCTGAACATTAATACCTAGTATTAGAGACTTTGTTAAACGCAATGTATATTATGTCTGTCTGTTAGTGCGTTTATAATTCGAGAACTAACTACTATTTCGATTTACGTTTTTTTATTCAAAGATATTTTACCAGGGTTAATGACTAAAGTATTATATTATAAGCGAGGACACGGTTAAGTTTCCTATAACTTTAATGGGCGCTAAGAGTTAGCATTCAAATCAACAAAAAGGGACATTTCACTTATTTTTAGGGTTCCGTACCTCAAAAGGAAAAACGGAACCCTTATAGAATCACTCGTGTCTGTCCGTCCGTCTGCCACAGCCAATTTTTTCCGAAATTGCTAGACCAATTTAGTTGAAATTTGGTACACATTTGAATTTCTGGGACGCGAATACGGACGTGTAACGTATAGATTACAGGAAACCCTATAAGAAGTCAATGGTTTTAAAATAACATGGTAAATCTCTCAATATTGTACGTTAATGCGTGTTGTGTATATTCCAACTGCTAATGCATGTACATTAGCAGTTGGAATGTATGGGAGAACATGTTTTTCAACTACAATGTTAAGTTTGTTCTTGGGATAAATTCATCCCAACTACGGAACCCTTCATTGTGCATAGTCCGAGACGCACTTGCCGGTTTTTTGTTAATTCCACGTTCAGATTTAATAAAAATAACAAAAGCAACAAAATATTTGTTTACCTTCCAATTTGAAACTATCACATTTCAAACGATTGCGCAGTTCGGATGTGTTCGGAAACTAGTTTTGGCACAAAATTCTCGTATTTCCATCAAAACTTTTTAGATAAATTGATACAATATTTCAATTCAGGATTAATTGAATTTTATTGCAGAGCTGCAATCAGTGTTAGAAATGCTTTTTGTTTGTCCAATCAGGTTGTAGGTATTCGGACTGATGTTAGCTAAATAGATCATTCATCAGTGGGGATAAGCCATAGGCAATAGGCATCTGTCGGGTCCTTCGATACATTAAGCTGTCAGTGAATACCAGTTTTCATATTTTAACCGACTTCCAAAAAGGAGGAGGTTATATGTTCGACGCGTATGTTTGTTTTTTTTTTTTTTTTTTTTTTTTTATGTATGTCCACCGATTTCTCCGTCATTTGTGAACCGATTTTGAAAATTCTTTTTTTGTTTGAAAGGATATGCTCCCGAATTGGTCCCATATAAATTTTATTAACTTTGCTTGGGTAGTTTTTGAGTTACCTACAAAATACGTATTTTTTTCCCACTTAGTATGTAGATGATATGATAAGTTCCTGTCACTGGTAGCAGGTAGTGGTATTCGAATGTGTGTGGGGTAGGTACCACAACTAAAAAGTGAAAAATAAAAACTTTTTACAAAAAAAAACAACCGTCTTCCAAAAAAAAAAACACTACAAAGTGAAAAATAACTTTAATTTCGGAAGTCGGTGGCATTAAACGAAAACACAAAACCCAAGACACCGACTTCCGAAATTAAAGTTATTTTTCACTTTGTAGTGTTTTTTTTTTTGGAAGACGGTTGTTTTTTTTTGTAAAAAGTTTTTATTAATAATCAAACGCCTGAAAATGTGACAGTTCAACTCGTCAAATCGATACTTGACAAAGCGCGTTCGGCCAAAGCAAAACATAAACGGGCCCAGTATACATAGATGGCCGAGCGACGGGCTCGCATGTGTACTGGGGGCTTTATTTAAAAGAATTTCCAAGGTCTACTCAAACTGCAAAAATTACTCTTAAATACTTATCGAAAAAAGCTTGACATTTAGAAACCTCCAATAATTCTATTTTGAACGCTTCCTAAAAACCTCCAATATACCTTCTATATTCTCAAAAATTACTGCGTTTTATTACCCTAAACACGTACACAACAAAAACCCTATAAATAAATCTAGGTACACCGCTGTGGGACTATTGAATACCATTTTTCATGATATACTGAACTTCGCTATTATCATAACGGCTTGAAATGATATACTGGGCTTGTTTTGACGTACGCTCGGTAACCATGAAATGGAAAAGTTATATTCAGTACTGAACGAACGTGTAAGTAGTCTCTTATTTATTGAGTGGAAGTTCAAGGATACAATCTCGTAGACGGTTTTTTGGGCGAAATTGTCAGAAATTATTTTATGTCTACGTGAGTACGGATTTTATGGATTCAGGCTTTTTGGTACAATAATTTTGTTACATCTTAAAATAACATTTATTCGTCATTGTTAGTGTAATTTCTGTCAAAATTATGAATCTGACTAAGTATGTTTTTAATACCCATGCTAAGTTCAGTAATTAGGTAGGTACAGACGACAAAAATTAAGCATGCTCAGTTAAGAAAATATTTCTGCGGTAGCGCAGTTAGTGACAAACCACACCCCTTCCTGGTTTTGCCCAATTAGAGACAATATGCATTTGTTTGTGTGAGTGTCACACTTCTAGACATCATTATATTAATATGAACACGATTAAAATACGCTTCATACATCCTGTTGGTCAAAACGCATGCATCGGGCGATCGAGTCGTAAGCTGTGTTATGCGACTATCGCCTTAAAGGTAAACTTGCGGAAGATTGGTCGATTGTACCTACATGTTTAACGAAAAGTAAATATAAAAAACTTTTTAACAAAAAAAAACACTACTAAGTGAAAAATAACTTAGGTATATTTCGGAAGTCGGTGTCTTTGGTTTTGTATATTCGGTTTGCCACCGAATTCCGAAATATAAGTTATTTTTCACTTTGTAGTGTTTTTTTAGAAGTCGGTTGTTTTTTTTTTTGTAAAAAAGTTTTTATTTCTTGCTTTTTAGTGGGTCAGTACCTTTGAAGTACATCCTTTCCAATAAATCATCGAAATCGGTTGGCGTAATATTGAGTTATTCGTCCATTTGTCGCGCACATACTTAATGCAAATTTAAGACTTATATGGTTTTCTCATAGATGCCATTGTCAGTACTGGACCAAATTGAAATGGGACCACAAGGGAAGCACCAGCATTCAAGTAAAAAAGAATTATCAAAATCGGTTCACCCAGTCGAAAGTTCTGAGGCAACAAACATTAAAAAAAAAATACAGTCGAATTGTGAACCTCCTCCTTTTTTGAAGTCGGTTAAAAATAGTTATACCATACAAGTACTTGACCATGTATCTACATGTGGGTACGAAATTTAATTAACAACGCAAAAATAAAATACTAAAACATCTCTTCCGTTCATTTACTTTAAAGAACTCTCAACCGCCTCTTATACGTAGTCCTTTACCACCCAATCCAAGGAGAAACATCATATCATAATTGTTGGTAAAAAAGTTTTCCGTTTCAAGAGTTTCGCGATACAAACCGAGGGAGAGATGTATAAATATTTATTGTACAGGTGGTATAAACCGCCCGAGGATATTGGAGGATAAATTGATTGTTCGGGGTCGGTTTTCCATTTAGATATGGAAATTTCCGGGATTGTGTACGAAAATCTTCGATTTTACCTACCTACCTTTTTTTTTTCAACAAATCACGCTAAGAGCGAGCGAGCTTTTTTAGAAAGAAAGAAAAACATTTATTTGGACACAGTTTGTGAAACACAAATTAAAAATAACAAAATGAAAAATAGATTATTAGATTAATATAAAAAAAAACAAATATATTATGATTATTTCGATTTTTTTCAGTACTCGTAATTTGAACATAAATTTTGCTGGGCAAATAAATATTTATATAATACAATCAAATAAATCAAAAGCTTAACTTTTATTTTTAATGTGATAAGTAATCAATTTTTGGTTATTAAAAATAACATAATATTTAACTGTCAATATGATTTATTATGAAGAGAAAAAATAACAAGCTCATAACGTAATAAATGCACAATAACCGAAGGTAAAACTTTAATAGAACCACAATACGTCAGCCAGTTAAAAGGTCCAAGCAATTTCGTTTGCGCTTCGTCCATAAAAGAAATACAGCGGTCACAAATTTATTTATGTTCGGTTATTGTACGTCATGTCCCAGTGATCGTAATAAAACATAGCGTTTACATCCGTAGCCCACTAGAGACGCCAATCAAACAAACGTGACCCTTTCACCATCATATTATTGAATTCAGAATGAACGTATCTACCTAACATATAAACAACGGACAAACGATTGACTTTCATGATAAAGGGTTCGTCCATTCGAAATTAATTCAATAACAAAGGTCACTATTGTCTTGTTGTCTCATTCTTTTTATCCCAAATTGGATATTTGAGATGTTTCATTTCACTCTTATTCGGTTACAATTTCACTTTTTCTCTTATTGAAGATTGAAATTGTGTCTCTAACTCGGCGCGCGATTGCTTGCCTCAAACTTTCCAAGTTTTGATACCGTATTACTCAGTGTTTTTAGATATTGCCTATTCAATAAAAATATATTATTCCTTATTTTATCGACAGCTCTTTACTAGTTTTCGAAGAATAAAGGCGCTTAAAATTATTTATAGCTGTCGTTTAAATACTCTGGGCAAGACATACGCGTCTGGGAGACTTTGGAAACGAATTTATTTTATAACTCTACCTATCTTCCACAATTTGAATAATAAATTGTATAATTTCTTATAGCTACCTTCCAGAGCTGCCGTCATAAATTATTTTCTCGGCTAAGTATAATAAATACTTTCGCGACCTATATCAAGAATATTGGTGAAACTTTGGTCAAACTAACGGAAATGCCCCAAAACTTAATTGAAACGAATGGCTCCAAGGCATATACTAATTAGACGACGACGCCTGAACTTTATACGTACAGTACGTCTCCTTAGAGTGTCGAAATTAGAGTTAAACTAAACTTGTTTACCTTTCTGCTGAGCTGTTTATATGAAAGTTTGCAAATACGCCACCTCGGGGAAGTAAAATTTTGCTAAAAGTGCCATGCCTGGAGTTTGCTTAGTTCTCTCATGCCTCAAAGTAGTTAAGTAATTTGTATAAAATTGTTTTACTTGAACAAGTTTTGCATCTGTTCGCGTACTCTGCGGTTATCATATAAGCTATGCGACGTAAAAGTATATCCAGTAATGGGGGCAATATTTTGTTCAATCTGCGATATATTTGCAGATTTAGACTAGGTAGGTAGGTCAAATTCTAAACAACACAACACATTTTCCCTCCTAGTTTTTAGAGACAATGTGGAAAATTAAGATCGACATTGAAAGTTTGATAATAGAAATTATATTTGTTTTCTACAGTATTTTTAAACCGATAGACAAAAGGTAAGAGGTACAATTACAAGGTGAGACAAACTGATATATCACGCAAAACATTATCAAACAGATCGGAACGTGTTAGCGAACACAAGTGATCTATTTATGTAATCTAACATGAACTCATAAACTTTTCCTATTAATTCAAGAAGTAAAACTTGGCAATACACTAACTATTTCTTTATGTTTTATCATTTTTTTACGCCCATAAAAAGACAAGTAAGTATCTATATATATTTATAGAACTTGATTTTTCTATGTGCATGCACGGTATTGTCCTTTAAAAAGTAGACTGGCTGTTCAGATCCAGGATAAAAAGTAGCTGTGTACTTTTTTAGGTGATTTTCTACCTACGTGTCAAATTTCATTCAAATCCGTTCAGCCGTTTTAGCGTGAAAGCATAACAAACAAACTCATTTTAGCATTTATAATAGATATTAGTTAGAATAATTTTATAGAAGAAAGTTATGTCCAGGTGAGGTCTGTTTATTTAATTAGAAGACTCACAAACAATTAATTTACCCAATTTTTTTTTTTTCTGTGATCAGTGGACTAAGTACTAATAATTTATTTGGCATATCGCTATTAAATTAAATTCCAAATAAAAACACATTCTTAATTTTAAATAGGTATTGATTACTATTAATTTGTCTGAGATGCAGGTTTAGAGGACAGATGGCATTCATTCAATCACATTCATTTGGGCTTCTGACTTGAAAATAGAAAAAAAACACCTAAAAGGTTGATCATGATTTAAAGTAGTCAGTGAACAAAACACAATTCCAAAAACCTGAACCCTGGACTTGGAAAAAAAAGGTAAATAAGCCATGCAATCCTTATTTTCCGAAGTCAACTCAGTATGACAGAAATACCGTCACATAACGAAAAATACATCTCGGTTATTAATCTTAAATTATACCTACATTTCCATTGTCTACACAATTTCGTTCAAAATGATGGAAAAGGGGGAAACTTCTCCCCTTACATTTTGTTTCTTTTCAATCAATTATTTCGGTTCAACGCAAACAAGCAACTGTCAGTTAGAAGAATGCGTTTTGGATATAAACTTCGGATTTTATTAACTTTGGGAAAATTAATATCTGTAACGTTTTCTTTTTGGAATTTTATTGGATTTATTTTTGTGTAAAAAGTTCGTTATTTTTCAGGATATTGGAGTGGAAAGTTAGATGGTTTTATACAATTTATTATTTATGTTGGTGATTAATATTTTCAGTTTGAAAATGGGTATTAGAGATAGATCTGAAATGCCAATTTATTGACTTTAGAATTCAATTGACAGATTTATAATCCAACCAAAATATATTTTTTTTTTGCCCATATAGAGAAAAAGAAAGAAAATACATATATTTAGCACAGACCAAAAAGCACACTATATAAGTAATTAACAGCAACAAAAAATTCAAATCTAATAAAAAGTGTAAAGTGCGATGTAAGAAATTAGCAGGAGAGTGTGCCTCACGGCTCCGTTGAAAAAGCCCAGCAGGGCTAACATGACAAGCGCGAGAACGCTCTTTTTCTCGTTTTATCGTAATTTGTCTACGATTTTGACGTCATTCTAATCCCTAACATGACCGCAAACGACGAGAAAACTCGACAAAGGCACTTTGACACTTCTTTATCGCGCGACGATAAACCGATGTTGCAAATGATTAAAAACAAATTATTTTTATGATAGCAACATCGGCTTGAAGTTCTGTTTCATTCATTCAATTTTATGCATGGAATTATGTATTTTATTGAATAAACGTCTCTCTCTCTTAATTATTCTCTCTTTTAATTATTTATGATTAGTTTTTTATGTAACCGACTTTTTGATTAAAATTAAATGATTTCTTTGGCATGCTAAAATTAAAATACAAAATGACGGTAATTAAAATTAGTGGCATCTATACTCATTAGATAATAACTACAAATGACAAATGGGCCGACGATCGCAATTTGACAAATCAAAGTTTATTATTGTACAAATAGATTTCGTTAATTAATTAATTTAATCACCATAATTGGCAAAACGACTGGTTATTACTGAAAGTAATAGTCATCTACGTGATAGTGCTTCCCTCCACTATAGTACACCGGTGTACAAACACAAAAAAAAAATACAATAAGTACGACTATGAATCTGCCATCTTTTTTCGAGTTTTTTTATGTATCATAATTTTGTCGTTTTGTCTACTCTTTATCGTCGTCAAAATCGACGACGACTAAATACAACAAAATGACTGATTATATCGTGTTGAACTGTCAAAAATCGAGATAAATAACGTGTCATGTTAGGGTTTGTCGACAAAACATCAAGTTTGACAGAACGAGTTGAGTATTTTGTATGGCGAAGCTGTCAGAAAACGATAAAACTACAGAAATATACAAAAATTTGTCGCGCGAGAGTGGATATATGTCGCGTGTGTCATGTTAGGCCTGCAGTTCAGCAAAAATGCCAGACGACAAGAAGTGCCTGATATCGTGTCTCACTGCTAGGTCCTCCCATCAATATTGTTCTACTAGCTGTGCCTCGCGGTTTCACCCGCCTAAGTCTCGATTCAGTAAGAATATTGGGATAAAAAGTATTCTATATGTTAATCCAGGTTATAAACTATCTGCGTGCCAAATTTCATCCAAATCCGTTCAGCAGTTTTTGCGTGAAGAAGAAAAAAACATACACACACACACTCTCACAAACTTTCGCCTTAATAATATTAGTAGGATAGTGTGATAATATAAGTATCAAAATATCTCTATCTCCATGGCAACAAATAAAAATGCCACATTTTACTAACATCGACATGAAAGACAGTATTTTAATATTTATAGTATCTAACCACGGTCGTTTTAATATAAAAAAAAACAACATCAAAGGGGTCGTCATCGACAAAGAAGGTCGTTACTACCAAAAGGATTGAAATAATCGTGTAGCTCACATTTCGAAAAAAATAAACAGTTACATATTGAGTTGGCTATGGGAATACAGGAAACGTGACGTCACCGTATTTTCCTGTTGAAATTTCCGCCACTTGGAAAAAGATTAGGTTATGTATATCTTTACGATCTAACTTTATTCGGGTAACGTGAAATTGAAAGCGGTAAAATATCGCGAAAAAGATATCATGTGTAATATCTATTACGACGAATATAAAGTTCGTATGGATTGCCTTCTTGAAGTTTTCTTCGTGATCTGTGAATGGTAGTAGGTAAAAGTCGTTACATTACATGAACAACTATACCCACAACCATTACAATTTATACCTTATTACAATGCAATAAGACTCACATGACGTGCGCTCGTGAGTATCAGCTGTTTACCGTCGTAAGTTAGGATAAAGACGGAGAAACTACTTTTGCTTTTACGTCGCCTTTACTAGGCTCTTACATTGTATCACTAAACTAATATCGTATTCTTCCCTTTACCACGTACAAAATTTGACCTTCAATGTACAGGTGATTATATTACAGTATCATTAGAATTTTCATCGTCCTTTAAAACTTTATCTAGGATTGTTTCAGCATGTTATACACTAGCAATTAGCTAAAAAGAACGGACCGATGCGACGGGATGGGTCGGGGAACAAGAAATTTCACGAACGTTTTAAACGCTTTTAATGTTTTTTCAGAAACTAGTGTGTGATAATTTGAAAAGAAATATGTTGAACATAATTCACAAAAAAGAAGAATAAAATAAACTTACAAAATCTGTCAGTAAAAACCAGTCCATAATCGCCCTCAATTAACAAGTCACTCAAATAAAGTTGCGTGCTTAAAACCAAACATCGAAGCCTTCCGAAGTATTGAATTATAGATGAGTTCCGAAGAAAAATAATTACTTACCGGGGAGTACTTACGTTTAATTATTTCCGAACAATTCAGTTGGCAGCCTCGAAATGGCGCAGACTAAAAGAACCTTTCAACGGGAACCAATTAGTAAAAGTAGGTGACTACAATGCGTTCGTATAGATCAATAAATTATTAACCTGACTACAAAGGACACGCTTCATAGGAATAAGTGGCGGGGAAAGTACATTTAATAAAGCGACAGTTCTTTTTTTTTTAAGTTTCTTTGAAGTTTACCGGAATAGAGGTACCTTTTTTGAGTGGGTTTCAATTCGTCGATTGTAGTGATTAGTTTTATTTTATTGTAGAAAATATTATGATACTAATATTATGTTGATATAACGTAACGCGACGATACCGCGTTTAAAAAAATCTCTGATGGAAGAAAGGCATTTCGAAACATGAAGACCAACCAATCCATCAACCAACCAACCAACCAACCAACCACCAACCAAACAACCACCAACCAACCACCAACTTTTTTAGTATTTTATTTATTCACTCGTTTTGGTTACTTACATACCTGTCCCTTATCTCATTTGAAAGGAAACCTCGGTTAGTTTAAGTAGGTATATGGAAGCGTATGGTGGACGAGCTCGTGGCTAAGTAATAACAGCCGCACGAGTCAATTCATCAGGTTAAGCTACGCTTGCTGGGGTTGGTCCGTTGGGTGACCATCTTTACATACCGAGACTCCTCCGTGCCTCGGAAAGCACATTAAGCCGTTGTTCCCGGCTGTCATTCGTGGCTCTTTGACAGTCGTTACGGGTCTTCAGAAGTCCGAAAAGTCTGACAACCAGTCTTACCAAGGGGTATCGTATTACCCAGTTACTGGGTTGTGGAGATCAGATAGGCAGTCGCTTGATGTAAAATACTGATATTCAGCTGCATTCGAATAGACTGGAAGCCAACCCCAACATAGTTGGAAAAAGGCCAGGCAGATTTTTGATGGAAGCGTATGGTGATTGCAAAATCGTTCAATTTTGTTGGTTGATGCAGCAATTTTTACAAACATAAGAAAACATCACGACTGTAACCCCCGAAGAGTTAGACAGGGGTATACCTACAGTAACACCAACATTTCATGTAAAAAAAATAAAAAATACGGCATTTGATGATAAAAGATTACACTATTCTCCAACCAGAAACTATACCCTCTTTGTCATAACATAGAACGGATGGACGTAGCCTATTCTCAGTAGGAGCTACATTGCATTAAAGCTAAAGTATTTTCATCTCACTCCTAGCCATTTTCCTTGAGAAATAATTCATTTCAATCACAACGGACAAGTGAATCTCGTCGCGAAATGAACGCGGTTTATTTTATATATTTTTATTAAATTCCTGAGATATTATCTTTGTAGTATTATCCGGGCTTTGAAGCGAGGTTTAACGTCAGATCGACTACACTAACTTAATTAAGCTATAACAAATTCCACTCTTTCATAAAACAATTATTAATAAATGGAAGGCAATAAATATGCTACAGTAACATTGGCTACGTTTGAACACCTGAATTTTAAATGGGAATGAAAAAAAATAAAAAATCTGACTGATTGTTATGTCCATAAATTGATAATTACTGTAGATTAGTTCACAGTTTTTTTAGGTCACGAGCATGAAACCGTAGCACGCTACGAGGCGTAGCAAGCAAGCTACATCTTTTTCTACACTTAAAAATGAACACAAATTGTTATTAGACGAAGAAGTATTAATGCGAAGTAACGTTTAATACTGTTATAAACGATATTAACATTATTAGTTGCTATTATTAACCCTCATTTTTATGCTACTGTCAATTCTTATGACAGCGTATTGCGATTTGCCGCTGAAATTTGCTCAATATTTGTCAGCATATTTAAGTACCAAAAATTCATTCCAACTATCAAGAACCTGGTCCAAACTAAACTGAAGTTATAAAGTTTTCAGCGGTTCCTAGTTATTATTCAATCCTAACTATAATATTATAAATGCGAAAGTAAGTTTGTTTATAATCATAATAATAATCACAAATCTTCTTACAGCCACTGGTTCATAAAATGCACAATCTTAAATAGAGAAAGGTGTCCTGAATTACAGATCACCCGGCTCTCTTAGATAGGACATCTTAATTTACAAAATTAAAGTCAAGATATTATTGGTATAAGATATTATAGTACAAGATATTATTGATTTGTTTGTTTGTTACGATTTTACGTTTTAACTGCTCAACCGATCATCATGAAATTTTGGACACACGTTGTACTCGTATGGGGTACAGAAAAAGACATAGGGTACCTTTCATCGAAAAAAAAGTACTGTTCCCGAGGGATAGAAAAACGCAAGCAAAGCCGCGGGAAAAAGCTAGTAGTTTAATAAAACAAAAGCCACATCAACATTAATTTCAACTTTAGCTACAAGAATCAGTTTTACTAACAACGCTTCAAGAATTCTCGTTAGCCATAACTACCGGTCGGACAATGCTAAAAATGTCAGCTTTTCGTTGCTCCATACAAAACTGAACTGAAATAACTCTGTTAGTGTCATTGTTGAAGTGAATATTTTAAGTAATATTCCCGGCATAACTACTACGTTGAAAATATCTTGGAATATTGGAAGATATTTATATGATACGGTTTATTATTGTAACGTCTTTGTAAAAGCTAAGTTAGGTAATTACAAAAACAGGTTCTTTTAAAGGAGATCTTTTTAGGGTTCCGTACCTCAAAAGGAAAAAATGAAACCCTTATAGGATCACTCGTGTGTCTGTCTGTCCGTCTGTCACAGCCAATTTCCTACTAAACCATTGGACTGATTAAGTTGAAATTTAGCACACATTATGTATTTCTGTGACCCAAATACGGAAGTTTAACGTAAATAAACAAATTTTGAATATGGGGGTCACAATTGAGGGCAAATAAAAAAATGAAAAACAAAGTTCTGCAAGCTGTACCGTGTGACATAGCAAATGAAAGCGCTTGTTGCGAGGATTTCAATTTTTTTTTCTTTAATTATTTTAAAATAAATACATTCAAAGATATTTAAGAAAATAGATGAAAATTGACGATTTCCATTCCTTATTTCCAAAACTACAGGGCCAATTTTTTTTTAAATATATAGATACTCATAGATTACAGGAAAACTTATAAGAAATCTGTGGTCTTAAAATAACATGGTAAATTTCTCAATAATGTGCGTACTAACTTACATTTGCTGTTGAAATGTATTGGAGAACATGTTTTTCAACTACAAAGTTAAGTTTGTATTTGGAATTCATCCCAACTACGGAACCCTTCATTTCATTGTGCGTGGTCCGACAAGCACTTGGCCGGTTTTTTTCTTGTGTTATGACTTCCCTATACATGTTTTCCTTACAATTTGACTTCCAATTAACCGCAATTTAGTTTAAAAGATAAAGTGTTTTTTTATAATACATTTTGTTTTTTCATACGCCATTAGTAAAAGTATTAAAGTGCCTAAAGAAATTCATGAAAAAAATTAATGACAAAGATTGAACTCATTAAATATTCTGTTGACATGTCCCTAAAGCCACCGAGATAAGCTTTATAAGAGCTCGTAAATTTGCCTAATTTCGTCCAACTTTTTGTTGCAAAAAATCAAAACATATAAAACTTAATAACGACAGAATGTGTCACCAATTAACTACGTAGATCTCAAAGCCAACTATTCCCTTATCAACAAAGAAACATCTTTCACATAATCCTTACTTCCATTTACCGCCATTGCACTACGCCAAAAATGTAATACAAAATTACGCATGCAGCATAAAAACCGCATCTTCCGTGCAATAACGTATTCCAAAGCATCATAGCTCAGGTGAGTAGACCGCAGACATTCCGGCTGTGCCGTATGTCTGCTACACCGAAATTGAACTTGTTTACCAAACAATCCCGCGAGTTTTACGAATACAATGTGCGGAGGTAGCGGTTAAATTAATTTTCTGTGCGAATTGTATTTTGTTTATAGTAGTGTCTTGATAAATTGGAATATAAAAAATAAAACGGTGTTATTGGTGGTTGGATTCTATTTTCCAACGTTGTTGTGTTCCAACGTGTTCCTCGTGGCACATAGTACAATCATACGTTCATACATAATAATAAAATAAAGTCCTTACCTTAGTATTTATTATCTTGAGCTGTTTACTATCTACAAGGCAATATGCCTATATATTATAGGTAATTATGTACACACGAGTTTCTTCTTACTGCACAATAACAACAGCGCGTGCGAAACATCAAAATTTTAGAGTGCACAGATAACACAACTTTTTAGTCACATTCCTAGTCTGCGCGTACATTGATGGCGGTGCAACGGAATGTTGCATTTTAAATATTGCGGCTGCTGCAGGTGCAGAAAACCTCAAACGGCGCAAATATAACAACCTTACTGGTAGCGATATTTTTGAGCCGTTTGGGGTTGAAACACTAGGGCCATGGGGTCCGAGTGCTCACCGAGTATTCCGGGACATCGCCAAGCGGTTGGTCGACTCTTTACGTGACCAGAGGCTGGCCAATTCTTAGGCCAAAGAATCAGCATCGCCATCCAACGTGGCAATGCTGCCAGCCTTTTGGGTACTTTTCCCGCTGACAGCCATGTGTACGAATTTTTTGTCGCCCAATGAGCTCTTATCTTTATTTTTAACTTTTCCTTTACATACTCGTACATAATATATATAGCAGTTAGTTGTAAACATGTTTGTGTATATTATATGTTAACATGGTAAACAATAAAAACTTTCGAATATTACTTGGTATGTACGATGATAATTATTGGTCCGTGGATGGTTGACCATCCATGTCTGGCTCTTGTGATACAGGAACTCCTAGTACAAGAGCCACGGCTACACAGATGTTTGTGACTTTGAAGTGTAAATAAAGAAATTAAAATTAATATTAAAATATCCATAACACACCGAGACCCCCCGTGCCTTGAAAAGCACGCTCAGCATTTGGTCCCGCCTGTCATTCGTAGATTTTGACAGTCGTTACGGGTAGTCAGAAGCCCGAAAGTCTGACTTATCGTGTTAACCAGTAACTGGGTTATGGAGGTCAGCTAGGCAGTCGCTTCATGTAAAATACTGGTATTGATACTGGTACCTATATATCCAAAATAAGAGTGTTTGGAAACATGCTGGTCCTGCTCCATAGGACAATTTAGTATCAAGACAAAATCAAACTGGTTGCTAATTTAAGTGTAAAATTTATTATTTTGTGTTTTATGACATTGATTTTACATTCTGTGATTACTTCCTCACACACTGACTTATTAATTATAAAATTTTAGGAAAATTGTCTACTTTTACAATGTTTGTAAATATGTGAGCACCATGTATCTATCACATGTTAAATTATCTGTCGTTGCTTCATTTTTAATTCTTTTTACCTATTGTGGTATAGTAATTTTATTCTAGGTGCATCGTCTTCACATATAATAATTATTTAACTAATGTACGTACATATACAAACAATTGTAAAACATTTAAAAAAAGTGACGGTGGAGTTTCTTGCCCATTCTTCTCCATACGAAAACTACATTTTGGAAGGGGCGACTAGAATTAATTTTATTATTTTGTAAATTTTGTGGTTCAAAAGGGCCATACATGGGCCTATTTGAAATAAATGATTTGACTTTGACTTTGGTAGCTGCATCCGGTTAGACTGGAAGCCGACCCCAACAGAGTTGAGATCAGGCTTGGATGATGATGATGACGGGAGGCCAAAGTAACGATGGATAGATTAAGTGAAATTAATGACAAGAGACCGACTTCTGAGATGATCTCAGAAGATATCAGTTTTATTTTTTCTAATAAGATTTTATGAATTAAGTAAATTCATGAGAATATTAATCAAACATTAACAAACTGTCCACGTAATTATAAAATTGCGATGAATAAAACTAATATACAACAAACTATTTCAATCAATTCATTCGTTATAAATGGAAATTATTAATTTAATATTGGATCAACTGAATTTGTGGTTTTGACGTTGCTCTATTAAAACCAGTGATTTCTGACAGCTTGTCAAACAATATAGAAACTGTTTGCCGCTTATTTTATAACGCAAACAACATAATAATAAATTTAATAGCTATTGTGTTAATTAATAAGCTCTTATTTCACATATTTCAGGAAATAGTGCGGGCATTTAAACTGAAATATGATAAATTTAGAAACTCTAGATTACCTCGTTGGTCTAGGTTACAACCATATAACCGCTACTGCTGAGCATGAAGTCTTGGGTTCGATTCCCAGGTCGGGCAAAGTGTTATTGGGTTTTTCTATCTACCATTTCCCAGTGGCAGCTTTTGCGTTTGCGTAAGCGTGGAACACAACGCGCCGTCGACCCGGGCCTGGTCCTTATCGGATGGCGAGCTACTCATTGCTCACCGTCCGCAAGTCCCCGTCTACGGTGGCCGAGAATCGGCTTGCGATTCCCGACGCCTAGGGCTTCTCCTGCGGTGGTTAGGGGCGTGAGGGCGCGAAATTTGCCTCTCCCTAACGCGTTCCGCCTCCTCCTTTGCGATCATTACTGCTTCGCAGAAGGAGGTGACGGCCTCCCATGCTCTCTCGCTCCGTACCATGGCCTGACCAGGGCCGGACGCGAGAGATCACAGCCGCCGATCGCCTCCATGAGGACACGGTGATGCTCCACCCAAGCCGGGTAGACCTCCACCGTATGCTCCACCGTGTTCTCCGGGCAATCTCTCAGTGGCAGCCTGGAGTCTGGTTTTGTGCCCGTTTGATGGTAAATGGTAATAGGGGACGAGCCTATTGGACTGCCTCGTTGGTCTAGTGGTCGCAAGCGCTACTGCTGAGCATGAGGTCCTGGGTTCGATTCCCGGGTCGGGCAAAGTGTTATTGGGTTTTTCTATCAGAAATTTCTCAGTAGCAGCTCGGAGTCTGGATTTGTGCCCGGTTGATGGCAATAGGCTCGCCCCCTATTACATGGGACTTAAACATAACTGGCGAAATGTGGGTGTACCTGCTACAGGGACACCTCTGCCCAACCCTTCGGGGAAACAAGTCGTGATGTTATTTTATATATTATGATAAATTTGCTAAACATTAATTCCGAAAAGAACCGGAGTTACCGACACTGCTTACAGAGTAAGCAAGCTGAAGTGGCAGTGGGCTGGCCATGTTTGTCGAAGGACCGATGGCTGGTGGAACAGACGAGTCCTGGAGTGGAGACCACGTATCGGCAAGCGTAGTGGGATCGTCTCCCAGCTAGATGGCTTGTCAGCAACCTTAAAAATGAGGCTGGGACTGACTGGATGCGGAAGGCGGAGGACAGCGTGTTGTGGCGCAGCCTGGAGGAGGTCTATGTCCAGCAGTGGACTGTGATAGGTTGAGTTCATTAGAAAGAAGAAAGAAAGAAAGAAAATACGTTTATTTGTGGTAAACATACACACACATATTTACATTGATGTGATAGTAGATCATAGGACATTTTTCGTCTGAAGATGTTTCAGTGCTGACCTAGTTTCTTTCAGGAAATTAACCGTATCAGATGGTCGTAAGTCACATGAAGATATATTGCTGTTACGTTTGAAATGGTAGACTGTACATATTTTGCAAAGTGATGTGTTTCGATATGTTTAGCTTAATTTGTCTGTACACATCGCCAAGGTATCTACTAACTTGCAGCAGTCTGGTACCAAAAAATTTTTTATGTTTATGTTTACGCTGTTCATACCATAAAAATATATTTAATAAGTTCCAATATAATTAAACTGATAACCTGCCACTTATTTAACGAAACTGTGTGAAATATTTTTGGACAGATAATTGCTATTGTTAGTTGAATAATTTTGTTCAGTAATAACAAACTCACCCAAATTACATATTTATTTAATGGTACTTTTCAAAAACACCCATTGTTGGTACAGTGAAAAAATAATATAGATGTTCTTCGCAAACGTACCGTTTACACAGTTTGTAACCCAATGTAAGCTGTATAATACCTACTGTGTGTAGACAGAAATTAATTTTACATTGGGCCGGAACCGCCGAAGGGACCGAGTGGCGCGCAAGTAATTATAAAATTCATTCACTCACCTCATTTTGCTCATTCAAAATAACTAGGGTATAATATTCTTGTATTTTGAAGTAATCGCGGCGTTTGTGTTCCTTTATGCAAAGATTTGCCTGTGTTATGGTAACTGTTTATTGCTGAACATCACACTGAATTCGTTATTTTTCTTGGTGGAAGAAGCTGGTGATAATATTCAACGCCATCTAGGGACGGTAACTTAGACAAAACTCCTTTGTTTCTTGAGATAAATATAAATTGTTTGAACATGACACTTCATCCAAAGCCGACTTTCTTTTATTTTCCTTCCAAAGAATATTTATTTATAGAACGCCTGAATATTCTTTTCATAATCCTATTCAGTAAAGAAGTCATAGAACAAACTTCGGTCACAAAAAATATTACTTTCTCATTCACATTTCATACGCCTTTAACCTCGAAGCCGCGTAAGAAATGAAAGACGGTCGTGCAGCCATATGCTAAGACCAATAAATCATATCACAGACTCTTCAAACATTCACATTCAAGGCTAGGTACACATGAATGGTGCGCAAAAGTTATCTGGGGAGCATGTTGAGTACCTCACCCCTTAAAATAAATCATATGTAATACCGCGCTGAGGATGTGAGCCTGACGTTGCTCAATAATCCAAGCTTTCCGTATCTGGCGGCTCAGATTTCATTATCATCTGACATGTAGATATAAGAATAATTCGGAGAGGTATTTTGTATCAGCTGGTTTTGAAGGCGCTCATTTTATTAATTCGGCTGGATATTATAATACGTCCTTCACACCCTAGTCCTAGAATAACTAGGAAACTTTGCCTCAAACAGTTTTTAGCTTGTCTCTGATTGGGATTATGTTTCTGAAAATCTTCTGAATTTTTTCAAACATACACATAAAATATCCGCCAATTGAATCCAACTTGGTAGCTAATTTTGCTGTTAGTAACCTAGACAGTTTTTCATATTGTTGTTTTCCGCTACCGAATCTAATTTCCGCAGCTCTTGCTGTTCAGTTAATATTGTTCGGTGCACTATAAAAACCATCCAGAGCTGGAAAGTTCATTAGAAAAATAGCCCCGGCTTCAACCCAACAGGAGCACTCTATACTCTGGTTGCATGGAAATGCTAAAAGTATCAAGAGTGTTTGCTGCATTCAATTTCCGATAATAGCATTGTTGTTACTGATTAGATCATAAATGTAATTGGTTGCTTAGCCAATCGTAGACTGTAAATTAAGGATCAAATGTAGTGTTGACCGGTGATTGGTTGTCCAAATTATTACGACCAATCATGTAGATTACTAATAATAAAATCGGTAGGCTTTTAAATGGTTATTCTGTATGTCTGAAGTTGCACCAGAGCTCTTCTATTACATTACAAAGTATAAAAGAAAGTCGCTACTGCACATTGGATTGTAATAAGGGTTTCACCATCATTTAGTGCATTTATTTCTGAATTTTTATGTGTAAAATACGTTAATATTTAACTTAGAAATAGCACAGCAATCTTGATGTTTTGGCATGTCGCCATTGCACCTGTGAAAAGCCTAGAATTCTTTTAAATACTTATAGAATTTAAAAAAAAACTAGTCCAGCAACTCATTAATAATAGCCATGTAGTTTGACATTTATGACGTCATAGACAAACGCTTCTCAAAGCATCAGAAAGTTTTAATTGCTAACACCATCTCGCGGGAATCACCGTGATCAATATTTTAACGAGCTCTTAAAGCGCAGTGGAAGCTCGTAAACATACGAGATTAGATCTTATATTATGACTTCTGACCAGACATTGCTTAACCATAAAGAGAGAATCAGGTTATGGTCTCATAAATGAGCATAAGAATTTAAAAGACTTGTTAAGAAACATCGAAATAATAGGTAAATTATATGTTTAATACAGTAAAAAGATTCCTGATTTCCCTCCTCTTACGGTAGATGGCCAACAACTGTTAAGATCAAACTTTGAGAAATACTTGGGCCTGACCTTAGGCCTGACAGTAGACTTACATTCAGACCACACATTGATTACGTTAGAAGCAGATTAATTAATAGGAACTCTGCGAAATATTGCTAAATGTGTGTCATTTCAATTAAACTACACACTAGTCAAGACACCGCATCTAGACAACTTAATCCAAGTTTAGGGACAGGCAGCTATTACGCATCTTCATGCCTGTAGGGCATGCCTGCAGTAACACAAAACAAAGAAATCTAAGTTCTATTTAATTACAATTACTTAACACCTACGAAAGAAATTTACACCAAAACTAAACTATTTAACCTTCTAAAATTATATACTTACCACACATTCATACTAATAAATACTAAACTAGGAAAAGGTGTAGAACTGCTTTCAGTTACTCGTAGAATTTTGTACGGAAGAAAAACTATTAAGTTTGATAGTAGCACAGCTTTGTTATAAGCTACAGAAAAAATAAAGAGAGCAATTAACATTTAAAAAAATAATTAAAGTTGTATTTCGCTTACCAACAATAATAAATCAATACTCACCGCAAGTAATCGATAGATTGAACGAAAAATATGTTTATTACTTAAGATATTATGTTGAGTTTCTCATATTTAAGTGAACTATGTATGTTCTTTTTGAGAGATAAAAGAGCAACAGAGTTAAAACACCAATGCCTGAACTGGAATGCAACGTCTTCACATGCTGATCCAAATTAGAAAGGTTTGGCCAGACTATTTCTAATCAACGAGGAAAATATTGAAAGATAAACAAAAACTCTCCTCCAATACATATTAACGTAAAGATCAAAGGTTAAAACAAATATGTAGCAACATTCCACATACTACGTTGGGAAGCAGTAGACCCCGAACTAAAGCAACAGATTAAATCGATATGCAGCAATAAAGCACCACAAGGTTAAAGGGAAAATGTAGGTAGCCGACAATAAATGAGTTCAGAATATTCGAGAAAATTCGCTCTGTATACTGCAGTCAGAATGCGCTTACCAACAGCGACTGGCTCGAAATTAGAACATACTTTGTTGTATAGGTACCTAACTTTGCACTAAGCACATAATGTAGCAATTTTTGTGTTCAAAACCAATTGGCTTTACGTCGAATGGAAACTAGGAGATTGCGAATAAAATTTGTGTTAGAATTTATTGCGCTTGATTTTTTCCATTTTCTAAGTTAACTCCAGCGAGTGTTTTAGATTGAGTACTTTTTTATTGGACTGGACTGCATGCGGGAGGCGACTCGAGTTGTGGTGCTAGGGAGTGGTCTAGGTTTAGAAGTAGATGAGATTGATATATTACCTTAGTATTTATGATGCTGACATGAAATACTACGGATATATCAATATCTCGAGTATCAATGATCAGTTATAGGATTTTGGCTCATCATCAATAACCGAATGTATTACTGGGTTTCATATCACGTAATTCGTAGAGCACATTCGTTTTTTTGCCAAAATCTATTTTTATTTACACGTTAATATTCAAAACTGAAGTACTAATTTGATTGTATTTTTCTTTAAAAGGCTAAATATATTTTTACATAAGTGCAGCCCAGAAAATACATTTTCCAAAAGAGAATCCATTAGTTTCGTGTAGTTAAAACTTTTACAAACTTGATGTTAGTAATTACGTACCTAAAATACTTTGTAGCAAAAGAACATCGGTTCCACGAAAATACAAATGAATTTCCTTTTACTGCCACGGAAACCTCGGCGAGAACTCAAACCCGTACTTGTTGGGTTTTTTAGAACTTAAAAAAGTTTGACCGCTAGCTTAAGTTTCTAACGATAAATTACTAGTCATGGTAAAGTAAAATGAAAGAACGGAAAGACGGAATAAGAAAATGTGTTGCACGGACCTCAAGTAATATGAAACAAGAACAGGAAAATAATGATGAACTTAGGAAAAATCGGTTCAGAACAGAATACTCTTTATTACTTACACCATAACTATTACAGACATAAATGTAGAAATTTACAAGAGGTGACAAAATGGTCGTCGGTCTTATCGCTAAAAGCGATCTTTTAAAGACGACCAGGTCAGGTCTGTATAGAGCCTGATTTTCGTATAATTGTTGCCTGATAACTGCACTACAGTAAGTAAACATTTATTTTAGAAAACAGTACTTAAGTAAACCACATCCTTGAGTAGCGTCAAAACATGAACAAAAAACTCGTTTCACGATTAGTATTCAGGTGTCGTGAAGGGAGGCGCAAGACATTAACCTTTAAAAAGGGGTCAATGCGTGAAGTTTTGTCCCCTAATATCTTATTCTGGGCGGCGATTTGTCGAGGGACTGTTTGGAGAGACAAATACTTACTTTGAATATTGATAGCCCACCTCATTATAAAGACAATTAAAGTCCACTGATAAGATTTTAATAACAGACCTTCACTAACTTTGCCTTTAATGAGAGAGCATAAGGTTTCCAGCCAGTAACAAGTCACGTCGATGGGTCCCTTGGGTAAAAGTTGACTGAGATATAATGAAGGTTTGTGTAGCGATATCTAAAAGTATATTGATATAGTTACAAATAAGCATGTTCCAGAATTATAAGTACTCAAACGGTGCTCGAAATTACGCGAGGTCAAACAACACAAAATTAATTATTTGCCATATTGAGTATTAATCTACGTATCCATGTTTTGTTTTAAGAATGCATTCAAGCAACTCCCATGATTACAATATCCGAAAACAATAACACAGCGCCCTGCACCTGATATTATAGTTTTCAGTCGCAAACAGTCGCCATTCAAAAGTTCAACAGGTTTTACTGTGTAGCCATAAACGGTGCTAACGAATCTTTATTTTGTGACTTTGAGTCCGTAAATAAAGGAAACATACACCTTCTTACATTGATTGAGGAAGAAGCTTTTTTGATAACAAAAGATAACGAACACAATAATGAAGGACGCAAAGAAAGATTACAACATAAAATTCGTATAAAACGGAGAATCAATCGTCGCTCCTTTCTTGTTGTAACAATAACACTTTAAAGGAAAATCTACTTCGTTCTCGAGTACATTTTACAGGAAACTTCCAATGGCGAGTGACTTCAGGTGAATAATAAATGTTCTGGAAGTCACCTGTGGGCTCTTATTTTTGCTGCCAGGTGAACATACAGTGTGGCTAAAAAAGATACGAAGAAAATGAATATTTAATTCATCTTGTTCCAACCAGAAAGTTAATGATAAAAGTGGAGATATTAAGAATCATTGCATTAAAAATATTGGGTGTCAATTCTATTTTATGTAACACAAACAGACAATATTCAACGGAAAGACTTAATACTTTGTCGATAAAAGTACATTGATGGCACATTTAGCGAGGCTAATAGTCTATTTTTGGCTAAGGCATCCGCGACGCTGTCAAACTGGTAATGGACGTAGCAAGTTTAGATACGAGCTATTGCACTCCAAACTTTAAGTTCCTCTTAACGTTAATTTAATCTAAGCGTAAGAACATAACTATCGGCATTAATAGAAGCTTCGTTGTTTTCAAAATCTTAAACAAAATATCAAGACTCCAACGAAGTTAATAACCTCAAACAATTTTATTGATTCTAAAACACGAAACGTACTAAAGTGGATCGGATTGCGACCAGCAATAAAACAGCACTAATTTAGTGTCGATCTTCACGTAACAATGTTACACACATGACTCGGTACACAAAAGGCGATGGTTGCTTTACGAGTATGTACTGACAATACCAATTTTAGAGCCTTGTCGACTTGCAGTAGTTACCGGCATTGTTCAAATTTTATGATGCTGCCGCTGTTCGAAATGTGAGAACGTTTTCATATACATAGTTAGGGAGCAACTCTATCGATTCTTTTTATATTGCATGTGTTCAATGAATATTAATATCGATTTCTGGGCTTTATCGAATAAAAAACAGGGATTTTTAGTCCTTGTTTGTCGATAAAGCTTGCATGTTGGAGTTCAACTTAATGAGGGATTGTGTCAGTTCATTACTAGGCAAAATATTAGTTTTCTTGAAACCATACTTGGTGAATCTGTTAAAATCTGTTATTCAAGGTTTAAAAAAGAAACTGGAAGTAAAGCTTAGTAAATGTTAATAACCACAATGCAGACAAACAATCTGTAATTATATTTATTAAAAGAAACAATGAAAATACATAATATACCTATCAGTTAATAAAGAACGTATTGATTGTACGGAACAAAACCCGGGTTCCTATTAGGCAGAGGTCTATGCAAAAAGCCGTCGTAATACAAACCAGCTAATGGCCTAAATTCACTCGACGTTGAAAACATTTCCCCCAATGAAGAGAAGCTTCTCCATCGATCATCTCGTGGCGGAGGCAAAGGTGATTCATTTGTGTAAGAATTTGTCGTAATTGATACCTGATCAATCTCCGCATTGTGGTACAGGGCAGCTGGATAGGGATCTTTTATTGTACTGTCAATCTCATTTACTGATTGAGATGTAGTAGTATTGTCTGAATTTTGTATGGCCTCGGTGATATTTTCTTTAGTTATATTTATATTGGCAGTTACAGTGAAGTTTTTCCATTCTTCGTCTAGTAAAGGTGGTAGCAAAAAAGAGTTTGGTGGTCCGTCTGTTATTGTTATTGTGTTTACAACTTGATCTTTATAGATTGCTGTTGGGTATTGTCCACTAGCTTCAGTAGTAGTAAGTTCTGTAACATTCTGGGGACTATGATCTGCTGTAGTAGTTGTATTAAGTGTGGCAGTTTTATTTTCTTGAACAGTGTTTTCTTCTGTATTGTTTGCAACCATACTATCGCTTTTCATAGTATAATTTTTTTGGTTTTCACTCACGTCGCTTTTGCCAAGACTTCCTCTGTTTAGTGCCTGTCTGAAATTCACTTCAATGTCATTGTTTTCTTCATTTGCTCTAGTGCCGTTAAGTATAATTCTTACTGGTATAATTTTCTTTAATATTACACTATTTTTTTCGAAGTTTTCATCACTGCTCACTACTTGATCATTCCCACTGTGTTCTTTATTTACTTTAGGCACAATTATTACAGGATATATTAAAAATGCTGGAATTTTCAAGGTTTGACCTGGTATGGAGCCTTGTAAATACGCAAGTATGGTCAGTGCTTTCTTAGAAGTTTGTTTATTATTTTCACCTTAAAAAAGAGACAATAGTTTAATAAAGGAAGAATCACTATTTGCTATTTAGTGCAATTGTTTAATAACTTACATAACACAAGACCATAAAATAAAAACAATGTAACACAAAGAGCACGCAGATACATTTTGCGCAAACTGATGTACCTACTGATGCATTACGTAGCTATTAGAAACTAAAGTCACGGTACCCTTATGTGTGATAATAATGCAATAAGTACAGTATACGTAAAAATTTAGAGAAATAACGATATTTTTTTTTTGTTTTTACTTGAGACAGAAATGAAAATGTTAATGAAGAGGAGATACCATATATATACCATAACATAAACATAACTTATCACACCTGTAATCCCAGAATGGTAAGGCAGAGGTACACCTTAACCACATTTCGTCAGTTATGTTTATTAAGTCCCATGTAATAGGGGGCGAGCCTATTGCCATCAATTGGGCAAAAATATTGCCGGGCTGCTACTGAGAATTTATAGATGGAAAAATCCAATAACACTTTGCAGCACTTTGAAAATCGAACCCAGGATCACATGCTCAGCAGTAGCGCTTACGACCGCTAGACCAACGAAGTAGTAGATTGATTTGATATCAGAGTGCAGAGAAAGAGAATAATCGTTGCAAATGAAAACTTTCCAATTATTTCAAGTAAACAATTTTATAGGTTGTTAGGTATATTTCGTGTTAACGAGAGAAAATATTTATATTTAATTAAAAAGTTACGCTTAACTTTTTTTTTAACACAAACCGATTAAAAAACCCATCTCCATCTCAAAATTCACGCAAGACATTCAATTTTCTTATTAAAATGTTTACGTTTCATCTGTTTTCATGAAATTTAATCTTATAACCCTCCTCGCGTATACTAAGTGAAGTGAAATCGAAAATAAACATAAGCCACATCAAAATGCGGGTTCGTCAAGCCAGCATTCAACTCTGCTATCATTCTTTCACATTGTTTATCATTCATGTTTACGGTACTGTATACAGTTTCTAACATTACAATCATTGCTGTAATAATAGTGTGAAGTGGGAAACTTTCCAACAGAAAGTTTGAAGATATTACTCCGCATATGTTCTTGTAATAACAAAAATATTTGGGGGTGTGTAACTTGACTTGCCTACTTGTTTGACTTCTGTTATTATTTTGTGGGGTGATATTCGTATATCGTCATCTTCTGTTACGTCTTTAAGATTTGACAGCTAATAACTGTGGTCTTCTCATGCATTCATTATATCATTGTCAACGGCTGTCAGGTGCAGAATCCTTAGACAAAGTACCTATTCTCTGACGTCATCAACATATTTACCAAACACGTGTTTGAGAAACCTGTTGTTTGCTTGAGACTTCAAACTGCCATAAATACTAAATGTTGCGGTTCTATTCAAAGTTATGCAACGATAATGTACTGGGTTGGCTTGTGGGTAAGCTAAACAAGTCTACAACTTGGACAACGCAAGAAGTCACAAGCAACAGCATCCAATATTCAAAACCGTTATGATCAATTTGAGCGTCCAGAAACGAAGATGGAGTGTGGCTATACTTACGTGGCTCAGGTTCCCGGTAAACTCTTTTTATCTCTTTGGTGCTGTTCGAAACTGTCTAAGAATCTCTTAGTCAATTTGAACGGCCAACCTTACCTCCAAAAAAATCACATCGTACACACGAAAAAATCACGTTTGTATTCGGCAGACACAGTGGCGCCATACGTTTACGTTTGAGTCCCATACAATAGGAGACGAGTCGACTGTCATTAACTGGGCAAAAATCCAGACCCCAGGCAGCTACTAAGAAATGTCTAATAGGCAATTCAAATAACACTGCTAGACACAAAGAACAGAACAGAGTAATTGTCTCTTGGCACTAGGTACCGGCACCTAATCTCACACCGTCAAAATACAAACAAAAGATTTCAGCATAACAAAAGTATAATCAAGAACAGACATCGATGACAGGTTAAAAGCAGCTATTATTATTTTCCTTGAAATGAAAGCGTTCGCTCCTTTATTTCTTTGGGGCTTCACTGAAAATAAAATATCCTTTGAAAAAATAATATCAACTCCTAAGGGGGGGAAGCGGAGGTACAGATGACAGTTTTAGAACAAAGCATTTTTCTTTTTCGGTTTTACTTATACGAAAGAATTTACTTATTGCGATATAAGAAATGGAACAGCTTGTTTGTCGGTACATTTATTTATCAAGCAATCCTCAACAGCTCAATGATAGTGAAAATATCTTCCAAAATGTATCTCTTATTTATTAAAGAGCATAAACACAACAGTTACAATCATCTGGTAATCCAATGATTTTAAATAAAAGAGACTTAGTATCAGCTTTGTTTTACATCCCTTGTTAATATTATAAGGGAAAGTAATATACAGGTTGGCAGGGACATCGACGCCCCCTGCGTTGAAATGTTTCGTCGGTAATTTTTTTTAAATTAGCTGTTCCACACATTTTGACCGCGTAGGTTTACTTTTCGATGCAACAGCAGATTTAAAAAAAAAAACTGACGAAAAAGTTCAACGCAGGGGGTTTCAGAATCATATACTGAATCCATGGTAACAGTTTTGGCGTCAAAACTAGAGATTTAAAATTTTATATTACAGTGTAAAAAAATGATTTCGTATACATATTTCGCATGAAAATAAATTGTTATTATGAATATAAGCTCAGTCTTATACGAGACTTGAAAAAATGTTATTTAGATCTAAATTAATGCGAGTCATTTTTATTACTTATCCAGAAGATTCATTTAAAATGTACCCACGTTAATATATTTTCTCCGTGAAGTGCTTAGGCCAATCATATATTTTTGTATTTTATTAAATGGGGATGGTTAGTAATTATTTTTCAATGAAAATTATGCCTCGGTAACTATATTGTTTTCGAGTGTTTTTGAGGTGAATGCAGAAAAAACACAATAAGGGAACAACTTAAAGACATACCTACTATATAATTACAATTATACAAAGAAAAAAAATTAGTTTATTGTTAAAGCAATGGCACGTAAAATTTCATCGGAGAGGCAACCGGATCGCGAGTGCTAATCTGGGTCTTGAAGTGATACCAAACCCCCCCGTACCGTCCGAATGGACCGCAAATGGATGAGGGTAGAGATATGGGGGATTGGGGCAAAACTTTTTATTTTTTTGACATGGCATTCACAATTTAAGCGCTATTATTTGCAAGGAATTTATGTGTATCAATGCCATTCCGGTTGTCCAACATCGTTATAATAATGAAATAATGTCTTACGCTGTATATAATTCTTGAAACTCCTTACCGATGATTTATCACCGAAAATGAGGGTGAATTTTATCAAAACCAGATGGCATTGATATACACAAATTCCTTGCACATAAAATAGAGGTTCAATTTTTAATGCCAAAAATAAAAATTTTGCCCCTATCCCCATATCTCCGCCTCCGTCCATTTGGGGTCCATTCGGAAGGTACGGAGGGGTTCGGTATCACGTCAAAACCCAGATTATCACTCGCCACCCAGTTGCCTCTCCGATTAAATTTTACGTGTTATTGCCTTAAATATTATAATTGACATCAGAATAAAAAAATACCTTTGCACCTTATTGCTTCTAATGAGCAGAAAGCTTCAAATTCTCTAAGAACTGACCCTGGTAATAAACCTAGCAACTATGTTTCTAGAGTCTAATAACTCAGTATTTGGGTTACGTCTAGGTCTAGGCTTATTGCTACGCCTAAGAGCGTAGCAATAAAACATAGGCTCCAAATCAGTTATGAAAATCTGTAACATATGTGCAAAAGAAATTGAGAAATTACGTGATATATGTTTTCTTCTATCGAGATTAAAATTACAATAATACCTTTTTTTAGAGGCAAAAGTGTGTGCCAAAGGATTACTGAGCTAAAAAAAAAACAAAAAACGAGATAACATTACAGTAGTCGCATAAGATATGTAACATCTGATACCTTGGCTGACAGTACCAACCTCTCGGAAAATGGGTTGCGCGCTTCCCCGGCTTCCTGTTACACACTTCCGTCCCTTTCACGAAATCACTCTCACAGATTGCAAGAAAGCAAGAGGAAAGATGTTACACCTCAAAAATAAATTTACAAACTACCTTGATATATTGTGAAACAAGTGTGATACGGAAATTCCAGGTTGTTCTAATATCTTATTATTACTTTTATCGTGTGTTGGCACAAGTCATACAAGAGCCAGTCAGCAAGGTTGGTACCAGGCATGCAAAAGTCTGCCGGGGTTGCGAAGAAATCCGAAAGGGAGATCGTGGCCCCCAGCAACATAGCAACTGAAGGAATACGGGTGGGTTTTAGTCAGTAAGAATCTAACACGCCCTCCTGCTCCGTTCAGAGCGGGAGAAGTTATTTGATAATTTCCCAACCAAAAAAAAAAGAAAAAAAAGGCGTGCAAAAGTATTGTGAAGGTTATTTTATTTTATTGTACTTGCCTTCTAAACTCTTCTTACGGTCAGAAGCTTTTTTTAACCAGCCCACATAAGCCAACGCACCTAGAAAACGATGACGCAACACACAATTATAGAGTCTTGATATCCGAATATCTGAAACAGAATGACAGAATACAACGTAGGAGTAATATGCGCTTATATTACGCGAAGGGATCCGTGATATCCGCTGACAGAACGTCGCTGGAGGCTCACGTCATCTGTCGTTCTGTGACGTCAGCGTTACGTCGCATTCCCAAGATTATTAAGCTTTATTTATAATATCATATATCAGGCGATGACGCATTTG
The DNA here is from genome assembly GCA_949152395.1 of Agrochola litura. NCBI lineage: Eukaryota > Metazoa > Arthropoda > Insecta > Lepidoptera > Noctuidae > Agrochola > Agrochola litura. Next base: position 12,842,053 of record OX424505.1, on the reverse strand, counting down.
TGGGTTTCCTTGCCGCCCACAGTATGTGGCAATTAAAACGTATTTGTATTTTATCGCCTCCAATTATCTTAATGGAAAGTACAAATTCTGATGACTTTGTTTTATATTTTGATAGAAAATGAGGACTTTTATTATTAGGAGACAATATTATGAACATACTGTATTCAAAATTGGTAGATATCACACTAATATTATAAAGGCGAAAGTTTGTGAGTGTGTGTGTATGTTTGTCTCTTCTTCACGCAAAAACGGATTTAGATGAAATTTGGCACACAGATAGTTTATAACCTGGATTACCACAAAGGATACTTTTTATATGTGATATTGGATGCGATCTCGGTATTGTGTAGGTGTGAACTACCTATAAATAGGCAAACCATTTCTGTTTATATTAGACTAGCGGCCCGACTCTGCTTCGCAAGGTTTCTACGACTTGTCAAAACCTAGAGTTTTCTTTATTATTTCCAATTTAAATATTAAGTACACTAGGCGACTGAACTCCGCTCTGGTGAAAACAGAGAATGCTTATTTAATAGTATAGGAAGTTCATTCAAATCCTTGTATAGTACCTACTTATTCCATGCTGCCATGATAATAGGTACTTACTAATTCCATGCTGCCATGTCATTATTTTAATGTCATTATTCTCATGTCATTATTCCATTATCTTGTTCTAAACTTTGGGCGACCGAGCTCAGCTCCGGTGAAAATAGGGAGAAAACTGATTTTCCCAGATATGAGACCTAGCTAGATCGATTTTTCGCCCCCGTAAACCCCCTTTATTGCAACTTTCATCGAAATCGTTAGATCCGATTTCGAGAACGTGAGTACAAATATATAAACAAACGACTATACATACATAAAAAAATTGCTCGTTTAATAGTAAGTATAAGATGTATAATAATACGCATTGTTTTAATATTAATGTATTATTATTAATGATTCTATGTAAGGATCGTAGCAGGTGGCGTTTCGTAGTTTCTGCTTACCCCCATGGAAAGAAGGCGTGAGTTTATGCATGTATGTGTATTATACTTATGTGTGTGGAGGCTTATACCTTCATAAATAAAGTCTCTAAATGATCGTGACAACCGCATCAAAATCCATTGCGTAGTTTAGAAGAACAACGCGGTCACACAGACACGGCAGGAAAAGCGACTTCAATTTATAATATACTAGCTTCCACCAGCGGCATCACGCGCGTGACATTTTTATAAATTATAGCCTATGTTACTCAGTGATAGTATAACATACTACTGGTGAAAGAATTTTTTTAATCGGTCCAGTAGTTTTTGAGTTTATTCGTAACAAACAAAAATACAAAACATCAATTAATCTTTTCTCTTTATATAATAATATATATACATATACAATAATTATATATATATATGTAATATAATATATTGGTTTAGAAATAGAAGAGGTAACAGGTATAAGGCTTAGTGGTATTAGGTATAAATCCTTAATGTTAGTGGTAATTCTGTATTTAATAGGTATTATAAGTTTCAACAGCTTATGACGTAGGTACCACAAAGCCTATAACGAGGTAACTGCCAACTCAAGCGTATTCATACGATACAAGACCACACGGTTACCCATTTTAGATTCAGCTGTCCAATTCGAGCCAAATATTCAAACTTGATGTGTCGCTTCAACTATCACCAAGATGAGAACTACTGTTCTGTTTTGGGAACAAAGGTAGTAACCGCTAATACTTGGGTTTCTCGAAACATTCTCGTTGGTATTTCACAGTAAATTTTATGTTTGATGTGTGGAACAAATTTTTGAATGTCAATGTTGAAGGAGACATTTAATTAAAGCCCATATCGCACACACTTCTAATAGTGAATAGTGAATAGCGTCCTGAGGATGATTGGCGAGAGAACCGATACTGTTCTGCTCAGTAGGTTCACTGAACTCCATGTTTTGCGAGACCGATGAGCCTACTGTGCAGGGGTAGATGGTGTGTCTGGTTTCTTCTTTTTATTTTAGTTACTAACATTAGTCATAAGCGAAATTATTGTTACTAACAACCTCAAATTGCCTTGCCTATGGACTTTTTTGTCTGAATTATTTTTTTTTTTTCTTCTTGAAACACTTTTCATTAGCATCGACAAAGTAATTGCAAGAGGTGTTAAGGCCTATTTAAAAGAACCGATGGGCAACGGTTTACAGGTAACAATCCGAAAATATTTCAAGTTTCTTTCATACATTTTCTGCTTTAGGCTGTTTGTCCAACGCACCGTGAACGGTCCCGTCAACAAGAAACGAGATTACGCGGCCAAAGTACAGTATTTCTATTTTCTTCGAATTCAGAACTAGTACTTTATTTATTTATTTAACCATTTATGTACAGACATATATATATACAGACAAGACATAAGGAACAGAAAAATACGTACAAAGGTGATGCTTATTTCTAAAGAAATCTCTTCCAGCACACCTGCGATAGGACAGAGGATAAAAATAGATGTAGACACCGTGTGTACCTTCCGTGTATGTCTTTATTGTTGTTTTGTTTTGATTTCTGTGCGAACTATATAGAGCTGTAAAACTATTTTCCTATCTGTCATGCCTGCGACTTTAGCAGCTTTTCTCCCATTTTTAAAATAAATTACATTAAATAAAAAAAGTATTAATAATTCTATATACTTCCAAGTCGATTGAGAGCGTCTGGTCTCCACCAAGTGCAAAGGGCAACTGATAGAAATCCAACGACTGACAAAACGTTAAGTTTTCATTAAGAAAATAGAAACACTGTAAATGTACTGTCGCTACTTCGGCGTTGTCATCTCGTTCTCGTTGACGTCCCGTTCACGGTGCCGTGGAAAAACAGCCTAAAGCAGAAAATGTATGAAAGAAACTTGAAATATTGTCGGAGTGTCGTTATAACAGCACCTGTTGTAAAAATGTGACAGTTGAGTCGTTTTTGATAAATATGTCGCATTGTTAGTTTAAAAAGAGCCCAGAACCTATTGACGTCAGTGTTGATAATTTGTAATCATTACTGAAATCCTGGCTTAGGCAAATTATTAGGACTTGGGCTAGGTAAAGTTGATCACGCGGACATAAGGCAAAAATATCCGCCTAGCTACATGCACCTAAGATCCCCTAGTTATTAAAACTAATCGGATCATACTACAAAACTTATTACTAAAACACCGTAATTCCAAAATGATATTATAGTATTCAAATCTCACTTGATATTATTATTTTACAATCCCCCTTAGCGCTGAAACAAGTAGGCATAGGGACATTAAGATGCTTATACACGAGTATATTAATAATATTACTATCTCGCTGCCAATCACGGTAGGGTGCCGATATTCTCGAGAACGCGCTAAATTTCAAGTTACCGAGTTAGACGGAGTTCTATAGTTGCACACATATGTATATATTACGATATATATACTGTTGTCGTAGATTGTAGCAGGTTTAGTAAATTATATTCGAGTTCCTATCGTCTGCTTGAGAAATAAGTGAGTTATCGAAGCTTCTATAGACTATAATTTTATACGGATATTGAATGTTAGAGAGGAAAATATTATGGGTAAAAATATTTTATCATGTTATTTAGTTATTAAAGAAATAGGTGTTATGAAACTTGCCGTCTCGGTCGGTTTCTCTGATGACAAATTGTTATAAAAGTTAATTAACAAAAATGGTTAGCAAACTTACAAACAGTAGACAGAGAGAGAATAACTTTGCGACAAGTACGAATAATAATGCAGCTATAAAAAAAAGCGGCCAAGTACGAGTCGAACTCACGCACCAAGGGCTCCGAATCTATACCACCAAAGAGCGAAAGGGTAAGTCGCATCAAGGATTAATCTGACTTGCATTTTTTGCACTGCTATAAGTTAAGCTTTGTCTTTTAAAAGGCAGCAGTTCTTCGCAGTGGAAATAATGTTCCTTTATACATCGGCCTTCATAACGATCGATGCTCCAACTGCAAATGTATTTTTTTTACTACAGATTAACAATTTTCAGATTATTTCCTTTAATTGTACTGTGAGACCTTGCTTCTTGCCAAATTTCATGATGCTTGATTAACGAGACGGTTTTAGGTTTTACGAGTATCAGAAAATGTGACAAAAATTATTGTATCTTTTGATTGCGTTGACTTTAAAGCTTGAATTTTACCCCGTACCGCGTGTAGGGGGTTACGGAGGCGAAAAATCGATCTAGCTAGATCTTATATTTAGGAAAATGCGTTTTTTCTTTATTTTCACCCGAGCAGAGAACGGTCGCCCAAAGTTTAGAACAATATGGCTACCTTAGAATAATGACATGACAGCATGGAATTAGTAAGTACCTACTATCATGGCAGTTTAGTGGTATGAGGAACAGGGTGTAAAGTTCACTCATCCACCATAGAAAAGGGAGGATCCTCCGACCAGACGGGTGTTGTCTCTGGCGGGCAACTGCCCATCGGTTTGAAGTTGAAATCGTATGTCGTTCGCTCGGTAAACTCTAACTGCGCGATGCAGGATTTGTGTGATGTCATGTCTATGATGCGTAGTTCGTATGTGGCGGTGTAACCGCTACAGCAGCATGGAATTAGAAAGTACTATCATGGCAGCATGGAATTAGTATACAACGTGCCGCTACAATGGCGACATTATTTAACACACGGGTAGGGCTAGTGGCCAGTAATCATAAAAATGTAATATTTTTTTTTTTATTAGTTAATAGAAAAATTTAAATTTTCAAACTCTCGCCGACATAGGGCTCTCCCTTTCCTTCAATTCGCCTTCTCTTTGCGTGTTATTCGTTTTATTTTCATTGATGCGATGTTATGAAGCGTGATCCCGATAAATGACCGATGCGCTACAGTTGTTAAGTACAGGTTGCTCTAAGATGGTCCTCATCGGACACGACTGCTTCGGGAGGTTCCTGTTCAGGATAAGGCGAGAGGAAACGCCCGGGTATCACCATTGTGTGGATCGCCCGGAGGACACGGTGGAACATACGGTGGAGGTCTGCCCGGCTTGGGCGGAGCATCACCATGTCCTCGTGAAGGCGATCGGCAGCGGTGATCTCCTTCTGCGAAGCGGTATTGCTCGCGAAGAAGGAGGCGGAACGCGTGAGGGAGAGGCAAATTTCGCAACCTCACGCCCCTAACCGCCGCAGGAGGAGACGTCCAGGGCGTCTGGTATCGCGAGCCGATTTCCGGCCACCGTAGGCGCGGGCTTGCGGACGGTGAGCAATGGGTAGCTCGCGATCCGATAAGGACAAGGCCGGGTCGACAGCGCGTTGTGTTCCACGCGCGCCTCAAAGAGATGTCAGCAGAATTGACGTGGTCCGCTAGGGCCGATGCTTGCCAGGGGTGCAAAGAAAACCGATCCTGGGAATCACGCTAGACGAGAAATTACAATGGGGACCTCATATAACATCTCTTGCGGGGCGGCTAAGCTCGGCCGCTTATGCTGTTAGAAAGATAAGACAGTTAACAGATGTAGAAACCGCGCGTTTGGTCTATTTTAGCTACTTTCACAGTATTATGTATTTTACTGTGGGGTCGGGCTGCTGACATTGAATCCATCTTTATTTTACAAAAGAGGGCTGTCAGAGCCATTTATAATCTATGTCGTCGCGAATCTCTCAGGGAACTATTTAAAAAGATTAATATTATGACGGTACCTTGCCAATTCATCTATGAAAATATTATGTATGTAAGGAAAAATCTGCATCTTTTTAAGAAAATAAGTGATAGACATAATTTTAATACTAGAAATAAAGATAAAATAGATCAACCATTTTTCAGATTATCCAAAGTACAAACATCTTTTATGGGGTACTGTGTTAAATGTTATAACAAAATACCTTGTGATATATTACAATTAACTGAAAGAAAATTTAAAACGCATATTAAAAGTACTCTTTGTAAACAAGCATATTACAAATTAGAGGATTATATCCTAGATAAGAATGCTTGGAAACATGCTGGTCTAGCTCCATAGGACAATTTTGAGTCTAGACAAAATCAAACTGGTTGCTAATTTAATTGTGTAATTAAATATTACAACATTTTTTTATTTTTTTTTTACATTCTGTGATTACTTGAACTCACACACTGACGAATTAGTATCACTTGTAATTTTTTTAGGAATATCGTATAGGTTTTACAATGCTTGTAAATATGTGAACACCATGTATCCATTACATAATTATTTTTTCTATCATTGCTTCATTTTTATTTTTACCTATTGTGGCATATAAATCTTATTCCAGGTGCATCGTTTTCACATATAATTATATAATTAATGTATACAAAATATTGTAAAACATTTTAAAAGAGTAACGGTGGAGTTTCTTGCCCATTCTTCTCCATACGAAAACTACCCTTTGGAAGGGGCGACTAGAATCAATTCTATTTTTTGTTTTTGACGTTCAAAAGTGCCTTTTTTGTGCCTAATTGAAATAAATTATTTGACTTTGACTTTGACTTTGATAGGGAAATCGTGGCCCCGGCAACAGGGCAACCGAAGGAACACAGGTAGGTTTTAGTCAGTAAGAGTCTGACATGCCCTCCCGTTCCGCCCAGAGCGGGAGAAATCAGTTTTAGAAAATTGTAAATAAATAATGTTTGATAAAATTAAAAAACGCTAACCTGCATACGTGTGTTAAATTACGCGTGTATGATATTAATTTCAATTGAATACTTCTTTTCTGCGAAAAGGGGTCTTGACAGACGGACAGACGGACAACAAAGTGATCCTATTGTCTTTTTTTGAGGCACGGAACCCTAAAATCATTATCATTTTGCTCAATGTATCACTATTTTTAAACAAAATATATCAGTTTAATTATTAATTGAAACGAACACCTTTATTTCTCAAATGGAATTGAAAATGTTTCTCAGACAGTTTATTTTTCTTTCTATTTTGAGCTAAATAATAATTGTTATAAATTCAATAGAACTGTCGATTATATTGTATTAAATGTCATTCTTACTTATCTTGATACACACAGCTCCTATTTTTGTATTTTCTTGTTATCAGTGTGCCAATTCTTAGAGCTCAGTAAAAAAAATGGTATATTGTACCTGTCACAGGTACGTAGATAAAATTTATTTTAAAGTGTTCTTTTAGATGTGGCTAGAATGAATAGACATAGGTCCAATGATTGTCTTAAATACTTGTCTTGTCATAGGGGATTGCCATAATAACCTGATTACATCGTGTATATAAATCGTTTTGGTATCTGTACCGTGTACAAGCTGCCGCTGTGAGAGTGTTTTTTACTCAAAAGTAGCCAAAATGTCACAGCATTAGATTTATTTTTTAATTCACAACAAGGAAGCTCTTGGCCTGCATCTCACCTTATGGTAAGTGATGATCAGGCCGAAGGTAACTAGGTACACTAACAAAAACAAACAAACAAAAACCAAAAATTTCCAGTTCCTTGATGGGTCAAGCAAACCGGGTTCACCCGGAATGCTTGAATTTTTTTGCCCCCACTGGGAATCGAACCTCTGAGTCTGAGATAGGTGGTCTAACCACAGAGGCAGTTAAAAGTATTTCACTAGTATTTCAATTGCGGTCCGTACTCGACCCACTCATTACAAACTAGTTAATAACGCGTTAGTAAATCGCGTCGAGATTCTAGCTACTCGCTGGTGATTTCAGTTTGTACCTGGTTACTTTCTAGTAGAGTCGTGGACAACGGGCCTAAATCTTGAGAATGTTTCCTGTTTATTTATAAATTACCTTCCTACTGTTATAAACGATTAAGCAACTTAATCCCAGGAACTGATAGCGTAAACTATGTTTATTACATTATTATATTACGGCCAGTACCGGGTATCTACGGTCGTCCGTCGGGAGCATTTCGATACCGATATACGCAGTTACAGTCCGTTCCATAACTTGTGGTCCCTTGGCTACGTTTGGTGGTCTATTACAATTATGTTGCTACGATTACTTATTGGCCCTATTTTGGTGGAGGATTCTGGTATTTTTTTTGGTTTCTTTACGTGGACAACTTGATTGGTTGAACGTTTGATGTGGAAGATGCTTTTCGAACGGTAGTAGATGAAAGCACGTGAGATAAATTGTCTCTTATAAGCTCAATCATGGTTTTTTAAAGTCGCAGGGTTGTAATAAATATTCTTTTAGTACATATTTTTATTATTCAATGGAAATTGAGTCGACTCCCGCAAAGAGACGCCATATTTGAGTTTCGGCGTGTTTGTCTTCAATTCCGGAACAGTAAAATTTTTATTTCTAAATTGTGTCGATCGAGTTTAGTTCGGCTCAACGTTGGAGCGTGAAAACGGAGAATCCCAATCTCTCTTTCACATTACTCCACCTTTTGTACACTGCGAATTTACATAAAGAGCCTCACTCGGTCCTTGGGGTACCTTTCCGGGTTTTCCATTTTGTGCTTGAATGCGACGTAGCGGCCGGATCCTAACTATAGCTTGAATCTGGCAAAGCGGCCGCCTCGTTTTATTTCGTTCGAACCACAAAAAGGGTTAGGTTCTTTGTCGGCTGACTGTACATTTTTTGGTAATTGGAAACTATTCCTTTTATGAGGGTACTTTCGAGACCTCGGTATTGTAGCCTTAAGGATATTTTAAACCTTAATGGTATATTGAAAAAGGTTTATTTTGTGTTTAGTATTTTTAGACTTTCCAAAAATGTACTGTAGTATATCTTAAAGAAAATAATTGTCCACTTAAATCATTTAGTTCTCTATTTACGAGTCTAATTTTCCTGCTCATAAACACTGACATTCAAACCCTCTCACAGTTGAGTATGAACCTTTTACAACCAACAATGAAATACGACCGAGACTCAGCCGACGTAATCACCGTTTCCTACGACACTATCGCAAAACCGAGATATAAAGAAAAAGTGACGGAAAGTTCAAGAACACGTTCTATTACCCAGCTGAACTATTCTCACCTCCTAGCCTCGCCCGTTCGTCTCATAAAGTAAGAAAATCGTCCGCGGCCGACGATCAGTGAAAGTAATCTTCGCAAACATTCTACCTCCGGGCGGAAAACAATTTTCACTGATGTATTTTTTTGAGAGGCTCGTGTGTTCCAACATTATTCTCAGAAATACAGGATTGGAGTTTTTCTCTCGCCCGTAATTCAAAGGGGGTTTTACAGGGTTTTTTACTGCGCCAAAAATAATTCAGACCGTGTACAAAACGTCCATTGTCGACCGCAGATTCAACGCTGTGATTCCTCATGAGATAAGCTTGTAACCACATTTCTCTTTCCACTACTATTTAGTTAATCCCAATTTTAAACAAAAAATTTTGGGCATTTCGCTGTGATATGATTTCTCAGCTTTAAGTTTGTAAATAAGACTGCTATATATTTAACAACAAGATTAAGGGCTTATTTTGTTGAATTTATTTGTTGAAACCAGATTCATTGTATGCCTAATGCATGTGCCAGATGTCTAGCTCACGTTTTTTCGTATTAATATCAAAAATTTGTTCAAGTACGCTCTTAAAGCTTTGAACGATCATATATACTTACTTAAAGAAATTATTAAACTTTTCTTTTAGATAACAAAAAAAAACATACTCATAATTTAGGAATAATGATGATATTTTTCACAATTTCACTTCATAAATAAATAGAATAAATTGTCCCTACGGGGGCGCGGTGAGCGTAGGTACTTATTTATAGGACAGAAGCACAGGTGGGTTTTGGGTCTTAGCAAACGTGTTTTACGCTGCCCCGGGGCAACCTGCCGTGACGCATTGGCGGCCCGAGACCGTTAGATACGCCAGCATACATAACTCCCACCGTAATTATAGCGGGTGTTAAACATAAGTTGAAAGTCGGACAGTCTGTTGTGGTTCAGGCCTCAACTTTGAGGGAATAAGTCTGGCTAGTCCTGCCCTAAATTCCTAAACCTGCTTGTAGAAGTAAAAATAGGTATAGATGAGTCGGACATCAAAAAAAGTTTGAAAAACTGCTGTCGAACAAATCGGCCTCAGAGTCTCAGACGTCGTCGTAGGTTGCAAACCACGCTTTGTTTTTCCTAGTGGTGGATTGGTAATTTGTGTTAATATTTGATTATAAGTTATGATTAACGTATGTATGTGTGATCACATTCCCTTGTTGATTTGACTCCTTTCCAAATGACGCGCCCGCAATATCTTCAAAATGAAATTCTTATAATTTCGTAAAGATAAATTGTAAACGAAACATTCTCATTACTCAGGTAAATTAAATAATATATCAAATGAAATACGCCGCATACGATTATAAAGTAAATATTTACTTTACCAGACCTTCTTCGGTAGAGGTATAAAGAATTCTCGACATAAAATGATGGAGATTTTTCCACGTTTTTAACGTGATTAACTTTGGTAGAGCCATCTTAAAAGGAATCAATTCTGTTTAAGGTACAGTTTGTTTAAAATGTTGCTGAAATTTCTATGGTTTTTGAGATATTTAGGAATTGTGTTGTAAGTTTGAGTCAGTGAATGAAGGGGGAAAGTTGCCATAATCACCACACTTTCCGATACACACGGGGGTCACAGAATAATAGCGCAGGTAAAACACCACGAAAGTAGGTGCCGGGACAGTCGGGAAAATTACCTAATTGATTATCAAATTGACTTACAACGTCATTTTATCGTGATAAAGCCATTTCATAAGTACAAAATGTCATAGGGCCAGTTTCTCGCACGAGAATTATTGCAAAATTAATATGCAGAGCAGTGATAGCCCAGTAGTAACGATCGCGACTTACGAGTTGTAGGTCGTAGATTCGAACCCTGACAGGAGCTTTACTTTGTGTAGTTTTTTTAATTACCACTGCTCTCAAAATAGTAAAGGAAAACATTGTGAGGAAACCGGCATGTCATAGAACCAAAAAAAAACAGTGGCACTCCGGGAGTGCTGACAGAAGTGAAAACTTGAAAAAAAATCGACACCGCGGTAATCAATGCGTTGATGTCTTTTACCCGAGGCATCGCGGTAATCAACGCGTTGATGTCTTTTGAATGGTCCTTTTGACCATTAAAAAGACATCAACACTGCTGTCGTCACAGTGTCGCGAAATCAATGGTTTAGTCCCATCTCAAAAATGCCCAACGCGCCTAAAGAAGTTTTCACTTCAAAAATTTGAAGACACACCTACCGACCCGCACTGGGCCCACGTGGTGAATTACGGCCCACTCCCTCTCGTAATAGAAAATTATATAGGCCGATTATGCTTATATGCTTAATGTTACAAATTATCAAGCGTGCGTAACCTATTGCGATTGGCTGTTGACAAATCAATCAACCACAGCAGTTTACTCATGCTTGACATTTTGACATATTAATTTTACAATAACTTTTGTTCTAGAAACTAGTTCATAGAATGACAATTGTGATTCGAATATACGGACGATTTATGTTGGTAGTTTTTTTTTGATAAACAAACCCTGAATTTCTAAAGGCGACAAAGCCAGTATCTACCTACAACATTTATTTATTTCTAAATTCCGTTGTTAACACTTCGCTGGACATCCGCACTTCAGTTTGCTCATCATATTTTTTCTTTCCCGCTAAAAATGAAGCCAGCGTTGGCGGCCATTGTTGCCTTTTTGCTTTTAGTTTGTGTTTGCCCAGCGTTCAGGTGTTGACTCAAAAATATTGCAACGGTTTTTAGTGAATGAAACATCGGAAATTGAAATCATTTTCTTGTAGCGTACTTTGTTTGAAAACCCTTTATTTGTAGAAGGTACACATTGTTACAGTTCTTATTGATTTGGTACATTGTTTGATAAAAAATAATAATATTAGGACTTGGCTACACGCTGAGGCTTTCCTAGCTCAAGTTGGAAGATAAGCTTTTTAGAACCCATAAAAAGTTGTTTCAAGTCTGGATAATAGGGTCAGCAAAAAAAAAGAAAAGACATATAGGTGGTTATAATGTTCCACTGATTTCAACAGCACTTGACCGAACCGCACCTGAGCCCTTCCACTAATGGGCACGCCACAATTGCGGCGATAAGACCCCTCTTTGAGGAGTGGCTTGAGAGGCGTCACGGCGTCCTCACCTTCCTCCTGACGCAGGTCCTCACCGGACACGGGTGCTTCGGGAGGTACCTGTTCAGGATAAGGCGGGAGGAAACACCCGGGTGTCACCATTGTGTGGATCGGCCTGAGGACACGGTGGAGCATACGGTGGAGGTCTGCCCGGCTTGGGCGGAGCAACGCCGTGTCCTCGTGCAGGCGATCGGCGGCGGTGATCTCTCGCGTCCGGCCCTGGTTCAGGCCATGGTACGGAGCGAGAGGAAATGGCAGGCCGTCACCTCCTTCTGCGAAGCGGTAATGCTCGCGAAGGAGGAGGCGGAACGCGTGAGGGAGAGGCAAATTTCGCGCCCTCACGCCCCTAACCGCCGCAGGAGAAGACGCCCGGGGCGGGAATCGCGAGCCGATTTCCGGCCACCGTAGGCGCGGGCTTGCGGACGGTGAGCAATGGGTAGCTCGCCGTCCGATAAGGACCAAGCCCGGGTCGACGGCGCGTTGTGTTCCACGCGCGCCTCAAAGAGATGTCAGCAGAATTGACGGGGTCCGTTAGGGCCAATGCCTGCCGGGGGTTCGAAGAAAACCGATAGGGACATCGTGGCCCCCGGCAACAGGGCAACCGAAGGAACACGGGTGGGTTTTAGTCAGTATGAGTCTGACACGCCCTCCCGCTCCACCTAGAGCGGGAGAAGTTATTTGATAATTTCCCACCCAAAAAAAAAAAAGAACAGTTTATTAATATTATTTTCAGTCTCCGAACGGCACCTGCATACACACGAAAATGATGCCCGAGAACAAGATCGCAAGAAAAAACAAAAGTGAATCACAAATCAAATCAAATCAAAATATTTTATTTCACATAAACCTACAAAGGCACTTATGAAACGTCAGAAGCTAGGTACATGGTTCCAATTGGTCGCTTCCTATGGAGAAGAGCTGGCAAGAAACTCCACGGTTACTCCTTCAAAAATAAATGGTTTCTAAAATGTTTTCAAATAACAGTGTTAATAGGGAGAGGACAGTGTAGGCCTATCAACAAGTACCAGGTATTTAGTAAAATAGAAAATGGTCCACAAGTCTACATACAACCTACAATGTTCTCACATTCACAAAATCTAAAATGAAATAATCTGTATAAAAGATAAACAAAATAATAAAAATAAGGACCTATTTAAACCAAATGACGTGATTGCCACTACAGCTGTAACAAATCTAAGTTGATTAAAAAAAAACTGGCCAAGTTCATGTTGGACCACGCACAATGTAGGGTTCCGTAGTTGGGATGAATTTATCCCAAGAACAAACTTAACTTAGTAGTTGAAAAAAAAATCTTTCATACAGAATGTATGGATGAACATGTTTTTACAACCGCAAATTTAAGTTGGTCGATTATTACTCATTAACTTGTAAAGCCTACTCAGCTGTGATAGTTTTCCTTTTAAATTCGTTATATAAGCTACTGCCGTGAATTTTTTCACATATCTAAAACCAACCATTTAGCTGGCAGGGGGAGGGGACACTTGACTCTAACAACAATTTGTACTTTAAAGCTTAATATTTCGCAAACGAATCTCTGAATTCAAAAATGGTTTTAACACACTCACAATGTTTTTGAAAGACCTTTCCAACGATATCCCACAACAAGGTATTGAAAAAAAAAAAACATTCCCACTTTACGTGTAGGGGAGGTACCATAAAAAAAAAAAAAAAACATTATTTTATTTTACCACTTTGTCGGCATGATTAATATGTATACCCATGCCAAAATACAACTTTCTAGTACTAACAGTCTTGGAGCTAGACCGTGGACAGACAGACAGACAGGCAGACAGACGGACATGACGAAACTATAAGGGTTCCTTGTTTACTACGTAACCCTAAAAATTGAAAATTGTAGGTATATAAATGTCAAATAATGAAAAGATTATGTCACAACTTTTCAATCACACAAAAGAGTTCCATTGTAAAACCATTCTAATTAATCCATATTATCGGACATAGAAATTAATAGGAATTAATTTTAAAACATTCTTTCATATTTTAACTTTGATACAATTTTCCACTTTATTAATTTTAGTTGGGACAACAGTGTTCTTTTAGTAGGTCAACGGTGGAGTGAGCTCGAAATGAATCCGTATCATTGATTTCCCTGGCGCCTGGTAAAACCAAACGTGCCTTTATTTAAATACTGTCTGCTTTGTCGCAGTGCTGGCCTATTCTGTACAAATCTCACAGTGAAAACCTAGGTACATGAAGTGAGCTGCGAATATTACCAATCCCTAGCATCGGGTGGAAAGACTTCACCTAAGTTTGCGCGGTGAATTTTTTTCCAGAATAGGCTGGTTCTTCTACTGTCTCGTTGGTCTAGTCATCGCAAACACTACGGCTGAGCATGAGGTCCTGGGTTCGCTTCCCAGGTCGGATTAAGTGTTATTGGGTTTTTCCATTAGGAATTTCTTAGTTTAGATTTATGTCTGGTTGATGTCAATAGGCTCGCTCACGATTACATGTTACTTAAATATACTTGGCGAAATGTTGGTAATATCTACTGTATGTAGAAAATAGAAAAAATATATTATTTGACATAAAACTATTTTTACGGCCAAAGATAGAACTCTCTGACTCTTGCGCTAGATAAAAACAGTGTTGCAGGGGCCAGTGTAATTTTTTGTTGCATTATGACAACACAAAAAAATTAATAAGAGGAAACCAAAGAGAATCACTTAAAAAAGAAAGAAAGAAAATTTAGTTTATTTGCGGTAAAAACGACTCAAAGAAAGATAATAAAAACACGTAAATAACAAATTGGGGGAAAATATGCGTCACATCGACGCAAAACAGCCAATAATGCTGCGACGCTATGCGAAACAGAACCCCAGCGCTGGTTTTCAGCGATAGCCGGCGCTGACGTAATTACGTCAACCGGAGCAGCATATAATGAAATAACAAATAAAAAATAAAATAAATACAATACTTAGTCCTAAATGTTATATGATTTCACCCAATGAGTTACGGACGGTTATTGCTGCGAGTCAATTGAGGTTCACGACTCTATGAAAGTGGTACGAGTTTAGCTTCTGGTGAAAACCTTGGTACAAGGGCAGAGAGATGGGTTAAGGCTGATTTCACAGCTATCCAGGAGACCCGTGCGGGCCGCCTGTACGGGCTCCCGGAACGGAGACACACGTGAGGCGCTAGAACATTGTTTCACAGCAACGCGGATTGCTCCGTACGCGACCCGCTCCGGGTAGAGCCCGTACAACGCTAGCAACCGCCTCGTACTAACTCCCTCGTTTCAGAGCACTGCAGGCGCTACCCGTACGGGTCTCCCGTGTGGGTCTTCTGGACAGCTGTGAAAGCAGCCTTAGAGTGTTTTGAGTGTGGTTTTGTGACTTATTTTGTAGATCATAGATATAAAAATGATTTGTATCCTGGCGAATACAGTCCTATGAATAATAATTTTACCACCTACAGTGGTCTGACTAATCCACTTACCAAACAGGGAAACTTTGACAATTCAACCCTTAAATAATCCGTCATCGAACCAATATACTTAATTATTCATAATTTTAAGGCCCATATTAACAGTACACGCTTTTGAATAATTTATAAAGGCAGGTACACGAAGACCTACATTAATCAACAGCTAAGATTGTTCGGTGGACGTTAGTATTATATTATTCGGTATTTCATCAAAATATCATCCTAAACAAACATATAGGGGCCTAAACAATATACATTATTCAGCAACTAAAGATGACGGTACCCAACAATCAGGCGTTTGACTTCAATATTCGTATAATTTCGTTAACAAGACCCGAAGCTTCTGAACCTATAATTATTAAACCACTAGTTAGGGGTAGTTTAGTTTAAACTTCCGTTTTGATTGCTGGTATTGCGACCAAAAGTAGCCAAGAACAAATAGTGTCTACAAACTGTTGTTTAAGTAACAAAGATTTGTTTATTGATTGTGGGGTTTCAATAAAAGTACCTGGTCGACCGAGCTCTGCTCGGGTGAAAATAGAGAATGCTCATAGTTCAGACTAATTCCATGTATAGTACATACTAATTCCATGCTGCCATGATAGTACATACTAATTCTATGCTGCCATGATAGTAGGTAGTGACTAATTCCATGCTGCCATGATAGAAGGTACTTACTTATTCCATGCTGCTATGTAATTTTTCTAAGGTAGCTTGTTCTAGATTTTGGGCGACCGAGCTCTGCTCGGGTGAAAATACGGAAAAAACGAATTTTCCGAGATATGAGACCTAGCTAGATCGATTTTGCGCCTCCGTAAACCCCTATATTGCAACTTTCATCGAAATCGTTACAGCCGTTTTCGAGAACGAGATTACAAAATTATGTATTTATATATATAAAAATATTACTCATTTAATAGTATAGGATATTAATTGATTACTTAGAAAACCCTGTTGTTCTTGGGAAAGAATAAGCTCCTCCACTTATGGACGAAAAGAACGGGCAGCATCGTCGAGTCCGGACATAATTTAGAAATACATAAACTCAGGCGTTCTTCCTATGAGGGTAGGCAGAAACTACAGAACGCCACCTGCTACGATCCTGACACACTCCTTTTGCCTCGTTTACGTTCATACGTCTCGTCATAGACGTACGCCAGTTGCGAGTACTACGCGTCTGACCTGTCTGAAGATTATCACCAATATGGTCAGTAGGTATATGTCCTACTAGGGTGTCCAGTTCCAGCGTTTCCACTAACATCTGCTTGTAAATACCTTTTGTTAGTCGTCTTTAAAAAAACAGTGGCACTCCGGGAGTGCCACAGAAGTGAAAACTAGAAAAAAAAATCGGCACCGCTGTAATCAATGCGTTGATGTCTTTTACTCGACGGTGTCGGTAAATTGCGTTACAGTGTGGCGAAATCAATGGTTTAGTCCCATCTTAAAAATGCCCAACGCGCCTAAAGAAGTTTTCACTTCAATAAGCTATTGTAATGTTATTAACTGACAACAGTCCATTGCCTATGTTAGAAATTGGATGTTTACGGTGTGAAGGCTCCGAAAGGGTAATTGCGTAACATATAAAATGGCAATTGATCGCAATTTGTTTCATTTTGATAGTTCAGCCATGTTCATTACATTATTTACGTTGTTGAACAGACAAATTTCTCAAACCTATGAAGTAATGAGTTAGGAATATTCTTCAAAATCCTCGGATTGAGGTTGAATGTGCATTACATTAAAATGAATATACAGGAATATACATTAAAATGACTATGTTTTTTTTTTCTGTGTTATCTGTTTTATTTTGAGTTATAGACACGTATTTATATAATTTAAAAACTAACAGACTTAAAATAATAATATGTACAAGTATATAAAAGGGGGGAAATAATCATAGGGTATCAAAAAATTCGTCCGCATCGGTGTCAACATGAAAAGTGCCCAAAATGCTGGCAGCATTGCCACGTTGTATGTACTAAAGAACTCTAAAACGTCTTCTCTGCCACCACTCAAGCAAAGAATGTTCTTTAATTTTTTATTACTGGGTGATAAAACACTTATCTTCATAAGCGGCCAAAGGCGGCTCATATTATAATAGGTTTTTGTGGTCAGTAAACGACAGTATGATGACTGTAGGAAACGCCCTCTAACCTTCGCGACACAAACTTAAGTCCGATACAAGACTATGCCGTAATAGCTACTTACTGCATCTTAGGATAAGGCTAAACGTATGCTGAGACGCAGTTGACACAGGTCCACGCAGCGCAGGGCAGAGCAGGTTTTGTAATACATGAACGAACTGCGTACGCTGCAGCGCAGGCATGTGCTACGCAGACACGTGTCTGTCCTGCTCTACGTCTCGTTATAGTGTTGGCACAGATTTCTGCGCGACGCGTGCAGGTCATCACGTATTTTTTATCATACGTCTATTGTTTGTACTAGCTAGGACGCCAATGTGTCTGTGTAGCTGCGTCACAGCATACGCCCGCGGCCTATGTCTGCCTCGCCTGCCTTACCCTGCAAAATCTGTACATACTGTGCTGACCTGCGTCACCCGCGTCTCAGCATACGCTTAGCCTTAGGTGAGTGAGCATTGCCATATAACGTGGGCCGCCAATCTCAGTACATTACCAGTCGACAGCGACGCGGACGAATTTTTCGCTGCCATATTTTAGTTAATTAATAGTTTTTCAAAATCAAACTGGTTGCTAATTTAATTGTGTAATTAAATATTACAACATTTTTTTTTTACATTCTGTGATTACTTGAACTCACACACTGACGAATTAGTATCACTTGTAATTTTTTTGGGAATATCGTATAGGTTTTACAATGCTTGTAAATATGTGAACACTATGTATCCATTACATAATTATTTTTTCTATCATTGCTTCATTTTTATTTTTACCTATTGTGGTATAGTAATCTTATTCCAGGTGCATCGTTTTCACATATAATTATATAATTAATGTATACAAAATATTTTAAAAGAGTAACGGTGGAGTTTCTTGCCCATTCTTCTCCATACGAAAACTACCCTTTGGAAGGGGCGACTAGAATCAAATCTATTTTTTGTTTTTGACGTTCAAAAGTGCCTTTTTGTGCCTAATTGAAATAAATTATTTGACTTTGACTTTGACTATATTTTAACTTTATTAGTATGAGTAAATGAGGGACATCACTAAAAGAAATGTCACTCGAAGGCCAAAGCCTGTGATAAATTTTCTTTCTAAAAGGTTGGAAGAATTATTTGCGTTTGAAAAAGTAAGTATAGAAATTCTGCGAGGCTCTAATTAATTAAATAGGTATAAATGCAATTTGATTGAATTTTAATTATTTGTGTTATCACAAGAAAATAAATTAATTACTTTCTTCAGCCCTAATTAACTGTCTTGATTCATCAACAAGTTCTAAAATTAGTCTCGAACTAATAAACCAAGTTGGTTTTAAGCTCGACTTTAGTACAAAATTCTAATTACTGTCAAAAACATAAATAATATTAACAATATCAGCCTATTATAATATTGTCTCACTGCAAAACGAAGGCCTCTTCTCATACTGAGAAGGCACGAGCATTGATCACCACGCTTGCTCAAGACGGGTTGGCGATTTCAGACTTAGTACCTGGGTGACCTAGCTCTACTCTGGTGAAAATAGAGAATGCTCATTTAATAGTATACGAAAGTTCATACTAATTCCGTGTTTAGTACATACTAATTCCATGCTGCCATGACAGAAGGTAGATAGGTACTTACTCGTTTCCATGCTGCCATGATAGTAGGTACTTACTTATTCCATGCTGCCAATCTGCCATGTCATTATTCAAAGGTGGCCATCTTGTTCTAAACTTTGGGCGACCGAGCTCTGCTCACGTGAAAATACGGAGAAAACGAATTTTCCCAGATATGAGACCTAGCTAGATCGATTTTTCGCCCCCATAAACCCCTATTATGCAACTTTCATCAAAATCGCTAAAGCCGTTTTCGAGAATGTGATTACAAATATATATATACAAATATTGCTCTTTAATAGTAGGTATCAGGTGGTCAGGTCTCCTCACGACGTTTTGCTTCATCGAAATCAGTAATGTCTAAGACAACTTAGAAAGCAAAAAACCGGTCAAGCGCGAGTCGGACTCGCACACGAAGGGTTCCGTACCACCATACCTACAACATTTACCAAAAAACGCCGAAAAATACAATGTTTCTTATTGATCCCTTTAATTATTAACTTTATTCAATTGTTGTTATAGTGGCAATAGAAATACACAATCTGTAAATATTTCAATTGTCTACCTATTACGGTTCATGAGATACAGCCCGCTGACCGACAGAGAGACGGACAGCGGAGGATTAGTAATAGGGTTCCGTTTGGCACCCTTCAGGTACGGAACCCTAAAAACCAAACCATGTCAACGTTTGAACATTGTAAGTTTTCACGTCTCTCCTATTAATTGATATCAAACGGTAATCGCCTTAAAGGTCCGCCCATTTATAAGTTTACATTAAATTAATTTACTTAGGTTGATATTGCTCGCTCCAATGTAGCCTTGATAGAAATTCGTTGGAATTAATTGAAACCAATATTTGCTTTAAATTTTCGAGCCTATTAAAATACTAGATTGATTTATAATAATATAACTAGGTCGATTAGAATGTATTAGAACATTGAACCTGAAATTCCGATTGTTGAAAAAAATATTTTCTGTAAGTATATTGTTAAGTAGTTTCACTTTGGTGTAAATTCTTCTTTTTTTTGTGCTCACTCAACATTATGTGATTCTTTTCTTTTGTAGACAGTTAGGCTGCCTGTCCACTGGAGCGGAGCGAGGCAGCGGAGCGGAGAAATGTGTCCATAATAACCAATAGAATGAAGCGGAGTTTAAATTCTATTGGTTAATATAGGCACATTTCTCCGCTCCGCTGTCTCGCTCTGCTTCAGTAGACAGGCAGCATTATGCTACAGCTATATAGCTACATAATATTATTATGTACCTAGAAGATACATATTGTACTAGGTTTTGCCCGCGACTTCGCCCGCGTGGAGGTCGAAAATTATCCCATATTTATGGCTTACCCATGTACCAAATTTCATTCAAATCCGTTCAGCCGTTTTAGCGTGAAAGCGTAACAAACAAATAATTGTTTATTTGTAACAAACAAACCCACTTTTCTCAGTTATAATATTAGGGTTGTAGGTAGTTACTGAAATCTCAATAATTTTGTCACAAACTAAGATTTAGTACCTTTTTTTTTTTTTTTTGGGTGGGAAATTATCAAATAACTTCACTCACTTCACTCCACCAAGAGCGGGAGGGCGTGTCAGACTCTTACTGACTAAAACCCACCCGTGTTCCTTAGATTGCCCTGTTGCCGGGGGCCACGATTTCCCTATCGGTTTTCTTCGGCAGGCATTGGCCCTAGCGGACCCCGTCAATTCTGCTGACATCTCTTTGAGGCGCGCGTGGAACACAACGCGCCGTCGACCCGGGCTTGGTCCTTATCGGACGGCGAGCTACCCATTGCTCACCGTCCACAAGCCCGCGCCTACGGTGGCCGGAAATCGGCTCGCGATTCCCGCCCCGGGCGTCTCCTCCTGCGGCGGTTAAGGGCGTGAGGGCGCGAAATTTGCCTCTCCCTCACGCGTTCCGCGTCCTCCTCACCGCTTCGCAGAAGGAGGTGACGGCCTGCCATTTCCTCTCGCTCCGTACCATGGCCTGAACCAGGGCCGGACGCGAGAGATCACCGCCGCCGATCGCCTCTACGAGGACACGGCGTTGCTCCGCCCAAGCCGGGCAGACCTCTACCGTATGCTCCACCGTGTCCTCAGGCCAATCCACACAATGGTGACACCCGGGTGTTTCCTCCCACCTTATCCTGAAGAGGACCTGCGATGTGAATCAGTAATGGTTAGTTGGGGTAGTAGAGAATACCTCTCATTTCGAAAAATGTTTGAATGCGACTAAATAGATAATAGTTAATATCTCCTAATTGGAGTAGAGACACAGTTTTTAAGTTTTTCTGGTTATTTTCATGTCGAATTTTTCGTAAAGTTTGTCATCCGTCTTTTTCTTCTTATCAACAATAAATGGTCAACAATACATTACAATATACAGGATGGCGATTTAGTGACCTGCATCCGTCAAGGGGGTGATTGTACCTGTCATACTCGGGTCTCCTCTATAGAATCCCCCCTTAACGGATGCAGGTGTCTTAATCGCCACTCTGTATTTTATAATATCAGATCCAAGTGTTTATATTACTCTTATCCAAGTTTTACGTCTCACAGAATGAAAAACGCGAGATAAAGGTATTTAGTAATGTTAACGTTCGATAAAAAAGTTTTACATCCATTTAAGTCGGGGTACTCATCGTTATTTATGTTTCTTTTCCAACTTTAATCCTTTTCTTTTCCATTGATAAGAGAGGCTTTACGAAGTTACAAAGTTTCTAGTAGGTACCTAACTGCCTTTAGAGTAAGCTATTTTTAGGGTTCCGTACCCAAATTGTGCCAACGGGACCCTTTTACTAAAGCTCCGCTATCTATTCGCACGTCTGTTACAGGGCTGTATCTTTTAAACCGTAATAGGCAGACACTTTCACAGAATAGGTACTACTATGGTCGCTGTAACAACAAACAATAAAATATAATTAAGTTAAAAACTAAAGGGGGTATGGGCCCCCCCGTACAAGATACCCCCTTTATTTTTTTTGAAAAAAATAATTATGTAGTGATTAATATTGTACGGTGGTACGGAACCCTTCGTATGAGAGTCTGACTCGCACTTGGACGCTTTTTTATTATTTATAAAAATACCTCTTATAAAGGTAATAATGGTTATTGTCTCAATAGCTACTTTACGAGTGTTTTAATCTCAGATTTTTGCTCTTCAGTGAATAAATAGGTTAGGGCTTTTAATTTGTTATGGATTTTATTTTATTACTAGGTTTGTGTTTATAATGACTGACCTCTTCCTGTAGTTTATAGCATTCAAAATTATCTTCTCGTTCTAAATTGATTCAGTGAATTCACATAAATAAAGGCACCCCGACAACTACTGGTACTGATTTAATTACTCATGACATACTTAAGTACATCAGCGAAAAATATGAAGTATTTGGTAGGTACCTACCCCATAGCCTGAAACCACTGTTACTCAAAATGAAAACTCTAGAGTGTAGGTCTTTTTACGACGTAGGCAACCACTAAAACTGGATCTTCTCATAAAACGTAGTCAACTTTGCCTCAAATGAAATCCTTTATCTTTTGGTGTAAAAATAAAAAAACCCCAATTTTGTCGCTCAAATGTCTCTTTTCTTTCATTTCAATTTTGTTTATTGAACGCTCTCTAAGTTAACTCTTTATCTATCCGAAACCACTCCTTGAGAAGTGACGGGTACACACGGCTACACATCAAGCAATACATTTCCAGTATAAGCTGACCTCGCATTATACGGGAATCCGAGGATGCGAGATCAGCATAAACTGAAATGTATAGCTTGATGTGTAGCCGTGTGTACTTCTACTATTCGGTAGATGAGACCATACAGTCGACCATCTTTCTATGGCTACACAGGATATGCATCGAAAGGTTTGCCACGAGTTGCGAGGTGGATTTGTTTGTCAGCCACGCATTCCTGCGTAGCGTGGCCGTGGGTCGCAGTGGAGCAACGCCTTTATAGGAAATTCTTCAAATCCATACAAAATTGATACAGCAACATTGTAACTGAGTACTGAGATGCTCAGTAAAAAAAAAAACATGGTCGAACAAAGAACCTCCTCTTTTTTGGAAGTCGGTTAGTAAAGAAATAGAAACACTAATGTGGTGACAACTACATCGCCACATGCAAACTTCGCATCAAAGACCTGACGTCACACAAATCCTGCATCGCGCATGCAGAGTTTTCCGCGCAATCAGCATATAATTATATAACTGTTCCTCTTATCTTTATAGTACTTACCTACAATTTCATTCTCCACTATCAACAAATAATTTCAAGATCCTACCGAAACTAATAAAACGGATCAAGAAGTATCAATAGCCATTCCGTAACATGAGCTCTAAAATTGAGTCTCGTCCGCTAAAAACTAAAAACCTATCTTAGCCAGCATCATAAAAATCCGTATTGCACCGGCTTTCTTACAAAATACTTCTAGAAGCACTCCAAGTTCTTACCAAGGAGGTGCTCCCAACTTGAGAGTATGTTTAATAGAACCGTTTTTCTACGTTGTCTGTTTTTTATTATTTATAGCTTAGAAGTTTAAGTAACAAGTTGTAAGTTCACAATTGAGATGGAATTTTTCGTGGTGATGAAGTTGTAAGTTCGTAATTGAAATGGAATGTTGTTTTCTTGAGAAAACGAGTAACGATGCATTTCTTTTATGAGTTTGGTCGGCATTTTTACTGACATACGGTTAGCAAAACAACTCGGAAGGCAACTTTTTCGACATCTTATCCTTTTCTATTAAACGAGCAATATTTGTATATACATAGGTACCTATTTGTACTCACGTCCTCAAAAACGGCTCTATTAACGATTTCGATAAAAGTAGCAGTAATAGGGGTTTATGGGGGTGAAAAATCAATCTTACTATTTTATTTTACTTGGAACGACTGCCTATCTGACTGCCACAACCCAGTAACTGGGTAATATGATACCCCTTGGTAAGACTTGTTGTCAGACTTTCGGGCTTCTAACGACACGTGATGACTGTCAAAGATCCACGAATGACAGCCGAGACCAACGGCTTAACGTGCTTTCCAAGGTACGGAGGACTCTCGGTATGTAAAGATGGTCACCCATCCACGGACCAACTCCGGCAAGCGTAGCTTAACCTGATGGATCGACCCGTGCCACTGTTATTACTTGGCCACGAGCTCCTGACAAATGTTTTAATTTAAGTTAAATCAAAGACAAGATAAATAAGTGACTAAGCCGAAACGTTAAATATTACGAGTATTTAAATAAAATTGAAGTATCTGTTCATTGTATCAAAATTAACAGCTTTGTACTAAATGCATATGAAAGTCAATCAATCTGCCTAGCCTTTTCCTAACTATGTTGGGGTTGGCTTCCAGTCTAACCAGATGCAGCTGAATACCAGTATTTTACATGGATCAACTGCCTGTCTGACCTCCACAACCTAGTTACTGGGTAATACGATACCCCTTGGTGAGACTGGTTGTCAGACTTTCGGGTTTCTGACGACCCGTAACGACAGTCAAAGATCCACGAATGACAGCCGGGACCAACGGCTTAACGTGCTTAAAAAAAAAACACAAAAAAGTGAAAAATTGCTTTAATTTCGGAAGTTGTGTCTTGGGTTTTGTATTTTCGTTTTTTGCCACCGACTTCCGAAATTAAAGTTATTTTTCACTTTGTAGTGTTTTTCTTTTAGGAAGTCGGTTGTTTTTTTTTTTTGTAAAAAGTTTTATTTTTCATTTTTTTGTTGTGGTACCTACTCCACACACATTCGAATACCACTACCTGCTACCAGTGACAGGAACTTATCATGTCATCTACATACTAAGTGGGAAAAAAATACGTATTTTGTAGCTAACTCAAAAACTACCCAAGCAAAGTTAATAAAATTTATATGGGACCAATTTGAGAGCATACCCTTTCAAACAAAAAAATAATTTTCAAAATCGGTCCACAAATGACGGATAAATCGGTGGATATACACAAAAAAAAACAAACATACGCTACGAACATATAACCTCATCCTTTTTGGAAGTCGGTTAAAAAAAGAATTAGGGTCCAAAGCTACGGAAAGCAGCTTGTATATAAACTAAATTGCAAAGTGCATACGGAACAAACTTGTATAAATTGTAGGTACCTATGTCTGTTGAATACAAATACTGAATTGCATTGTACCTATCTGGTACTGACCGTAGAAAATCAGCCGTTTCTAACTGAGTTGATGCCAAATTGTAGTATCCACTGTGCGAAACAATTCTGTTGATGACATAAATAGCGAGATTGGATTGTAATGTTACAATACGATCAATGCAGAGATTATTAACTAGGTACCTACCTATGTAACAATGACTAATATTGTCGTCCATATCAAAGCCAAGTTCTAATCATCATTTATTTGTGCAGTTCCACATCTGGGCATAGGTTTCCTTTTTTTTTTTTTTTTGGTTGGGAAATTATCAAATAACTTCTCCCGCTCTGGGTGGAGCGGGAGAAGGGCGTGTCAGACTCTTACTGACTAACTAAAACCCACCCGTGTTCCTTCGGTTGCCCTGTTGCCGGGAGCCACGATTACCCTATCGGTTTTCTTCGAACCCCCGGCAGGCATTGGCCCTAACGGACCCCGTCAATTCTGCTGACATCTCTTTGAGGCGCGCGTGGAACACAACGCGCCGTCGACCCGGGCTTGGTCCTTATCGGACGGCGAGCTACCCATTGCTCACCGTCCGCAAGCCCGCGCCTACGGTGGCCGGAAATCGGCTCGCGATTCTCGCCCCGGGCGTCTCCTCCTGCGGCGGTTAGGGGCGTGAGGGCGCGAAATTTGCCTCTCCCTCACGCGTTCCGCCTCCTCCTTCACGAGCATTACCGCTTTGCAGAAGGAGGTGACGGCCTGCCATTTCCTCTCGCTCCGTACCATGGCCTGAACCAGGGCCGGACGCGAGAGTTCACCGCCGCTGATCGCCTCTACGAGGACACGGCGATGCTCCGCCCAAGCCGGGCAGACCTCCACCGTATGCTCCACCGTGTCCTCAGGCCGATCCACACAATGGTGACACCCGGGTGTTTCCTCCCGCCTTATCCTGAACAGGAACCTCCCGAAGCAGCCGTGTCCGGTGAGGACCTGCGTCAGGTGGAAGGTGAGGACGCCGTGGGGCATAGGTCTCCTTTGAATGCTATTAATGTGTTTGTGTGCCGGTTGGCTAAAAACAGCACTAATGTAGGGTCAAATAAGCTACCTAAACTCCGCAGACGTAATAGATATCGATATTTAAACATGATAAAACAAAAAAGAAATTAATTTGATGGTTTTTTTGTGGGGTTACCGACCAGTTACTTGTAATATCAGTTCAAAAATCAGTTTTGGTTTTGTGTAAACTTCACAGACGTGAAATGAAATAAAATGAAATGAAATTGTTTAATCTTTAAATAGGATATCGGAATTACTTTTACACGTCATATTAAAATAAGCTAGATGAGTTCGGCGTTTCCAATCTGACTACTCTGAGAAGAAAGGCCGAAATAAACTCAGAGGTCGCAATCACTTTTAAAGTCCAGACATAATCTTGGTCAGGCCATATGAGGACCATGTAGATTATTGTCTGAAATGGTCTTTTGAGGAAAGAACCACACAGATTTGAGTAGACTTGTCCAGTCAGTGCAAGCATTTGTCAGTAATCGTAAAGCTCAAATCAAAACTTAAGGAGCTCATGGTGCGAGTGAGGGTATCTGAACACGATAAAACAAAAGAAAACAGATTTTCTTAACTCAAACTTTAAGTAAAAAAACTTGACCTGCAAAAATATATTTTTTATTTTATCATGTTTTGATATCGAGACATATCATGTGTGCAGAATTTCGCTAGGTAATTTAATTTGGCCCTGTATAAAAAATATAACCAAGATTTTGCAGTACTAAGCAAGTGTTTCTTAAACACTAATGTAACAAGTGATTCAAATGCTTTTCTACGTATCTTAGCATAAGTACCTAGTCATATCTCATTCCTCATTGTGAATGATCCAGCATTAATAGTAATACTGGGTGGCAGGACATCGACGCACAACCTGTTACCATGTATTCAGTACATGATTCTGGACCACACTGCGTTGAAATTTTTGTTAGGTTATCAAAAAAAAAATGCTGTTGCATACATTTCGACCGCGTATGTATTGCACTTTTGTAGGAAACAGCAGATTTTTTTGTTAATAACCGACCCATAAGTCACCCTGTATATTGTCGGTCGTATATTTTCAAAACACATTTTGTTAAACTACCTACAAAAGTAAGTACCTACATAGTACTGCAGGTACTACAAAAGATACTGTCATCTTTAGGTTACGGCTTCCGGATATGGCTGATTTCTTCTATATCTATACATATTATAAATTAAAGTCGCTTTTCGTCTCTTTGTGTGACCACGTTGTTCTTTTAAACTCCACAACAAATGATGCGGTTTTCACCATAATTCAGAAAATTTCTTCCGGTAGATTTATGGGTTAAATTACATTAATTTTAAACTATATAATACACACACACCTACACACACCCTCACATACATACACACACACACACATACATATCTTGATGTTTTGTCTAGTCGTATTCAATCTCAATCACTTATGTCAAAGTGGCCGAACGTCATCATAATTCAATTAGGTGGAAATCAGCACGAACATTAAATAGATCACTTCTTATTCCCCCGAGCAACGGGTGTGAACCCGTTCGATATCAGAATATCTGCCAGTGTACCGATCAGATGTCTATTTGATTAAAAAAACAGTGGCACTCCGGGAGTGCCGACAGAAATGAAAACTTGAAAAAAAATCAGCACCGCGGAATTCAACGCGTTGATGTCTTTTTAATGGTCAAAAGCTGGTGTCGTCACAGTGTCGCAAAATCAATGGTTTAGTCCAATCTCAAAAATGCCAACGAGCCTACAGAAGATTTCACTTAAAAAAAATTGCCATAACTATAAACTACAGTTACAACTTCCGATGTAATTGAATTACAGATTTTTTTGAAAAAAATCGTTAGCAAATGAGCGCCATCATAATTCTATCTTTAGAGATAGATTAATGTTATACAGGGTGTGCCATTTACTGACCTGCATCCGTCAAGGGGGTGATTGTACCTGTCATACTAATCAACTTTCGCTATGAAACACATACAAGAAGAAGATACGTAAAAAAAAAAAAACAGACGTGTATCGAAATAGTTAGTCTACCGTTGTATAGGAATTAGATTTATTTTTAACGAATCGGATACAAGTTTCACGGTAAAAGTTGTTTAGTATGACGGGTAGAATCACCCCCTTGACGGATGCAGGCGTCTAGATCGCCACACTGTATAAGATCCCAGTCTAATCAGCTTGGCTGTACCGATTCCATAATTTTAAACATATTTTTCTTTTCGTTTCGATGGTATTTTGCTTTTATATTATTTGAGCTCAGTAGGTGGTCACGGTGATTGCGGTATCAGTGGCATTCTATAGGTGAACATTGGTGCAAGTGAACGGGCACTAAGAACACTCCAGCAAGTGGGACATGGTCTGATTAGAACCACTGCACAGAATAATTTTTACACATAATAATTGCCAACACATGACACATACCGTAAAAGAAATCCTTCTGTATAAAAAAGGCCCTAAAAGCAAATGGTCCTAATAGCAAAACGACTTTGCTTTATGTGTAAAACTGTGCGGTGGTTACCCCTGGCTGGAGGTTTTAAATGTAGTAGCTTAAGGCATCCACAGGAAAGCTCGGTTAAGTAGTCATGATCTCAGAGGTCAACTACGAGATGACATACATAAAAAAAAAAATATGCTGCGGTTCTGATCAGACCATTTCACACTTGCAAAACGTCCTAATAGCAAGTAAAGGAAAAGCCTCTTTAATTATTGAACGATATAGTACGTAAGGTATTCGATTATTTTACATGCTCACAAGATGCAGTATTATGAACAACAAAACACACAAAATCACAAAATATTTATGGCGTAACTATATCAACAACGTCAATACGACCCGAAACCACTCAATATTCTGTTGTGAATATATTTTTGACGTGCATTGTACCGCCCTCGTGCCAGCCTGCTCCCAGGAGGGTTGAAGCTGACAGCCTCAACCAAGAGGTAATCCATTAAAGCCGCTGTAAGTCCCTACAATAACATAATATGAACAGTGGCAGCCCTAGCAAGTTTACCGTTAATGTTACTTTATTCTTCATTGTGTACAATTTTGACGGTAGTTCTACAGTTTGACGGAGGGTCAAGGGATTTGTCGTCGATGGGCTATTGAAGAGGTTTTGTGTTGCCTTTATAGCAATAAAATTTGCACATATAAGATTTATTCTCCTTGTGCTCTTGGTTTCGGAATTAAGGTCAAATAATCAGCCAACTGACGTCTAAGATTTCCATGAAAGATCTAGAAGCCTAATAAAAAGAGTAACAAATACTATACCTATATTTAAACGAGCAATTCTGTATATATGTATAAATATAATCTGAATCTTGGAAACGGCTCCAACGATTTTCATAAAATTTTGTATGCAGGGGGTTTCGGTGGCGATAAATCGATCTAGCTAGGTTTAATTTTTAGAAAACTACAAAAAAAAACTGTGCAAAGCTCGATCATCCAGATATTTTTTTGTGAGTTCAAAGATCAAAAAAATAAATAGAGAATCGACAGAGTTGTGCCGTACTTATGCATTATGTAAACCTTTTATCATCGGTTCAATAAAGCCTCATCAATAAGAAGTATCAATTAACATTATCGACTAAATCCGATTTTACGTACACAAACAATATTCAGCTACTTATAACATTAGTAGGTAATCCGGTAAAGCCCCTGTAAGACGGGACCTACAATAACATAATGCGAGGAACAACATAACCTTTACCCCGGCCTTAGTAACCCGCAGTGTACTTAGATACCAACTTTACTTAGCTGTCTTAACTTGACTTTTTTGTAATAATCTTTTGAACTAAAAATGCTTAACATTCATTTTCAATAAAAAAAATACCAATTCAACGTTCTACCAGTGAATTATTTATTTGATTTTCTCTTTATTGCACCCAGCGAAAGCGAATGCAGGAAAAAAAACAGTGGCACTACGGGAGTGCCAACAGAAGTGAAAACTTGAATAATTTTATTGTGCAGGAAATACTTTTCTTTTTTGAAGTCGATAAAAAAAGGGAAATGTCAATCATGTCGTTATTATGTTTCAATCTTTGGAATGTCATTAATCCCAAAGAAAATGTATCGCGCATTGATGTCTTTTTATGGTCAAAAGCTGGTGTCGGTAACAGTGTCGCGAGTTCAATTGTTTTTTTCCCATCTAAAATTCCTTCGCATCACTGTCGACTGGTAATGTACCCATGATACTGGCGGCATTGCCACGTTGTATGGCAATGGTTAGACTCTGGCTTAACTTAAGGTAAAGGCCAGCTCTTGGGTCACGGGAAGTGTCAACCAGTCGTTTGGAGATATCATTGAACAAACCATAAATGAGCACTCAGACTTCACGGCCCTAGTTTCAACCCCAAACAGCTCCTAAACATAGTTACCTATAAGGTTATTAAGTATATTTTCACCGCTTGAGGTTTTTCGCAGCCGCAGCGGCAGCGCCAGAACAGCACGCTGCGTCCCACACGTCGCGAGCCAAGCCATGAGGTTCTAATACAGCTGGAACGCCGACGGTAACAAGAGCTCTTCGGATGGTGTCGTTGATGTTTGCGTGCCGTGCTAAACGTAGTTTCCGAGGCTGTTGACAGCTTCGCCACAGTGACAGCGATGAGGAAAACAACAACGAGTTCCTAGTCGCAGGTTTTAGTTAGGTTAGGATATTATATTTTTAGTTTTGGAAGACGACTTTGTACTATCAGAGATTCGTCGACCGACGGTCGTTGACAGTCTAAATAGCTAAAATGCTACTGGTGATTAGTACTTGATCCTTCTTTGAAGGAGAAGAGACATTTTTTCTTCAATGGCACAATAAAATTACTGTTAGTTGATATAAAATTTAGGTACCTACCTAATATATGTAACAATGACTCAATAATCCTAAAAGATTACCTTTACCAAATTCTCCTCAAGAACTTTAAATAATTTATCCGTTAGATAAATATTCACTTCATTTAAATGGACGGAAATGAAACCTTTGGGTCTCTTTGAATCGGGCAGATCGGCTATAAATCTCTTTTTATTAGATTTCAATGTTATAGGTATTAAATGAAAAAATGGAATTATTACAAAGCTTTTAATTTATTTTAAAAGTTACGATTTGATACTAAAAGTAAGTAACTGGAAAACTTTTTATTATCTTGAGATTTTTAGAACCTAGTTATCAGTAGCATGAGCATAACATAACCAGCGTATAATGTTCCCATTTCTGGGACACATGCATCCTCTTTTCGTAAGGGTGTGGCCACGTGGGCCCAGTGCGGGTTGGTAGATGTCACATGCCTTCGATTTTTTGGGTTCTAGGACATGTCTATTTCCTCACGACGTTTTCCTTCACCGTTTTGAGAGCAGTGGTGATGAAATAATTTACACAAAGTAAAGCACCTGCCTTTTTATTTTTTTGAATGGGAAATTATCAAATAACTTCTCCCGCTCTGAGCGGAACGGGAGGGCGTGTCAGACTTTTACTGACTAAAACCCACCCGTATTCCTTCGGTTGCCCTGTTGCTGGGGGCCACGATTTCCCTAACAGTTTTCTTCGTACCCCCGGCAGGCAACGGCCCTAGCGGACCCCGTCAATTCTGCTGACATCTCTTTGAGGCGCACGTGGGTTGAAACCCATGAACTTACAACTCGTAAGTCGGGGCTGTTCACACTGGCCAACCTACTCTAAGCGTGTTAAAAAGAAAATGACGTTTGTAGATGGTATGGTAAATAAGATAAACTCATTGATGCTTGCTGTTATTTTTAAGTATTAGCATGATACACCTAAATTTAATAATGACTATCTCAACTTTATCCAGCTATCGATGATAACATGACGCATAAAATACTTGCTAAAATGTACTATTTTAATGGTGCGCAGTCAAATAAGTTATTAAAATTTATTCTAGTATCTTGCAGTTGGGCTCATAAATAAGAAGTGCAAGAGTAAAGGAGTGCTTGTGTGACAAGATAGCTGGGACACATCCTCCCTTATGGTTCCGCCGAGCGCCGCGGTGGCGCGGTGGCGCTAGCAAGCATTACCGAAATTCTTTATTTTTCACATTTCTGGACTAGGCAGATATGCGGTCGGAACGCCGCGTTTGTCTTGAAATGATCGGAATTTTAATTGTTGCTTGAATATTTTTATTTTTTGGGATGAACGGGAATTCGTAAACTCGTAAGGAATGAAAGGTACAAAGATGACTAAGGAAGATTTATGCAACTTATCTGCCAATTTTTGAAGTGAAATCTTCTTTAGACGCGTTGGACATTTTTGAGATGGGAAAAGCAATTGAACTCGCGACACTGTTACCGACACCAGCTTTTGACCATTAAAAAGACATCAACGCGCGATACATTTTCTTTGGGATTAATGACATTCTAAACATTGAGACATGACAACGACATGATTGACATTTCCCTTTTTTACCGACTTCAAAAAGAAAAGTATTTCCTGCACAATAAAATTGTTCAAGTTTCCACTTCTGTCGGCACTCTCGGAGTGCCACTGTTTTTTTTTAAATACATTGCTTTACCTAGATACCTTGTTTTTTACCCAATCAAGTAATCCAACGGCCCAATATATCCTTAACAACTAATCGAATATTCCCTGATAGATTTACTATTGACAAACAACATTTCAAAGGGTTCAAAACCCATCGCAAATTCTCAAGTAAATACAGCACGCGATCAAATATTATTACTACCACTAATACGAACATTAGTCTCCCCTCCTGAAAACGTTTCGAATACTCAAACGTTTACATTTTCGAAACAAGCATTGATTAACTACTAGGATATTCAGTCGCAACTATACACGGAATACTTAAGGATATAATGCGTGATGCTTAAACAAGATGTAGGCAAACTTGAGCCCTTCAGTATTGAGAAATATTCCTATAAATTCAATTTTGTGAACGTAATTCGCTGTAGGTATTGTGTACATAGTAATATCGCAAACGTCAAATTAATCTATTCTTCAAATGGTAGATTTACTCTACTACTGACCGATAGGTTCAACAGCCAGCATTATAGTGGGATACCTATAGCTAGTCTTGATGAGCCTTGGCTGTTTTAATCTTTAGCCATTAATTAAGTCTGGTGGTATAGTCCATATTTAGCCATTGTATAATGTCGCAGCTATCTGGTTAAATTAGCCAGCTAATTGGACGCCTAGGCTTTTCATTAAACCAATTGGATGCCTAGGCCGATAGTTAAGTGAACTAGAATCATTCAACGTTTAACAACTTGGCGCATTGAAAGTCAGCCCTTTGAAGATGACTGACCAAGACTCAGCCAAGTGATTCAAATGGTGAAAAAATATCTGCGAGCAACTTGCAAATAGCGCTCGCCGACCGCTACCGCGGCACCGCTCGCTCGGTTCGCGAGCAATTTGGTCACAGTTCTAAACTAACCTAACCTATTTCACCCAGTTTAACTAAATGACTAAACGACATTCAGCCATCTGGTTAAACGTTGCGCTCAATGACTTGGCTAGTTGTCCTTCAGCTATTTAATTGGTTTAATGAACGGCCTAGGCGTCCAATTAGCTGGCTAATTTAACCAGATAGCTGCGATATAATATAACATAATAAAGTGTCCACAGTACTACAGTAGGAGTCCTTTTACTGTAGTCACTTTGCTTATTGAATCAGCATGATGATAATAAACATCATCATAATATTCAGTGCAACATGAGTCTTCCATTGGCTATCATAGATAGAATAGTCAAAACGGAAAATGCCATAATCACCAGACTTAACAGACGGTATGGTGATTGTAGTTCTTTGTTTCCAGCAGACAGTAAGACGAGTAACTAAACATCAACTAGAAGCAGTCAATAAGCACCTTCTATTTACTTCATCAGCGTTCAAAACGACGTTAACATTAGAACCACGTCTGAAACGTTCGTTTGCATACATTTTGTGAATAAATCATTGTCTTCAGAACAACAAGATAGTGCGTGTTGCTTTGGCAAATTTATTTTTATATTTCACAGAATTTGAATAAAAGAGCGGAGCGGTACAAGAATATTTTAGAAGAGAAAATATTGCTGTTTGTTTAAGTGTGACAAATTAATATTACAAGCATATTTGTAGATGTTGTTGGAGACAAATAATGGGATCATTACCATTTATGATGGTAGTAAAAGTAGGCACGTTTCTACGTCATATTTGTATTGTTGTAGTAGACTGCCATTGTTGGTTTAGTGAGGTCCTGGGTTGGATCCTAGGATTGAGCAAAGCTTGCGCGGGCAGTAGATAAGTAATGTTTTTGTAAGATGCTTCTGAGATAAGTACATGGCCAACAAGTAACTTCTTCTTCTTCTTCTCTCGAGTCACAACGAGTTTTTCGAGAATGCTGTGGTGATGAGTTTCTCTGCAGAGTAATAGTGGAACTGGTTCCACATAGAGCGCCGCCGGACGAACGTTTAATTCGCCTTAGTACCGTCACTCCTGGGAGCTTGCAA
Organism: Agrochola litura; assembly: GCA_949152395.1. Lineage (NCBI taxonomy): Eukaryota > Metazoa > Arthropoda > Insecta > Lepidoptera > Noctuidae > Agrochola > Agrochola litura. The sequence continues at coordinate 12,807,241 of OX424505.1, read as the reverse complement.
AGAGATAAAGAACACACGTCGATCAAAGATCGACATTCGACACAATTAATATAGAAACAGGCAGGCATTGGTCCTAGCGGACCCCGTCAATTCTGCTTACATCTCTTTGAGGCGCGCGTGGAACACAACGCGCCGTTGACCCGGGCCTGGTCCTTATCGGACGGCGAGCTACCCATTGCTCACCGTCTGCAAACCCGCGCCTACGGTGGCCGGAAATCAGCTCGCGATTCCCGCCCAGGGCGTCTCCTCCTGCAGCGGTTAGGGGCGTGAGGGCGCGAAATTTTTCTCTCCCTCACGCGTTCCGCCTCCTCCTTCGCGAGCATTACCGCTTCGCAGAAGGAGGTGACGGCCGCCCATTTCCTCTCGCTCCGTACAATGGCCTGAACCAGGGCCGGACGCGAGAGATCACCGCCGCCGATCCCCTCCACGAGGACACGGCAATGCTCCGCCAAAGCCGGGCAGACCTCCACCGTCCTGACACTGAATCAAACGATAAACAATAGATACAAATACGCACACACACATATACATACACACACGCACACCACACATCATACTCACATCACATAAACACAAACACACATATACCATATAACACCTGAAATCACCTCTCTAGTCTCCACTCTAGAATTCGTACCTCGAAGCCCAAGATACAGACTATGGGCCTGCGCACACACTGGCGAACGGCAGGAGAGCATCGAGGAGGATTCCTCTATCCAACAGCGTACACTGACAAGAAAAATCCTCTGCGATACCGCGAGCGTCCGCTAGCTTACCGGAGTATCCTGCGGCATGCCGTGGCATCCACCGAGTAGCCACCACTCGCTGGGATTTGATTATTCCACTAACGACTACGCAGTCAAAAAGTTTATTTTGAAAGAGTGTGGCAGATTGGCAAACTCCAGCGCATACCAGCGCACACCAGAGCATACCGACGCATAACGGCGCATACCGACACATACCTTCACGTCCCGCCGCGGTATCCTCCAGCATGCTCCAAGTTGCTTCAGAAAAAACTGCGCTGCGATGCTCTAAGGTCGATGACCAAGCATTGAAATAAATAAATACCTTATTTCGATTGGATAGGTAAAAAATTCAATTGATAAATAAATTTAAAATCCTATGCCGTCCCGTCCGTTATTCTGCGAGGCCATAACTGTCTAGTTTGGAGCTTGCTGGTAATAGGTAATATTTTAAGCAACTCATGTCGTCTCAACTTGATGTTAACCTGTACACCTGCTTACTATATACCTGGACAATAAACTATTTCGTTGTTTACATCAATGTAATTTCATGTAGATTGATTGACGATCCAAGTTCATTAACCCGCTACGTGCTACAAACTTCACCACTCAGTTCGTCAACATTAACTTCAGGAGACACGGTAATTTAGCTCCAGTGAGTAATCCGATGAAATGGACAATTACCGGCACTTATCTAACAAGGCGTAATTACGAAAGTACCAAGCTTTCTAGAAAAGAAACTGTCGGTACCTACCTACTCGAATTACTTAGAAATCTAGAGAGAATATTTGGGCCTAATTTGGAGGTGGGTGTGCAAAAAATGTACTGGGTAAAACTTGAAGTTCTGAAGCAAAATGTTGGGGGGAACTTATTTCCAGATGAGAAATCAACATGGCGGGCAAAAGTTTCTAGCTGCGGAGCTGTAATCGTTTATCTTGTTCAAGGTGAAAAATTACTTCATATTTCCGTAGCCGCAAGTTTTATGATATATTTTTAAGGTGAAAGTTTTATATTTATATACATAATTAAATTGTGTAAAACATGAGGTGTCTGGACGCTTGGGGCTGTTGCTGCGGTGAACCGAAGATTATGGCGTGAGGACGGGATAAATCATTATTCAAGATGTTCAGAATTACGGTTACTTACTGGCAAAATATCTTTGATAGGATAGATTCTCATCATTTATTAATTCATTCATCATTAACTTGTCGTCATCATCGTCATTGGCAGCCTTGTACAACCCACTGCTGAGAACCCTCCTCCCTCCCCCCCCCCCTCCCCCCCTCGTCTCTTCTCTCTTCCCCGCGATCTTCTGTTGGTCGTCGATCCACCTGGCCATTGGTCTGCCGACGCTCCTTCTACCGTCTCTCGGCAACTGTACCTGTAAAATTACGAGAATTGTCCCTCAGGTACACAAGCCTAAATTGTGTACCTGAAGGACAATTCTCGTAATTTTTAAGAACGTTACAAAAGTTCGCATTCTGTTCTCATTCGCAATCTGTAAAAATACAATCTAATTTAAAAATATACAATAGACGTGGATATATTTAGTAACCTGTTCCGCTTAGCTATTTCTAAAGAGCCATAAAAACACTGAAATAAATCGACACGTGTTTCACCTCTCAACGAGGCATCCTCAGGATGACGATTGACTATTGTCGCGAACTCGAACACGACGTGTTGCCACACCAAACGCTGAACGCAGACTGATAATTAACTACAGTAAATTTACTAACATTTTTGACAAGTTTGACAGATTGCTATTTGAATGTGAATGTTTTTTAAGTACCTACAAGAATTGGCCTTACCTAAATATTGACATTTTAGCCAATCGACCATCAAGAGACAGCTCGTATGCATGGCTTAATTTGGTAACGAAATAAAAATATCAACGCCATTGAGGAAGTACTGGTCAATATTGGCTAAATAATAAACCATTGAATATTTTTTAACACAACACATTTTTGTGTCTTTTCTATTGTCGTCAACAAACATTTGATACAAATTATGTCAGACAAACATTCAAATACAAGGTTTGTTTATACATGCAAATAAAATGTTTTATTCATTTGTTTTCAGTTGTAGAGAAAACAAATGAGAACGCAGTTTCATTACATTGGAAAAAAAAAATCACAACAAATGCACAGTTTGAACGCTATTGGTAAAATCTGAACCGTTCAATGAATTTCCTACTAATTAAAAGCCGGAACATTTGATTCGATGCTCATGTTCAACCAATAACGTAAATAGTTTTGGTTTACGTGAGCCCAAAACGATTTATGTTATTTCTGTGTATGCTTGTGAAATAGGGAAATGCATCAATTACATGGAAATAGTTGACCTAAAATGTGATGCGACGCAATTTGTAGTAAAAAGTTTAATCGTTTTTAGCTGGAGCACAGATGAAAGCAGAAGGTTCACTCCACATTTTAGTTATGAAGCTACATGTACGCGGTGGGCTCGACTTGTTGGGCCAATTCAGTGAGTGTAACGTAGTCAGAAGATCTAAGGCTACGGACACGAAGTCAGCAGGCGCGGGGCGACGGCGGTGGCGGCGTGGGGAGCGGTTCGTTTTAATGCATAGATTTATATGGAACTGGCCTCGAAGGCAGCGAGAACAGTTCCATATAAAACTATGCATTTCAACGCGCCGCTCTCGCGCCGCCGCCGGCGCCGCGCGCCGCCGCGACTCGACTTCGAGACCGAGGCCTAAGCCCACATAAGCATGGACGTAATAAAATCGCGGTGATTTTTTTTCGTGCACTTGATTTTCAACGCTCTGCTTAGCGCTGAGAGTTGAAAATCCAACAGTGTATTTTTTCAACGCGCTGGGACTAGAGTGCATCCCAGCGCGTTGGATTCTCAACGGTCGGCTTAACACCGAGAGTTGAAAATACAGTGCGCGATAAAATCCCGCCGCAATTTTATTACATCCGTGCGAACGTTGGCTAAGAGTTACGCGATAGAAAGAGTGGCAGATTCTAAATGAATATGACTAGGTAATTAGCGCTGTGCGACCTGAATTGCACTTTTTTGTGTTGTAGCAAGAGTCGCTTTTTATTTAAATGATTTTGCGGAGTGAACCATCTGTATTAATCTGTGGCTGGAGCTTGAATAAATGCAAGTTTTACGCCCGACACCTAATTAAAGGCTCCATAAATAAAAGCGCGCCGTTGAATTTTCAACTATTATTTACGCATCGTATTTAGGTGGCGCCTAGTGTTCGTGAACACGGACAAAACTTTTTCTTGAAATTGTGAAACATGGCAACTTATTTGATAGAATGTTGATGTATCGATCAAATTTAAATTATTTAAACATGTTAAACACAATAACATCGATTATAATGATAACGGGGATGCCGCTGATACCTATAATAACAAGATGTAAGTATAACATGCAACTTTACTTACCTTTAGGCCTATTTTTATTGTTAACTATATTTTTTACTTGAAGGTGCAAATAAACTATGTATTTCACAACATAACACACATAACATCACGCCTTGTTTCCCCGAAGGGTTGGGCAGAGGTGTCCCTGTAGCAGGTACACCCACATTTCGCCAGTCATGTTTAAGTCCCATGTAATAGGGGGCCAGCCTATTGCCATCAACCGGGCACAAATCCAGACTCCAAGCTGCTACTGAGAAATTTCAGATAGAAAAACCCAATAACACTTTGCCCGACCCGGGAATCGAACGACCTTATGCTCAGCAGTAGCGCTTGCGACCACTAGACCAACGAGGCAGTATGCTATGTGTGGCTATGTATTTCATTTTATTTTATAACTAATCTGAAAACAGATTAAAAATGTGGCTTTCACTAGCAAACGGGTGATGAACAAAAGCTAGATAAGAAACCGAGGTGGAACATCTAATTAAATAAATTACAAGAACGCACGGTCATCAACAAAAGTCGATTAACACTGCTAAATTCAATTAACTTAGTCTATCGTAATCTACTGCTGGACCTATGTCCTATGTCTCTCCCACGCTGCGCCACAATACCCTGATCCCCGCCTTCCACATCCAATCAGTACCAGCCAGCTATTTTTAAGGTCGTCAGTCCATCTAGCTGGAGGGTGCCCCGCACTATGCTTGCCGATACACGATCACCACTCCAGCAGAAAGGGAGATCGCGGCCCCCGGCAACATGGCAACTGAAGGAACACGGGTGGGAGGGAGAGAGGGAGAAGTTATTTGATAATTTCCCAAACAAAAAATAAAAAAAGGACTCGTCTGCTACACCGGCCATCGGTCCTTCGACAAACATGGCCAGTCCACTGCCACTTCAGCTTGCTTACATAAATTTTTCATCTAAAATTAATCTAAAATATTAAAAACCAAATATCAGAATTTCATGTAAAAGGAGTTTAATATTTTTAATTTTACCTCTGTTCCATTTTTATTAAATATTTTGCTCTATAAATAATACTAGCTTCCGCCAGCGTCTTCGCGTGATATCTTTATAAATTATAACCTATTTTACTCAGTGATAACATTATACTGATGAAAGAATTTTAAAAATCGGTCTAGTAGTTTTAGTTTATTCTTTATAAACAAACATACAAAAAAACAAATATTTTCTCTTTAAAATATTAGTTTAGATTTAGTTCGATAAAAAACTAAAGTGTTATTTGATATTTGTCGCAGATTGTACCTACCGTAAGTTTCGTACAAAGTTACATACTCACGTACTCGTAGAACAAACTGATGCGATCTTATTTATGCCTGATTGCGGCCAAGGCTTTTATAGTACTTTTCTCAAACAATGCGCGGAAATCAAACTAAGTAAATTAGTTATAAATTCCAGAATCAAGGATGGACAAAGAAAATTTTGACGCGCCAATATGGTCATTTGTTTCTTCGTTACTTTAAACAGCTATATTTGCTAAGCTAGTTCGAAATTTAAATAAAATAAAAATAGAAATTTTAAAATGGAACGAACTTTATACTTCAACACTGGCAACCAAGGAAGTCCTTGGTTGCCAGTGTTGAAGTAAAAAGTTCGTTCCATTTTTAAATAACAGGACAGATATGAGTTTTCATAGTAATTTATTTGGCCGCTAAATACGACAGATATGGATTTTCATAGTAACATTGCCAGCCGGGCGTTCGCTTGTTTTTGACCAGTACCTACAGCAATTTTGATTTATATCTCGAAGAAGGTTGTCAAAATTATGTTCGAATTTCCAAGCATGTTTGAGAAAAACTAATAAACTCAACGAGTTCTTCACAACTCATTTGCGAGTCCATTACTGTGTTAGGTAATATGGAATTATAACCGTATTTATAACGTTGTTTTAGGTACTACGATTTTTCCTACTTACTACGCTTATGGAAATTAATCAGCCAATTGACTACTAACTTAAATTGTCCGTATAATCAAATCACAACTGTCATTCTTTGACAATTGTATGAAATGGCTATAACACGGCAAATTGACATAGGGTGTCAATTTATTTGAATATAGCTTTTGTGTTGGCTTATTTACCTTCTTCTTATTATGACTATTAGCTATAACCAAATTAGGTAGGTATCAATTATAGAACAAATGCTTGATTTCTCTTTAAAAAAAAACAACTCTAGCACCGCGCGCGCTCATTGGTCAAATCAAATAGCGCGCGCTTCCCCGGCTTCTTGTTACAGACTTCCGTCCCTTTTCACGAAATCACTTTCACAGAGCAAGCGAGAAGAAAGATTCAAGCGAGAAGAGATTCTCATCAAAAAAATAAATAACAATATAGGTTTTTTCTTTACTTTATCCGTTCACACGAAAATTACGCACGTCGCATTGTAATTAAAATAATAAAATTTTAAGCTGCTAACATATTTACAAGCCTTACTTAAACAGCTAGGTTACTTGGGCCCAAAACTAAAACAACTTTGAGTTTTCCCAGGTGGCCTGTGGACTTGTCTGGATAAAATTTCTGTCGGTAGTTAGGTGCTTTTGCAAAATCTAGGTCTTAAGTTTTTAATTACTGTACGTAAAGTTCCATTTGGGAGCTCAAAACTGGTTAAACTTGATGCTAAAGTAAACAATATGCTTTTTGCGAAGTAATTTTAATTTAGAAAAGGACAGACCGACATCTAATTACTGTGGCGTGTTCAAGAGTAGCGAGCCTATTTTTATTATGTCGTATAGGTAATTACACAAACATAATTATACAGCATAAACGAAAGTATTTTTTCATGGAAAAGTCACTCGGAAATGCACGTTCAAATTGATCCATCAGTATTTAGTACCGTATTGAGTCATCTTAAACTTTCCATTGGAGCAAGTGGTAGCCCAGTGGTACCAGCCCTAACTTAGAAGTTGTAGGTCGTGGGTTGAACCCATTCAGTCGCTTTGCCTAAATAATTTCATCAACAATGCTCTCAAAACGGTGAAGGAAATCATCGTGAGGAAGTCGGCATGTCCTGGAATCAAAAATTCGAATTTAGGTGATATCTACCCACTCGCACTGGGTCTACGTGGTAGATTATAGCCCACTCCCTCTCGTAAAAAGGAGGCCTGTGTCCCAGCAGTGGGAACATTATAAGGCTGATTGTAAACTTTCCATAGCTTGTATTTTAAGGTCTAGACTTTTAACAGCCTTACAAATAAACGTGATGTAACAGTTATACTCGAGAATTTACTAAGAATAAGCAAAGTGTGGTTGTACGAATAGAAATGTCAACGCTTTATTTAGTATAACTTATTCTTTGTTTATTTGTACAGCCTCTAGAAAATACGTACCAGTCTACTGTACAAATGTAAAAAGCAACAAATCACGCTCATTATAAAAAAAAAAAAACACAAATCAGCACCCTAATTACGTAATACACGATCAACCAATCATTTTGAAACAAATTGCTAATCCATTGCTTCATAAGTTCGAAAAAAAAACTGCTCAATAACGTAAATAACGCAATGAATGTTGTTGAACCGTCAAAATGAAACAAATTATTCTTAATCATTTACGAAAATGTGTTACGCAATTAGATAGCGGGTCAACAAAAACCTCTTTACACATTTAGCGAAATCAAGCGCACTTACGACACAACAAGTCAACCGTTTCAAAATCAGTCTGGCTACACAAAAAACAGCGAAAAAATATATTTCGCAAACACGCCCTCGTCTCGTGCTGTTTGCAGTTAATTAGCAACAATCGCTTCAGGCACCTGTCCCACAGCCGACGATTGGCGAAAAGCGAGTAGAGCTATCAACTAGAAAGGAGTTGGCGAGCTACGAGCAGCGAGTGTGTAGTTCTGATAGTTTTGTCCGCTGGGCTATGAGCGAGCGCAATGAGTAGAATGACTGCCCCGTCACTTTCTGGCAAGCGTATGTTTAAGCGAGAATCTCTCAGCGATTATTCTGCCCGCTAAACGAGGGTCGCTGAGCGAGTAGTTGGTTTAATAGCTCTTGTTACCGTGACAAACTAGTGGACAGAGAGTTCTTGCTAGCAGTGTGAACAGTCAGCGATTAACTATTAATATATTATTATGTATCTCTTTTACTGACATGGACACCTGCATCTATTGTACGTTTTTTGAGCGAGAAAATAGTCGGTAGCTATAGTCGCGTCCTCGTCGGTGATGGGATAGAAATGTACTAAAGATAAGCGGTGTGTAAGTAAAATAGGTAATAATAGTTGATCGCTGACTTTTCACACCAAGTAATTGTTACTCGCAGTAACAAGAGCTATCAAAGAGAGTTCTCGCTCAGCAACGCTCGCTTAGCGGGCAGAACACTCGCTGATAGACTCACTCTTAGTACATACGCATACCAGCGAGTAATCGCTCGTCGCCATCGTGCGGCTCGTTGCTCGCCAACTCGTTTTTAGTTGCTAGCTCCACACGCTGCTAAATTCAAACTCAAAGCATATACTTCAATTGAACCATTTACAGGCTATTTTGAACTGTCAAAGAGTCGCTCAGTTAGTCAGAAAGTTGAAGCTAGTTGCCCATTCCAAAACGTAGATCTCTATGTGGAAGAAAGGACAAGAAAAAAAAAAAAAACTAGTCTTTTAAATCTAGATATTACAAAATCCTGGGTATTATTCTTGTTGCTTCTATATGTGTGAACAATGTATAAAAAATAATCAAAGCAATTGAAAAAGTAAGATTGAAAATAAGCCCTGGCAAATAATTAGAGATGAACTGTCTCTACTGACGGCGCCCGTTCACGAACATGACGCGTTAGCGCTAGTTAATCGCCGGCGGTAGGACTGGTGCCTTAAGTACTTGACGCTGTTTCATCACGCCGAACCGAATGATATGAGGATTTACGTTCCTGTATGCTGATTGGATGGTTCTGATTCACGCACAAATACGTGCTTGAGTTGTGTGAGAACAAATTATAACGTCTAATTAGAATTTGTGAACACTCGTTATCTCTAATTTGGCTTGCGTACTTCGTAAAATGCTAAGTCGGTGAAACTGTTCTAGGTTTCTCGATGTTTATTTGCAGGAGCTCAGTGGTTCGTCTATTGCAAATGTTTATTCAAATACGCTAAGTTGTATAGTTTAATAATACTAAATTTTTCAAAAAAAAAAACTAATATTATATTTGAGTCACACAGGCGAAAGTAGAAAAAAATCTATTCACATTTTTCTAAAGGCTTATGTTAAACAGAAACCTTATAAAATGCTTACTTAATTAAATACTTGAAATAAGTTACACATTGGGAATTGGCAAAAGGCTTTCCATAAAGTTTATTTGCATTTTAATAAATCTCAAAGTAAGACATTTACATTCATCAATCAAGACAAAGTAAAGACGAAGAAAATGGAAATAATTTCACGCCTTTTCAAAGCTTCGAATACAAAAGTCTGTATTTGAAGATTTTAGTTCCTACACTGATACCTACCTACTCCAAAGGAGTAGGTCTAATAGTATCTATACACCTTCGTTTTCGTCAGTTATGTTTCTATTTCCCAGGGTAATTATTTATTCATTTATTTGCTCTCATGCACATCACACATTTTACAATATTTCATTGTCGGTTTTTGTACATGAACCCTGTCAGGGCACTGCAAAGAACAATGTTGGTTTGCTGTTGAGTTGTGAACATTAAATTGTCATAAATTCAGTCAAAACTTATGAAAATACAATTAAATACATTTCAGAAATAAAAATAAAAATACATGTCAAGACGTCGAAATGATCTCCAATTAGTAATAAACAATATACAATCAAACACAATAACACACATAGTCATAATATTTAGTCAGATGGCATTAGTAATTTAGAATAATAATATCGGGCATGCGGAAGGTGAGCAATGGGTAGCTCGCCGTACGATAAGGACCAGGCCCGGGGTCGACGGCGCGTTGTGTTCCACGCGCGCCTCTTAGAGATGTCAGCAGAATTGACGGGGGTTGCGAGGAAGTCCGAAAGGGAGATCGTGGCCCCCGGCAACATGGCAACTGAAGGAACACGGGTGGGTTTTAGTCAGTAAGAGTCTGATACGCCCTCCCGCTCCACCCAGAGCGGGAGAAGTTATTTGATAATTTCCCACCCAAAAAAAAGGGTAATTAATATAAGTAGCTAGCGCATGCAATAGTTGTGTGTGTGCCCGCCTTTCTAAACTAGGCTGCTATTGAGAAATTTCTAATGTCAAAATTCAATGTGCGCTTTTATAATTTCTAACGTGATGGTATTATCGTGGACGTCCACGTCCATAAAATTTATTAAAATACATGACTTTTTATTTATTTGTTAATTCAGTTCGGACACCAATATTATGGTCCAATTTGTTAGTAAAATACCTTATCACTAGTGTTAGCAAAACAAGGATAAGAATAGCTGGTGACTGCGGCAGGATGTGCAGAAACCGACAAAGCAGGAAATATGCTACCTGACCATTCTCCCCACATAGTGCCTCAGAAAAGGGGAGTAAGGGCTGTCCACCACTGTTTTCAGGATGCTATTGTCACTGACCCGCATTCTATGCATCAGTGATGCGATTTTTTTGCGAATCACTGCGTGGAAGCCGTTAGTTCGTTATTATAACGTTATAAAAGCGTCTTCATATTATCTCCATACATTTTACTTCCCTTTGTTATCGTGATGACGTGACGTGGACGTCCACGATAATATCGTCACGTTACAAATAATAAAAGCGCACAATAACATTTTACCCGACTTAGTGTCAAATTTGGGGCCCCATGCTCAGTAGTCACACTTACTGCCTAGTGGCAGTAATCTAACGTTCGCACGGACGTAATAAAATCGCGGCGATTTTTTTTCGTGCACTGGATTGTCAACGCTCTGCTTAGCGCCGAGAATTGAAAATCAAACAGTGTGATTTTTCAAAGCGCTGGGACAAGAGTGCGTCCCAGCGCGTTGTATTCTCAACGTTCGGCTTATCATTGAGAGTAGAAAATCCAGTGCGCGATAAAAACCCGCCGCGATTTTATTACGTTCGTGCGAACGTCGGCTAATTTGACCTCGTTGATTTAGTAATCAACGAGGCAAAATAAGATGAAGAAAATGGAAATTATTTCATGCCTTTTCAAAACTACGAATTTCTAAAAGCGAATCCTAGCAATATAACCATTAGCCAGCCAGAGTGGTTCGGAATTATACAGGCGTCGTTATGTGTTGTTAGCGATACGTCACGATTCCTCACAGTCCGCCGGTTTTCAATTAATATTTGGGGGGCTTCAGTCTCTAAAACATATTTTTATAATAACCGGAGTGGAATGGATTACATCGATTGCTTGCGGATTAAAGATTACGCGTTTTAATCGAGGATTTCGTTTTGATTAATTTTAAAGCGAGTTTTATTAAGCTTGAATTTAGTTTAAACTTTAGATTTTTTAAAACCGGGCAAGTGCGTGTCGGCCCACGCACAATGAAGGGTTTCGTAGTTGGGATGAATTTATCCCAAAAACAAACTTAACTTTGTAGTTGAAAAATGTGTTTTCCCATACATTTCAATTCTAAAATATGTAAGTATGTACGCACAATATTGAGAGATTTACCATGTTACTCTTATAGGTTTCCAGTAATCTATAAGTATAGAACAGTTTTCTGTATTTTTTTTTTCATAATTTTAGGCTCAGTCATTTCGGATGGTATAAGGGTAGAATAGTCAATTTTCAAATGTTATCTTAAATAAAATTCATAATTATTTATTTTTAAATGATTTAAAAAAAATTAAGGGCCTCACAGTAAGCTCTTTAATTTGATACATCACACGGTACAGTTATCAAACTTAAAAAAAATATAATTATCTTATTTGCCTCCCAAAAGCGACCCCCATATTCAAAATTCCTTTATTTACGTTACTTGTCCGTCTTTAGGTCACAGAAATTCAAATGAGTACCAAATGAACAACAATGTCAAACTTTTTTTGGATTGAATACGAGGCTTTTGGCTAATTTTGTATTGTGTGTTTATGTCTAGTTTTTTAAAATGTGTTCTTTGTTTGTGCAGAATAAACAAGTTTTCTTTCTTTTTCTTTTCTTCTTTAAATTTCAACTCAATCGGTCCATTAGATTTGAAGCAAATGGGCTATGACAGACGGACAAACAAACAGATAGACGGACACACGAGTGATCCTTTAGGGGTTCAGTTTGTCATTCGCACGTACGGAACCCTAAGAACAGACTGTTTCATGATATTTCAGAATTATAATGTAAATGAATAAAGCGTAGTTAATTTTTTTGATATTTTAGATATTCTCCAACATAAAAAACTTTGGACTAAGCACACTGTTTGAATGGTTGGTTGGATCAACAATCATCAGGAATTTAAAAAGACAAATAATTATTACTTACTTCATCAATATGGGTCCGTGACTTTCAAATAATGAATTAATCTGCCTTGCCTATTCCCAACTATGTTGGGGTCGGCTTCCAATCTAATCGGATGCAACTGATTACCAGTATTTTACATGGAGCGACTGCCTATCTAACCTCCACAACCCAGTTTCTGGGTAACACTATATCCCTTGGTAAGACTAGTTGTCACATTTTTGGGCTTCTGACTACCCGTAATGACTATCTAAGATCTATGTATGACAGCCGGGACCAACGTCTTAACGTACTTTCCGGGGTACGAACGGGTCTCGTCTCGATATGTAATGGATGTGGTCACCCATCCATTAATCGACCGCGGCAAGCGTAGATTAACCTGACCGACCCGTGCGACTGTTATTATCTAATCGATCACTCAATCAAATTCCTACCAAAATCATTAATTCAATGGAAGACACTACACGAGTTAGTTATAACTTTATGTACGTACCAAAATAGCTGACATCCAAGTATTCCTAGAAATACGGACCTAACAATAAAATTAGTTACATAAATGGATTTAATCAAACAGAAGGGACACTAGGGGCTGTTATTTATAAACTAAAACTCTGTCAAACAAAGTACCTATGAAAGGATTAAACAAAATAAACAAATAGTCCTTTCAAATATGATGGATTATGCTAGATAGAAACTTTCATCCACATTACATTTTCAAACGATTTTAACATACTTTTTTGTCGAGAATTCTTCACTTGAATGTAGTGTAAACTGCTTTTTGCGTGAGTCGTATTATAACTAGTGATACCATAGTGTAACAAATTCTGTGATACATTCTATCTAGGGTTTGGTTTCCGCAGTTTGTCCGTCAGGTGGACCATTGTGCGTGGAACATGGCGGCCGTTTGGTGGTTATTCCAACCAGATCACCTCCCTCCAGAAGTTAATAATTAAAACCCCTGGTCTGTTCAGAACATCTGTGAAAGATCTGGGTGACCTGAGGGTTTCTGTTCTAATCTAGGTGACGCCTGTGCATTCAAAGAGCATTTCCTCAGCCTCCATGCACGCCCTGCACAGAGGACTGTCCGGTATGCCTATTGTGTGGAAGTATTTGTTTAGCGAGCAGTGTCCCATGATGGTCCCCGTCATCAGGCGTAGGCCGTTCCTGTCCAGGCGTAATAAACGCCTGGTTAGCCTGCTATCCAAGGATGGCATAGCTTCCTTGGACTTCCTGCAGCCCGGTGTCGAGGTCCACCACTTGTGTGTGGGTGAACTCCTGTGCGTATTTGGTTGAAGGGGATTAGTACAATGGGCTCGGGTCCATAGACTGCCGATTATTTTGACATAGATTTCGGGTGGCAGCTGTGGTTATAAGCATTACTTGACCTACTGGTACATTAGACCCAAATGTATGTCAAGATAAAGTCTGTAGTATACTATTGCTTGCAGAACACATGGTCGATGGGGCCGAAAAGTTCTGGAGTGGCGACCGCATACGGAAAGACGTAGCGTTGGAAGAACTCCCACAAGGTGGACCGATGAACTTGTGAGGACCGCAGAGATTCGCTGAATGCGACAAGCACAGAAAATGACGAAGTGACGATACTTGGGGGAGGCCTATATCCAGCAGTGGACGTCTTTCGGCTTAAATGATGATGCTATTGCAGAAACGTACTCTATGACGATAAATGATTTGATTATGGTTGTATCGTATATCACCTTATAGGGTAATAGTTCAGTCGCAGAAAAGTTTTCTAATCATGAAACATATTCTACGTCACAACAAGAATGTTGGCAAATCCCTTCCTAAGAAATATAAATTACCATCCCTTTAATAATCACAGACTCAAGTCAGGAATAATGACTATCAGCATCCATAAACTTTATTTTGCCTTTACGTCTCCCGAGAGTAGTATAAAAATGTTAAAAAGCAGTCATAATTTTGCATGTAAAAACAAAAATCTTCACTCAGACGATATTTTATTCGTTTAATATATCCATCACATCAATAACAAAAATAGCATTCCCAATAGACAGGCTCACAATAGAGGATCTCATTTTTTCATAATAATATCCCCAAGAAATGGGCCATTATCTCTTATTTATCGCGTAAACTCGTGAACTGTATGAGGCTCAACTCTTTTTTACTCAACAATAACTCTTTTGGCCTAAATAAAAATGTCAACTTTGTTGGAATTACATGTTATCAACATTTTCGCCTGAAAGGGTGTAAATTTTATTTTAAGAGGATGAGTAGCACTCGTTGCTTGTTGTAACTACACTACGTATTGCGAGCACAATTCTCAAAGTAAAACGTTTCTTTACGATTGTGTTTTTTGTTTCCTATTTTGAGGCCAAACATTAAAATATTAACACTCACAAGCATCCACAAAGCGAAACAAAGCATAATAGTATCTTTTACTTCGTCTTCTTCGCTTCGCTCTTGACAGATCGGTCATATCAATCGCTGGTATAGTTGTACCTCGCCTCACGATCTCTCTCCATCTGGTTCCGTTAGTCAACGGCAGAGGCAACTGCAATTGACTCGCGTCGACGGCAGCCGTATTAGTACTCAAAAACATGAGCGGCACATTGTCGACGGCAACCGTCGACGCGTGTCGACGGTTGCAGTTGCCTCTGCCATTGACGCATCCCGCTTGTGTGGATGAGTACTAACAGAACCAGATGGAGAGAGATCGTGAGGTGAGCTACGACTACACCTGCGACTGGCACGACTGACCTGTCAAGAGCGAAGTGAAGAAGTAGTCGTAAAATATACCAGTAAGCTTAGATTCGCTTTGTAGGTGCGTGTGGGCGTTTTTGCGCACATTTGAGCACCGTACTCAAATACACGAGCGGCAAGTTGTCGAAGGCAGCCGTCGACTCATGTCGACGGTTGCAGTTGCCTCTGCCGTTGACGCGTACCGCTCGTGTGTATGAGCACTTAGATGACAGTCTGGCGTCGCGCCGCCTCCAACCACGGATTTAATTTGATCACTCCACCTCATCGGTGACCGAGTCTTCATCACCTCATCAGTCATCGTGGTTTATTACCCCCGTGATTACCCCCTACTATTATCTTTTATGCACCTATCATTAAAATACGAAAGTGACAAAATAGACGACCTTTCACATAACGGCACTGGGCTGATTTTACGATGTAAAATATGTCATCAATGAGATTTTACCACACGTTTTGTTTATGTCAATAAATTAATTTAAGCGCAATAAAACCTTTTATCATAAAGGATTTTATTTCTACTAGGTATATTAGGTACCTACTATACTGAGCGTTCTTCATCAATTTGAATAATCCCCTTGTAAATATGAATCCTATATATTGACAAAAAGCTTAGAACGAAAAATATAAATCCCTTTTATCATCAAAAAAGTGGTTTAGTTTTAATGTCACTAATCTATCGACATCAATTTGCTAAAGCATTAATTCACGTAAAATATGCAACACTACACACTGAGCAGTGGTGGCCCAGTGGTAACTGCCGTGACTTACTGAGTTGTAGGTTGTGGGTTCAAACTCAAGCAGGCACTTTACTTTGTATAAATTATTTCATCACCACTGCTCTCAAAACGATCGAGGAAAACATCGTGAGGAAACCGGCATATCCTAGAACTAAACATTCGAAGACATGTGACATCTATCAACCTGCACTGGGCCCGCGTGGTGGATTACGGCCCACTCCCTCTAACTGAGAGGAGGCCTGTGCCTATATCACTTCCCAGCATTATATGCTGATTATTCTATGCTACATTAAATTGTATTATTTTGTGTTATACAAATTTTTTGATTACATTAAATAAGTACTCAGAAATAAAATGCACAAAGTAAAATTTTCACAAACTTATTAATCTAATCTGGATTAATGTTTTGTTTAAAAGACTTGAGATTTTAATTAACAGGTTTCTTCACAATAATTCCCAGTCCCTAACGTTCCCTTTTCACAGAAAACCGCAAAAATAATTGACAAAGACGGTAGGCAAGGAGACCGTGAACCGGCGCTCCCGACCATTAACAGACTATTTGAAGAAAAAAACTTGTTTGCGCTTATTGTTAGAGAATATTTCCGTCCAAATATAAAAATGTTGCATCAAAAAAACTTCAAAAGCATTCTCAGCGCAAAAACTTGGAGGTTTTAAGCTTACTCAAACTGGAAAGTTAGGCAAATGACACCGCGGGGACAGAAATATTTTGCAATCTTCTCACAAACCGAGATGGGACGCTTTCTTGAAGTTTTTCCTAAAGGAAGTTGGCCCGAAACGAGTAGCGTTCCGTCGCCGCCGCTTCATAGCTCAAACAAGACAATAGATAGGTACCAGAATAGTTGAAATGTTAACTTTTGTTCTTGCTGTTGACAGCCCGCCTTTTCAGAGAAGATTTCTCATTTTCTTAAGGCCTAGTGTTTGTCACGGGCAAAGCAGCGCCGGCGGGGTATTGACTTAGTTAATGACTTGGTTACCTGTTTTAAGAACGGATTCAGTTTATTAAAAGCTGTAAACAAGAATTGTTGAATAAGTAAATGCTTGTTCTACAGAACTACAATTTTTTGTTGTTTGTTACGCTATTGTGCAAAATGAACGGAACGGTAGGTGAATATAAAGAATGCATGAGAATGATAGATCTATTGATTTATATGGAAACATTTAACACTAGAGAGTGATGACTTAATTGACATAATAATTTTTTCTGTCATTGCTTCATTTTAAATAATTTTTACCTATTGTGGTATAGTAATCTTATTCCAGGTGCATAAGTCTTCACATATAATTATAAATTTAATGTATACAAAATAACAGTATTGTAAAACATTTTAAAACAATAACGGTGGAGTTTCCTGCCCATTCTTCTCCATACGAAAACTACCTTTTGAAAGGGGCGAGTAGAATCAATTCTATTTTTTGTAAATTTTGACGTTCAAAAGTACCGTTTATGTGCCTAATTCAAATAAATTATTTGACATTGACTTTGAACTTAAAAACTTAACACTGTATTCATTTCCCGGATTTTTGTTTTTTTTCACACCTTTCTAGTGAACCGACAACATTAATAAACAACTCCAGAAGGTTTAACATTTCTATAGACTTTTACATGATCCAGCATCTCCTACGACTTACACACGTATCCCAAAAGATAAACCCGCGTTAACTTGACACCCGACTCGTATATTTTAATCAACAATTCAAAAGTCCGGTCCACGTTTGGTACGTAATCACTGCGCGTGCCATGTGGCTTGTTCGGGAAATGAAAATCACCGGCGCACATCCTTGCCTCGGTGCGATGCTAAATTGGAAAAGCAACACCTGTGCCGGCCGTGTTTCCCAACACTTCCCCTTCATCTGCAGAGGTTTTATTGACGTTTTCTGAGTTAGGTTTTAAATCGTTTTACTTTGTAGCGGTTTATGATTGACGGTTGCTGTCTAAACTTTGTGCTAGTAAAGTAAAACAAAGTAATGTCGTCTACCGCCTACATCTTTTAATATAGAATGGGCACAGCACCGAGTACCCCTCTCTATAATAGTAAGGCATCAAAATTTGTACAGATTTTCTTGCCTGAACTAGGTAATCCTGTGTTTCAGGCGAGAAGAGCTTATAAATAATCTGCAGGTTTATATATAAATAGATCACTAGATTATAGATATGTTGAGTGGCCTAAATCTTAGTTTCTAAATTTGATAAATACTTAACGTAGGTGTAATTTGTATATTATATTCACTTTAATACAGTTAGTAAATTCTCTGTATCTTTGTAAGACATACTTTGGAGAGGGATTTGAAAATACTCTTACAATTTGTGTAGAATAAATGTTTGCTTTCTTGTTTAGGCAAATGTAAGTACAATGTAATATATTTGAATTGATTGAATATTATTCAATGGTAATTGGTAATATTGTTGTCGGTCATTCATCTCAATCTATTCATTCAGCTATATCTAGTATTCACAAATACAGTAATTCACCAAATACGATCTCGTTACGAGCGAATTTATTTCGTTTCAACTCTCTATTACTAAATAAACACAAATATAAATACAAAACGCCAACCAACCGGAACCAAAACATATTTCAGCAAAATATCGTAAATTGTTAGATGAGCAACATTCATGTTTGGATACTCAAATCAATTATTTTGCCTCTCATTATTTACATTAATAGAAATTAAATCGTTCGATTCGTGCTTACCAGTATGTAATAATATCGAATATTACAGGGACATGCACGGAATTATCGAGCGGATTTAATCCTACGCACTTCCGGAGTTCAGAATTAATTAATCCGGATTTAGTCTTCCCTCACGGCAACATGAAATAAAATGAAGCAGTGCTTGTAACTTAGAACCGAAATGACGAACATTTTGAATTATTAATGCTGTTGAGCTGCTCGTAATTTTTTTGCATACAGTTATGTTATTGCCTTTAGGATCGTAAACAGTGGGTACATTAATTTATTTGATGCGATGTTTCTTTTGATAATTATATTATTGAAGACGTTTTTCTGTTTTTCCATTAGTAAAAGAAAAAGAAAACCTGTAGAATTAACATGAGTTTTCTTTTTAATTCACTAATGTCATTAGCTGGGTTTAAATGTAGATAGATATAATATCTAGGAGACTAAGCCGACGTCGCACGGACGTAATAAAATTACGGCGATTTTTTTTCGTGCACTTGATTTTTAACGCTCTGCTTATCGCCGAGAGTTGAAAATTCAACAGTGTGTTTTTTCAACGCGCTAGGACGAGAGTACGTCCCAGCGTTTTGGATTCTCAACGCTCGGCTTAACACCGAGAGTTGAAAATCCAGTGCGCGATAAAATCCCGCCGCGATTTTATTACGTCCGTTCGAACGTCGCGTCGGCTTATAGTCGTGACATTAGCATGGTTGAAAAAAAGTCATTGAAAATAACACTTTAATTTATCGTGTACGTAAGTGATCATAACAAACTTTTCTGGCAGCAAAACAGTGCAAGAAATAGTTGCACTTGAACGAATTTCTTATAGTGTCGCTTCGATAAATCTGCTGCAATAGCTATGACTGTTGAAGAGTCGATTGAGTCGAGAATTTTGTTCCATCCAATGTAAGTTTCAAAAAACGTAGATAGGTACAATAACATGGATAGAATAAAAACCACGCACAATGAAGAGTTCCGTAGTTGGGATGAATTTATCCCAAAAACAAACTTAACTTTGTAGTTGAAAAACATGTTCTCCCATACGGAATGTATGGGAGAACATGTTTTTGCAATCGCAAATATAAGTTGGTCGATTATTACTCGTTAACTTGTAAAGCCTACTTAGCTGTGATAGTTTTCCTTTTAATTTTGTTATATAAACTACTTATTTTACGCTTTGTCGACGTGATCAATATGTATACTTGGGCCAAATTACAGCTTTCTAGTACTAAGCGTCTCTGAGCTAAGCCGCGGACAGACAGACAGACAGACAGACGGACATGACGAAACTATAAGGGTTCCTTGTTTACTACGGAACCACAAAAAAAGGCATTAATTTTGAAATGAATTTGTAGAAATGATTATATTTTGTAGAAAATCAAATGATTTTTTTTTTAAAGTTCTGAAGTAAGTTTTTTTTTTTTTTTTTTAACCCTTTTCCAGTGCCCGATTTCCATAACACTTTATTGTAATCTTTTAATTGTCTATTCATGATATAATATGCATATAATAATATCATGAACAGACAATTCAATCATCCGCTTATGTTCTTAGTTCTGATGATAAAACCAAAATACAATCATGACGATTTTAAACATTCCATCATAATCAAAAACGCGCACGTTGACTCACACTTCGTAAACAAACTTTTTATAGAAAAAAAAAACAACCGATTTTAATTTCGGAAGTCGGTGGCAAAAAACCAAAATTCAAAACCAAAGACCGACTTCCGAAATTAAAGTTATTTTTCAATTTGCAGTGTTTTTTGGAAGTCGATTGTTTTTTTTTGTATCAAGTTTTTGTTTTTTACTTTTTAATTGTGATACCTACCTCACACAAATTCGAATACTACATCTCATATGTAAATAACAGTGACAGGAACTTATCACATCATAAATATTATTGAAAATAACTGAAAAACTATCCAAGCAAAGTTAATAAAATTTATATTGGACTACCTCGAGAGCGTATTATTTCAAATAAAAAAAATATATTTTTAAAATCGGTCCACAATTGACGGAGAAATCGGTAGAAACACATTTAAACGAAAATAGAACCTTCTTCTTTTTGAAAGTCGGTTAAAAAACGTCTGAATACCGTTCACAAATTATAGCATCTAAACAAGGCCAGAGTGGTCCACGTCTGAGAACCTAGATACACTATCTCTATCTACCACAGCCAACTGTACCACATAACCATAATTACTCATCGCCTAAGATAATTGGGATCGCATCCTACATCTGTTGAGTTTACGTAACAGTGATAGTAATCAATTTGAAATCGACCGTTCTGCATCCAGAACCGGCTCGTTTCACATATTGAAGCTCACCATTTCATGTCAATAGGGCTTTTGTCTGGAAACCGCATAGTGGTCTAGCCAAAGGTGGTCTGAGCAATTAGCAGATAGCATTGCTTCCATCTCTATCATTTCGGGACATACAGGTGGTGTGGATGAGGCATTTGTTGGATCATTTTGAGATTTTCTGTACTTGAGAGTGTTTTGTAAAAGAGGATGTCAAAGTTTTATAAACTACCTAAGTTATCGCCAAGTATAAGTTAGTGTTAAGGTGTCGGTTAAAGCTTCGTGTAGACTGGCGCGACGTGACAGCGCGACGCGACTTTAACAAAACAATTTCTAAGAAAACTTCACGGTAGAAAAAACACCGGTGTCGCGTCGCGCGACAAGATGTCAAATAGCCCACCCTATTTTCCCCTTTTTTCAAAGTCAGCGCCGGTAGCCAATTCAGCAACGGGTGCCAGCAGCCAATTCGGGAGACAGCGCCGGCAGCAGAGGCACTTCCTAATAAGAAATACCGACGCTGACTTTAGAACATTAATAAAGTCATGATCACAGCCTTTTGTGTTAATTGAGCAGCTTGAACCTGAACCTCTTAAAATAATGGGATGACGCTCAAAGTCAGCGTCACCACACCTGATATCTTAGTAAATAAACGACCAGCAGACTTGTTACACGTTGCACAGTTTACCACACGAATAAGAACATAATTGATTGACAGGACCTAGAATCCATGCTGGTTAAATAATTGGGCTGCTTGTAAAAGAATCCTGATTTTGTACAATTCTTTTTGACGATTAGTTTTTTTTTTTTAAGTTGGCTTATTTTATCCCACTGCTGGACAAAGGTTTCCCCATATTGTCAAACTTTTTTATTTGATTGAATACGAGACTTTTTGCTACTTTTGTTTTGGGTGAATTTTGTCTAGTTTTTTAAAATGTGCGTTTTGGAATAAACAAGTTTTCTTTCTTTTCTTTATATTTTTAAAATTTTCTTTATGCTGTGCCTTTAAAGACAAAAACATTTATTTGTCGGATATGGTACGTATAAAGTTAGTTAGGTATATGTTCAGATTCCGGCCAGTTGGTTAGCAACTAGTTCAAATCGTCACGCCAGTGTCTCTTAGGTCTGCCTCGGTGACGGCGGCGTCGCCCGTCTTCAGGCATCCACTGTGTCGATCCTGGCCCATCTGTCTTGATGCATCCTATATAATAGGTGTGACCCACCCAGTACCATTTCAGCGTCGCAAACTTATCGCCAAAATTGAGTTTTATTGAAAATTTGTCGAACAAAGTGGCTGTATGTAACGGCATAATGCCAGTAACATGATTCGAGCCCTTAGCTAATAGCCAGGATACTCTTAGCGATATCAAACGATACGAATGAATATGCTGTGACAATACAGATACATTATTTCCGAAGATTTTTTGACCGGTATAGTATTAATCCTTATCCAAAAAAATATGTTATTTAAATTGGGCATTTAATTTAGATTAAAATATGCCTTTTAATCATGTAATTTAAATTAATAGTTTAAAAGATATCACAGTTTCAAAATTACGCGGAGCAACGCGGGCGTAACGGTAGGAGTCAATGACGTTTTCCTGTTATTTTATTAGGTATAAAATCTCGGTAGTACGTTCACGTGGAATATTTTCCGACATCCACGCGGGCGAAGCCGCGGGCAAAAGCTATATTATAAAACATACTCAGAAAAATGGCAGGGGGTGACTTGCACACTCAATAATGGGCCCCCGAAAATGATCGCTAGCACAAAGTGTCGAAGCGACAAGGGGGCAACATGTCCTGAGGTGCTTATGAGAAGTGGAGAGGTATTCCACGGCTATCAGGACAATCCCGGAAGTACGGTCAAGATCCCTACCAGCATCTTACTGGAATACTTCCTTCCTCCGAGCACGTTTGCTCTTGCGAATCTCCACTCAAGCTGGCCAGTTAAGGCAAGAATGAGGTGGGAGCTCCGTTCCTCGTCAGTTTTCACTCCAGCCAGCCAATAAAGGCAAGCCAGAGGTGAGGAACAAGACTTCTCCCGGGAGATAGGGTCCGTGGAGTCACTACTGCCTAACAGCTCGCCACATGCTGTCCTGCGGGTTTTTGTATCTCTCTTGGTCTGGCTCCTCATCCCAGACCTGTTAACCTGTAAACTCTATCGGCACAGGCCTAGAGTTCGGAGCGCGCAAGCCCCACCACGACGTCAACGTAGAGATACGGCGGTGGGGTTATTATTACTATAACTACACCCTGTAAAGTCGATGTCAGACACTTCAATTTTCGTTAATTTTTGCCTTTCATTTGGCATCTTTCACTCGAAGTGAAAAGTGTGAAAACAAAAAAAATCAACCGACTTCCAAAACAAAACAAAAAATAACTTTAAGTCGGTGTCTGGTTGGTGGTTTTGAATTTTAGTTTTTTGCCACAGACTTCCGAAATTAAAGTTATTTTTTGCTTTGTGGTGTTTTTTTTTAAAGTCGATTGTTTTTTTTTTTCGTAAAATGTATATATTTTTTTTAGTTTTTAGTTGTGGTACCTACCCGACAAAATCGTCCATAATTGACGGAGAAATAGGTAGACATACACAAAAAAAACAAACATACGCTACGAACATATTTTTAATA
Organism: Agrochola litura; assembly: GCA_949152395.1. NCBI lineage: Eukaryota > Metazoa > Arthropoda > Insecta > Lepidoptera > Noctuidae > Agrochola > Agrochola litura. The sequence goes on along the minus strand of OX424505.1, from coordinate 12,783,648 downwards.
AATCAAAAGCGAAAAACGAATTCATTTGTGAACCGATCCAATGATGTTGGATTTCGTCACATCTTTGACTCACCTTTTTTTTTTTTGTTTTCGGGGCATCCTTCAAAAGGCGCCCGGGCTTTGGGGATAAGACCGGGGAGTGTGGGATTTTTGCCTCACTAAAACCACCCCAGTGGTCACCATCTGCACATGGAAGGGGGACCGTTACCTCTCAAAACACCAATCCGACCGACCAATCCCTCTGTGTAGCGCTTGTTAGGGCACATCTCTGGGGAGACTGTAAAGGGATCTCCCCGAAACCTAACTGTACAAGTGTGCAAGGCAGCACGTGACCTCTGTGCAACGTCTACCCTGAGGTTACTCAGTGAGCGAACAGAGTCCCCACTCTAAACGCCCGTGATCCCTAATTCCCGCCTGCCCTAAAGATTGCAGACGGGGTTTCGGCGTGTTAGGCGTCGAGGCGGGTGCCTCCCCGACGCCTTCTCCTACGAGCAGGATCAACCCTCTCATGATCCCGCTCGGCAGCCTCCTTCTGAACCATCACGATCTCACAGAAGGAGGCCATTTCTCGCTAGTTCTCCGACGCCGCCAGTATAGACTCAACTAATGCTAGTAGAGACAAATCTCGCCCGATCCTGGCGACCAGGACCCGTCTTTCAGCAGCCCACGCAGGGCACTCCTCGAGCGTGTGCTGCGCAGAATCTAAGCCCAATCTCGCCCAATCTTCTTCAGGTACTCACCGAAGCAACCGTGCCCGGTCAGTACCTGAGTGAGTCTTTAAGAGATGCGCTTCTCTCTTTTCAGCCAGGCTTCAAAGTGCGGTAGGACGGCTTTGACAACGCGCTTACGCGAATATTGCGGCTGTTGCAGCCGTTCACGCCACCTCTCGAGCGCGTGTCGCCGTTCCTGCCCCCTCAGCCGTGCAACAGCGATTCCTGGCACGCCATTGCCACTTTGGTGGATGACACGGATTCGGTTATAGACCCTCGCGTCCATATCCGCCAAGATGTCCAGCGGCGGAAAGCGTGCCAAGAGAGTTGCCGCCTCAAAGGATACAGTTCGGTATCCTCGTGCGATACGTATAACATCTTTGACTCACCTACCAATTGATCGAAAAATTTAATGAAAGAAGCAGATTTACGTTAATTCCAACAGTTCGTTTTTTAATTTCAGAGATTAATTTGACAGGTGTAAATGTCAAACTCCAAATTGAAAAAACAAAGAACAATCACTTGAAATGTCAAATTAGTCTCTGGGATTAAAAAATTAACTTTATTTAATTGTGTCGGTGTCGTGTGAACGTGGAATGAAAAAACAAAAATGAACGTCTAATACGTCGTAATGAGCGTCTTATATCGGCTTAGCTAAACAGACGTACTTTTAAACAAAAAAACTTACAACGGTTGTTGCTACCCTCAACTATTTAATAAAAGTATATAATAAGAACCATCCTTGCTCTAATATAACTAATTTAATTCCGAATATAATTATTATTCGATTTATTCGATTATTTTGAGGTTAAATACCTCAAAATAATCGAATAAATCCCCAAATTAATTTTAAAGTCGTTACTCCAATATCATAATTTAAAACTGCATGTTTACAATATTTCAGGGATAAGGAAAATAATATAAAACACCAAGATATTTTGTCATTCATTTATATTTATTTGCCAACATCAAATGCAATATTCTACACCATACCATCACATCTCCTATTCCCCAGATAATATCACTATTTAATCAGTATTCTAATATTTACAATAACACTAATACCTTACCTTAATTTACAGTAGATCTCCAACCATTAATATGCCAATCTATCTTTTTTACTGACACAGCCACTCAGCACGTCATACCATCACAAGAGCCCGACCCAGAAGGCTATTGTTCCGCCATTTTGACATATCGAATCTTTCAGTGTTGCCAGTACAATATCCAACAATTATGTATTAATCAATTGAAACCTAACAAGTAGTTGGCTTAGTCGTAGATGAAGCAAGTTTGTATGGTTTTTTTTTTTTTTTAACACTAAATCGATATTTCTTAGTTGAAAACCAAGATCCCTCAGTTAGACTAATAAAACCGGTGGGATTATTGTTTAAAACACATAAAATAGCAATCGATCGCAATACCTTTAATTTTGACAGCTCAGTCCGTTGCGTTATTTACGTTGTTGAAAGGATGAACTTTTCAAACCTATGAAACAATGTGTTAGGAATTTCCAAGAAATGGTGTTACGCGATTGCGGTGCTAATCATCCCGTTTTGTATAAATCTCCAGAATATTTCATAGTTAGTTGTAATATTAGTACGTAGTCGCAGATGACGCTCAATCATCAACGATTTCATAAATTACATGAGTAGATGACCAGGACAAGGCAGACTTTAATTTGCTAAAATATTTATTGGTAGGTTCCTAGGTATGTGTGGAGTTACACGTTACATTCAAATGTATTCTTCATTGAAATTGTACTTTTGGACCTAAAAGAAAAAAAATAAAAATGCTAAGTTTAACCATGTATTTATAGTGCCATAACTACTTAGACCTATAATAGGTACTAGAAATAAGTAATACCCCAACATTTACCTACCCACGATTTTATCGCACTACTCAAAATAACCGAAAGGAACTAATTACCTGATCTGAATTACCCATTATTACCCTCAATTAGTATAATAAAACTTCGAATTTAACCTCGAAACCTGCAATAAAGAGAGAAAAAAAGCAATAAAATGATTTCGCCATTTTTAAAATCGGAACATCACACAAAAAGCTTCGATATTTGATAAATATGGCCCTGATGGAATATAAATTAAATAAGTCGTAGGATCTCCACGCTGAGATTTTTATTGATGGCCGTAATTTATTTGAACGGCACCCGCAGTGTGCTTCGGGAGAAATATGAAAGGCATTACAGCAAAAAGGCCTCTCCGAATTTATGAGCATCTCTTTCGTTGTTTGATAACGTTCGAGTTTTCGCGGTTAGATGGAGCGTTCGATTTTTGAATGACTGTTTTTTTTTTATAACCTTTGTTCATATCAGGTGGATATTGTAATACAAGTGCTGTTTAAATGCTAGTTTCCTTAAAAATCATGTCATGAAATAATACAAGATTTCGGCTCAAAATATTTAAAACAAAAGCAATTTACTTAAAATCAATCAACTTGGTAATCTTTTTCACTGTCTCAAATTCTCAGAAAATCGCTCGAAGCCAGTTGTATTATTAGAAGTCTAATTAGTAACTAGTACTTTAGTGTCTGGAGTATTTACGGCCATCGATTGGTTCAGTACGCCTCGAAGACTGCTAACTAAATTATAAGTCTGTAACGAACAATGTTAAATCTAAATAATGGCTACGTGTAGACGGCAAGCAAGTATAAATGCAAAGGCGTTCTACTATGTATAATAAATGTTCTTTTGTTGTTTGAATGTAAACGTGGAAAGTTTTCGATTCTATGATATTGGTTTAATTATTGGTTTTGGTAATAAGCCTTCAGTTCTAGACGCTCAGGGGGCCTACCACCAGCTTATAAAGTAGTATTATTTTAATATTACTTCAGTGTGGGAAAGAGATGAAGCTCTACAGGACGTATAAGTCCAAGTCTTTCTCCCACTGAAGTAATATTAAAATAATACTGCTTTTGAGCTGGTGGTAGGCCCCCAGATCAGGTATACGTTTTTTAACACAGTCATAATAATTAGACCTGAAAAATGTATGCTGAGAACATTATATTTAGTTTTTGTTATTAAATCATTTGTGAGTAAGCAAAAACCCTGTACGGGAACCCTAATTGCGTAATACAACACAACCACAATCTGTTTCGATTTGAAACAGATTGCTAATCCATTACTTCATAAGTTGGAAAAAAAAAACTGCTCAAAAACGTAAATAACGCAATGAATGTTGTTGAACTGTCAAAATGAAACAAATTGGGCAAAATTTTTTACGAAAATAAGTTACACAATTAGGGTACTGGTAACCCTTTCTCAATTCTAATACACGTAATAATTTCTGAACAAAGAACAAAATCCCACCACTATAAACCTATTCTTTTAACCCTTTGATTACCCAAGATACCAGCAACTGCAAAGTAAGCAATTGAACAAATATTCACATTTTTACTCGCCTAACTAAAGCACACACGGACGCGGCCGGAGCCAAACGCTACATATATTTTTGTAATTAATTTCCCAGGTGAGCTGTAAACAACTGCAGAGAACCCTATTCCGTATTTACGCTTCTTCCCCAGCCACTTTTATGAACATATTAAGCTGTCAAACGTAAAATTTTCTTTGGTTTGCACGCATGGTTTGGGATTATGGTAGTGCATATTTTATATTATAGGGTTTGACGGAATTGTGATTGTAAACCCATTACTATTAAAAATAGTTTTGTTGCTAATTTGATTCTGTTTCCCTACAACCTCATACCTGCAATTAATTTTGAATTCTAAAAGTGAATTCATCTGTTTGTTACATTTTGCAGATTTTTTTTTTAATTGTGATAAAATGCCACAAAATAGTGGATTTATTTATTTATTTATTTATTTAAAGGCTTACCAACTAAACACATACACAGCATTATCCCAAAGTCTCTGTCAAATGTAGATCTCGCATGTATCTAAATTACAGGAAAGCACGACACTATCAATTAGCATACTACATTAATACAAAAACCGCTCAAACGCGCCTAAATAAGTTTAAAAACATCAAATAATATAATAGTAATAAAACAAATTCAAATAATAACAATAAAATAATTACAAAAATAATTTAAAAAATAATGTTGAAATACTGTGAATACTACGGTATAACTTACAAAAGCTGGGATTTTTATAATAACACTACATTTTATCAAAAATATTTTTCTTAAATATACACAATTTATCACCGAAAATATCAAGGTCGCAACTGTGGAACAAGTCATTGCATCTTCTGAGAATATAAGAAAGGGGCGCATTGTATCCGTATTTGTTTCGACCGGATTTGATTGAGAAAGGTCTATAATTTTGAACTCTGGCGGATGGTCTAGGTACATTCATGCTTAGCTGACTCACCAAATTTGGGCAATCTACGCCTTGATTTATGACTTTAAATATGAAAGTTAAACCTAAGAAGTCTCTACGCCATTGTAACGATTTCATTTTGAAGTGACTCAGCCTATCATCATAGTGCTTAATTGTGCGTTGAACACCAGCTATTCTCGAGAGCCTCCTAACAAACCTCTTTTGTATACTTTCTAGGCGTTGAATATTGTTTTGGTAGGTAGGATACCAAACGATTGAGCAGTATTCAATGTGGCTGCGCACTAATGCAAAATAGAGGGATTTTAATGCGGGCAGAGACCTAAACTGCTTTGTGTTGCGATTAATAAAAGATAACATTCTTAGACATTTGTTTATAGTGTTGTCTATGTGTTTGTTGAATCGCATTTCAGAGTCAATCAAGACTCCCAAGTCCTTAATCTCAGTCACGGTATTCAATGTAGTGCCCGCCATCGTATAGGTTGTAGGGAATTTGCATTTTTTACGGGAGAACTTAATGTGAAAGCACTTGCTAATATTAAGCTGCATGAAATTACTTTTACACCAGTTACAAAGGTTATTAATATCGTCTTGTAAAAGCTGTTGATCTATTTCCGAGTTTACAATCCTAGATAACTTCAAGTCATCAGCATACATTTCGAAACAAGAATTGTGTATGGAATATTTAATTGAAATTGAATATTGGATTGAATCCCCTCCCTGATAATACAAAATGCAGTTAAACCAAACTTTCAGTAATTTATTTTCTTCTTTAAGAGAAACCTATGTTGAAAATTCTGCAGTCGATTTTTAAATGGAAAAACTAAAAAATAATTGCGGTGTTGAATTCGATTAATATTTTTTTTCAAGCAACTTTTCTATTTCTTTTTTTTTATGGCATCTCACAGGTCAACCTTGGAGGTTGTCGGCTGTTTGACCGGAATTTTCTGTGGCTGCCTCAATAAATTAAGGCCTCCAGCCAGGGCATAAAACTTAGAAACTAAGCGACTACACGCTAAGGGCACCCCCTGTGGGGTACGGACCTCGGCTTAGAGCGTCGCTGGGGGAGGACAGCAAGGGACAGGCTGGATCGTATTAAATTTTCAAGCAGCCTTCATCATATTTTAATTTATATCATGCAAGTGTTAGCGCAATCCTTTCCTTCCCTTTTTAACACGCTTTTATATTACCTTCACTTGTAACTAACAAAGCAATAAAATATTTCTAAAGTCAATTTTAACCTTCTTCTAATTGTCATATCAAAATAAAACTTGTATGTAGCTCGGATGACAATACTTGAATGACCTTGTATGCATATTCACTTCTATCTACATACTTATTTTGGTATCTGATGATGGTGCCTGGAGGTGGATAGTGGAACTCTTCAGAGGATACTAGTAAACCCCCAAGTTAGGGCTCATATGATTCGTTTTGATGAGTCCAATAGATTGGGCTTGGTAACGAGGGTCTGATGATGAAGCCAGGAGGTGGAACTCTTCAGTGGCTACTAGTTAATCCTTTGAGTTTCGGGTTACATGATTCGTTTTGATGAGTCCTATAGATTGCACTTGATGTTGAGGTTCTCATGATGGAGCCAGTAGGTGGATAGTGGAAGTCTTCAGGGGCTCTTAGTAAACCGCTCAAGTCATAAGTTCGTTAACTTTAGACTTGTTAACTAAACGAAGAATATACTAGACTAAAAAGTAAAAAATATTTAATATAAAAAACTAAAAAACACACATTTATCACACACTAAATTCATATTCAATTTACACACTAATTAAAATGCCTTGTATTCGTTTTTGAATTAATCATCTATTGGTACGTAATTATTATAGAATTGTAGCGAAGTCAAAACTGTACATTGAATATTTAAAAAAAAAGTAATTATTGCGATGTCTAGGATCGATTGGAATGCCGAAAATACAGTTTTTATAGTTTTTTATAATTTTTCTTATTTTTCTGTTTTTCTGAATGTATGTTCCATTATGACGGAAATTCTACCGAGTTGGTTATAAAAGAAGTGACAAGCTGCATAGGTACTAATATCGTAACTAATACAAGTCAATTTTTGTAGTTTATGAAACTGTTGCATAATGAGGGGCAACATGAGTGTGTATTTAAAAACCTCGCCTACGGCTCGGTTTTTAATTGACTGAGCGAGCGTAGCGAGTGAAGCGTCTCTGGATCAGGTCTGGCAAAATTTGCTTTCGTGTGTCAGTTTGTACGTACTCCTCTACAGGTCGTATTTTACAACCGATCTAGACGAAATTTGGTATACAGGTTTGACGAATTTTTTGTAATTTTTTGTCGTCGGGGATTTTTGATTGGAGGGCTACGTCCTCCAAAATGGGGCAAAAAGGGGGGCTACTGGATATCTCCGCCTAATGAGATCTGATTTCGATGGTTCTGTTTTATTTGAAAGGTAGTAACTCTCTAGTAGTATCACACGAGTGTTTTAATACATAGTTAAGTGCAGTTTCATACACTACTTTATCTACTCTCATACATTGGGATTGAACCTAATACTAAATAAAAGATCAAAATTAAAGATCAAGAAAAAAAAAACCCACGAAATTCAGTACTACAAAACAAATGAATGGCATCTGCACCAGCACATCACCGCACATGCGCTGCAGCGGGTGCTGCTGTCCCCCGCTTAAACGTAGGTACCATTACAAAAATTGATGGAAACTTCTTGGTGATATTAACTTCTTGGATTAGCCCTGTATCGTAATAGAAAAATAGTAGATTGTTATACGAGGGGCTAAAATAACCCATTGTAACGAGGTAGTTTTACTTCCGAGCTTTAGCGAGGGAGTAAATGGAAACCGAGTTATAATGGGTTTTTGGCGCCGTGTGTTACACTCTACTTTTCACTACGATTGCGAGAAAATAAAATAATCTAATACAATATTAAATAGTTTATTTTATTTAAATGTACAATTTGTACAATTCTGGATATTTAACGAGATGTTTTTTTCCGGTAACTTAATTTCAGTCCTCTGTGAAGATGTTCTCACCAGATGATGACATTTTCACTTTTGTAAATTATATTACGGTCACCAATTCAATTCGTAATTAGAGAAAAATTCTAAAGATTTCGCGCCAATACCTTTTTATTTCTTCTGTAGCCGCAACGCAATGCACGCATTCTACCGAAGAGATTCGCATTTAGTTCCATTTTAAAAAAATTGATGTTCTTCTTTTTTTGTGCACCAGTAATAAGTCGAGTCCATAATCATGATTATTCTACATAAGAATAAAGACTTTTTAGTTTTTCAAGGCTCGCAAAATTAAAAAGAAATTACTTTTCCCCTAGAGCAAGAAATGCTATTTTTCCCCGCTCTGGTACTCTACAATGACGGCCTTTTTGAGCGAGAGGAGTAAAAAAAATGTTATATAGCAATATTTTGTTAGAGAAAAAGTGTGATAATATGATTCTATTTTTAAATTTCGGTATTTTGTTTATAAATTATGTCAATATAAACTCGTTTTGAAGTTTATAATTCGAATATTACGCTATGAGAGTAGATAAAATTATTTTATAATTTTTTGTGCGTGACATAACCGTATTTTTAAACTGCATATTTATTTTTCTTCCCCGTCTAATGATCGAGACAGCAAGGACATGAAAGATTAATGTCTCCCCCGTCAGACTAGGAGAGAGAGAATAAAACAAAATCTAGCTTCCATACAATTTACTTAGAGGAAAGTGCATTACATGTACGAAGGCACGCGAGCACGACATAGTTCCCAGAAGTTGTTTCAAAATAAAACTTGGTAAAAAGACTGCAGTCTGGAGTTCGTGGTAAGGGTTTGGAGTAACATGCGAGGAAGTTATTAGGGCCGAAAATACTTGATGTTTTTTAAAGTTCGAAGTCTGTGCTGTTAATCATTTCCACTAATTAGTTTTCGGGCAACGAGGAAACGTTCTTCATTTATGTTTTCCACGTATTTTGGTTGCGTTAGTAGATACAAGAGCGAGTTTATTAACAGTAACCAATTGAATAATTTCGTCCAATCGTATACACACTAGGTAATTATAACTCAATTGTTAAAGTTCGTCCAATCAATCTGCCTAGCCGTTCTTAACTATGTTGAGGTCGGCTTCCAGTCTAACCGGATGCAGCTGAATACCAGTATTTTACATGGAGCGACTGCCTATATAACGTCCACAATCCAGTAACTGGGTAATACGATACCCCTTGGTAAGACTGATTGTCAGACTTTCGGGCTTCTGACGACCCGTAACGGTTTAACGTTCTTTCCAAGGGACGGAGGAGTCTCGATATTTAAAAATTGTCACCTATCCACGGACGAACTCCGGCAAGTGTAGCTTAACCAGATGGATCGACCCGTGCTGCTGTTATTACTTAGCCACGAGCTCTTCAATTGTTTAAATTTTACCCCCCCCGTTCATATAAAATCTACCGCTCCCTGCTTAGGTCCGAATTAGTTTTATTTATTGACTAGCTGTTGCCCGCGACTTTTTCTACGATCCAGGATGAAAAGTAGCTTAAAACATTTTCCAGTTCATGGTCTATATATGTGCCAAATTTCATCCAAATCCGTTTACCAGTTTAAGTGTGATAGCGTAACAAACAAAAAATCTTACTTTCGCATTTATAATATCAGTCAAAAACAATACACCGTGACATTTTAGTCGTCTTACAAAAGCAGCCCACTTCAAGTATGCAATGACTACTAAACATTCATTTAAAAAAAATGATGTACACCGTGACAATTTAGTCGTATTACAAAGGGCCACTCAATGTACCCGACATAAAATACCTCTAGGAGCAATTAAAAAATTGTTACATTATATTTTTTTTTTTATATGAATGTTTAGTAGTCATTGGATACATGAAGTGGGCTGCTTTTGTAAGACGACTAAAATGTCACGGTGTATATAAAACTCTTACTTTGAGGTTATTTTTCAATGTAAATGTAGATTCAAACCAAGTCTTTTTGTTCGTAAATCCAAAGTAAATTTTATACTATATTCAATACAATAAAACAAACCATTTTAAAAGCTAATAAATATTCAGGTAAGGCTATTCAGAATTCTGTACCAGCATTTATCAGGTATATAATAAATGCCGATAGACTTAGTAGTGCCCTTCAGGATAGCGGGATCCATGTCTGTGAAATACTTGAATACCATCCAATGCTAACGAGCGCCAATGAATGTCGGTCGATTCCTAGAAAATTCTGCAATATATTTCCGATAGATATTTGAAATACCTAGCAATAAATTGTTGCAGTTGGTTCGGGAAGTTGGGAAATTAAGTTTGTGCCTTTTTACCTGACTGCGACGTAACCCAAAAGAGAGTAACGTTTTAGAAAATTTTGGGCTGGTTTTTCAATTATCAGATCTTTAAGGAACCTCTAACTTATTTAAGGAATTTATTTAAATTTATTCGTATAGTTAGTTAGTCATTTAATTTAGTGTAAATAATTAGTTGTTTTAAAATTAAATATTTTATAAGATATATTATTTGTTTTGAAAACATCGGTGAAAATAACAAAACTTGTTTCTAAGAAATAAATATTGCGATTTAACAGCTTTTGTATAGAAAATATGTCGAACTGTCATATTAATTATTGAAAAATCAAATCTAAATGTTGTAATGTATCGCAGAATAACATAGATATAAAAGTGTCATCAACTTTCATACATATATTAAAAACAAAACAAATGCTATAACCAAACAAAAAATGTTCATATTTGTTGATTGATTTTTATGTGTTGTTTTTAAACAGTGAACGTTAAAGCTGGTTTTCATGGCTTATAATTGCGTGTACATTGCACTAATTCTACAGGTACCTAGTAAATGTAAGCTAAAGCTGATTAGAAAATCCAAGGGGCGAAACTAAATTGATGGGATTAGTTATCGTATCATTACAAGTACATACCTACTTTTTAATCACATAATCGCAGAGGAAAATATAAACAGAAAAATTATGCAAAAAGCAGAATAGATAAACTACCTTAAAGAAATAAACATTTGTTAAGTATATTAAATAAGGAAAATTAGCTCAAAGTAACCGCCAAAATAAATCCAAGAAAAAAAAAAAAGTATTCATAATTAACTTAACATTTGCTCCCTTGTAAAAAAGTTAAAGAGGATGCCATAAATTCTATTTTCTTCTAGATTTATAAGAAATAAAAAGGGAATTCACGCGAAGTTCCTCAAAGTTTTTTGAAGAGTTCTCAACTTGAGCATTAGAAAGGAAATTATCGTGGGGCAGAGGTATAATTTCGAAAGTTTCGTTCTGAGCCGCTTTGGCCGAAGCGCACAACTTTTTAATGTATACTGTCGGGGCACTGATGTGATATTGAGTTCTCTTTACTCAATGTCAGCTACGTTACACAGTACACTGAGTGTTTTGCACTTTTAATTCTTAAAAAAGGTCCTCCAAAAGGTTTTTTTGTCCATTAAAAGTTGCAAATAGGTCCCATTAAAATCCATCAGGTTAAACTACGCTTGCCGGGGTTGGTCCGTGGATGGGTGACCATATTTTCATACTGAGACTCCTCCGTGCCTTGGAAAGCACGTTAAGCCGTTGGTTCCGGCTGTCATTTGTGAATCTTTGCCAGTCATTACGGGACGTCAGAAGCCCGAAAGTCTGACAACCAGTCTTACCAAGGTGTATCGTATTACCCAGTTACTGGGTTGTAGAGGTCAGATAGGCAGTTGATTTGCTTATTAATAGATAATAATTTATATCTATACTAATATTATAAAGAGGTAAAATTTTTTTGTTTGTAAGTTTGTATGTAGGGGGTAATCTCTGGAACTACCAAAAAATTATTTTTGCATTGGATAGCCCAATTCTTGAAGAAGGTTATAGGCTATGTAACATCATGCTACAACCCTTAGGAGCCGAGCAAAAAGAAAGAACGCTAAGCGAAAACGAAGTATCTATCACATAATTAAATTATCTGTCGTTTCTTTTTACCTATTGTGGTATAGTAATTTTATTATAGTTGCATCGTCTTCACATATAATTATTTATCTAATGTAGGCAATTATACAAAATATAAATTGGCTGAAATATGACGATTATTGTCGAAGATGTTGGAAAAAATAATGCCAACTGGGAGCTTTACTAGCGTGCGCCGCTTAAACCGTTAAAGATTCATAAAATTTATGTTCTACAGGATTGAAGATCTTAAAAAGTTCAACAAAAAAGTCTGCGCTGGCATATGTCTACCTTCTAAGGATGACCCACAGTAACCATTTTTATCTTTCAGAATTTGATAAAAATTCCATTGTTATTTCCGAAGCTATATTGACCAGTATCATATTAATACTTATCCAATAAAACATGTTATTTAAATTGGGCATTTAATTGAGATTAAAATATGCCTTGACATCATATAATTTAAATGAATGGTTTAAAAGATATCACAGATTCAAAATTACGCGTAGCAAAATAATTATGGTTGGAGCGCAGTGGTAAGAGTCAACAACCTTTTTCTGGACTATTAGGTATGACTGCCCGGTAGTACGTTCCCGTGATATATTTTCTGACATCCACGCGGGCGAAGCCGCGGACAAAAGCTAGTAGTAAAATATTTTAAAAGAGTAACGGTGGAGTTTCTTGCCCATTCTTCTCCATACGAAAACTACCTTTTGGAAGGGGCGACTAGAATCAATTCTATTATTTTGTAAATTTTGACGTTCAAAAGTGCCATGCAGTTCAAGGACCGTTTTGAAATAATAATGATATGACTTTGACTTTGAAGTAATAGTGCGAGCGGGTGATAAGCTGCGACGCGGTGGGTCGAGGACCGAAATCAAAACTCAAACTCAAAGCATTTATTTCAATTAAACCATTTACAGGCACTTTTGAATTGTCAAAGAGTCGGTCAGTTAGTCATAAAGTTGAAGCTAGTTGCTCATTCCAAAACAGAGATCTCTGTGGAGAAGAACGGGCAAAAAACTTCAAGGACACTCTTTTAAATATAGATATCACAAAATCCTGGGTACACTATTCTTGTTGCTTCTATATGCGAGAACAATGTACAAAAAATAATCAAAAGCAATTGAAAATATATGATTAAAAATAAGCACTGGCAGATGACGAAGATTAAGCGGATGAAGTCGCGGGCAGAAGCTAGTAATAATGTATTTCTGTCTCCTTAGAATCGCTTTATGCAGAAACAAACGCCACTGATTGTTGTATCTATACGTTATGTCGTTGTTATTCAATGTATTCAGTGCACGCCGGAACTTCATGCTCAACATGACAGGTGGCACTATCTATAGCCGATCTCGAAGACATACATACATTATACATAAAATATAATACAGCTACATTGTTGTTATTACATAATTATTATGTCTAGTATCAGTAATGTGACCCCAAGTAACTTAATTAGCACCTAGGCAGGCAAAAGAAACTGTAGCAGTCAATCTTAAGCCTTGGTAATTTTTTTGTGTTCAAAATACAAAAATAAAACCGGCCATGTGCGTGTCGGACCACGCACAATGAAGGGTTCCGTAGTTGGGATGAATTTATCGAAAAAAAAACTTAACATTGTAGTTGAAAAACATGTTCAACGACAACATCGATATACTTCACCGTCAATTCTTCAACAACAAATGTAAGTTTCAAACCACATATTTTTTTTGTGATAATCCTACAAATTAACAATTTTCGGACTTTTTCCTTTAATGTGCTGTGAGACCTTACTTCCTGCCAAATTCCATGACTCTAGGTCAACAGGAAGTACCCTGTAGGCTTTGATTTATTTGCGAGTATCAAAATAGGTCGCATAAATGGTTGTATTTTTGTTTCAGTGCGGTTAGTGGAAGTGCTCAGGTGCGGTTTGGACAAGCGCTGTTGAAATCATTGCTCTGAGTAGAATACCTTGTATTTTTTTATAACGTTGACTTAGAAGCTTGATTTTTTTGAGCTCCAAGGAACCATAGACCTACGTATTTGACATTAATTTCAACCTGATACCTCCACGCGTTCCTGATAAAAAGGGTCCTGACAGACTGCCTGACAGACGGACGGACAACGAAATGATCCTATAAGGGGTACCGTTTTTCCTTTAGAGTTTTTGTACAAAAGTTTACATACAACACGCTGAGCAAACCGAATGGTGATGAGAATATTAACTTAAGCCTGTGCTTAATGGAATGCCTTCACCAGCGATGCTTTGCTTTCGCCTGGAATCTCCCTAGATACTCCCGCATATAGCAGGTCGCAGTCGAAGCCTGGAGATATGGCCCGTAAAAGTACCTACTATCTATCTAATTCGGAAAAGTGTGGAAACCAAACAGCATACAAAATCAAATTAATGTACACACGGCTACACTTCAAGCTATACATTTCCAGTGTAAGCTGACCTCGCATTGTACGAAAATCCTATACAATGCGAGATCAACATAAACTGGAAATGTATAGCTTGATGTGTAGCCGTGTGTACCAGCACTCATAATACGCGTTGCAAAAAAAGAAATACAATCACTAAGTAAAAGCTTTGAAAAGCTTAGTCTGTTAGACACAGAGAATGTACTGTAACGTCTGAGGGACGTTTAAATCTAAAATATATCGTGCCTAAATGTGTAGTGAGGGCGAGATAGGACGCTAAAACGATACGCAATACTTGTATATTACTTCAAGTTCAACATTATATTTTATAAAGATATGTATATTATTCAACAACTAGTTTTTTTCTACTTTTCCATCAAACCAAAACATATTCCAATTCTATTTTTAAATAAAAACTGTCAAGATAGTTCGAATGCGGGGATTTTTTCATTATCAGCCAGTTGCTTATTACATAAAACCTTACAGAACTCACACGTAATTTTACATTCAATTTTGGAATAGATCTTTAAAAAAAAAATGAACCCTACTAAAAAGCCCTATATGTACTTACGTCACAAATAAATACAAAATTTTAGAGTACCACAAAATCGTAATGGGTTTGATTTTGATTGTAATTTTTTTCTTCGTCAGTGACTATCAAAATTAGGTATTATTTACCTTGCTCTAACACCAACAAGAGTTTCCTCAGTAGCAGAACTCTTGACGTAATTACAGTACCAAAAAAATACCTATATCATAGTAAGTGCAATATAAATAAATTAAACCCTTGCACGACTGATTCAACATTCTCACACCGATGCATAGAACCGATACCTAAGGCTTATTGTAGACGATGTATACCGCAGACTACATTAATTACCGTGCACATACGCCTCCTTACTAGCCGGGTGAGGGCAACCTAATTGACATCGCAACGGATGTCACTTAGCAACGATTCCGTTGTCTCGCCATACAAATTAGATACGTTTATTAGATTTCCTTGTAAATGAGATTGTATCAGTTTTTTGTATTTCCTTTTTGTCTGTATGTCGGCTTATATTTTTGTTGGGATTTTTGTTGGCTTTTGTTATCAAATTGTTTCATAACTTTAGTCCGGAAATACGGCCGAGATCGTGTTAGTTTAAAAGAGTTACTCCTTTTTTTGAGTCAGGAGTTCAATGGCCAAATATGCATGCATGCATACGCCTGTCAAAATACGATGAATAGATATAAAAAAAACCTATAAACCAACTGTCTACTTATTACGGTTCATGAAATACAGCCCAGACAGACGGACGGATAGACAGCGGACGCTTAGTAATAGGGTTTCGTTTGGCACAATAATGAATGACCATACATCATTAACAAATCATAGCATTTTGCAAATGATTGCATCCGATATGACTGTCCCATACAGGCACACTGTGTGGGAATAGTTTCGGGGAAACTGTAATTGTTAAAAAAAGATATGTTTACTTTAGGTACCTACTAATATAGATCTTAAGAAAATTTATACCAACACATATTTTTATATGGATTCTGTCCGAAATAAGAATAAGAATTATTTAGCAAACTTTACATTCAAGTGGATTGAATTCCTAGACCTCACACTAGGATTCCCTGTGTTGTGAGATCCAGACTCCTTCGTTCCGTTAACAATTTCAAATAAAAAAGTACATTTCTAAAATTAAAATATATTTAAAAAAAGAGTGTTGGTGTTGTAAGAGTGTCTGTATGATATAGGTACCTATGTTAGTGAGTGCATGGGTATTTATAAATTGTCAGTGTGTATACTCTGTAAATAAATGGTTAGTAATAATAATACAGTTCCTGATGCCGATGGGCCACAATTTTTTATATTTTTAAATGTTTTTTTATAAAATATATTTAATATGTATTAAACGGATAATAATAAAGAAAAAAAAGAAAGAAAGAAAAACATTAGACTAATAATTAACACCAAACAACAAGCTCCCATGAAATAATATCAAAGAGTCGCCAATATATTTCTTAATACTCTTCCTTCCGCATTCAATCATGACACTGCAACAATATAAATCACGAGGGAAAAAACAACAAAAAATAAGAACGCCATTATCCATTTCGCACAACTTGCAAACGACCCTCGATATTTATCTTAATATCTAGCTTCGGCCCGCGACTTCGTCCGCGTGAAATTGCCGCCTCCGATCTACCGCGTCGCATCGCATCGCCCGCCCGCGTTTTCCAACGTTCGCACGGACGTAATAAAATCGCGGCGGGATTTTATCGCGCACTGGATTTCCAACTCTCGGTGTTAAGCCGAGTGTTGAGAATCCAACGAGCTGAGACGCACACTCGTCCCAGCACGTTGAAAAAACACACTGTTGGATTTTCAACTCTCGGCACTAAGAACAGCGTTGAAAATCCAGTGCAGGAAAAAAATCGCCACGATTTAATTACGTCTGTGCTACGTCGGGTTAGTACTTTGTTTTCGCCTAACGTTATTTTTTTCCTTTTTTTATATTTGTTGGGCTCGTTAGGGTCATAGCGTGATGTTAAACCTTTCCCAAGAATTGTGCTATCCAACACAAAAATAATTTTTCAAATCCGACTGGTAATTCCAGAGATTAGCGCAAACAAACAAACAAACTCTTCAGTTTTATTATATTATTATAGTATAGTATAATAATCGTGAGTACAAAAGCTATATATTAGAACGCTATCAGCAGATGGAACGAACGATTGTTTTCCGGATGTAACAGACATGACGTTAAAATAAATAAAGCTGTGTACAGCACTCGATTTCCTATGTACCGCCGCTTCCGTTCTAGTTTGCTAGAAAAGATATTTTCTCGCCTCTCAGTGAGCTTATCAAAACCTGGAAATAATGATTTAGTTGAAGCGTTTGCTTTGTTGAAATATTTATTACAGCGTTTATTTATTTATTGTTTCTGGATAGATAACAAAATTGATATTGCCGGTGGTTTATTATTATCTGACATAAAATTTACGATAAAGTTTTTGTAATTTTCACAATCAGTGAGGGCTCATTCAAAGTCAAATCATTTCTTTCAATAGGCATATAAAATACACTTTTGAACGTCAAAATTTAGAACATAATGGCTACTTTAGAATAATGATATGGCAGCATGGAATTAGTATGTACTATCATGGCAGCATGGAATTAGTATGTACTATATTTAGAATTAGTATGAACTTTCCTATACTATTAAATGAGCATTCTTTATTTTCACCAGAGCAGAGCTCGGTCGCCTAGGTACTTATAATTATATGTGAAGAAGATGCACCTAGAATAAAATTACTACATCACAATAGTCAATAATAGAGGTTGGAGGGTGGGGTTACTGATTAAATTATATTTAGTGCATTCCACAATGCGAACTTAAGTGATAGATTTACAAAGACATGATCATGGTGGATCGTCGGATACAGCAAGGTAAGAGGAAGAGGGCTTTAATTAGATTTTTGGATTGGGTACTGGGTGGATTTCAAATATGTATTATGTTAAAAATTCCTTCATGCATTATGGGGCGATCAAAAGCTCTACCAACTATAACAATGTTTAAGCAAAAAAAACAAAAAAGACAGCTTTAAAGCTCAGAATCATGAATTAAAATACATTAGACCTCCACCTAATCTACACAACTCCAAACTGGAAACAGCAGTTAAAGCACTTAAGTATCGACTTCCAATAGTTTGTGTCTATTTGGTCAAACTCGGTGACATACAAGTTAGTACAAACAAGAAATAGGTCGGTCCCGCATCTAAAGCAGGCCAAATTACAACTGACTAAGAACTTATACACACACCAAGTTCAGACAGAGTAATATTAAGGCTGTTAAGTAGCTCCACATACATGTCCAAATTGCTTTAAGTAATATTTATGCGCAAACGTAATTAAGTTTTACGGGTTTTGTCCAAATAGCGTAACCTCTTAAAGGGTACTTTGCAAACAAGTTGGTCTATAGGCGTTAATTGAAATTATGGTGACAGATTTTCTTATGAAATATTACTTTGGTTATTCCAATTTGGGTTGGCCACATTGTTTTGGGAGTTATCAAAGACGGTGATAAAATTAACTCGAACTTAAAACAAAATACCTACATCTGAAATCTGCACTTTTGGGTTCATCTGTCAATATTTTGCGTTGCTGAAAACCTTCCATTTGATAGATTCTAATCTGCTTAGTTCTACCTTAGTAAATAGTAGTAGTTAAAAAATTGTTTGCACTTACAATCATTATAGCAGCCAATCAGTGGTGACATTCGGTGTCCAAGAGTCAATCTAACAAAACGAATTCTTATCATCCGAGTATCTTCATTGAATTTTTTGACAATTTTAAAAGTGCCTGTAATTGGTTTATTCGAAATAAATGCTTTGAGTTTGATTTTTTAACCGACTTCCAAAAGGAGGAGGTTCTCAATTCGTCTGTATGTTTTTTTTTTTTGTTTTTTTTTTGTATGTTTGTTACGCGATTACTCCGCCAATTATGAATAGATTTTGATGATTCTTTTTTTGTTTGGTAGATCATACTTCAGAGGTTGTCCCATATAAATTTTATTAACTTTGCTTGGGTAGTTCTTGAGTTAGCTTCAATTATACGTATTTTTTCCCACTTAGTATGTAGATAATATGATAACTTCTTGTCACTGTTATTCACATAGCGGGTAGTGGTATTCGAATTTGTGTAGGGTAGGTGCCACAGCTAAAAAGTGAAAAATAAAAACTTTTTACAAAAAAAAACAACCGACTTCAAAAAAAAACACTACAAAGTGAAAAATAACTTTAATTTCGGAAGTCGGTGACAAACGAAAATTCAAAACCAAAGACACCGACTTCCGAAATTAAAGTTATTTTTCACTTTGTAGTGTTTTTTTTTTGAAGTCGGTTGTTTTTTTAAGGTCAATAGTTTTGTCTCTGGAATTTTCATTAATTTTACGCATAATCTTACTTAAGACAGTTAGGTTAACTCAGAGATTATAACTTTGATGGAGTGTATGACCCGTTCAAAACAAAACGGTTACTCGCGATAATAATTTGCACGAGTAAATATTTAACAGACATTATCTGTTGTTGTATTAACTGTTGTATGGTTCCTACTTCGATATCCTTTGAAATAACTAGATATTTTGTGCGGTGCTAGAAGGGTGCATAGAATACATAATGTCATTTTCACAAAATAATTATAGTGAAACTATGATTTTTTTTAAACATATTTTTTATAAAAGTTCCGTCAGTAATTGCAGCTAAAACCACAGACTAAAAAAGTCTACACATCCTTGTCCCACATTCTGCAGTCATACGCAATATTGTTTGTATGTGGCGAGCAATCCGATGTTGTGACTTCCGAGTCGGCCAATAACAAACCCGAGTGGTGTTTGTGTAATGCACTTGCTCCCATCGGCTTTTGCTTGCAGCGCTGTGGAACTTTTAACATAAATTACTAATAACATATTGGTGCGGTATTAAATTTAGACAAAGTCTGCGTGTTTTCTTAAAATAAAGTTATAGTTAGTTGAAATTATGTTTGGATGAAAATTGTATTTCTTTGTGATAGTCAGGCTGCAGCTTGCTGCTTGCTATTCTAATTAACCACTTCCTCTTACTTCTTAAACAATCCAAAAATATTTTAACGAATTTTTTCATTATATTAATAATAACTAGCTTTTGGACATCGCTTCACCTGCGTAGATGTCGAAAAATATCCCACGGTAACGTACTACCAGGATTCATAGTACCCTACGTATCAATCCAGGTTATAGACTATCTGTGTGCCAAATTTCATCCAAATCCGTTCAGCCGTTTTTACGCCAATCCGTAACATACAAACAGACAAACCGATAAAAAATCTTCGTTACTATTTTACTTATTATATGTATAGATAAGACCACCATTCCTTGTTGACATAATCACTTCGCGGCCTTGTAAGTGACCGCAATAAGATGTTATTAGTCCACATATTCTGTTGCCCATCCCACAAGCCACAGCTTATCCCTTAGTCCCACCCATGGGAAGCATAGTCGGCCCTAATACTACCCGGAAAACAGATGTCAAAGTTGACCAACTTAACCTCTTTAGTAGGCTGTGGCTCCATGGTTTAACCTCAAAATATAGGCATATCACACACGAAAAACTTTTTGTCTTTCAAAACATTTTTAACCGCGGGCAACATGTCACTGAAAAGTAATTTCATTGGTGTTCCAAAAAAATGTTTCTTTTTTGTTGTGATGCATCCCGGAGCTTGTCACAATAGCAGACATACCTGCACGCTTGTAAAATCATGTTAGGGAAATCTAGTCCACGTCAACAGTTTGTGGATATGAGACTGAAATCAAATCAGACACTACTACTCCACGTATTGTTGAACTAGAAATTCAATATCGACAAAGGAGAAACGATAGGCTTTATTATGCGCTTATACAACGTGTAACGTTAAATGCGCAAAACCTCAGATACCCTAACTGATTTTTAATTCAGTTTACCTATTTCAGAGAGAGAAAAAATCATTTAACAAAAATTTAAAGTTTTATGTGCTGTTTTAGTTCGTAAAATTTGTATTTGCATTGAAATAAAAGCTATTATTATCCCGCGTATGAGAAAATTTAAATTGGTCGACAAAAAATTGTATTTTGGCGGGTTTGCGCATGTGATGGCTTGACCTATTAATAAATAGACACAGCAACATGTTTATTGTTGATTTTTTGAAAAATGTGACCTATATTAAAAAGTGGTTCAATTGATTCTGCTCGTTATTCTGATCAAACTATTTTCGGGTTTTGCGCAATTAATATTACACGTTGTATACTAAAATCATCATTTAAATTACATATAATCAGCCTATAATGTTCCCATTGTTGGGACAAAGGCCTCCTCTCTTCGAGAGGGAGTGGGCTGTAATCCTCCACGCGGGCCCAGAGCAGGTTGGTTGATGTCACATGCCTTCGAATTTTTGGTTCTAGGAGATGTCGCTTTCCTCACGATGTTTTTCTTCACCGTTTTGAGAGCAGTGGTGATGAAATTATTTACACAAAATAAAGCGCCTGCCTGGGTTCGAACTCACGACTTAGAAACTCGTAAGTCGGGTCGTTACCAATGGGCCACCAGTACTCACATTATGAGGATGTTAAAATATATCAATGATAAATAATGGAAGTGGATTTCTGGAAAGGAACTGTTGTTGAGGAAATATATTATTAAGGCCCCAATTTGGCTTATCGACAAACAACCAGGTTTTCCTGCTCGACTGTATTTAATTCATGTCAGAATGTATATACTTATACAGCGTTTATGATAGGTTTGTCAAAAATAAATTAATCCCAATGAAAGTTAAATATTTAAAGAAAATTAAGACTTATTATGTTTATGGTCACGTAACATACATGGATAGAAGGGCCACTGTGCGGTGCTAAGCAAGTAAATTATACAAAAATAAAACCGATCACGTCCGTGCCGGACCACGCACAATTAAAGGTTCCGTAATTGGGATGAATTTAACCCAGTTGAAAAAAAAAACTGATAAACGTCACAGTCAATTCTCCAACTGCAAATATATGACAGAACAAAAAAAAAATGTGACAGAACTACAAATTAACCGTTTCGGACTTTTTCCTTTACTCGTGATGTGAGACCTTGCTTCTTGCCAAATTTCATGATTCTTGGTAAACACCGGTATCCTATGGGGAACCGGTGTTCACGTTTACCAAGAATCAAGAAGTTTTGATTTATTTGCGCGTATCAAAATATTGCATAAATGACCGTATTTTTTTATTGCGCTGATTTAAAAGCTAAATTTTTTTTGGAGCTCCACGGGACTGTGGACCGACGACCGTAATCGTAGAGGATTTTATATTAATTTCAACTTGATACCTCCAAACACTCCTGAGAAAAAGGGCAGACAGACAACAAAGTGTTTTATTTTTTCCTTTTGAGCTACGGAACCCTAACAGTAATTTTTCTACGATGTTTCAGTTGAGAAGCGTCCTGGTGCCAGCTATCTACATCTACATCATCTACATTTATGGCGTGGCCGCTAAGAACATGGAATGCTAGTAACTCCCATTTCAAATGAAATAACGACACATCATAACCCAATCTCATTTTGTTTGTGCAGAATAAACAATTTTCCTTTCTTTCTTTAAAAAAATAATCTCAAATAAATTGCCAACAATCAAGCCAAACAAGCACACATGTCAAACAACGAAGAAACTAATAAAGACCAGTAATTTTCCTGCTCTGTTTTAGTTAACAAGCGCCCTGACCGCTACAGGCCGTCCACATTTGTGGCGTGGCGTGACGGCCAGAAGGACCACAGTGTGCTAAGCTAGCAATTACTCACAGCTAATGTACGACAATGTTTAGCCTGTAATCCTAACGCATGCGTGTGATTCTAATGGGACTGAGGTGCTCGAATTTTGGTCCTTCAGAGTAGTTTTTGTTTGACAACCAGTCTTACTAAGCGGTATCGTGTTGCCTAGTAACTGGGTTGTGGAGGGCAGATAGGCAGTCAATCCATGTAAAATATTTGTATTCAACTGCAGCCGGTTAGACTGGAAGCCGACTCCAACATTGTTGAGAAAAGGCTAGGCAAAAGAAGTTTTTATTTGGTCGAACATGAACCTATGATTTTCACGATTTAGAGATTATTTTTAACCGACTTCCAAAAAGGAGGAGGTTATATGTTCGACGCGTATGTTTGTTTTTTAGTATAACAATTTATCGGCGAATTTTAGTTTTTTAACCGACTTCCAAAAAGGAGGAGGTTATATGTTCGTCGAGTATGTTTTTTTTTTTTTTTTTTTTTTTATGTATGTCCACCGATTTCTCCGTCAATTGTGGACCGATTTTGAAAATTCTTTTTTTGTTTGAAAGGGTATGCTCTCGAAATGGTCCCATAGACATTTTATTAACTTTGCTTCGATAGTATTTGAGTTAGCTTCAATAATACGTACTTTTTCCCACTTATTATGTGGATGATATGATAAGTTCCTGTCACTGTTATTTACATAGCAGGTAGTGGTTTTCGAATTTGTGTGGGGTAGGTGCCACAACTAAAAAGGGAAAAATAAAAACTTTTACAAAAAAAAAACAACCGACTTCCAAAAAACACTACAAAGTGAAAAATAACTTTAATTTCGGAAGTCAGTGACAAAAAACGAAAATTCTAAACCAAAGAAAGACACTGACTTCCGAAATTAAAGTTATTTTTCACTTTGTAGTGTTTTTTGGAAGTCGGTTGTTTTTTTTTTGTAAAAAGTTTTTTTTTATTAAATGACTTCATTTTAAGAGCCAGTTTTCATCATCATCATCATCTTTCCAGCCGAAAGACGTCCACTGCTGGACATAGACATCCCCCAAGCACCGCCACTTCGACCGATTCTGTGCTTTCCGCATCCAGCGGATTCCTGCGGCCTTCACAAGGTCATCGGTCCATCTTGTGGGAGGCCTTCCAGCCAGTTTTACCTAAAGCTAATTATAGAACATTTTATACTGTTTTATTACAAAAAAAGGTTTTTCTTTTGACATGGTTAAAGTATCGAGCCATTAGTTTTTGTAATAAGATCGTTACTGTGATTGAAATACAGTTCTTTATACAAAACAGACAACTTAACCTGGCACTAAGTTGACAGTTTTTCATTAAGAAAATGTTTCAGAGATTAAGTTGTTTAATTTGTTTGAGTTTGTTTCATAATGTAAGTAATAAAATTGTTTTCACAGTTTGTTATTTTAAGTACCAACGTAACTTTAGGTACAGCTCGAAATTTTCTACTAGGTTTCTGAAAACAGCTTAGTAAATATGTAGCTACACATCGACTCGTAGAATATACGTGTGAATCCTTGTAGCTATTGATCTTCGCTATCAGGAATCAATTGCTTAATATAGCCATTGATACCCGATGGTTAATACCA
Organism: Agrochola litura; assembly: GCA_949152395.1. NCBI lineage: Eukaryota > Metazoa > Arthropoda > Insecta > Lepidoptera > Noctuidae > Agrochola > Agrochola litura. Next base: position 12,759,379 of record OX424505.1, on the reverse strand, counting down.
GATACACAATGGTATTATGGGCTAGTCTATGTGTTAGGTTCCAGTTTAATGGCATCTGTGTGTTTATAGTACTATCAATAAAGATGGATGGAGTTTGATCTTGTTGAGATAAATTACTAAATCAGAGTTTTTCTGTATTTGGTGTTACTCTTTTTGCGATGACGTAAGATACATTTCACTTATGCCCTAAGTTACCAATCAGACTATTGCATCGGTACGGTCATGAAGCTATTGTGTTAAGCTATTTTCAAACAATTTTTAAAGTGAAAACTTCTTTAGGCGCGTTGAGAGATTTTTGATAAAGAAACTTATGGATTCGCTTCACCGACATGCTCACGTCGTACTACTGTACTATAAAATATAGATGTCTTACGTATCCAATACAATAATGTTTTTAAGATACTGTTGAAACTGCCCCGTTTCTGTAGGCGTCGTAGATGTTTGCTCAGAACCGAACTGATGGCTTCCATGCACTGATTCGCAAAAAAAGTCGCATCACTGATGCGTAGAATGCGGGTCAGTGACAATAGCATCCTGAAAACCCTTACTCCTCTTTTCTGAGGCACTATGTGGGGAGAATGATCAGGTAGCATATTCCTGGCTTTATCGTTCTCCGCACATCCTGCCGCAGTCACCAGCTAAACTTATTCTTGTTTTGTGTACTAAACACTAGTGATAAGGTATTTTACTAACAAATTGGACCATACTGTTGTCCGAACTAAAAACAAAAAATATCAGTTTTTAGTTTTCACTTCAGTCGGCAGTCCCCATGACTGCCTTTTTTTTTTCGCACATAATTATTTGACGCATGTCACCTTTTCGAACTGTCATTTTCATTCAAAACGTTAGCAATGACGTACTTGGAAAAATACTAAAGTGCAAGTAAAAATTAACCTTAAGGTGCTTAACTGCACAGCTATCACACACTTGATGTAAATTCACTTTAAAGGAATTAAAGATAATAATATATATAATATGTAGTATTGGTATTGGCCTCCAGACACTACCAGTAATAATGACATTACATTCAAGTAATGTCATTACTTCTGACAGTGTAGTGATTGGAATGATGATGTGATCATAATAATCTCATAGATTTACGTCGATATTGGGAATGACAGTAATATTAATGTTATTACTGATAGTGTCTGGACCTTTTATCTACTATAGTACACTTAGCTTCAGTGGTTGAATTTTATTCTCTTCAATTTATACCACCGCAGTTTTATACTAACGAACGCCATAAAAAACCTTCAAATTACAGGAGCTGCAATTTTTTGTACGTAAACCGCCTGTTTCACAGATTTTAACAAACGAATATTCGCATCTGTTTTCGAAATGCCAACCAACGTCGGGCAAAAACGAAAATCATTGTAATTGGTAGCAAAAAGTTTATACATTGCGATATTTTTTTGGTATTATAAAGTATCCTAACTATAATATTTTTTATTAATATTATAAATGTGAAAATGAATTTGTTTGCTTATTTGATTGTTTGTTTGTTACGCTTTCACGCTAAAACGGCTGAACGGTTTTGAAATTGAAATTTGGCACATGGGTAGTCCAAGACCTGGAGATGGACAAAGGCTACTTTTCATCCTGGATCGCAGATGAAGTCGCGGGCAACAACTAGTTCAATATAAATGTTTTATTAATTTATTTTGTACTTCAATGATTAATAAATATACTTAAAAAAAAAAAAAACTAACATTATTTGTATCTAAGGTTGCGTTCGACTCGTATTTTTTGCTTTTTTCGATAAACTTTTTCCAAATAAAAGCTGTTATATTACATAACATAACATAAACATAACATCACGCCTTGTTTCCCCGAAGGGTTGGCCAGTTATGTTTAAGTCCCACGTAATAGGGGGCGAGCCTATTGCCATCAACCGGGCACAGATCCAGACTCCGAGCTGCTACTGAGAAATTTCAGATAGAAAAACCCAATAACACTTTGCTCGACTCGGGAATCGAACCCAGGACCTCATGCTCAGCAGTAGCGCTTGCGACCACTAGACCAACGAGGCAGTATATTATTATTATAAACTTCGTTAGTCCTAAAATTATTTTGCAAACTTTTAAGCTACATACTTTTAACCAACAGTTTTCGGATGTCTGTCATTCATGACACAAGTGACACTGCAGATTTTCTTGCAAGACTAATTAAAACTAAAAACAACCTTTGTAATCTTTTCACTGTCGCGTACCTTTTATTACAAACTTCATCCCAAATAAAAAAACCGGCCAAGTGCGTGTCGGACTACGCACAATGAAGGGTTCCGTAGTTGAGATGAATTTATTTATCCCAAGGACAAACTTAACATTGTAGTTGAAAAACATGTTCTCCCATACATCCCAACTGCAAATCGTCGCTCGGCATCCAATACCGCGAAAGTGAAATTTTTTACGTTTTTTTTTTAAATTGCAGGGTCACTTATTTCAACGTGTAGAATGAAATAAAACAAAAATCTGATTTTCGTTAAAAATTTCACATTCGCGGTATTAATATAATAATAATCTAAATCTAATACCTTTAAACGAGCAATTCTTGTATTTATGTACAGTAAGCGCTCAAAAGTGCATGAGCACGCTAAGAGTCGTATTGCTGTGAACACGCGGTATAGCTCGTACATTTGTATGTGTAAGCAACACGATACACACACCACAGATAACGCAGTTTTGAGCTACACGAAACAACAATATATTTCCGTCGCTGTAAACATGCTAGCACACACGCACTACGCGCGTGAACTTGACCAGTTAATGGCATTGCTAAAATTCGATAGTAACTTAACTAGTGCAGATAGCAGAAAGCGTTAAGCGTTGGTATGGAATTCAAACTGCCTCAGGTTCTAATCTCGTAAAACACAGTGCGGTTTTTTGCAAATATTATTATTTTTGTTTTCGATAATAATATTTTTTAAATATTGCTGCTTTTTTATGTTGTTATTGCAATAAAGGTTTTAGAATAAAAAATGCGTGATATATGATAACAAAATTAAAAAAATATGTTTATTCGTTATATTTATTTTACATAAGTTAACACACTGCTACAATTATTTATCATTACTTCAGCTGAATAAGATGTGAAATAGATGTCAAGAAACTAGAAGCAGTTTGTATTATTTTGACATATTTAAATTATGAAATATTTTAAATTTTTAATGGATTTTTTCACCATAAATATTAAGCTTTGATCATGGTCGAAGTAATTAAGTAATAATTATGAATATTAGACTACTTAAAATGTAAAAAACTACTTACAGAATAGGTAATTTTAAGGTTAAATATGGTTTGTTTATATTTTATTTGTATTAATTATTTTACATTTTATTTGACTTTAGTAAATATTGGTTGTTATTGAGGTTAAAGCTTAAGTATTCATTTTCTTTACGAAAAGAAGATTGAAACTAAACCTCAAATTTTAATCCTAAAATAATACTATTACTAAATGAAACGTGCTTAAAAAATTCGTTACCATAAATTCATGCAATAACGAATCTGTTGTTTATTAAGTTGGTACGGTCAACATTTTAAGGTCAAAAACGGTTTTCTAGCTGGTCTTCAGTGATGCAAGCCTTCAGAGTGCACGGCGAACGGTTCATAATGACGTGTTTTTAATAATTCAGCAAAATATCTCGTTGGTATGAAACCATTTGTTTCATTCACCATTTGACGTCGCTGCTACTCGATAATAAGCCCCTTCCTCATATCTCTTAACCCTCACAGTATTTCTCTAGAACAAAGAAAAACATTGTTTTTATTACACATAATACCTTATTATTTATTATTCACTAATCGAATTAAACCTCACAATGAATTTAAAACTTTAAAGGCATCTTCTGTCTCAACAATACCTCTGTTCTATCAACAATACCCTTGATTAAGATTTATGTTTAGTAAAATATGAAATATATAAATGATAACACTCACACTTAGTCCGGTTTCATTAGATATTCACTTCACTTTTACGCAGCGCAATAATATTCTCTGATCTGATCTGATCTCTTCAATATATTTTATGCCTGCTTTTTGATAATAATAACCACAACACTGCGCTAAATACTCGTCACCAATATTATCCACGAACCAACAAAGTTCTATTAATTAAATACTCGTAACAAACTGCATCTACCCCACAGAAATCGAAATAATTTACTTAGTTTTTTGTGGTCTACCTGCTAAACTTTAATATTTATGTGAACAAGACGAATGAAACTAAAAACGAATGATGATTATTTAACTAGTCATTGGTTGCAGACAAAGTGAGTGTGTGTGTGTAATGTGCGTGTCTACAGTATTGTAACAACTTATAGAAGAAGGTCGTAAGTCAAACCGAAGCGTCAGTCTATTGCTTTGTGAGATTGCTCATGGACTTTTGGTCGGTACTGTACCTATATATAATCTGAATCTCGGAAATGGCTCTAAGAATTTTTATTAAATTTAGTATGCAGAGGGTTTCGGGAGTGATAAATCGATCCAGCTAGGTTTCATTTATAGATAAAGTCGTTCAAAAAAAAATGGACATCCAGATATTTTTCTTTATTCAAGTAACAAGGACTCATTGTGTTAGTAAACTTATGAACTATGTTAGCTTATTTTACCAGGTCACTCAGAAAGTTTTGCGACTAACAGTTTTTGTCTATAGGATACTGGCTAGTTTTGATGTCAATTAAAACTATGACTATTTATTACAAAAAAACATATCATTCCAAATTCGAAATTCCCTCCAAATTTTTTTACGAGCTAAATCAAAATACTCTGACTTACTGAAAACTGGATTTACAACGAGAACATTTTCGCGCGATGATTTTGTACGATTTCAAATGTCGACTAAAACCAGAAGAATCGTTTGAAAGACTTCAAATGGTGTTCATAGAAAAAAGCCCTTCTAAAGCGACTGTTTTCCGCTGGTTTAATGAATTTATGTGTGGTCGAGTAATTTTGGCGGACAAAGAAAGAAGTGGCCGCCCTATGACGGTTGTTACATAACAAAACGTGCTGACTGTGAAAAATTTAATTCAAGAGAATAGGCGAATTACATATGAAGAGGTTCAGCATATATTGCCGATTGGATCGGGAAGTGTGCATGAAATTCTACACAGGCATCTTCGGTTATGGAAGATAGTTTCACGCTGGTACCGCAAAATCTAACGCAGGCTCAGAAGGAGGTTCGGGTAGAATGGTGCCGAGACATGATAGCAAAATTTGTAGCAGGCTCGTCTCGGCGCGTTTAAGATATCATTACATGTGATGAATCTTGGATTTATCAATATGATCCAGAAATTAAGCGTCAGTAAACCGTGTGGCTGTTTCAAAATGAACCAACGCCTACCAAAGTGAAGCGAGCCAGAAGTGCAGGCAAAATTTTGATCGCAAGTTTTTTTTCTTTGCCGGGTTATCTGGTATCAGTACCCTGACGAGATCAAAGGAGCATCAATGCTGAATGGTATGTTACCAAATGTTTGCCAGAAGTTTTTACTACTGCAAGCAGCAAGCGACCGAACACTGGCCTCCGTGGGCTACTGCTTCACCACGACAACGCGCTGGCTCACTCGGCGTTCAAAATGAATGAATGAATGTTTATTTGCTAAAAATAGTGCTTTACATTTCCTTAAAGTCTACATTATTAGCTAGGTTTATATTCTTTAGTGACATAAGACGCAAAGGAAGTAAGTACATTGCTTATGAACTCCACACTAGGACGTGCCTGTCTCGTGGAGTCCTTGGGTGGTATTGCCATATGAAAATGCGTATTACATATTTAATTATTGCTTTTTACACATATTTAAAACAAGGGACTTTCTGGACAGCACACCGATCATCCTCCTTACAGTCCTGATTTAGCTCCGTGCGACTTTTTCTTGTTCCCCAAAATAAATCAACTCAAAGGTAAATAGTTTTCATCACCTGAAGATGCACTGGCTGCATTTGAGAAGGAGATTGGAGAGGTGTCTGATGCGGGCTGGAAGACGTGTTATAAAAATTGGTTTAGACGTATAAAACTGTGTATAAACGCCAATGGAGAGTTTTTTGAAAAGATATAATGAAAAAAATTATAACCTGTAGTATATTTTTTTCTAGTATCACAAAACTTTCTGAGTGCCCACTTAATCTCGTTTAAATTTATTTCACCCCATAGGAGATGGCACTGTAGTGATTGATGTACATCTGGCCCGTACTCTGCACACCAGGGATGCACACCTCATTCGCATCGTTGCGTAAAAGCAATTAATATGTGCGTCCGCGAACATTCCCGATGCGCTACAAAAACGGGGCAGCCCCACCAATACCCTGAAAGCGTTGTTGTATTGGACACGAAGGGCGTTGCACGACCTTTGGTTATATCTAGCCCACAGGCTGCACGTGTAAAACGTTGTACAATAAGCTCGAAACAGAGTAATTTTGACTTTTTAAGTGAGCAGCGTGCAAACCTGTGAGCCAGCATGTTTGCCCTTACCGACAACGCTCTTCGTTCCCGCTCAATATCGAGTCCGTCATTGAGGTCAGGGGTCAATATATGACCAAGATATTTAAACGTAAATACTCTTTGTAGTGGAGTCCCATTGAGTAATACAGGTGGTACATAACCCGGTCTACCCCCAGCCTCAAAAACCATGATCTCCGACTTATTGGAGTTATACATCAAACCATGTGTTTTGGCATACTGCTCACATTTGGCGACCAATTACTTTCTGAGACCACAGATTGACGCGCTCAGAAGCACCATATCATCTGCATAGCTAATATTATTTACACAAATACCATCTAAATAGCAACCCACTCTGGTGCTGCTGAGCTCGCCAATCCTGCCTCACCCCGCATTCCAACCTGTATGGTCTGGAAAAAGTTCCAGCCCTTCGTACACTATTAATCTGGTTACTATACCACAATTTAAAAATGTTTATAAGCTCCGTTGGCAACCTATCCTTCTCCATCTTTCTCCACAATACGTCATAAGCAACCAGATCAGAAGCCTTGAATAAATCTAGGAAGCTAGCATATATCGGCGTCCCACGCTGTGTATAGTAAGTATGTGATAGTATGCTTAATGCACAACACTGCACTTTGTGTTGACAAACCACGCCGAAACCCGAATTGGTTGTCATGAACACTTACAGTTTTATTTATTTGTGTATTAAGTAGACGGTCAAACACTTTTGATATTATGATATTATAGTAGCTAGAGAGATGGGCCTATTGGATGCCGAGCGACGAAATGTAAGTTTTTACGCACAATATTGAGAGATTTACCATGTTATTTTATGACCATAGACTTCTTATAAGTTTTCCTGTAATCTATGAGTAAAGAGCCATACTATGTATTTTTTTCAAATTTTTCGGTCCAGTAGTTTCGGAGATAAGGGGGGGGAATGGTCAATTTTCATTGAATTTATTAAATATCTTTAAAAGTATTTATTTTAAAATTATATAAAAAATATATTTGAGATTCTCGTAACAAGCCCTTTCCTTTGATATGTCACACGGTTAGCAAAACTTTTTTTTTTAATTTTCTTGTTTGCGCCCCAAAAGTGACCCCTATATTCAAAATTCATTTATTTACGTTACTTATTCGTGTTTGGGTCACAGAAATACGTATGTGTACCAAATTTCAACTTAATCGGTCCATTAGATTCGGAGTAAATTGGCTGTGACAGACGGACAGACAGACAGACAGACACACGAGTGATCCTATAAGGGTTCCGTTTTTTCCTTTTGAGGTACGGAACCCTAAAAATAAAAACCATTGACCATGTAATAATTTAATCATTAAGGTAATCTGAACTTTAACTTTATAATTGTAACGTCCGGTTTCCTTTATACATGTCACGAAAATTACCACAAATTCTAGTGAATAATTGATGTGATGAAAATGGGACACAATCATGGGAATGACGTTGACGACCGGGTCACTCCCATATCATCCGATACCAGACCCGAATAAGTGGTCTTTGGTGTTTAACCTTTGAGTTTTTAAAGTTTATGCTATTTTAAAACCCAGTAAACTTAAACACACACGTGAAAAAAATCATACCTATCTAAGAATAACAATATCGAAATGTCTGCTATTAATTTATTCTGAGGTAGGTACTGTAGACGTTTTCATTCAGATTTATCGCAATAAGATAGGATAAAAACTAAAGCGGGATGTTCAGGTTTTTAAAGTTGACAACGAAAAGTTTTATATTTACCCGACTACGGCGAAGCAAAAAGGAGGGTTATGATTTTGACCGGTATGTATGTATGTATGTTCATCTGTCACCTCATAACTTCTAAACTGCCGATTATATTTTGACAAATGAGGTATCATTGGATGCGTCTTGATTGTCCGCTGGTTATAAGCTATGTGGTGTTACATTAAATGCAATATGGCGCCCTCTAGAGGGCATAAAGTCATAAACTAAAAAAAAAAAATATGCCATGTTGGGTATCAAATGAAAGGCCTAGACGAGCAAAAATATATATTCAAATTCAAATTCAATCATTTTATTTCAGACCAAGGGATCCATATAGTGTTAGTAAAAACTTATCCTATGTTAGTAAACTCAACATTATATTATAACCCCAAAATATAGTTTAAATAAAAATAAAACTTATAAAAACTAAAACCCAACTACGACAAAAAAGTCAACAAAAAAAATATAAACAAGACATCACAGACAGTCTAATAAAAATCCAGAGTCACACGTGTTAGGGCACAAATCGAATAGATTACGTGTGACTCCGGATTTTTAATTAGTCTGTTTGTCTGTCTGTGATGTCTTGTTGATACCTTTTTAGTTGACTTTTTTGTCGTAGTTGGGTTTAAGTTGTTATAACTTTTGGTACCTATCACTAGAGGCAACATACTGAAATTCGTCCTACACACTAACGAACGTAATTAACAGCTTGAACCTTACCTCTATATATCTCTGTAACATGAATCGAATAACTTCAATCAAACATTCGAAAATAGAACAGACATTCCATCTTTAACGAATCGGAAAAAAAAAATTTGGATCAATAGAATCAGATTAGAAGATATATTTACCGATATTTGTTACCGTCGAAGTAGATTGCGATTGGCGACAGTGAGATATCATCCTTTCTTGTTAAATTATATTATCAATTACATTCGGTTCAATGGGCCGTGATTGTTATCTTTTGTGCTATTCTCTTGACGAAACGATACGCACACAAAATAGATAGGTTCAGAAGGTCGGGTCCATACAACGAGATCCGTGACGGATAGGTTAGGTACTATTCCGACGCCGCCCGGCGCCAGGTGCCTTACATAATGTAGGTATCCCATGTCACCGCGACCGTGCCGTGACCGTAATACAGCCGTCTATATCCATACGAACACGGTTCTTCCCTGGCGTCCATGTGCATTTTTGCGATGTATTGAATCTTTTAAACCGATGAATGAAAGGCGACTAACAAAATGTATTTACAAGGCAAATGTGAAGGGAAAGGCCGGGCGGGGACGCTCTAGGAGGACATATACTGACTTTATTATGTTCTTCAGAAAGGCCAGGTGCATAGTACTCGCAACCGGCGTGCGTGTTTGACCAGATGTATGAACGTAAACGAGGCAAAAGGAGTATGTAAGGCTCGTAGCAGGTGGCGTTCTGTAGTTTCTGCCTTCCCCCATAGGAAGAAGGCGTGAGTTTACATATGTATGTATGTTGAACCTTTTATATACACACATGGCTGCGGCACAGCATGGTCGTGTAATTTCGCGATATTCATCTGAACGCACGGGCACCGGCAATCGTGTACGTGTGAAAACTCTAGGTTCAACCACATCCGTGTGAACAGTTACCATTTCAACGGAAACCGTGTATGAAAAAAGAGCCTGAGTGCATGCGCTTGTTTTCACTCGGTGTATGGAGTTGACATTCTGTAGATACCTATCTAGTTTGTGACAAAACGATACGGACGTTGTTAATGTACAACCTTCATTGACTCTTCGTTCTATTTTAGTAGCCTTTGATTCAGAGTCAAATTGTATTAAGGCTTCGTGATCAAAGATATTAATAGACAATCCTTAAAAGTTCTTTCAGGGCTTTAATGTAAAATTACTTTTCGTAAAAGCAAAGATGATTCGCCAGATACGACGTTATAATATAGATAAAAAATAAAAATATCTTGAAGCTTTGATATATTTTAAGACGAGCTAAGTGGAAATGTTAAAATGGACAGAGTGTTCAAAATTTTAGGCTTTGTAACAACTTACTTTTTAATCTCTTCTGCAAAAACCTCCCGTCTTTGCAGAAGAGATTAAAAAAGATATATAAAGATGTTTCTTGGACTTGGTGTACTCGTATCTACAATAAAGGTATATTTCTATTGATTTATAGGTAAGTACTAAGACTAGTTTCACAGCTATCCGGGAGACACGTGCGGGCCGCCCGTATGATCTCCCGGAACGGAGACACACGTGAGGCGCTAGAACATTGTTTCACAGCGACGCGGATTGCTCCGTACGCGACCCACTCCGGGTAGAGCCTGTACAACGTTAGCAACCGTATCGTACTAACTCCCTCGTTTCAGAGTATTGCGGGTGCTACCCGTACGGGTCTCCCGTGTGCGGGCGGCCCGTGTGGGTCTCCCGGACAGCGGTGAAACCAGCCATAATGAACCTAACGCAAAAGGTGGCGAAAGTTGTGGTGCAACTTGTCAGGGGCCTATGTCTAGCAGTGGATGGCAATATTACACGCGAATTTTCACCTAAATTAACCCACGCTACTAATGTTAAATAGGTATGACATGTGTCCATAATTCATACAGATTATGACATCTAAATTAAATCTCGAACAAACATGGATTGATTGATCAGATGTGATTGTGCAATCAATGTGACCAATCAGCCGCACAGGTGATTATCATTCATGGAACACATAATTTTGCGGTTGAAATTGGATGGGCCGACATTGGATGTCACATTAATCGCTAGATTAGTGAACCAAATGATATTTGATTAGCCATCATGGAGGATTACAACGCAGAAGCCGCCAGATATGATAGTTTCCGTGTAGTTGTTGTTTTGATCAATGATATGCGGTTAATGTAGTACTGGCTTGATATTCAACTACAATGGCTTAAAGAAGACTATATCATTGTTTTAATAGCCCTCCATTCTATGATCAAGATTGAGTGTGTTATCTACAATGGTTGAGACCGGATCACGAAATTAAAATAGATTACTCTGAATTCATTGGACTGGAATTTTATAAGCTCAGAATAGAATATTTTTTTGAAGTGAAAACTTCTTTAGGCGAGTTGCGCATTTTTGAGATGGAACTAAACCATTGATTTCGGGACCTGTTACCGACACCGTGGAGTAAAAGACATCAACGCGTTGATTACCACGGTGCGTCGAGTAAAAGACATCAACGCGTTGATTACCGCGGTGCCGATTTTTTTCAAGTTTTCACTTCTGTCGGCACTCCTGGAGTGCAATTGTTTTTTTTTTTAACCACATCGGGGAAGGTCTTGGCCTGCATCTTACTTGATGGTAAGTGACGAACAGGCTGAAGGTGGAAGAGAGCTTCACCCGGAATTCTCAACCACTGAAGAACTGGCTATCTTACCTAACTTCATTTAACTTAAATCTTTAAGAATTAAATCGAAGAATATTTTTCTATATTTTTAATTCAGCACTACCTACTGAAATAGAGAGGGACTTTTCGAGTGATTTTTTTCTCCAAGAAAGATCTATCAAGAAAAGAAAAAAAAACAATTCGTTCTCGTTCCTACGTTTCCTGTTTGAGATTGTTTTGAAGATTTCTAGTAAATACAAGTACCGAAAATGAGACATAAAACAAACGGTTTGTTACAAAGGATAATGTCGACAAACAGGTTTTGGTGTTATATTTATGACTTCTATTTGTCATTTTGAGCCAACAATTCGTCTCATTGCTGGGCAACGGCCTCCCCTTTTCTTGTCGAGATCTCTATCTCGTCTTACCGGAGAAACGGTCCAAAACCTTGCTCCATTTACGATGTTGTCCGACTTGACGTCTTTATTTTACCTTGTATTTATATCTTAGAATGTTTCCCGGAAATAACAGTAAGTAAGTATGTTTTGTGAATCTTCAGATCTATGTAATGTACCCACATAATAATATTTATTTACTGCTTGTAGGCCGGCCGGTTCTTAGAAAAGTACTTAGGTATAAGATTGAAGCTCGCATAATTGTCGTCACATTTGGTCATTGATTTGGGTTCCAACAATCTGTTGACAGAAACATGAAAACACGTGAAATAAAAATGAAACCAAGTGAGGGTATTGATTTTCAACCTACTCTCTTTCAAACAATAAAAAGGTTCGGTTTATAAAAGTTTCACACGAGTGTGCACAGCAAGGTTTATAAACTCACACTCGTGTTTTAATTACCCCTGTTATGGGACAGTTTCTTATACTACTATTAAGGCATTATTTAATTAGAAAAAGTGTGTTAAAATGAAATTTCTAATTTCACGTGGTAGTTTGTTATTTAGGTAATATTTTTGATTTCGAAGTACTTAATGATAATAATGTGAGTGTAGATAAAAGCTATATAAAAACTTAAAAAAAAAAAACAGCCGACTTCCAAAAAACACAACAAAGTGAAAAATAACTTTATATTTCGGAAGTCAGTGTCTTTCTTTGGTATTGAATTTTCGTTTTTTGTCACCGACTTCCGAAATTAAAGTTATTTTTCACTTTGTTGTGTTTTTTGGAAGCCGGGTGTTTTTTTTTGTAATTTTTTTTTTATTTTTCACATTTTAGTTGTGGACCTACCCCACACAAATTCGAAAACCACTACCTGCCATGTAAATAACAGTGACAGGAACTTATCATATCATCCACATAATAAGTGGGAAAAAGTACGTATTATTGAAACTAACTCAAAAACTATCGAAGCAAAGTTAATAAAATTTATATGGAACCATTTCGAAAGTATATCCTTTCAAACAAAAAAAGAATTTTCATAATCGGTCCATAATTTTAATTCATCATTTATTCATTTAATTCCATAGTTTTTATTTTAATTTTACTTAATTCTTTATTGTTTTTTTTATTTATGTTTTTTATGAGTGTGTTTTATTTTAATTTGTGATTTCCTGTGCGAGTCTCAATAAATACTTTTTCTTTTTTTTTTTTCTCAGCCAGTACCAAGCCACGTGACATAGTGTTCGCAATTTCGTTCTGCACCACTTTAGCAGTTCGTTACGTAAAGTTATGTCCCCCACCTGTTACTGATATGGAGTGTTCAGTAGCTGAAATGAGAAAAGCTGGAGTCTTTCCTTATACTGCACTTTGGTGACTAGAAAATTTCCCGTTTTTAAAGGCACGTTTTTCTAATAATTCACTCTCAGAATGTAGTACCGTAGATTCAAGACGGTTACTATGTAGTTACGAAATAATAATAATAATAATATTAAAATAGTATCTTGACCTGGCTCACGAGGTTGTCGACTTGTGGGATGTGGATACAGCAATCATTGTGCCGATAGTCGTGACGGCCAATGGCATAATAGCCAAGAGCCTCGACCAACACCTGAGGAGGCTCTCGTTAGGCAGCTGGATCAAGGGCTTGATCCAGAAAGCGGTACTCCTGGACACGGCGCGTATTGTTAGGAGGTTCCTCTCTCAGGAGCCCTGACCACCGGTGGCTTGGACCCTGTTCCCGACACCGGTGGGCTACTATTTTTTATATTTTTAAATGTTTTTTTTAATCATTTTATAAGAATATTTAAAAATGTAAATTATATGTTTGTAAATGAAATAAAGGAAATAATAATATAATTAGTAGTACCTACCGCAGGTACTGAATTTACCACAATGATAGTCACCTTGTTGGTCTAGTGGTCGCAAGCGCTACAGCTGAGCATGAGGTCCTGAGTTCGATTCCCGGGTCGGGCAAAGTGTTATTGGGTTTTATTTTTGAATTTCTCAGTAGCAGCCCGTGTCTGGATTGTGTCCGGTTGATAGCAATATAGACTCGCCCCCTAAAAAGAAAACTGTCGAAATGTGGGTGTACTATAGGTGCACCTCTGCCCAACCCTTCGGGGAGTACAGGCGTGATTTTATGTTATGTTATGATACAGATTGGTAAGTAGTCAGAAATAATTCTGACAAAATAAATATAAAATTGTCTGGACCTTCTTCTTCTTCATTATTTTACTGGAATTATTATTTTCTATACAAATAAGCGAGAGTTCTGGAAAACGGCTCTAACGATTTCGATGAAAGTTGCAATATAGGGGTTTACGGGGGCGAAAAATCGATCTAGCTAAGTCTCATATCTGGGTAAATTAGTTTTCTCCCTATTTTCACCCAAGCAGAGCTCTGTCGCCCAAAGTTTAGAACAAGATGGCTACCTTAGAATAATCACATGGCAGCATGGCAAAAGTAAGTACAAACCATCATGGCAGCATGAAATTTGTATGAACAATGAGCGAGTAAATTCGGGCGAATCTCCAATAAGCCTTTATTGCCATATAAAATCTCATTTTATTTTAAAGCCTATTGTAACTTTTAAAGTAACTTACGAACTTAAAATTTATAGTTTACAGTAGTTTATCTGAAATAAAATAAAGAAATAGAAAGCCAATAAATATAAAGTTTTCATTGATAAAACGTAACAGAGTTTTGTAGTTTCTAGATAAGTATTTTAAAAACGGTCTGAAGTATAATTATCTAATAGTCTAAAGGACATGAGTCTATGGGCACCTGCCTAAGTATCAAAATCAATGTGCAGCAAATATTGTTTCATTTTGTAATCATACAACGAAGAAATGAAAAAACAAGACAAAATAACGTAAGCATTAATTGACCAATGGAGATAACATTTTGTATCTAATCGATACAAAAAATTTCAATAACTTACGAGTCGATAGACATCTATGGCTAACTCCTAAAATTAAAGATGTAGTTCCTAGAAGATTTTATCTAATCAATAGCTAGTGAATAATTTTTTTGTCAAGTCACACAATACAACAGAAACTAGCTATGCTTTAGTTAAACTAAATGATCCTATTCCACTTAAATTATGCTCAAAACTACAGAAATATCAACAAAACTTCCCCACAACGCATACAACAACAACATACGTAGGTGGCACACGAGAAATATCCAACACAATAAACTTACAAATCCTTCCAGTCAAATGTAACATCGATTCAAGTGATAAAAGTGTTAAACATACAGTTCTTTTGTAACGAAAATGTTTTTAACTTAAACAGGTACGAGTTGGGGAAGTTACGTTGCTTTTCCTCAAGTTATCCAGCCAGTGGAATGGACGTAACTCGCTACAAAGTTGATTGCTCTGCAACCGCACTCGACACAAGTTTTAGCTTGATTTCTATACTGTGCCTTTGGAGACCCCATTCATGACTCCATTCGGTTTAGTTGTTACTGGGTTTCATTACTTTACACAAGTTATTCGATAAAATTTTACTTTTATAACGCGAACTTATTTTGAACAGCTCCCGCCACAATCCGTTCGTCCAATATGGGTGCAGCTTCTAGCCGTGTGAAAAACAGACGATCTTTGTTGACAAAAGTCATCAAACATCCGTCAGCTGTGCAACGCACCAAGATATATTTTACGGAACCTATTCTTCGCCCCGAAACCCTATTGTTTTTAAATACATATACTGTGACGTGTGTATGTTAAACTTTGACATTTCTGTAGTCGTGAGTTGCGTCCTGATGTTATCGAATATTTTAATACATAACATAACATCACACATGTAATGCCCGAAGAATCAGGCAGAAGTGTACCTGTAGTACATCCAAATTTTCCCAGTTATGTTTTTTTTTTAGTTCCAAATAATAGACGGGGGGGGGCATTTGCGCCATCAACGGGACACTAATCCAGACTACGGGCTACTACTGAACATTTTCTGATGGAAAAACCCAATAACACTATGCCTGACCTAGGAATAGAACCCAGAACTTCATGCAAAGCAGTAGCTTACGACCACTTGATTAACGAAACAATCAAAGTACCCAAATATGTAACACAAGAAATCTACACTTTTTTTTTTTTTGGGTGGGAAATTATCAAATAACTTCTCCCGCTCTGGGTGGAGCGGGAGGGCGTGTCAGACTCTTACTGACTAAAACCCACCCGTGTTCCTTCGGTTGCCCTGTTGCCGGGGGCCGCGATGTCCCTATCGGTTTTCTTCGAACCCCCGGCAGGCATTGGCCCTAGCGGGCCCCGTCAATTCTGCTGACATCTCTTTGAGGCGCGCGTGGAACACAACGCGCCGTCGACCCGGGCTTGGTCCTTACCGGACGGCGAGCTACCCATTGCTCACCGTCCGCAAGCCCGCGCCTACGGTGGCCGGAAATCGGCTCGCGATTCCCGCCCCGGGCGTCTCCTCCTGCGGCGGTTAGGGGCGTGAGGGCGCGAAATTTGCCTTTCCCTCACGCGTTCCGCCTCCTCCTTCGCGAGCATTACCGCTTCGCAGAAGGAGGTGACGGCCTGCCATTTCCTCTCGCTTCGTACCATGGCCTGAACCAGGGCCGGACGCGAGAGATCACCGCCGCTGATCGCCTCTACGAGGACACGGCGTTGCTCCGCCCAAGCCGGGCAGACCTCCACCGTATGCTCCACCGTGTCCTCAGGCCGATCCACACAATGGTGACACCCGGGTGTTTCCTCCCGCCTTATCCTAAACAGGAACCTCCCAAAGCAGCCGTGTCCGGTGAGGACCTGCGTCAGGCGGAAGGTGAGGACGCCGTGGCGCCTCTCTAGCCACTCCTCAAAGAGGGGTCTTATCGCCGCAATTGTGGCGTGCAATCTACCCTGAAAGCACAAAAGTTAAAACATTACAACGAACAAAGTAAATACTGGAGTCGATTATTGTAAGTCGAAAATAATCGTTTCGGCGATTAATTTTTTCGTGGAACAACCTTGTAACGAATAAATGGGTTAATTACAACCCTGGTCCGGGAATGTTTGAGCTTCGAACGAAAATGGCTTACAGGAATTAAAAACTCATTACTATTAGCGAACAACTGCCAAGACTAATTCGTGCAGGCACAGTGGCAAAGCAAAATGTTAAATCCACCTTCTTTAACTTAGTTTTTAATTAAAGTATAACCTTCTAGTGTATATTTGTGCCTAAGCTCTGTTCTTATGGACTAATATTAAGTCTTCTACATACCAAATTATCCGTAGCTACAAGTTTTTTTACGGTTTAACATAATCACAGTATTAATAAGTACCTAACAATATTATTATCTTCATAGAAAACAGCCAAAACGACGCGCTTCGAAATCTCAGTGTATATCAGTACCCAACAGTATCGAGTGCGCGGCAGTTGCGCACGGACGCGAAACGTTTATCTACCGAGCGGCCGCAGGTAATTTTTTCAAGTTCATTGCCGAGATATAATACTGTTACTTTATTAAACTGTGACATAACTGTCGTAAGTGCATGTGGTTTCCAGGAAATAAAACATTGATCTTTCCTCGTCTCCAGTTGATACAAGAAGCGATCTTCCGCATCTCCTAATAAACAGTGAGTTTGTCACGCTTTCACGCTGAAACGGCTGAACGGTTTTGGATGAAATTTGCGCACATGGATAAACCATGACCTGGGTTGGACATTAGATACTTTTATCCCGGTATTCTCACGGGATCGAGACTTATACGGGTAAAACCGCGGCGCCAAGTTAGTTTCTAATACCTATAAGCTGCGGTCACTTGTCTCGCCTTTTTCCAACTAGTTTGGGGTTGGCTTCCAGTCTAACCGGATGCAGCTGAATACCAGTATTTTACATAGAGTGACTATCTGACCTCCACAACCCAGTAACTGGGTAATACGATACCCCTTGGTATAAGACTGGTTGTCAAACTTTTCGGGCTTCTGACGACCCGTAACGACTGTCAAAGAGCCACGAATGACAGTCGGGACCAACGGCTTAACATGCTTTCCGAGGCACGGAGGAGTCTCGGTATGTAAAGATGGTCACCCATCCACGGACCAATCCCGGCAAGCGTAGCTTAACCTGGTGGATCGACCCGTGTGGCTGTTATTATTTAGCCACGAGCTCCTCACAATAGTTTTTTTGGCCAATATGAGTCTATGTTTAAAATTATTTTGCTATTGTTAACTTCATTATGCACTTTTACCCCTATTTCACGAAATATTATTGTTGTGTCTCTTTAGGTCCTGGTAGTCCTTTGTCAACTCTTAGGAACGACACCAGAATCACCGTTCTAGCTGAACACGTTTTTGCACTGTACGAATTGGAATTTCGACATTTATAGTGAAAAATAGAAGGCCACCCACATGCGCCGTCGACGTCATAGGCAAATTATATCCAGCCTCAATTTTTTAAATAAATATAACATAGCATAATATAACGCCTTGTTTCCCCGAAGGGTTGGCAGAGGTGTACGTATAGTAGGTACACCCACATTTCGCCAGTTATATTTAAGTCCCATGTAATAGGGGGCGAGCCTATTGCCATCAACCGGGCATAAATCCAGACTTCGAGCTGCTACTGAGAAGTTCCAGATAAAAAAACCCAGTAACACTTTGCCCGACCCGGGAATCGAACCCAGGACCTCATGCTCAGCAGTAGCACTTGTGACCACCAGACCAACGAGGCAGTATATTATTATTATAAACTTCGTTAGTCCTAAAATTATTTTGCAAACTTTTAAGCTACATACTTTTAACCAACAGTTTTCGGATGTCTGTCATTCATGACACAAGTGACACTGCAGATTTTCTTGCAAGACTAATTAAAAGAGGTAGTCGATTGGTTGAAATCTTACATGTTTTTGACGGTCAGAAATATTGAACTTACTACCAGTATTCGAAGCGAAAAGACGTTTTCACGTCAATAATGCCAAGTTTTATTTGCCTACTCTTCCAAGTCTTGGCAGCTTGCAGCCCTGTTAGTGAAGTTTCATTTTATCGTCGACGCTTCCATCTTGTGAGTGAAACAGATTATAAAAGGTGTATCAAGGAACGAAACTCTTCTGATTTTATCTATACTAATAATAACATAATATAACATCACGCCTTGTTTCCCCGAAGGGTTGGGCAGAGGTGTACCTGTAGTAGGTACACCCACATTTCGCCGGTTATGTTTAAGTCCCATGTAATAGGGGGCGAGCCTATTGCCATCAACCGGGCAGAAATCCAGACTCCGGGCTGCTACTGAGAAATTCCAGATAGAAAAACCCAATAACACTTTGCCCGACCCGGGAATCGAGCCCAGGACCTCATGCTCAGCAGTAGTGCTTGCGACCACTAGATCAACGAGGCAGTATACTAATAATATTATACCTTAACGCAAAAGAAAGCCTGTCTGTTTGTCTGTCTTTCTACCTGTTCGGCGTACTAACCAAACATTAACGTCAATGTAAATGCAAAATGCAAGTATGCAGAAAATGTCAAGAAAATTCAAAGAATGTTAATGAATGCTCTGAAGTGTCGTGGTAAATGAAAGACATCTGCATTGGATAACGCCTCGATTTATTGTGTGTTCACATAGATTGAGTGTACACGATCTTAATATATTGCTTACTTGGCTAATCCTAAATAAGGTGTGATTACACACACATACATGATAATACTTATGATACTTACTTAATATATACACTACAGTTCAACGGGAATAAATCTAAATAAAAATGCATATACACTACAGTTCAACGGGAATAAATCTAAATAAAAATGCAAGTTGTCCGACTCAAATCACGTCTAATTGAACACTAATTAAATGATGTACAAAAATGTATCTAGGCTTCGCCGTAAGTCAATACACTGCCAAATGTAGGTCACGATCAAAGTACACATACGCGAGTCTACTAACTAACTTATTGCATTTCAAAACCATGTACGCACACCGTACAATGCTTGTTACCTTTTCATGCCTAAATGGCTGACCGAACGGTTACACGAATAGACCATGACCTTGGTTAGGATAAAGGATACTTTTTATCCTGGTAGTCCGTTTCCGTGGCATAATTTCCGAACACTTGGGCGAAGCCGTGGCTAAAGCTAGTGTGAAAGAAATTGACTTTCTGTTTGTTTTTAGGGTTCCGTACCTCAAAAGGAAAAAACGGAACCCTTATAGGATCACTCGTATGTCTGTCTGTCACAGCCAATTTGCTCCGAATCTAATGGACCGATTAAGTTGAAATTTGGTACGTGACCCAAACATGGACGATTAACGTAAATAAATGAATTTTAAATATGGGGTCACTTTTGGGTTTTTTTTTTAAGTTTTTCAAACTGTATCGTGTGACATATCAGAAGAAAGGACTTGTTACGAGGATCAAAACTTTTTTAAGCTATTGCATAGCTTTTATTGTGGGCTTTGAGCGCGGCGACCGAATCAAGAAATTCCGTAACGAAAATAAAACCTAACACCCCCACTCCGCTTACCATGTAATGATGGATGATGACATAAAACAAAAATTACGTTCCCATGACAACATCACGTTCCCATGACAACATGATGTTGTCATGGGAACGTATTTTTTTTTTATGTCATCATCCCATGTGTAGCGTTGACAAATAGGAAGTATGGAGGTTACAAATGCTATGCAATAGCTTTACCGCGGCAGTCCCCGAGTGCCACACGTTTTTTTTTTTATAATTTTATTCATTGTGCGTAGTCCGACACGCACTTGGCCGGTTTTTTTAATATACTGGAAGGTATATAAAAATATATACATGTTTATATTGTATATACATAAAATAAAAATTTTCATTGTCTGTTGCCATTTTATTCCATAATACAACCGTCCTACAATATCTTTCACATTTTACATTTTAATATTTACGAAAAGGCCAAATTTATGAAACATTTCAGCAAATAATTGTTAAACATTTTTGTGGTAAATATTAATATTTATACTGAGAGAATGTATGTTATTAAATAAAGGCACATTCACAAATAAAAACTACAAAAAAAACGTGCAATAATTCGAGAAAACAATATCATTAAACTGTGAAAGTTTTCGCAAACGCGGGAAATGTAAGTAGAAAACAATTTAAGTAAATTCTCAGCAAAAAGAATGCCAAGCCAGGTTAGCTGTTTATTTGCGCCAATATTTTGTGGACAAAATATTTTTAAGGCACCTACGGAACGCCCCCAAGGATTCCCTAATGCTACTAATCTTATTTTAATTTATATGTAAATTCATTCTCAGCATATTATCTCTAATATTTCGGCCAAATGTTCAGAGTTCCGAAAGTTTTTTTGAGATATTTTAATATAATAGCAATTTCTCGTTTATTTCCCCTTTTATTACCTCGACTTTTATCTTTAATTCCGCAGACATGCCATAGGAACGCAATGATTACTGGGGAGAATGGGGTGGGAAGAAACAGAGAGAAAAATGTATAATGAAGTCTCGTCGAACCCTACTTCCCTTGCTTTGTTGCCATTCTTTAAATCAAATCAAGGGTTACACTTTGTAACGATGGATAAATGAGAAATGCAAACTCTTCCCTCCAGTATCGGTATATTGTCACTATAGGACTGTTATCAATATTTATTCTTTACTGGCTTTTGGAAATTAGAAGAAGAATGGAGTGCAATCTACAATTTAATACCTACTTATATACAGAGAGTAAAAATACAGGGTGGCGGGACATCGACTCGCAACCTGTTACCATGGATTTAGTACATGATTCTGGACAAATTGCTGTTCCATACATTTTGACCGCGTAGGTATTGCAATTTTGTAGGAAACAGCAGATTTTTTTTAACCGGTTCAGAATCATTATATATATTTATTTTATAAATCACATATTCCTTACACTCAAAAAAAGCATGCCGTGGACATCCACAACAATATCACGTTAGAATTTATAAAACAACACAACTAACACAACTTACACAATGGGTAAGGAATTTTTATGATTTACGTAACTTTATTAATAATATCCATTCTCGTCATTTTCAAGAAAATTGTCTCGATGAATGGCCTGCAGCGACACAAGTACTTAGCGTTTCCTTTTTTCTTTCTTTGCCAAAGTAATTATGTACAAGGAAGAAATTGTCATAATAAAATTTCCCGTTTCCATCAGTATGAAAATTAAATACGGCAAGAAAGTTTAGTAAAAATTACACATTTTTAACCCAAAAGTTTCTTTCGGTTAATTAAGTTCTTCATGTTACGAAAAACTTTAGGGGTTGTTAATTTCCTTCAGCTGTTTGTTACGTACATGTGAAAATGAAAACGAAAACGCTATTTTTGAAATAGTCCATAATATTCGGAAAAGTTTCCAAAATATGTATTACATAACAATGAACCTTGGAAATGAAGTGAGACAGGATAAAATATGATGTTTCGTTCTGTAGGAACAAGAAATTCTCCGGGAAATACCTTACCAAATTGAGGAATCCCTACACAGATGTCAGTTATTGTTTCCGCTTACGGAATCCCGAAATGAATTCACTAGGTAGTATTTCTTACACACACAGATAGATTTTAATGCTTGTGTGACTATAGTACGAAAATATACCTACAAAGTTTTAAGGCTCCGACTCGACACCTGATTGCGTAATAGATTTGAAACAGATTGCTAATCCATTGCTTCATAAGTTGGAAAAAATCTGCTCATCAACGTAAATAACGCAATGAATGTTGTTGAACTGTCAAATGAAACAAATGATACATAAATTGTTTATGAAAATAAGTTACTGTAAAATAATTTCCGTGATGTTTTCATGGGAATTGTTCCACGAGAGTGTCTGTGGGAGCCTTTACTCATTGTTAATAAATCTGCTGTTTTCTTTTTCACTTAACACATTATGTACCTTATAATATGTATTATGGGTATATACGATTACATCCACGGTCTTTAGGACTATTTATTAACAGATTAATAATAATTATAGTACTTAGTTCTAGACTTCTTTAACTGACCACTTTTTGATGTAAGGACATATTAATAGTGAATTAAGAAGAAAATAATATCAAAACATAATTGTTCTCTCACAAAAAAATGTTTGTCCTAAAAACAAAATTTACACATCCAGCCTCGTCATTTAAACCAAAAACAATACCTTATCGCGTACGGCCACTATCTGTTACTGTGCATGTAACGGTCACATTGTGTTGACACCGCACATACGGTACAGTTGAGCACAGGAGTATCTCCTAGTTAATTATCATCACTTGACACCTGGCTTCGTACCACTACCTGTTAGCTAATTGACAGTGGGACGGCCCGACAACGAAAGCCGGGAAACGGATTTACCGCTGAATTTTCCCCCTTCGAATATAGGTACGAAGTACTGATTTGTAACTTACTTGGCGTAAAAATACATTGTTGTTCGAGTATATATTGTTTGCGGTCCGAGATAATTGAAGTGCGGTATTTTTGTTCGGTTGATTGATTTTTTATTGAAGTTGGTGTAGAATACAATGTTTTTGTATCCGCATTTTAAAATTGTTCACTGAGAATTGATTTACGTTTCTTGTGTTGCCGAATTGATTTACGTTTCTGAAATAATACATATCTGTTAGGAAATAATTCATCCATTATAAAATTAACTTAAATGGGTAGGATGACTAATATTTAGGTAAACGAATTAATTTTCATATTTTATTTTCACTGGGCATGTCATCCCATACACTGTGTTGCATCTTGCATCAACGTACATTTATTCTGGATGTTAATTATATTATAAATTATGTAGGTAATGTGCGTTTGCAATTTATTTGCCAAACATGTAAACAAATACGAGTTTCGGGAAAAACAACTTTTGCGCTACAAATTCATATTTTTTATGACTTTTTTGACACTACTAGTCAGTCTAAAATCAACTTTATTTACACTTGCATGAAGATGATGTTTGATTAGGTGGAAATAACTTCAATTGGAAACAAGGATTTAAATAGACCTTAGACTATTTGTTGTCAGGAACACACGTTTTTAGTTAAAAATAAATTCAGTTCGCAAATTCCAAGAAAATAATCTTTCAAATGCATCTTATACCCGTCACTCGTTGTACACGTACCTAATAACCGTTCCTGGTACAATTTAATCACGTTTTTAAATCTTCTTTTCAATCTTCCCCAGCCGTGCGCATTTTGGACGCATTTTCGTACGAATTTCACACACGAATCGAATTGAACACATCGAACACGCACGAAAGATCCCGACGGATCCCGAAGAGAGCGCGCAGACTGAGTGCGAGTTAGTCGTACGTATAGTTCCGACGTCCGAAAACAATCCGAACTTGTTGGGATTTTTCGTGCGTTCAATGCAATATCAACGGAACACTACCTATTTGACGGAGAAAAACGTATTCAGTGTGCGCACTCAATTTGTACGACCACGATCAAACGTTTACGTACGATACAAATTCGTGTCCAAAGTGCGCGCGGCCTTAGGATGTCAATATTATTGATGAAACAAAAACAGTCGACACGATACAAATAGAAGTAACTTGGACTAATCTGCTGTACTTACCAAGAGAGCATGATGGTGCAGGAGCTGTTTCTTTAAACACTGGCAGTCATACACCCATCACCATCACTTTACAGCCGTTTGGAGTTTTACCACCACTGAATATATAAATACCTACCGATTGTAGAATCGTGTTGATTCTGTATTTAAGTTGACAATGACCGATGACACATACGGTCTTATTACAAAAAAAAATATTATATTTGGATCACGTTTTAACCATCGAGCCAGATTTTGAATTTGGAACCATTTTCCGGTATTTTTTAGTTTTTATATTCTGTGCCTAGGTGTAATAGTTCGATTTTATTTATTTTTTAAACTAGCTGTTGCCCACGGCTTTGCCCGCATGGACCTTAATTCTTTTTCTAAACTTTTATTATAAACAAGAAAAAGTTTGTTTTTTTTTGTATATTTGTTTGTTTGTAATGGATAAACTCAAAAAATGCTTAACCAATTTTAAAAATTATTTCACCTAAGGAAAGCTACATTATCAGCGAGTAACATGGGATATATTTTATTGATGATAACTTCTACGCGATTGAAGTCACGGGCAGAAGCTAGTCTAAAATATAGCTTAAATAATTTCTTATAACATCAGCTATCTGCCAGTGAAAGTTCTGTCGAAGTCGGTTCAGCCGTTTCGGAGTTTATCCGGAACAAACAGACAGACAAACAAAAACAAAACTGTTTTTTTTGTTATAAGAACCGTATATACAAAATCATATCATTTAGTAAAAAGCTTTTATTTTGACATTACAAACAGACACTTCAATTTTATTTTATTTGTATAGAAAAATACTGTGCGTTTTGAACACACATTTTCTTTAAAAACGTAATACCACCAATTTTTCCAAGAACTGTTCGTAACTTTTATTTACAAAATATTTCTCGCAAAATCAAAGAGTTTTCCTCCAATACTGTGTTTTACTGTAGAACGGGAAATATACAGTGCAACGTCGAGCCGGGAGAGGACGTACTTTTTCACTACCTGCGAATAATTCCCGGGTACCCAGTAATAGATTTCGAAAAAGCGGAAACGAAGTCAACCATAAATCCGCCGGCGAATGACGGAGTGAATAGCTATTTAAATATCTGGTTGCGACAGTACAGGGTTGTATCTAGATAGGTACCTACGTATAGATATACCGCCGAACCCAATAACCTATTGTCAGTAAAAGACAGGCTATTGATGGTAGACAGTAAATGAACTTTTAGTAGTCATTGGCTACATGAAGTGGGCTACTTTTCTAAGACGACTAAAATGTCACGGTGTATAACTGTCACATTTATTTTGAAAGGAAATTAAGCCTCGTGTCATGTATTGCGAAGGGCGTAAGGGACAACTAAAAGAGGAGGACTTTCCTGACATTTAACTCTCTTAGCAAAAGCATCGCTTTTTTTCAATAATAAACAAAGATTTGCGTTTCATTTCTGTCTTAGAAATAGGTAGTAGTATTACATAATATTACAAAACATCACGCACGTGTATTCTTCGAAAGGTTAGGCAGAGGTATACCTACAGTACACTCATATTTCGTCAGTTATGTTTAAGTCCCATGTAATAGGGGACCAGTCAATTGCCATCAACCGGGCACAAATCCAGACTCCGGATCAGACAAAATCCAGATGGAAAAACCCAGTAACATCCTGCCCGATTCGGGAATCGAACCCAGAACCCCATGCTCAGCAGTAGCACTTTCGACCACTAGAACAACGAGGTAGTCGAGTCGAAAGCAAAATCAAAGGAAATCGATGTATTTGCGGTTTAATAATACTACTGGAGTGTAAGTATTTGAAATAAGATTAGATATTTAATCAAACCATTTTTACAGTCCGTTCAACCGATTTTGACTTCTATGCCGTAGGCATAAGGATGGCATTAAAAGCAAAAAAGCGGCCAAGTGCGAGTCGGACTCGCCCATGAAGGGTTCCGTAGCAGCAAGTAACATTGAATGAAAGGTAAATTGCGGTTTACGATTTATGACGTATTAAAAAAAAATCTTTGCTAGATCTCGTTCAAACCAATTTTCGGTGGAAGTTTACATGGTAATGTACATCACATTTTTTTTTTTTGTTTTATCATGCCCTTATTTTAGAAGTTACAGGGGGACACATTTTACCACTTTGGAAGTCTCTCGCGCAAACTATTCAGTCTACTCAATATCATTTTTAAAGACCTATCCATAGATACGCCACACGTATGGGTTTGATGAAAAAATTTTTTTTGAGTTTCAGGTCTCAGTATGGGGAACCCCAAAATTATTTGTATTTTTTCTATTTTTATGTGAAAATCTTAATGCGGTTCACAGAATACACCAAGTTTCAACAGCATAGCTCTTATAGTTTCGAAAAAAAGTGGCTGTGACATACGGACGGACAGACAGACAGACAGGCATGACGAATCTATAAGGGTTCCGTTTTTTGCCATTTGGCAACGGAACCCTAAAAAAGCAAACAATACCAACTGTTTACTGCAGCTGCCATTTGTCGTGCCACCAACGCAATAGAAGTCAAAATCGATTGAACGGACTGTAAATTAAAAAGGTTTATTTAAATGTCTAATCTTACTTCAAATGGAGTATACGTATTAATGAACTGCAAATAAATCGATTTTTTTTGCAAACCAAAAACGTCAATTAATGACCAAAAATAACCGGATTCACTCCTTCAGCATGTTCCTCATTTATAAAATGGTCCCGTACAAAAACTAACCCATTGAAAAGTGACGAGAAGACCCACCATTCCCTTGTTTCCTTTTAATTAAACTGAAAATTCCCAGTCATGGTTGGAAGTGAACCGGCCGGGATATAGCTAAGCTCGGTACTTGAAAAAAGTTAGTTTAGCTTTGCAAATGAGATTAAGTCTTATGGCGGTGTTGCTCTTTATATCCGTATTTAGTTCAGCCCGGTTTTGTGTGCGAAGCTAAATATATTTTTGAAGTATTTTCTACTTTTAGTTTCTTTAGGTCTCTTGTAACGTTAGCGTTAGTGATAAATATTTTTGGACACATCAATTAACAATGTAGGGTGGCGATTTAGTCACCTAAGTCCATTAAGGGGGTGATTCTACCCGTCATACTAAACAACATTCGCTATGAAAATCAATTCGCAAATGTTTTCCCATTGTTTGTCTTATTTGTTTTAGTATTTGTATGTGTATTTATTTTTGCTTATATTTATATATAATTGGGAGTATATATTTATGTATATCTTTATATTTAAACAAATATTTATTCCTCAATTCTCGCTATTGCACCTACCACTGTTTGTCTCTGCATCACCCAAAGGTTGACTGGTAGAAAATGCCTTTTGGCATTAAGTCTGCCTCTGTACATTTGTGTGTTTGAAGTATTAAATACATAATAAATAAATAAATATCCGAATCCCGATTCGTAAAAAAAACTTTCATACATGCATCGAAATAGTCTGTCTAACAAGTATTGTTTTATAGGAATTTGTTATTTTTTTCACGAATTAAGTAGGTATGAGTTTCATAGCTTAAGTTGTTCAGTATGAGGAGTAGAATCATCCCTTAGTCGGATGCAGGTGACTAAATTACCACCCTGTATAATAGTAGAGTGCCTGGGCGACCAAGCTTTGCTCTGGTGAAAATAGAGAATTCTCATTTAATAGTATAGGAAAGTTCACACTAATTCCATGCTGCCATGTTATTAGGTACTTACTAATTCCATGGTACCATGATAGTAGGTACGTACTAAATCCATGCCGTCATGTCTTTATTCTAAGGCAGCCATTTTGTTCTAAACTTTGGGCGACCGACCTCTGCTCGGGTGAAAAAACAGAGAAAACGTATTATCCCAAATATGAGACCTAACCAGATCGATTTTTCGCCCCCGTAAACCCCTATATTGCAATTATTCATTAGAGCCGTTTTCGGGAACGTGATTACAAATACATATATACAAATATTGCTCATTTATCCTTTGCAGAGAGTCTAGTTAGACTTGCATTGCTCAATCTAGATCTGTACATACCTGCGTCTAATTTAAAATCGCCGCTTACAATACAAAACGAATTATAAAAAAGATCGAGCTTTCTACTCAGCCACTGTCACAAATGTGACATCTCTGCTCATAACCCTAGAAGACCCTAACTTCAGAATAATGAAACAAATAAACACATATTTACAAACACAATTAAAACAGACATAATAAAAACGCGATCTAACCTAATTAGTCACAACCCTATAACAAAAAAAGTAATTAAAACAAACAAACACAAGTAGGACATTCATAAGCATTGGTATAAACGCCGCGATAAAACTCCCGCAGGTATGCTCACCGTTAATTAAATTCAACCGCGGAACGTGTCGCCTCTTAGGATATATTAATCCCCTTTTACCTAGGCATCTGAAATCAGAACAAAACTGCCTTGTCGCGAGGGTTAAGATTAACAGTCAAGGTACAATTTTATTAGCATTTTTTCCTCTTTCCGGGGTGCCAAGCTCATTTCCTCTCCTCTAATTTATTGCAGGCATTCGGAACCCGTGAAATTAGTGATATCAAACAGTCATAACCCCCCTTCGTATTTACCTCGAGGAAATTTAATTTTAGGAATTCGATTAAAATGTGATTAAGTCGAATTTAAAAAATGTTTCACGTGCCTGAAGTATTTTATGGTAGATTTAATCGTCTGTTTGAAGTAGGCTAATCTGTGTTTAACACAAAAAGTAATTTTGAGCGAAGGGTTTTATCCTTTTCTAATGTAAGTAGCTTGGTGGTTTTTGGGGGAAGGGAGAGCATAATGGGGCTATAAGGCTCTCAAACTACTCTTACATAAAAATGATGGTGTATTTTAAATTGAATTTTTCATCGTTCGTTTCATATTTGCAAGATGATAAATGCACTCTTGAGATTTTGGCAATAAAGGGGATCCAGCTATCTACCCCTTAGAAGGTGTTTGAAGGGTCACAATAGGAAAGCAGATAAAAACTTAAGCAGCTAGATGTGCTGACTCTTTCATTGTTTTTCTCCCTTTTTATCGACATTTTACTCCCACCCATTCGAAACCGGAGTTTCATTAAAACATATACAGATTTTCATGACAGTTTTAATTGTAATTTAAATATTGAACAGTTCGAAATATGTTTAATTAGTGCAATTTGGCAGCTCGCCATTATTTAAATTCGATTTGTATTGCAGTATGAAATAATTACGATTTCAGCAGCTACACGAATTTTTATGTTATTTACGTGTCTGATTCTGTTTACCAAGTTCAAAGGGTCAATTCTGAGTATCTGACCTCCACAACCCAGTTACTGGGTAACACGATACCCCTTGGTAAGACTTTTTATTAGGCAAACATGACCTAATATTCACGAGTTTTCTATTTTAATATTTAATAAAAGTTCGCTGCCCCAAATAACCACTGCTGAATTATTTTGGGTGAATTCCAGAATACCTAGAAGCTATCGTATCTCCCCAAAAGAAAACTACATTTGTATCTTTCAATCAAAACGGGAGCCATCTGTATCCCCGACCAGCCAACTCTTGCATTACCAAAATTGCTCGGAACCAATTTCCTTTATGCGATTCCGTAAGATACACTTTGTGAAGACTTGCAAGCCACTCATATTATTTGATTGATTTATGTTTAAGTGCAAAATTTTAACAGTTTACAAAAATACGAGGATTTTGTTGGAAGAATGTTGCGTATTTATTTTGTTCTCTCTATTTAGAATAGTATGTATTAGAGGAGCTCTTGGCTAAGTAATACCAGCCGCATGGGTCGATCCATCAGGTTAAAAGCTATGCTTACCGGGGTTGGTCCGTGGATGGGTAACCATCTTTACATACTGAGACTCCTCCGTGCCTCGGAAAGCACATTAAGCCATTGATCCCAGCTGTCATCGTGGATCTTTGACAGTCGTTAAGTCGTCAGAAGCCCGAAAGTCTGACAACCAGTCTTATCAAGGGGTATCGTATTATCCAGTTACTGGGTTGTGGAGGTCAGATAGGCAGTCGCTCCATGTAAAATACTGGTATTCAGCTGCATCCAGTTAGACTGGAAGCTGACTCCAATATAGTTGGGAAAAGGCTAGGCAGATCGATGTATGTGCTTTTACAATATTGTAAATGGGGATATCTATTTTGTACCAAGGTACGCCCTGTGTATTAAGTTAATGAAATAGACATAATTATAGTAACACATTTTGGTACAAGCCTTTATTTATATACATTAAGTTCAACAAATACACAACACACCAATTACTTAATTGCTACATTCGTAATTACATTCCAAATTAATGGATACTACATCGAAGCTTTTTAGCGAATTTCATTTCAACAAATGAAAGGATGAGTCCCTTGATACCTTCGAACGCGAGGCAAATGGGAATAATAGACACATTGATGAATCCCTGGCTTAATGCAGCACAAAGTCAAAAAGTGGTGGCACTCCAGGAGTGCCGACAGAAGTGAAAACTTGAACAAGATCGCCTTGGTGGACGAAAAACACTTCTATAGAACATTGGTCCGTAACCTTATCTAAATAAAGAGCACAATCGCGTTTACAAAAAAGAATACTTCCAAAACCTTTAAAGTATAAATACTTGCATAGAACATTGATCCGTAACGTAATATAAAAAAGAGCACAATCGCGTTTACAACAATGAGGTGTCGTCATGGTGTCGTGAAATCAATGGTTTAGTCCCATCTCAAAAATGCCCAACGCGCCTAAAGAAGTTTTCACTTCAAAAAAACTTCTAATTTAATAAAGGCAGTTTGCATCGACGCTGAGGGCTTAATGACGCCATATTTACGGATAACATGGAGGGATAGAATGTAAAAAAAAATCTCCCAAACATTTTGCGCAGATGGTGAACTGAATTAACCACAAACTTGGGCCATTATTAATTCTGTTTTCGTGTAGCCGACGGCTAATGTTTCAGCGGGCTTATTATTGGGAAATTCTGTAATGACTGTTAATAAAACGATCACGCCACGGCTTCGGGCACGCGACCACGAATAAGGACAAGTTGTATCAAAGTTCAATGCACTTACCTTCTGACTTCAATTGGGTTAATCATATTATAAGTTTCGAACCCGACTGGTGCAGGTTAAGTTGGAAAAACTAGCATCGTGAACTATTTCAATTATCTACAAGTTTTCTGTTACTCGAAGCTTAAAATGAAAAGAATAAGTCAGTGTACTGCAGTGTCATTCTTTTTAAAAGGCTATAAACTTCTAAGTGTTTCCATGTTTTTCTACATGGAAACACTTAGAAGTTTATAGCCTTTAACATCAATTTATTCTGGGGCAATTCAGTTATGCGGTTTTGGCAATATGGAGTAAAAACTAATATTTAATTCTAAATAGGTAAGAAGTGTACCTAAACTGGGTTCGTAATTTATTTGCCATACTCGTAAACAAACATGTGTTTTAGGAAAAACAACTGTAATGCCTTCTCATAAGGTTCAGTTTGCGCTACAGTTTCATATTTTTATGACTTTTTCAACAGTACTAGTCAGTCTAAAATCAACTTTATTTACACTGCAATAAAGTGGATGTTTGTTTAAGTGGAAATAACATCAATTGGAAACAAGGTTATAAATAGACCTTACATACATATATCCCGTCTTATGCAGATAAACTCAAAATAATTTTTTAGCTTATCACCCAAATTTCTTTTCAGGGGTGTAAAGCTTGGGACCCTCCTATCATAGTTACCACCACAACTTACAGTTATCTAATACCCCATGCATCCGACTCACAAAATTCCTTCAAGTGTGAATTCTCTAACATGTGATGTTGAATCTATCCACAGATAAGAGGTACCTTTATCCCATTCATGTCTCAACACACGACCATTTTTCATGTCTTTGTTGGCTCGCAATAGGCATGAGGGTGACACTGTGACAGTGACGCTCACTATCCTCTACCCTCCCTGTAAAGATTTAATACTTTTTTTTTTATTCCATACGAAAGCACATGTATTTTTCAATATGCTTGTTGGCATGATTGATGCTTGTTATAAAGGGATTTTGTTAAAAAATGTTGCGAAACAGTCAAACTGTCAGTTTTGTACGCAATTTTTGTAGGAAAATGTTTGGGAATTTAAATTGGGCCGTGTAATTGGCTGTGTACCAAATTTTCTCTGTTTACAACGTTTACCCATAAATAATAACAAGTATTTATTAAAAAATAAAATTATTGAAGTACTGTACAAATCTAAGAAATTATGTACAGACATACATCAAGCTACTACAATCTGTCAAATTTATTTAATAGATTTTCAACTTTATCGCTGTAAAATAATGTTCAAAGTTCATTGGGAAATTTTGACAGTTTCGGGTAGCTTGACGTGCTGGCGTCTGTACCTACATTATTTCTAAGATTTATACTATACACCGTGAAATTTGAATCACAGTTTTGCTAGAACAAACGTTGTTCAGACCATGGTCTACTACCATTCTACAGCATCCAATAAAAAAAAAACATATTTGGTTTTGAAAAAACAAAAAAGACAAAGTTTAAAATATCAAGATTATCGTTACTCCCTACAACACAGACACCTCGCACGGGACACAGCATTCTCTACAGGGAAATGTACCTCCTTAGACGAAATTTAGTAAGCAGTAGATAATCTTGACATTTTAAACTTAGTATTTTTTGTGTTTTTTCAAAAACCAATGATGTTTTTTTTATTAGATGCTGTAGAATGTTAGTAGAACATGGTCTGAATAACGTTTGTTCTAGCAAAACTGTGATTCAAATTTCACGGTGTATATCACTATTCTAAGATTTATTAAGATTTATACAAAGTATAATGATTGTACTAGGAAATGAATCTCCATTTAAAATATAATGATCACTACTTATCTTTTATTACCCTATAATATATTAATCTTCCTAACATAAAAGAATTTAATATTCTATAAAAAGTAACAGTAATAAAGTTAAAAAAACCTTAAATTTAAATCTTCCTCTTAGGCCACTATTGTATAAAAATGTCTCAGACTTCTTTTATTATTCAGATACTTACCAACTCAATATTTCCACTTCAGAAAGTCTGAATTAGCCTTTGGGAAAAATTTAAAAAACGGTTCAAGTTTATTAAAAGCCGGATTGGGCAGACCTCTAGTCGTTAAATTCATTATGAATTTCTTTACAACTTTTAGTGCGTCGTAAATTTGTGTGTCAACAGGGTTTTAACTAACATAAACAACGTTATCTTCTTGGAAGGATTTGCTCGCATTATCTTTAATTTTATTCTCTTAATAATAATTATTTCAGTTATCTGCTCTTTTGCTGCGACATCTCTGCCGGGTTCAGCAGCACCATCCATCTTCAACCTTTGCTTGGAAATTCTTGCCATGTGGTTATTATGCATTGTGGCGGCATCTACTTTGCCACATACACTATATTGCACTACGCATCAAAGACCTGACGTCACACAAAATCCTGACGTCACACAAATCCTGCATCGCGCAATTAGAGTGTACTGCGCGAACAGCATATATTTAACTTCCCCGACATCAATATTTGAACAGTTGCCCGCCAGACACAACATCCATCTGGTCGGAGGATCCTGCCTTTTCTATAGAGGATGAGTGAACTTTACACCCTGTTCCTCATACCTCTAAAGTACTTTTAATAATAATCGACGTACACAACTCACATGGAAGTTAACATTCTGACGACATCTAAGAAACAAGAGCCAGTACCGATTTCCAAAAAGAAATGCCAATTCTCATAATCATACGGAAACCAAATCAGCAGAAAATAACTTACCCACATAATATTGTAACCCTACTTCCCCCAATAAGTAAGTAAGAATAAACAAAAATAAAAACCAAATCAGACATCGATACAGAAGAACGTGATGCTCATTCTAACGATGCAATGAACCGCGAGATACGGACTACAACAATATATTCTGTTTTAAAAAACCATGGAGAATGGAATAGTGTGCAGAAATTAAAAAAAAAAAAAACGTGTGGCACTCTGGGACTGCCGCGGTAAAGCTATTGCATAGCATTTGTAACCTCCATACTTCCTATTTGTCAACGCTACACTTGGGATGATGACGTGATGACATAAAACAAAAATTACGTTCCCATGACAACATCACGTTGTCATGAGAACCATCATTACATGGTATGCGGAGTGGGGGGTGTTAGGTTTTATTTTCGTTACGTTACGGAATTTCTTGATTCGGTCGCCGCGCTCAAAGCCCGCGATAAAAGCTATGCAATAGCTTAAAAAAGTTACTTAAGTAACTTTTTCTTTGAAGAGTAACATTGTTGCGTAATGTATTTTATTTTTGTTTATTCTCTTCAGTTGTTTCTATGTTTAACTCTCACGCTGTTTGTACCGTTTTGTCAATTTTATACATAAGTTTATATGAGTGGAAACTTGTGATTGGTCTTCTTCTACATATTACTTCTGACTACTCGAATGTATTAGCTGGAGGAGCTTCCATAAAAGGAGGGCGACTTCTCTCGTTTCGGCACAAACTAAACCAAATAACTACTTCGTTGATCTAACGGGGGCAAGCGCCATTGCTGAGCATGAGGTTTTCGGTGAGGAACCCGAGTCGGCCAAAGTGTTCTTGGGTTTTCTCAGAAGCAGCCCGGAGTCCGGATTTGTTCCCTGTTGATGGCAATAGGCTCGGCCCGATTACATGGGACTTAAACATAACTGGAAAAATTTGGGTGTACTTTAGCTGCACCTCCGCCTAATCCTTTGGGAAATACAGGCGTGATGTTATGTCAACAACACTTTATCTAACCTGGGAATCGAACCCAGGATCTCATGCTCAGCAATAGCTCTTGTGACCACTAGACCAACGAGGTAATCTCTATATATATTTTATCTTTATTTGTTTGAAGGGGTTTTATCACTTAGTGATAATGTCACCCCTGTAACAGAAAACATTCAACAACTTAAAACTAAACAGTGGGTAATAAACTGTTATTATTATAATCTACTACTTAATAGTGTTGTTCCTATTCGTTTGGTGAATAACCAACAACATACAGTCGACACATCATCCTAGCCTCCTCTGACAAAGGGGACACTAGGATGCTGCACTTCAAAACCCATACACTAACTCTATAATATACAATGTCGCCCATCGGCAGGTGCCCGCCCGCATTTTTCTGAATGTTCATGAAAAATTATCTAAAAATACCTTTAAAAGAGGGTCTATCTTGTTTATTATTTTTTTTTTTTTCTAATTTTTTTTTCAATATCCCCTTATGATTTTATGAACATGCACTTGTGCTTTTTAAAAAGACACTATGTTTTTTAGAAAAAAATGTTTTCACCTCCGTTTTTTTTGCATTGTTGACAAATTTTAATAAAAATATTAGTTAATCCGATAAAAAACTCATAAGCTTTTAGAAATAATAAAAATAATCCAAATCGAGCCAATAACATCGGATATATAGCAAACGCTACTCAAAACATTAACAATTTCATAACATGAAAAATATTAAAGATAGACCCCCCTTTCAAAGTTATTTTTCAATCATTTTTCATGAATATTCAGAAAAATTCGGGCGGGCCCATGCCGATGGGCGACATTGTATTATGTGGTAGTTAATTCAGTCCGTTCTAATTTATTACATCATGGCTAAACCATTCGCACCACATCCTTCCAATAACGATTTGTTAACTAACACGGGTAAGTTACTAGGCGGGTTCTTAAATCAAACTGCAGAGAAACTTTGTTTGCAACGTTAACCACTGAGTTAGAGCCGCCTTCCACGGTACTACATGTTGGCAATACTACAACTAAGTTGTTTCTTTTATGTCTACTATTTTTAATGTTAAAATGTCAGTTTTATTCATGTTGTTTTATTTGGGTGGGGATGTTATTATGTTAGCTTTTTTTAAGTGAAAACTTCTTAAGGCGCGTTGGGCATTTTTGAGACGGGGAAAAACAATTGAACTCGCGGCACCTTTACCGACAACCTCATTTTTGTAAACTCAATTGTGCTCTTTATTTATATTACGTTAGGATCAATGTTTTATGCAATCATTTTTACTTTAAAGGTTTTGGAAGTTTTTTTTATTTAGAAAAGGTCACGAACTGATGTTCTATACAAGTATTTTCTTCTACCAAGGCGATCTTGTTCAAGTCTTCACTTCTGTCGGCACTCCCGGAGTGCCACTGCTTTTTTTTTTAAGTATGTGAAGTAAGACAAAAAAAATATGTTATAAGTAAAGGTTCCGTTTGAGTTCGGAACCTTAAAAATTACTAGGTTCTCCGGAACTTAGGTTACCAAATGGTATAAGCTACTACCACAAACCGATGTAGTGGAAAACCTAGAATGCGAATCGATATGCGTTGTACCTTTATCTGTTTAAACTTTAACAGATATTAATTATTTAAATAATAATTTGGGGAGCGAACGGTGAAGGAAAACACCGTGAGGAATCCGGCATGTCCTAGAACAGGAAATTTGAAAACATGTGACATCCACCAATCCGCACTGGGCCCGCGTCCACCACGCGGTCCATTGCAGCCCATTCCCTGTCATAGAGAGGAGGCTTGTGCACGTGCAGTGGGAACATAATCATCTGATTATAAATGTTAATTTGTGATTTGTTAAATAACCTGAAAAAAGTGAACCAACGAAACCTTCAAACCGAATGATACATACCACTGTGTAAACGTAATCATCATACATTAATTATTGAAATAAATCTTCGTTTCATGTAACGAATTCAGTGTAAACAACTTGGTTTGTGGTTTTGTAAATCCACAATAATTATTATTAACCTCGGAGTCTTTGATCATAATCAGATGATGATCTTGGTTCAACGTAAGGTCTTTATAATTCGTTTTATTTATTTAGAAAAAAAAAAAATGCATTTATTCAACACAGACTAAAAGGCACACAATATAGATCATAAACTGCAAATAAAAAAATCAAATAATAAAAATTGTAAATTGCAGGAAAGTGTGCCTCACGACTGCGCTAAAAACCTTTCAATAAATTTCAAATTCATAATAATACTAGTCTATTGTTCTAATGCAGGGCAAAAGGTCTCTTCTCATACAGAGAAGGCACGAACATTGATCACCACGCTTGCTCAAGATGGGTTGGCGACCTTGAGTGGTTAGCTTGCGTGTTCTGTACTGAGCACACTCAACGCGTCGTACGTCCAGCCAGTAATACACTCATCATCAAGGAGCGCTGTCCCAAATTAAACACATTATTAATTTATTATCGTAAATCAAAAGGTATTCTAGTAAAATTATAAAACACGTATACTAAAAGATCAATAATTAAATTTATCTTTAATAGATTTTGGGTGATTCTCAATTTTTATCCGCGTTAGACATAATTTTACAAATTAATTTATAAACAATCTAAAACATTCATATATTAAGTTATTAAAAAAAGTTCTAATTTTATATATATTTTTTTCCAAATAATTAATAGGTACTACTCGTTTAGACGTGATCTTCAGTATAAAATCACCGTAACTATAACTCCAGGTTACCTCACGATGTTTTTCCTTCACCTTTATCAGTAATTAATGTCCAAAATAAACTCAGAAAGTTCATGTGAATTGAAAAACTCACATTGATTTGACTAGCCCGGATCTGAACACACTACCTTGTACATTAAAGGCGAGGCCTTAACCACTAAGCCATAATGACAACCAAAATTCATAAGATCACTTAAAATTGTTTAAGTAGTAAATAGAGGCTGCATGATTGTTTTATTAATAATGCGGGTAAAGGAATCTAACTATTGGCGTACTTATGTAATAAGCAGTGAAATTCCAGCCAATGATTAATAGTGCTATATCTTGCACTTTGAAGCACTCAAGCATTTTAAAGCACCTTAATATCTCGAAGCATTTCAACATTGCGAAGCATTTCAACGTCAAAAATATTTACTTAAAACAATTTAACTTGATTTATTCAACAATTTTATAGCACGGCGTGCCGGAGATTCATGAAAAGTGGTGAATACAGGAACCGGGAGCTTTATATAACCTTTATATAACTCTAATACAACTTCTACATAATTACTTTGTAGTCGGACAGGGTCAGTATTTCATTGTTATGATCAAAGTTAGCTTTATTTCGTACAATTGGTTCGACTATTTTGTTAAATTTATTGTTAGGTCTACCAGTGTGTGCCACGTGTTGTTTACGTATTGTGAGAAATCAAAATGGGTTTTCTATTTGTTTATTGTGATTTAATACTGCGATATAGTAGGTACTGGAATAATCTAGTGAATTTATATAAGACGTAGGAGCCTACTACCCAAACAGTTATACAGTATGGCAGGTAAAGAACAGGCATACTTTAAGTGTAGTTTTTCATTTGAATGAATACACTTGAAAATGAAAAACTTACTACGGGATCAACTCAGTAAAAACAGCTATTCCATACGAAACCTATTAAACATATTACGGTGTAAATCTATCAACTTTGATAATAATTATATGATAAAATTGAAACCTTGGAAACGTGACTGAAAAATGCGATTTGAAATATCTCAAGATAATTGACAGCAATTA
Organism: Agrochola litura; assembly: GCA_949152395.1. Taxonomy (NCBI): domain Eukaryota; kingdom Metazoa; phylum Arthropoda; class Insecta; order Lepidoptera; family Noctuidae; genus Agrochola; species Agrochola litura. The sequence goes on along the minus strand of OX424505.1, from coordinate 12,720,433 downwards.
GCACTTTAGCCACCTCTTGCAACGCTAACAATGTCGTTAGCAGGTCACATTAAAAACAAAACACTGAAGTGGGGTCGTGTAAAACAATAAATTTTTATTAAAACACGCTATACAATCATAAAAATTATAAGCATTTTGCAACACAGAGCCAATTAATTTTCTAGATAAGCAAAGAACACTTTGCAAGGCAACATTTTATTTCAGCCTATGTTGAGCATAACCAGCCTTAATTTTGCCACAGCTATACGGGGCTCTCTGTCTGAGAGAGTGGACTGTTCTCCACCACGTTGCGGTTTGGTGGATGTCACAATGTCTGCGAATGTTTAGTTCTAGGACATCCCGGTTATCTCGATGTTTTCCGTCACCATTTTGAGAGCAGATTTGAGCAACAAAAGTTGTACTTTACTGTAGCCAATTTATCAGTGTCCAATATAATTGTATGACCTCTTGGTCCTTCAAGAGTAACTTCTCGGTCCATGGAATAGACGTCGAATCCATTTTGTAATTCAATTCTGTTCACAACCATACGTCACTGACCGCAAGCCGTTACGCTTACATTTTTAACAACACCTACGAGCTCGCCAATTTAAATTGGCACGCGACGTAAGGAAACTAAAATCTATGTCGCTAGGTACTGAATTTTCTTACAGTATACCGTTGACTCACAAAAAAGCGCTCACTAGACTATAGTAAAGGTTTGCTTCGATTTTCCGATTGAATTCAAAAATGATAATCCAGCAGACTGTCAATATTACTCACAGGATCAGCCAGCTGGCTGGAACAGGCCGGCCATATTACATATAGATCTGATGGTCATTGGGCAGACGAGTTCTTGAGTGGACATTAACGTGAATTCTGTGAATCGGTAATTAATTAAGTGTGGGACACCCAGAGTAAAAGCGGAGCGAAAATCTTCGCTAGAAGGATAGAAGTGGCTGAAGACTGAGCTCAGTGACATGCAACAGGAGAGGCCTATGTCCAGAACTAGTCTACTATAGTCTTACAGGTTGGTGATGATGATAAACTTCAGATTGGTGTAATTTCAAAACGCATACACAAAGCATTTATTGGAATTGAACCATTTACAGACACTTTTGAATTGACAAAAAATCAAAACTCAAACTCAAAGCATTTATTTTAAACAAACCAATTACAGGCACTATTGAATTATCAAGGGGTCGGTCAGTCAGAAAGATGAAGCTAGTTGTCCATTCCAAAGCGTAGTATGTACCTATGGAGAAGAATAAGCAAGAAATTCCAAGAACACTCTTTTAAACCAAGATATTACAAAATCCTGGGTATATCATTTTGAGTTGCTTCTATAGTTATGTGAGAAAAATATTAAAAAAATAAAACAATATAAAACAATTCAAAATATAAGACCAAAGATAAGTCCTGGCATTTAAGAGATGACCAGTCTCAACTGACGGCGCCCGTTCACGAACATGACGCGTGGATCAGCACCATCCAGCTCAACCATTTTGAAGGGTTTTCCTTTATTGCCTTACTATTTAAGCAACTCCACGATGAACGACCAAAGTATACTGGCCACTCCATACGAGTAGTTTAGCATGTCCAAATTAATTACAGCATATTTCATACTAACAACACAAATCAAACCACCTCCGATTATTTATCGGTGTAGCGATCTTTTTAAAGTTTATTTTTATTCTCGAACACGCTAAGGCAACATTAAAGTTTTCGTGCATTTGCAGGCCGTAGCGTGAGTAGCCTGCTCGTGCTGTTAAAGAAAAAAATGTGACGTCATTTTAACTATAAAAAATTTATAGCAAGAAATCTTGTTTGAGTGGTTGAGTTTATTTTGAAGAAAGCAAAAAGTTTAGGCTAGACGCAAACCTGACTCAAGACTGTCTGTGCACACTCAATGATTATCTTATACTACCTAGCATTTAATACAATTAAAAAGAAAAGCATAAGCATCGCTTCATTCTTATCGAATAATCCTTTCTAAGCCTACTTGGCCCGGTAAGTATCATGACCTAAAAGTACCACGAATCAGAATGTCGATAACTGCATAAAATCTACATAATAAAATCGTAGTGAAGTCAAAACTATACATTGAATATTTTTGAAAGCGGCAAAAAGTCGCAAAGTGAAAATTCGAAAAGAGCACGTCGAAATCAATTAAATTATCAAAACTCCCACAAAAGGGAAAGTTTCCCCGTTTGAGAACCAAATGACTGTACTAATTAATACCTTTATGGAGCTAAGTAGTCAATTTATAAGAACGGCTATTTCATAAGTGCCCATGTAGGTTTATGTGAAACAAATATTTTGAATTTGAATTTGCTATTTTAGTCAACTTTAACGTAGCAAATAGTTTAGCGGTTCGACGACGGCTTCGCATACCTGTGTTTGTGAGCTCGATCCTCAACATTGATAAATTTTGTGTTTTTTTTTTAGAAGTGAATTCTTCTTTAGACCCTTTGTGTATTTTTGAGGTGGGAAAGAACAATTGAACTCGCGACACCGTTACCGACACCTTATTTTTGTAAATGCGATTGTGCTCTTTATTAATATTACGTTACGGATCAATGTTCTATGCAAGTATTTTTACTTTAAAAGTTTTGGAAGTTTTTTTTTGTAAACTCTATTTTGCTCTTTATTTAGATAAGGTTACGGACCAATGTTTTATACAAGTATTTTTCTTCCACCAAAGCGATCTTGTTCAAATTTTCACTTCTGTCGGCACTCCCGGAGTGCCACTTTTTTTTTATATTGTGTTATTACAGTATTATGATATTTCGTAGAACTTACACAGAAGTTTAGGTCTTCTGTCATCTATGGTTATTATAAAATAGGGTGGCGCAGCAAGTGCCACCATAATATTCCAAGAACCACCTATCCTGCGCCGTTAAGTTAATATCTATGGTAAGGTGACTGTTAATGAGAAATCCCGTGTTTAACATTATATTATTTATATATTATTTTAGTTATAACCGTTCGTCAGGAATAATCTGTAAAAATGCATATCAGTGTAACAGTGTTGTGCCATTAGGTAGTATTTATCCAGGAACTCAGGCGTTCATTTTAATTCACTTAAAATTAAAAACTTCGCAAGCAATGGGAAATTGCTACTGAAGACTCCAGGTGTTGACCTCAGGACAGCTGATTCTAATACGGTCAACCGTACGTCGCTTGCTCCCGCGTCACCAGTGCTGACTCTCAGTATATTTTGACTGCTGACACCAAAACTACTAACGTAGTATACGAGGAAGTTTTAATTTTTTTTTTTAAATGTGGCTGTTATTTTAGTACCTATATTGTGGTGTCTTATGACTTCCACGCGAACGAAGTCGCGGGCAGAAGCTACCAATAAAATCACAATTTATTTTCATTGGACGTACGTAATCGTATCAAACTTGATTAACATATAGCTGCAGTCAATTATTTTTGGCACAGATAATGACGAGCAGACCAATTATTCACGCACATTAACGCAATTAATTTCATGTAATTCATAATGACATTTAAACGAGCAATTCTTGTATATGTATAAATTAAATATAATCTGAATCTCGGAAACAGCTCCAACGATTTTCATAAAATTTAGTATGCATGTGGTTTCGGGAGCGATAAATCGATTTAGCTAGGTTTCATTTTTAGAAAACTACCAAAAAAAAAACATCCGTCATCCAGATATTTGTACACTAATAGAAAATTATGACTATTTACTATTAAATTAAAACAGGATAGTAATTATAATTTTCATAATTCACGAATTAATTTTGATAATACCGCTTGAATTTTAGTTTCCAGTTTTTGTTACTCAGTAATGACTAAAGTGCAATTACGTAATAAAAATAAAAATATTTTTTTAAAATAGTAGGTACCTACTCATTATAGATGAAAAACAAAATTGGTATTAGACTTATCATTATTTAGGTACTAATCTTAAAATCAACTGTACTGTAGTTTAGAATTACATTTGAATATTTGTACGCCACATGATGTACTAGAATGTACAGAACTTATAAAATAAGTGCATCATACTATGTAAAATTACATTCTTACAAATAAATAAATTCTGATTCTGATTCAAACAAGAGACAACTTAATTAAACAATAGTACCTGGGCGACCGAGCTCTGTTTTGGTGAAAATAGAGAATTCTCATTTAATAGTATGGGAAAATTGATACTAATTCCGTGTATAGTATGCCATGATAGTAGATACTTACAAATTCCATGCTGCCATGATAGTAGGTACTTACTAATTACATGCTCCCGCATTTATAGTGTATTATCTATTTTCTATGCTGCCATATCATTATTCTCAGGTTGCCATCTTGTTCTAAACTTTGGGCGACCGAGCTCTGCTCGGGTGAAAAACGGAGAAAACGAATTTTCCCAGATATGAGATCTAGCTAGATCGATTTTTCGCCCCCGTAAACCCCTATATTGCAAGTTTCCTCGAAATCGTTAGAGCCGTTTTCGGGAACGTGATTACAAATATGTAGGTATATGTACAAATATTGCTCGTTTAATAGTATAGGACTTACAAACATAATGCTCCCAACTGAGGCAACTATCTAAAAACAATTGCATATCGAATTACACTCGATAAAATAACGAAGTAACTCTAATTTCGTAAATACAGTTACAAAAAAACTGAATCAAAGTCTAGACGTTATTGAATCTAGGATCTCGGCGTATCGTGTTACCAACATAACGATGTAAGGCGAGGTAATGCCGGTCGCCTAAGGACCTAACTATGTTACTGCGAATTTTGCGTTTAGTTCTGTAAAAATACTGAAATTTTTGTGCTTCTAAATGTTTAAATTGAGCTGGAAAATTTGATAAAAAATTATAATAAAAATCAGCCTGTGGCATCACACGTCGATGCCACGAAATTTTTTCCTGTTTTTTTTTTCTATTGCTACCAATTACACGGACATCATTATTGTAAAAATTCAAATTCAAATTCAACAAAGAAAAATGGCGGCCTTCTTAAATCTTATTATATTATCTGCGAAGCTAGGGTTAAATTATTCAAAACGATTCCGAGGTAGTCTTTGTTGTGGATCAGAGTAAAAAAAAGGAATCTTGAATTATCTACCATCGCCACTCCTGGACAGTACTCATAAAAAGTGGGCAGAGCCACGACGTGACTGCGATATGCCCGTGTTTAATTTTGAAACGGACGGAGGCGAGAGATTTTAATGAGAGATCAGGTTTTTCAATTATCCCCACTTCTCTTCACGAAGTTTTACGTCAGATTTTTATCGGCTGCGCACTTTTATGAGTACTACAGCATCCAGAAATGAATAACCTTGGATAAGTCACGGTGCCTCTTTTAATTTATTGGTCTATTCTGAAATTGATGAGTGAGGGCGAATATTTAACAGGATGCGCCATGTTTTTCATTTTTTGAATATTATGATAAAATATTCAATATGAGTCCCGAATTGGAATTTAAATAACGCGTCGCGTACAGCTTTGTTTTCGTTAACCAGCGCCATATTGAATATTGCACTAACATTCATCGTATAAAACATTTATGTAAAAGGAACATAACCGCAGTATTTTTTTTTTTAAGTGCGTTTATTCTGAAAGTGGGCAACGTCGCAAATAGATGTCAAATATTTCGCTGTTATAATTAATTTGGCAATATTACTATATTGAAATAAGAAATGTGGCGAAATATTAATAATGAATTGCAATTATAGCACTGAATTTGAAGTTGTAATCGTTTTAAGTGTAAAAAAGGCATTTGGAAAGGTTCCAAATACTTTTTTTACATCTAAAACTAAATATTCGGTGTTACGATATTAATTATTGCATTTCATAATCAATATTTTTGGTCCCTAGTTACCCACATTTCTTAATTCCAAACAGTAATATTGCCAAATTAATTAAAATACTTAGATAAATATTTGACAGCTATTTACGACGTTGCCAACTTTAAGGATAAACCCTCTTTATAAAAATAATCTAGAATATTTAAGTACTTTTTGCAGATAAAACACAAATAATAGCTAAGCGAAATGTTAGTAAGTATCTTATTCGCGATCTCCTGACTTTGATATTTAATTATCTCCTAAAACAGGGCTTCCTCTCTCCTACTCTTTTTGCTGTGCCCTACAGGGTCCATAATGATATAAATTATATAATTACCACCTAAGTACACATTATGGTAAAGCAATAAAAATATTGAGATATTGAGTATTGAATATCCCTATGAGGATACAGGTAGGTACCAAGGCAGGTACGTATTCAAGGTTCTTTTAGGTATTTTAAGATTGTAAGGTCCCTATCTTCTGTAGACTACTGCTAGATTATACCTACCCACCTAAACATACCTAATTGAAAATAGATCAATCAGACTCTCTACTGTGGATTCATATTTCTCTCACTTATCAAACTGAAACTGCTGCCCATCGGTGATCATTTAATAATTATTAAAAGTACAAATCCGCAGCGGCAATTCCCTTCTTTAGATTCGCGACATTCAATTTTGTCTAACGAAAAAAATACGTGTTATCGCTCTGTTCGTGACAGCCACTGACCGCACTACTGGTATGCCGTCTGCAGTCGCCGCTTGACCGCAGCAGCAGGCGGAAAAGTCACCATCTATGGAAGCGTTAAAGAAACAAGTACCTAGTGTTAGAGCGGTCTGTCATTATGTTTGGGCGGCTCTGCCGTTGCGGTTTTCGGTCCGCAATCGCCTTCTTGTACCTTAAAAGTGGCAGGTTCTATCAGTACTCTTTAGTGAAAGTAAGAAAACTAAATATTTATAATACGAGCCTGTATTCAAGTAAATACCGAGTTGATAGCATAAGTATGATTTATTTATATCACCATTAAATATGAACCGTCAAAAGTAAATGGCGTATACGAAGAAAACCAGAGACATCAAAGTCACTTGAAAACTCGGGGATTATCGGATTTATTTGTTTGCGTCTTTTCATCCTGAGGTCAAGTTGAAAGCACAATGGTGCTTTTTGTGTTCTTTTCTTTGCTAAACGAACACAATATTGTACCTTTTTAAGTTAAAAAAACCTGACTGACTTGAAGACTTTTGAATAAGACTGATAAAGCCGATTATTTGTTGAAATTTTTTTTGTTAGAATCAAAGGAACAGTCATTATATTCCTTTTATTCAACAAAAACCGGCAAAGTGCGGGTCGGACCACGCACAATGAAGGGTTTCCGTAGTTGGGATGAATTTATCCCAAGAACAAATTTAACATTGTAGTTGAAAACATATTCCCCCATTCATTCCAACTGCAAATGTAACTTTGTACGCACAATATTGAGTGATTTACCATGTTATTTTAAGACCATAGACTTCTTATAGGTTTTCCTGTAATCTTTAAGGCTTGTTCAGACCAGCGCGACACGCGACGCGACACAAAGGCACCGCTCGTCGTGCGACGAGCGGTGCCTTTGTGTCGCGCTGGTCTGCACAAGCCTTTAAGCATAGAAATATTCTCTATATTTTATTATTTATTTAAACTTCTCGCACACAAAGAGGTACACACGGCTATACATCAAGCTATACATTTCCAGTATAAGCTGACCTCGCATTGTACGGAAACCCTATGCAATGCGAGATCACCATAAACCGGTCCGCAAAACTTTTTTTAATTTTCTTGTTTTTCCCTCAAAATTAACCCCCAAAATTCGTTTATTTACTTTACACATACGTGTTTGGGTCACAGAAATACTTAAGTGTACTAAATTTAAACTTAATCGGTCCATTAGACTCGGAGCAAATTGGCTGTGACAGACGGACAGACACATGAGTGATCCTATAAGGGTCCCGTTTTTCCTTTTGAGGTATAGAACCCTAAAAAGTTTAAAAAAACCGGTACGTACCACCGTATATTTAGCAAAAAATGCCGAAAAAAAATTTCTTCTTCTTTCTTCTATTTCTTTCGTTCCTTGAATTTTTGTCTCTATTTTATTTTTGGTTATAACGGCAATAGAAATAAACACCCTTCGGGTACGGAACCCTAAAAAAGCGTTTTGATTTTTCTCACATAATAATAAACAAGAGATTCCGGGACATCGAAGTTTTCTACCTTTTAGTACAATAATGAATGTAAGTCATACTGTGTTGAAGAAGAAGTTACTTCATCATTATGAACACGTCCTAAATACTAACATTTTGAAAAGTTAAATACTATACATTTAGCAGCAAGCCAGCAAAAAAGGAAACCAATTGAAAGTCATAAAAATATACTCTAACTACTAAAGCTTAAACGTAAAAGAGATAGTTGTTTTAATTATTTTATTTTTTTTAATTTTAATTTCAATCCAGTTTCCGACGCGTTTTAAAACTCTTTTATGTCTGTTAAACCAAAAGTCTGAACGAATAAAAAAATTGAATGGACTACTGAAAGTTTTAAACACATTTTTTGTTCAGAAACGGAACTCATGACTTGTGTGCCCGTCCATTCGTCTGTCACAGGCTTTGTTTAAAAGAGTACTGAAAAGCATTCCATTGAATTGTTTAAAAATTAATAAAAACAATACAACATTTTCAAGTAAGCCCTTAGCTCATTTTATATAGAATTTCAGGACTGAAATATTTTTTTCGTCGATCCAATGGATTCAAATATCTGTTGATGTTCTGAAAAATAACTGATCTGTTTTAATAACCGTTAATATACATCATAGTTTGTAAATATGTGAGCACCATGTATCCATCACATAATTAATTTATCTGTCATTGCTTCATTTTTCATTCTTTTTACCTATTGTGGTATAGTAATCTTTCATTAAATCATTTTCCAGGTACATCGTCTTCACATATAATTATATAATTAATGTAAACAAAATATTGTAAAACATTTTAAAAGAGTGACGGTGGAGTTTCTTTCCCATTCTTCTCCATACGAAAACTACCTTTTGGAAGAGGCGACTATAATCAATAATTTTTTTTTGTAAATTTGGACGTTCAAAAGTGCCATTTATGTGCATAATTTAAATAAATGTGTCTGTCGTAGTCCCGTTTTATTGGATGAATGACCTCCGCTAGTATCTTGGTCTTAAGAACTTTTTTCAGGACCAACTTTTTCATAACTTGGATTTCTGTTGAACCTTCTTCTACAGAGGTTTTTAGGTAGGAAAGGAAGGAAACATTGTCAATGTATACAGCTACTAAAAATATCTATGTATGTCACTATGTAAAAAAACGAATATGTTTTGGTACCTATAATTTTAGAGTTCCGACCTTGAAAGGGCAAACGGAACCTTTATGAGATCATTTCACGGTCACAGAGGTTTTTTGGGAATCAAAATCGAGTCATTTTGTCATGTGAGACTGAAAATCTCAGATTAGAAGAACTTTAAATAAGTAGGTATTACAGTGTCTCACACTTCAATAACCAACTTCTATACATAACATAACATCACGCCTTGTTTCCCCGAAGGGTTGGGGAGAGGGAACCAACTTCAAATTTTCTCTAAAACAAAACACTTCAACAAACAACTTCTGCCGTTTACCATTAACACACAAACACACGCACGTTAAATTCCCGCGTTTACCAACGCCGCCATCTTGACACGTTTTTGCTCCAGCTAAACAACCCCGTAGACATCGCGGTCGCAGCCACTTTTTGTACCGACGCGACGCGACGATAAATGACGCTTCTTGAACAGGGAGCACATTGTTTGTTGACCACTGCCGTGTTTATGGCCTAGAAACGGTGCGATGCCACTAAAGAAGATTTATTCACACTTTACTCCATGACTGTACAGCGTTTGAGTTAAGTCGAGTGTTAAAAAGTTTGCTATTTAGCTGTATTGTGTACGCTCGTGCGGAAAAGTTTTCTGATTGTTGTAGAGAAATAATGCTATAATTTTTTTTTGCGATTTATTTTTTTACATTTGCAATTAATCCAAAGGAAGGAAATAAATCTAAAAATAAGTTAGATATTCCTTTTAAACCAATTTACAAAGTAAAGATTCCGAAATAAATGTAATCATCAATTTGTTTTGAAATATTTTTGGCATTTGATTATTATGTTCAGACGCCATAAAATTTTGGCATTCAATTTAATTTCCCAATCTCTTTGTATGATTTGTTAATGAAAAAGGATTTTCCTTTTCTGCCTTTGGGAAAAGTGTAGTCAGAGAGATACCGAGTTCTATATAATAATTTTCTTTTTGGTTAATATTTAAAATTTGTTAAATCATTTTGGTCGAAGAGTTTCTCATTAACTGTAGAATGATTATCAGCTTCTTCTATTTTTAGTGAAGTAAATACGATTTAAATTCTCAATATTTAAAAACCTCTTAATTTAAAAGGCCGTAAAGTGCTTTTCAGTGCTTCCTTGTCTATCCACTTTACCTTTTACCAGTTTCTCGACGAAGACATAGTTTTAATTGGACTCCTTCCGCTTTGCTTAAGGTCTCCTAATTGAATTTTTTGCATTTTAAATTTGAAAGCACTTAATTTGGAAGTTAAGATTAATTCACCTCATTTTACGTAATAAAGGAGTTAAGAACTTAAACGAACTCTTGCTTTATCTTTATTAAATTCCTAGGACTTTTAAAAAGATCTAAATATTTTTTTTTTACTAGTCAAAATAGAGTAAGATTTTCCATTTATTTAAGAATATAAAAAATACAAACAAGACAAAACACAGAATACTAAAAAAAACACATTAAATTCCACTTCAGCGCATATACGAGTACGTTGCTTCCTTATTACATTTGCATACGTTAATACAAAGCTCACAATGTATCATGTAACAAAGTAACTGGCCACAATAAAAACTAATAAAAGTAAACTGAAGCAGGCAAGAACGCACATCACTAGCCACGGAAGGGTGTTGCAAAAACTCAATTAAAACTTACCTAATACGAACGTGAAGGGAACTATTTCTTTTGTCTCATTGCTGTGATTGAACTGTGTCAATGTACTGAACCAAGGTTACTCAATCTTTTATTAATTGGTAAAAACTATTGCATTTTTCAAAAGTTAGTTCTATTGGCCTTAAAAAAAAGTTACATTGGGTTAAAGGTAAGAAGAAATACTAATAGTACCTAATGTGTAACCCACAGTTATACTGTTATAGATGCAATCAAATATCAATTATAATAATGTTATTTTAATGGAATACTTAGATGACTTTGTCGTACAACCAGTCTTACCAAGGAGTATCGTTACCGAGGTCTAGGTTGTGGAGGTCAGATAAGCAGTCACTCCATACAAAATACTGGCGTTCAGCTTCATCTGGTAAGACTGGAAGCTGACCTGGTGTTGGCTTCCAGTCCTAATTCCAACCAAAGTTTGATAAAGGATAGGAGGCCGATTGATTGGAATAGATAACTTTGTTTAGAACAAAACAGTCTAAATATTTTTAATATTTGAAAACTTCTTTAGGCGCGTTGGGCATTTTTGAGATGGGAAAAAACCATTGAACTCGCGACTTGTTACCGACACCGTGGAGTAAAAGAAATCAACGCGTTGATTACCGCGGTGCCGATTTTTTTTCAAGTTTTCACTTCTATCGGCACTCCCGGAGTGCCACTGTTTTTTTTTGTTTAACTGCATATTCCAACGCGGAGGAAATAAGCAGTTTCTGGCTAGCCCCATAAAAGGCTTGTGTGTATGAACGAATGCAATTAAGTTGTTACCGTCCTCACAAAAATGTTGTACCCCCAAATAATGTACCCAGTTTGAGAAACTCTGTATTTTACGAATGTAGAAACATCGAAAGCCCTTTTCAGTATCTCCAATTCCACAGGACGAGTTTCGTAACTCTTAAAGCTAGATAATACTGACACTGGATGTAATTCTGAATTGGTTTTTCTTTGTAAGCACTAGCTATAAAAGTTTTCTGTTCGATTCTTATATTATTGCAGGATTTAAGTTTTTGAAATTGATTCAGAAAATGATTAAAGGAAAATGGTAGGAAAGTTACTTTCGCGTGTTGTCGTGCGGTTTTCCTTACGAAATCATTATATTGTATTTAAGACGGTTTTGTTTTTTTGTCGATTTAAACACGCAATCAACGAATCATAAAAATAGCAGGTAAGTTTACTCCCAAAACGGTGAAGGAAAACATCGTGAGGAAACCGGCATGTCCTAGAACCGAAAATTCGAAGACATGTGACATCTATTAACCCGCACTGGGCCCGCGTGGTGGATTACGGCCCACTCCCTCTCACAGAGAAGAGGCCTGTGTCCTAGCAGTGGGAACATTTATAGGCTGATGATGATGATGATGAAGTTTACTAAGACTTTACTTTAATAACATATTTTACTGTAGGATATACAACGAAGTGCAGCAAATTAAAAAGACGAAGATTCTGATTTAAATAATAAATTTAAAACTAGCTTTTTCCCGCAGCTTCGCTCGCGTGGAAGTCGGAAGTTATCCCATGGAAACGCACTACCGGGATAAATAGTATCCTGTGTGTTAATCCAGGCTATAAACTAACTTTCTGTTTCATCCAAATCCTATTAGCAGCATAACATAATGATTGCATGTGAATTCATGCATGCCTAGTACTTTTTGTTAGATTACTGTTCAGAAATTGTGCACAACGTCTAATGATTGAAATACTATGTTGAATTCATGCAAGCTTAGTACTTTTTGTGCTAAGTTTCTAGTTTATTACTTTTACTTTATACTCAAGGAATAAGACTTTTCATTTAAACGAAATCCCCCTTTTCGCCCCCTTAAAGGCGGAATTTTCAAAAACCCCTTCTTAGAGCTCCCCTATATTATAAAAGGAAGCTGTGTGCAAAATTTCACGTTCCTAATCCCAATAGTTTGGCTCTGCGTTGATAATATGTCAGTCAGTGAGTCAATTTCTCTTTTTATATATATAGACTACAGTTCAAACGAATGTTACATTAGAACCAGCTATAAGTTTCAACTCTAGTGGCCATTGCATAAATCAAAGTCGACTTTTAGGTCTAGTCTTAGGCCTTCCATGTCTAAAAGCCACGCAAATAAGGATTTAAGGAGATAGATTTTGACCCATTTCTTTGACAAAGGTAGAGCAAATGCTTTGCTTTGGTTTTATTTGTTCAGCTTTTGCCCTAAGTGGAACTATAACAGGCTGGTAAAATCATTTATCTCTTTGGTCTTGGTGGTCGCAACCGTGAATGGGTCAGCATTCATGGGCTTGATCCTAAGGTCGGAAAAATGTGGCCGGCAGATGGCAACAGGCTGGCTTTCCAATATGTACATGAGAGTTACATTGTTATTGTTACATTGTTTTGATGGGGTAACGCACACTTTATTTTTGATTTGTTATTTCACTATATGCTGCAATGGTTCACGACATCATATCAGCGCCGGTTGTCACTAAAACCAGCGCTGGGGCTCTGTCTCGCATGGGGTCGCAGTATTATGCTGAGCGATGGCCATTTTGCGTGGATGTGACGCATATTTTCTCCCAATTTGTTATTTACGTGTTTTTTATTTTATTTTCGTTGCGTCATGTTTTCGGAAAATAAACGTATTTTTTTCTATCTTCTTTCTAGTTAAACATGACTGACGAATTCGGGTGTACAATTCGAGGTTAACTGTAAGTACGGCTTTCTTCACGATGTTTTCATTCAACGATGTAAGTAATGTCCAAGATGAACTCAGAAAATGCTTTTGAATTGAAAAAGTCACATTGGTACTTGTCCGGATTTAAACCTACAACCTGCACCAATTATTTAGTAGGTACCTAGAACAAAATGTGTAATTTTTTACTAAAATAACTAGATAATAAATTCCATGCATTAACAATAGTTGCTACGTTCCTATATTTGCTCAGCGAATATAGAATAAACATTCTGAACAAATTGAGTGTGCAAGCAAGTTGGCCATCGCCCAGAGCAAACTCGACACGGAAAGAATCCGTTCCCAGGATACCAAGTTCAGTCGAAACTTCACAAATGACACCAAGGAGGCCACGATAATTCACCAGCTAATGTCAAAGTTCGGAATTGTTTGAAATTTTTACCAACATAAAGTAGGAACGTATCATTATTCGTCCTTCCGTTTCGTTCGAGTTCGGTTTATGGTAAGTGCTTCATTAAATTACGGGGTTATTAAAGAAGTTATGTTTGTTGAAAACGGTGGTATGTAAGGTTTATTAAGCTGGTAATGAGTGTTTATGATCACGTAGTAGATACAAGATTATGTAATTGTATGTTACATATAAGGTACCTTTTTTTGGCTTATGGTAATACTCATTGATGTCTTCCACCCGGGGGCGCTGTAGTGGGTCAGTGACAACTCGGCCCGAGTCAACTCAACCCGAATAATAATACCAGATACTAAGTCGTCAAAAAGGCCTAAAAAAGTGGTGTGTACCGTCGGAAAGGCACGGTAAATTTTTCGCAGAAATCGCTTTCTTGTCTTGTATGTTGTAGACTATTGTAAATTTGATGTGCAAGAGTGAGATAGAAAACTTTTCTATTGTCATCAGATCTGATGTGTGTAATTTTCTTAGCAAAAGAACGCTTGTCTTTTTTAGTCCAGACAATTTAAAAATCTAATGAACTTAGGCTACATACATAGGTATCATAATTGAAATAGGCGTTGTAGATAGTTATTTTTTCCTGCTTTGTATGTAAATAAAAAACCAAAATGTTCGGAAAACAATTATATCGATACTGGAAATTTCAATTGTCGTAAAGGACATTGTATTCCGTGTCCTTTACGACATTTGAAATTTCCAATGTCGATATATTTAAATTCGTAATGATTAATTATAAAATATCGATTTTCTGCCTGACCATACAAATCACCGTAATCGAGAGTGAAATATCTGGTATTATTCGGGTTGAGTTGACTCGGGCCGAGCTGTCACTGACCCGCAGCAGGGAGTGTGGTCTGTCAGACTTACTCATAAAAACCACACGCTGTTCTTCAACTACCTCTGACCGAGGAATGCTTGTGCAGTCTTAGTAATGAGGAATGAGCTATAATCATCAATAATATCCAAGTAATCGATTGCTTAATTACAATATATTTTCGTATACCTGGTGGGATAGTAGTGGGACTTATCGATCGGTACTAAGTAGTGCCAGGTGCTGCTAGGTATTATATCGAGTAACCTTTAAAGATACTTAAGTTATTTACTGCAGCAAAACCAAACGATAAATCACGCAATGCAGACAATATTAAAAAAGTATCCAATTATCCAAATTAAGCAGTGCTTTAACAAAATCAAAACGTACTGAGGTAAAAACTTCGCTCCACTTATAGCTTTGACGTGTTGGCGCAGTGACAAGAATTCATTAATGGTTTTATTTTTTATAACAGAAGATTCGTTTAAGCCTTCTGTCTTGTTTGGAGACAGCAAATTTTATGAAATATCATTAAACAAAGAGGATAGTTTTATGATTCTTGTTTTTTGTTAAATTGATTTTCTGAAATGCAGTTTGATTTCGGTCGACGATTCGTTTTGTTTCTCATAATATAACATCACACCTAAGCCCCAAAGGGTTACGCAGAAGTGTAGTAGTATACCCACATTTCACCAATTATGTTTAAGTCCACAGCAATAGCCTATTGCTTTGATATCAATCGGACACAAATGCATTCTGTGGGCTGCTACTGACAAAATTATGTATCTATTTATTTATTTAGTTATACATTTATTTACTATTACATTTGTTACATTATTGAACTAAGGACTCAAGACTCACTCACACATCACTCAGAACACCCAGCACCTCAGCGCATGCATGATGCAACCAATGATCAGCGAGGCTGTCACAGATTTGTTTTTCATAGATCTCTTAAAAACTCAATAATGTGACGGGGAACGCTTCGCGTATTCCTTAGGTACATATAAACAAGCATACATATGTTCTTTTTAAAATCAAATGAGACTTCACGCATTAGTAGTAGTGAGATCTTAAGCAGCTATGAACATTAAAATAATGTTTCAATCTGCTAAGACTAATGAAGTCTTAGAATTAACCGACTACTAACCATAGGCTGTTTGCATATTAATTATACCTAATCTTATGCCTAGACACAGACGTTTAGTAAACTAATGTTATTCTTGGTACGAAGCAAATTTTGGGTTTAGTGAATAACACCAAAGCCGATTTCAAAGAAATTAGATATGAGCAATGTTCAGCAAAATGTATGCTGCTTTGTTACGTTATATGATAATTTGTATGATAATAAAGATAAAAAGAATTACAAGGATTTTTGGTATTTTCTTCCAAAATTGGCTCTTTTTGAAGAAGACAAAAGAAAAAATTCGAATACATGTGACATCTACCAGTCCGGAGTGACACTCCGGGAGTGCCGACCAAAGTGAAAACTTGAACAATATTGCCTTGGTGGAAGAAAAATACTTGCATAGAACATTGGTCCGTAACATTATCTAAATAAAGAGCATAATCGCGTTTAAAATACTTCCGAAACCTCGAAAGTAAAAAACTTGCATAGAACATTGATCCATAACGTAATATAAATAAAGAGATAATCGAGTTTACAAAACTTTTAAAGTAAAAATACTTGCATAGATCATTGATCCGTAACGTAATATAAATAAAGAGCACAATCGCGTTTACAAAAATGAGGTGTCATGGTGTCGCGAAATCAATGGTTTAGTCCCATCTCAAAAAATGCCCAACACGCCTAAAGAAGCTTTCACTTCAAAAAAATTGTATCCTTACTACAATCTACACTACAATATAAATTATCATCTTATATCCTCATGCAATATTACGTTATATTCTGAATTACATATTTAAGTACTCTGTGGAAAGAGTAAACACTAACATTACGAAGATTCTTAACAGTTCTACTTCAAATTATTTAACTGACCTAAAAAATACCAGGATAAACAGAACTAAATAAAAACAGTGGCACGAGTGCCGACAGAAGTGAAAACTTAAAAAAAAATTGGCACCGCGGTAATCAACGCTTTGATGTCTTTTACTCCACGGTGTCGGTAAATTGCGTTACATGTCGCGAAATCAGTGGTTTAGTCCCATCTCAAAATTGCCCGACGCGCCTAACGAAGTTTTCACTTCAAAATTGATAAGAGTACAAGTATACAACAAGTATGTATATTAAAGCTAGCTGAATATTTAGTCGCAAATAACACCCTTCCTAAAAACTAAATGCATTGGATGGATGTATCATAATTGATACAGTGAGGATGGCGACTTTATATTAATCATTTTTTTTTAAGCATAAGCGTTCTCACGTAAGTGACTTTATGTTTTTTTTTTGAGAATCTTTAAATCTATATATACTTAACACAATAGTACATTACTGCCGCGGTCTATAATGACTACTTTGCTGGTCGCGCTGATGATGGCCGACAGCGCAGCGTAGCGCAGCTCCAGGCCGACACAGCGCGGTCAGCGTGCAGCACTTGATGGACGAGCTGAGATAAAGGCCGAGGCCGTAGGTCGAGGCCTTTACAGCGAGGACAGCAAGGGCTGCAATGATGGCCAAGCTGGAAGGCCTAGAGCGTAGCTAGGCTAGCTCGAGGCAATCATAGCGTGACCAGCGAAGCAGTCATAGTGGGCCAAGGCTTGTATAGTGCTTTACTCAAAAATGCAAGTACCTAATCTAAATAAAACCAGCAAGTAATTTAATTAAAATGACAATTATGAAAAGTACAGTTACTAAAATTCAACACCGACTTTCCCGGTTTGATATTACTAATAGTTTGCGATAATTTTAATGCGGTGTTTGACTGCTGTATTATTTCTTCATTTATTACACAAAAAAGTCACTAAATTAAAATAAAATTTTCGCTGAACCGCGCTTTTGTTACTTCTTTGTTTTTTTTTTTTTAACAATGGTAGTTGGAACTATACAGACAAATATGGAATAAAATCTTTTTGTACCTATCTCTATAAATACAAACAGCTGTGTTTTTATTAAAACCTTTTTGCATTTGATTTTTTAAAACGTTGAAACGTCAAAATAGCGGCCGGCAATGTTTTGCCGGCCTGTTAGAGCGACCAGCAAAACTTTGCCGGCCGCTCCTTGAAACAGAACGGCAAGGTCGACTTTGCTCAAACAAGGTTGTCAAAATAATGACCACATTACATGCATTTTTGAGTAAAATCAATAACTTACATGGGATCTCTAGTAAAAAAACATTTAAACCTCCAAAGAAAGGGTTGAAACGCCATACATAGATAATATACATAGCATATTTTATCAAGTTCCGTATGCCGCATATAAAGTAAGTAATATGTGAGCCCGTCTCGCATGATCTCAGTTCGTGTCAGTGTCAAACAAAAGCCGAATTGTCTTTGTAAAGCAGGAACTGAATAATACATTTCACTTGAGTTTTAACATGACACCTCTTCTTTGTTTTGTGCGCTGCCACTCGTCACTACAGAGTCTGTGATATGAACATAGGTACTCATATACTATGTACTTTTGTATTCCACAAGAGTGTAAACAGAAGTGGAATCTAAATTGGTAGCTATTCATGAAAAATATTGTAGGTACTTACTGTTTTTTTTTATGTTTGGCATCTCGTTGTTGACCTCTGAGATCATGACTACTTAACCGGACTTTCCTGTGGGTGCCTTAAGCTACTACACTTAAAACATCCAGCCAGAGGTTATTCAACTAGGTATTCTAATTAAAACTAGGCGAACGCTCGCTAAGGGCACCCCCTGTGGGGTACGAACATCGGCTTAGGGCGTCAACCGGAGGGAGGACATCAACGATGGGACGGGCTGGATCAAAGTTTAGATCATGATTATTAGTCGGGGAATTTAAAGCTACGTGCTCAGCTGCAACAACTGCTAGCACCTCGTTATCAAGCAAGGGTCGGGGGGGGGAGTATCATTTACTCGGGGACGCGGTCGCGATCGCAAAGGACCTCGGCGGCGAGGTCGAAATGACGGGAGGCGTCTGTTCCCGTACACTGTGCTAGTTTCTACTGCTCTCCTGGAGGAGGGTAATGGTGTCGTCAGGGTCGGTAAGGATTCTGTAGGTCGATCGTTTATGGCCTATGAATTTTGTTTACCTGTGTATGGTATTAATTCAAGCTTTCAATACGTACTCTAAAGTACCTGCTAAACGGTCGCCAATCGCGTCCCAACAGAGGTGACCTTGGTGGTTTACAACCGTATAGTTGGTGGTTTACGACTAAATTACAAACAGATCTGTCTGTCGCCAACCAAGGCCACCTCTGTCGAGGACTCGGTTGGCAGCCGTGTAGAAGGCCCTTAAGTCATTTTAAATAGCTCTAACAAGTTATCCTTTGCAGTTTATGTAGGAAACCAAACTGCAATATGGTTTCCTCCCTAACTGCAAGATCCGACTCATGTCGAGAAAATAATGTAACATAACATAGATAGAGTAACCTAGTAGCATTAGTTTCTATTACATGATTAATATTTCCACTTCTTCGAGAAACGAATATATATATTGCATTGAGAGAACATAGTCTCCACAGCACGTTTGTTTACATTCCTGGAAAATAGACAAAAGATAATTCATTCCTAAGTACTACGATGTAGTACCAACGTAGACATAAATGTATATTATGTATGTTGCCACTTACGCGGCTGAGACTAGCTACCTACAGAAAAGCTTCCACAGTGCAAAATAATAAATAATTGGAGAGAGTTTTATTGTTTGCAGCTACACTTGTTCAAATATTTGAGGCAAAAACAGTAGTGATGTAATACTATTGAACTATTTGTTCGCTTCTAAATTGTAAACAATAGAATATAATTATTTTGTTAACTTTAGACGGATTTTAACTAGTTTTTGTTATGACAATAGCTTGGTGTGAAGTACTTTGTTCCGTTGTTATTCTAAAAGTCAAATTATTGTGATATTATAGTTCTTCATATTTATGAAAATCATTTACAGTAGCAGTGGACCGGATGCCGTGAAGGCTGAAGAAATACGTTGGGTGCAGGCAGCACAGAGTCAACCGTTGTGGCGATGATTAAGTGCCTGCTATACGGTCGCCAATCGCGTCCCGACAGAGGTGACCTTGATGGCTCACAACCGCGTAGATGGTGGTTTACGACCAAATTTCAAACAGCTCTGCCTGTCGCCAACCAAGGTCACCTCTGTCGAGGACGCGGTTGGCAGCCGTGTAGCAGGCACTTTAGGTACATCCAGCAGTGGACGTCCTTCGGCATAAATAATTATAATGCAAAACAATGCGAATGTATAATACTGGATTGATTACAGTCGATTTATAATAAGTAAAAATAAACTCATTAAAACTACACGAGAAGTTCCACCGTATAAACAATTTCTGCTGCATATTTTTACAACAATATTTTTTTAAGATTTTGGAAAGTCTACATTAACAAAGTACACAATACTAGATTCGATGTCAAAGCTTTGATGTACTGCCTACCCAATTTAAGATTTTTATATCAAATCTCGGTTGAGATATTGCATCAGACATGATTTCCTTTGGCAGATGGATGAAAGGCGCTACAACTTATACAGAATTTTATTCCTACAAATAGAAAATTGTACTAGTTCATATATTTGCAAACACTTTAGTGGCTTCATAGAATATTTTTATGATTAATATTGAATGTGTAATAATTTCACTTTTCAGTAGGTACGCAAGGTTCTATCTCTAAAGCCTTTCTTTTTATAAAGTTTTTAAGATCAAAATCAATCATTATTTCAAAATATGGCTGAGGATAAGCTCGTAGATGGGCTAAATGATAACAGTGGGTCGATCTAAGGTGGTGGATGTGTAATCATCCATTACATATCGAGATCCCTCCGTGCCTCATGAAGCACGTTAAGCCGTTGGTCCCGGTTGTCATTCGTAGATCTTTGGCAGTCAGAAGCCCAAAAGTCAGACAACCAATCTTACTAAAAAGGGGTATCGTGTTACCCTATAACTGGGTTTTTAAGGTGAGATAGGCACTCGCTCCATGTAAAATATGTAAAATACTGGTATTCAGCAGCATCCAGTTTGACTGGAACTCGACCCCAACATAGCTGGGAAAACGCTGGGCAGATTGATTGACTGAGAATAAGGTTTTTTTTGAAGGTCACACGTTGCATAAACATATTTGAGCCGAGAAGATGAAATTGTTAAACTCCCCGGTTACCCGAAAATAAATTATAATCTATAACGATTTCAACTAAAATATAAAATCCCAGCAATTGATATAAAAAGAAAATGAAGAATAGGTAAGTATATCCTGCGATCATTAATTTGTCAAGAAAAGACCGTAGGCACACCAATCTTCAGCTCGACTTGATAACTTTACTTTCTATAATTTAAAATCTTTTATCTTAGAAAAACTCTCTGGTAATAATTTATTTCCTTTCAGGGTAGGTACCTCGTAAATCAATCACTGTAATTTGTGCTTGATCAGTTTTTAAGCTTTTTTTTTTCGAACGAAGACAAATATAATTCCACTGAAGATTTCTTAAACTTCCATGTTTATTATTCAAGTTTTAAACTTGAAACTAAGATCTAAATTGACTTAAAAGATTTTATTGCTAATAGTAACACTCATAAATGCTTGGAAACAAAATGGGCAGGCTTTCTTATTGTAACCCGACTACGGCGAAGTAAAAAGGAGCGTTATGATTTTGACCGGTAATGTATGTATGTATGTTCATCTGTTACTTCAGAACTTCTTAACTACTGATCATAATTTGACAAGTGAGTTATCATTAGAAGCGTCTTGATTTTCCGCTGATTATTATAGGCTATGTGACGTCACATTAAATTTAATATGGCGCCCTCTAGAGGACATAAAGTCATGAAGAAAGTCATGAAAAAAAATATTTTAATTATGCCATGTTGGGTATCAAATGAAAGGGCTTGACAAGTACATTTCAAAAATTAAACATTATAACCCCAAAATAATTTAAATAAAAATGACTTTTTTATCGTAGTTGGGTTTTAGCTTTTATTATAACTTTAATTTTTTCTTTTAGTTAATATTTCACTCGTGGTAACAGCAAATAAACTGAATTAGGAGATTATTTTCTCGTAACTGTTTTATAGTTACAACCTTATTTATTAATTTTCACAATTAGAATTAAAATGGCAACAAATTACTATAAAATCCTCAAATCGTTCTAAATCTTGGTTTGTGCCAATATATGATAAGTCTTTCCTTTCTTACTCTTAAAAACATTCTGTAACACCAGGGCTTCAGCATCTTACTTCCGGGGTATATATCTGATAGCGTCGGCGTCGTGTCCTTACATCAAGGGGCGTCGGCAAACACCTAGCGTGCCAACGGCATTTGTCAACTTCACGGACAAGACACTCGTGGCACACAGGGCTCTTCGGACAACACGACACTGCAACATTATAGTGGCTTTGGGGTATTAATTGGACAAGCTAGCTCTCTTTTGCCGTAAAAGGTAAATAAACCCCTATATCTTATATTCGTCTTCAAGAAAGTTATCCTCATAAATAATAAACTACCTACTTCATGTCCTTCTGTGCTTTTGTTCCAAGCTCATGTGCCGTCTATGACGCATTTCAAAACCCATTTAGAATTATGAGAATCAGAGAGCTTGTTAAAGATAATTTCTTCCAGTGTCTCATGAGGAATTGCAAAAAACTATGTAAAAAAAGAAAGAAAGAAAAACAACAACCGACTTCAAAAAAAAACACTACTTAGTGAAAAATAACTTTAATTTCGGAAGTCGGTGTCTTTGGTTTTGAATTTTCGTTCTTTGTCACCGACTTCCGAAATTAAAGTTATTTTTCACTTTGTATTTTTTTTTTTAAGTCGTTTGTTTTTTTCTTGTAAAAAGTTTTTATTTTTCACTTTTTAGTTGTGGTACCTACCCCACACACATTCGAATACTACTACCTGCTATGTAAATAACAGTGTCAGGAAGTTATCATATCATCCATATACTAAGTGGGAAAAATAACGTATTATTGAAGCTAACTCAAAAACTACCCTAGCAAAGTTAATAAAATGTATATGGAACTACTTCTGGAGTATGATCTACCAAAAAAAAAATGAATCATCAAAATCAATTCATATTTGGCGGAGTAATCGCGTAACAAAGATACAAAAAAAAAAAACACTGTTGAATTGAGAACCTCCTCCTTTTGGAAGTCGGTTAAAAAATTGTTCATTCTGCACAAACTAAACGCACATTACAAAAATACAGATATTTATAATTTAGCCAAAAGCCTCGCTGCTGCAATTGTTGCAATGTCAATCTAACTTACTTACTTTATTTTAACAAAGCATATTTGGTAGTAATGTTTTCAGTCTAACGTTTTCAGTGAATAATTTTAACAAAACATAACGTCACGCCTGCAATCCTCGAAGTGTTAGGCAGAGATGTACACCCATATTTCGCCAGTTAAGTCCCATGTATGTCACGCAACGGATTTTGATGCAGTTTTCACCATTATTTAAAGAATTTATTCCAGAAGGTTTATAATTAAGTATATACATTCCATACTATTAAACGAGAAATATTTATAAAATAAAAAAAAAAGGAAGGAAGGAATATATATATTTGTACGTTCTAGAAATCGGCTCTAACGATTTTGATGAAAGTTGCAATTTAGGGGTTCACGGGGCGAAAAATCGATCTAGCTAGGTCTCATATCTGGGAAAATTCGTTTTCTCCGTATTTTCACCCAAGCAAAGGTCGGCCGCCCAAAGTTTAGAACAAGATATTGAATAATGACATAATAATGACATGGCAACATGGAATAAGTAGGTACTATACATGGATTAGTATGAACTTTCCTATACTATTAAATTAGCATTCTCTATTTTCACCAGAGCAGAGCTTGATTGCCCAGATAATAATTATTAAACTAACATATAATAAAGGCACGATGTTTGGTCAAGTTGTAAAAATGGTGCGTAGCATGAGTCACTAGTATTATTTATATATTAACTAGCTGTTGCCCGTGACTTCGTCTGCAATACATAATGAATAGTAGCCTATGTTCTTCACCAGGTCAAGGTCTACCCATGTGCCAAATTTCATCCAAATAAGTTCAGCCGTTTTAGCATGAAAGCGTAACAAACAAACTAACAAACTTACCTCCGCATTTTTAATAGTTGCATATAATTCGGTGAGCCACCACCGGTAAAATACAGCCATTACTCAATCCCCTATCTATACTGACACGGACTTCCGAATGCGCGGTCTATAGCCACATTAATACTTCAATGCTACAATAGAGCATCCTGTATCTAAAGGACGGTATCTCGAGCACCGAATCAATCAACCGACACGTGTATAGGGGGAGTCCGAAACACTCGCGCCTCCT
The DNA here is from genome assembly GCA_949152395.1 of Agrochola litura. Taxonomy (NCBI): domain Eukaryota; kingdom Metazoa; phylum Arthropoda; class Insecta; order Lepidoptera; family Noctuidae; genus Agrochola; species Agrochola litura. The sequence continues at coordinate 12,696,237 of OX424505.1, read as the reverse complement.
CCAAAGCCAGGCTGCTTTTAAAATAATGATGGGTAAAGTGCATCGCCTGGGTAGCGAAAAACATTGTATATTTTTCTTTCCTAAGAAAAATATCATAGCGTTTGAGGGGTTGAAAATAATAACGCTTATTTTTTCCAGACGGGTTAACGATGAAAAAGGTCGATATTGTCAGATTTTTATTGGACATAACCATGATAATATGATATCCGACATTACTAAACGACTTCCTATGTTATTATTCAGTTCCGCCAAAATGGATAACATCATAGTTACCTCTACACTTTCCTTATGTATCTAAGTAACGAATGCTTACCATTTTACTTTGTATTTTGGTGACACTATCTATAATGTATGTATCACATAACATCACGCTTTGTTTCCCCGAAAGATTGGGCAAAGGTGTACCTAGTACACCCACATTTCGCCAGTCGAGCTTATTGCCGTCAACCGGGCATGAATCTAGACTGAATCCAGGCTGCTTCTAAGAAATTCCAGATGGAAAATCCCAATAACACTTTGCCCGACCCGGGAATCGAACCCAGGACCTCATGCCCAGCAGTAGTGCTTGCGACCACTAGACCAACAAAGCATCTATGTACCAATTTACGGAATACCAATATTCCACTTCCTCTCAGGAAGAAGGGTTAAAAAATAATAATCCCCTAGAAATCGGTTGATTTGTCAAAGGATTTACTGAGATATTTTTTACAAAAGCACCTTTTAAAATTTGTTATGCAAATGGAAAAGCCTTATTACACTTCCTTAATTATTTCACAGGCTTTATTCAAGCGCAAAGTCCCTCTAATATTTTATGACGTAATTTAAAAGACTGTCTTTGAAAATGAGTTTTAAGACGTCCTCTACGAGGGATAATTTTCAGCCATTGTTTTACATTCTGTCGAAATCTCGGGCCCTGATTAGTTTGTACAGATGAAAAATTTGTCGAAAAAAAAAATATCGTCGGTGAGAAAAAGTGGAGAATTTGAATTGAAAGCCGGTCTTTCAAATATAATGTTAATCCATAAGGATTGATCGAGTATTGGTTATGGATTTTGACAACCAATCTATACTAATATTTAAAGAGGAAAGATTTGTATTTTTGTATGTAACGAATAAACTTAAAAACTGCTGGACTGATTTGAAAAATTGGATGGATAGCTACATTATCAGCGAGTAATTTAGGCTATATTTTATCCCCGTACTCCCACGGGAACGGGAACTACGCGGGTGAAACCGCGTGACGTCTGCTAGTCCACAATAATTTGACCGTTTCGCTTCATAACATAACATATTCTTCAGTTTCATGTTGAAGTTTGCATTTTGACTGCTAATCACATAGCAGCAAAAACATATGGTGACAACCCGAATTTCCATCAAATCTTGAAAACAGATAAGACAAAGTTTCTTGAAACCTTTTCTTTATCGCGGTAGAGACAAATCACGTAGAATTTTTAGGGATTACATGCGTACGAAACATTTTATCGGACGTAGCAAGAAAGTTTTTTTCAAAGATATCTAAAGCCGCAGATCTCCCTATAAAAGTTGCCCCAAACTTTCGTTTCCTGCTGCTTTAATAATAGCTACTTTTTCTTTACGTATCGTCATAAAGAATCTACTGTGTGCTATCTTTTCATAGTGTGGTGGTGGAAAACCTGTGGAGATAAAATCAGAGTTTATAATACTGCCCATATTTTTGAAGTGAAAACTTCTTTAGTCGCGTTGGGCATTTTTGAGATAGGAAAAAACAATTGAACTCGCGACAACGTTACCGACACCTCTTTTTTGTAAACACGATCGTGCTCTTTATTTATATTTCGTTACGGATCAATGTTCAATGCAAGTATTTTTACTTTAAAGGTTTTGGTAGTTTTTTTTTTTTTTTTGGTAACGCGATGGTGCTCTTATTACGAGTAAGATAGGGTTACGGACCAATGTTCTATACAAGTATTTTTCTTCCAGCAAGGCGATCTTATTCAAGTTTTCACTTTTGTCGGCACTCCCGGAATGCCACTGTTTTTTTTATGTTTGCTTCAATTTAGATGAGTTATAAATACTGTGACAAAAGCATGCATATACTAGGTGAAATTAATTTTCTTTTACTCCAGCAGCTGGTACTATTTGAACATGAAAATCATGTATCATGTTTTTTTCCTAAAAACCACTTAACGTTTTAATAGTGACAATTCTCGTTTTAGCACTTGGTGTAAATATATGGTGCTGTCACACAAACAATGGGGCACTTAATATCGTGACTAGCGTGTCCTGTTATCTGCACGTTGCAGGAGCTGATGAAGGTGCCAAATTCGTAGCCAAATTCTGGGCTGACTCTACACAGTATGAGTCTTTATAATGTGCACTTTGAAATGAGGAATATTTAAAAACATCTTAATATATTTTTTGTTTAACAAAACCTTTTTAATTTTTTTTTCAATAATCCTAAAATTTCTCAATAAGACGCCAAAAAGAACAAAAAAAAATTTTCCGTCTGTAAAATTAAGCATAGATTCCCTCATTTCGATATGTGCACATTCTAAAGACTGAGACTGTATAAATTGCCATCAACTCGCTAAGAAGAATAGTTACAATATATTATTTTCAATATTTATCATCAATCTCATCTTGATTGCTTAAAAGCCTACGTGACGTTACCTCACATTACGTAAACCTACATCTAGAAATAAGTACTCGTAAACGCCCCAGTATAAAAACTAAAGTGCGCCAACACAAACATGTCAGAGTCACTCACAGCCACTAGTTAGGTAAAGATTGGATATTTTTTTTCTGTAGCTTTGCAAACATCAATCCTTTTACGCATTGGTATGCAGGCTGCGTGGGTCGAAATGCAAAACACTTACCCTCGGTAGAGTTCAAAGCGTAAACTTTTTCTGTCCCAAACATTATTCCGGTCTCGTAGTTCTGCTTTGCGTGTTTGAGGTTTGAAGTATTTTTCGGTTGAGCCCTGGTTTCATTAAAAAGTTGCCCGCACAACTAATATTCGAAGTGATTGAGCAACTTTCAATTGCGACGTCTGTAAACTGCTTTTGTCGTCATTGTTATTAGGAATCTGTGTAGCGATTTTTACTAGGCTGTCGGTCTCAATAATTTGGTTTTCATTAGTTACAAGTTACAAGTTTTAATTAAAATAGATGTAATGATAAATGATGATGCATAAATGTAAACATTATTGTAAATATCAACGTCCAATTTGCTGGAATCAGTTTAATACCATAATTATAAGATCGATTGTTAATGGGCCATTGTGTTCTGCTCTGGTACTTGTATGGTTTTAGGTTACATTTTCATCTCTACAATATTAATTCGTGGAATTATAACAATATCTGAAATATGCATTGCATTGAATATGCATTGTGTCCGGTTTCTCTTTTAGCATGTCAATATCTCTCATATACCTACATCTGTATATTCAAACGAAACAATGATTTCAATATATATTTTTAAACATGACGTAAAATAGTAATCATTGTTTTTCTTTCCCGTTAATCTTCTTTGAACATGGCAATCAAGTTTCGTAATCATTAACACCTTAAAGTTCCGAAGGCAACCGCAGACCGTAAACCGCAGCTGCAAAGCCGCCCATCGCAATGACAGACCGCAGCGACACTATGGTTTCTCTTTCTAAGCAACTTGAAAACGCTTCCATAAATGGCAAATTTATTATTTAAACGATCATAAATCAAAATGTGACCTTTTCTGAAATAATATAATATCTTAATCAGATAAGTGTTTTCATACTTGAGTCAAGAGATAACGTAGGTATTTAATCACAGAATCCACAGTACATCCATAAGTAATTGCACAACGACTACCTATCTGTACTCTGTGGCTTCGCTGTAAGCTAATTTAGACTTGGCTAACTCGTAAGTAGATAAGTCAGTGAGCTAGTCAGCTAACAGTAAGTTAGTACGGTGCGGGTGTGTGGTCGTAGACTAATACAAATAGTAAAGTCAACGGCGAAGTTAACGTGGCTGCAGATGTCCCGAATTTTGGGACCAGGGTTTAGGTATTATATTGTATTGCTTTGAAGAACCTTTTTGGTCGATTTCACAATGCGATCTGAAACAATATAAAAATTGTATTAAAACTTGTAACAAATGATTCACTAATACACCTACCTTGATTCCTGGTACCTGAACTGGTTCTTGAGAATTCAGGTACCAGGAATCAATCTTGGTACCTGAATTCTCAAGAATTATAAAAGGTACAACAAAAATAACGCTACGCAGATTACTAATTATTAATATTCCTTGAACAAAAACGGTGATATAACCGATCGCATTGAGCGATCGGTTATATCACAGTTTTTGTTTCACCTCAAGGGATTTTTTCTATATATTTTCCCCAAACAATGAATACCACCATGTAATTATAAATATTATAAGGTAAAAAGAGCAACGACCTAATCAATACGACGGTAAAGTTACTCGTTAGCGATTCTGAAGGAAAACAATTAAAAAGCTGCAGAAAATAATAAAAGGGAAGCGCTAAACTGTAATTAACTTAGCCTGAGGCATCAAACTGCTAATTTAGCCTGACACAAGCAATAAAAGCCAAGTTTCGCGCTTTGATTCCTTCACACCTGCATTATTTAGTTTATTGGAAAATTGTTTAAAATTAACTTTGAAGTTCTGTACGTAGATATTATTTATTCTTACAATCTCTTAGTGATAACAAAACTAAATAATGGACTAGTGGTCGCAAGCGCTACTGCTGAGCATGAGGTCCTGGGTTCGATTCCCGGGTCGGGCAAAGTGTTATTGGGTTTTTCTATCTGAAATTTCTCAGTAGCAGCTCGGAGTCTGGATTTGTGCCCGGTTGATGGCAATAGGCTCGCCCCCTATTACATGGGACTTAAACATAACTGGCGAAATGTGGGTGTACCTGCTACAGGGACACCTCTGCCCAACCCTTCGGGGAAACAAGGCGTGATGTTATGTTATGTTTATAATTATCATGATACATATTGACATATCGTCAAAAATGCGTGCGTCGTTAAGATGTATCAAAAAGATCGTGTCATTGGACACGATGAGTTTGAGAGACTCATGACGTGGTGATAATGTTGGCAATATTATTTGGCCATAAAGCAAAATTGTAACGGAGACGACTCTCAAGGTTGCGGTTGACTTAAGAACCTAGAAAGTATCTAAGAATCGCAACTTTTGGAGGCTATTTAATAGGTCAACACCTATTTGTCTTTTTAATGGTCAAAAGCTGGTGTCGTTACAGTGTCGCGAAATCAATGGTTTAGTCCCATCTCAAAAATGCCTAACGCGCCTAAAGAAGTTTTCACTTCAAAAAAGTGTTATTTACGGACAGTATCGAAACATTACCAAAAAAATTATAATTGAGGTTAGCCTTGAATTTAATCCTTGACTTTTAGCTTCGTTGTAAACTTCCAAGAAAGTCTAGTGTTTTGATAAGCTGACTGAACCTGTCAGACTGAGTACTATCCGAGTTAAGAGAAATTAGAATAGAATACCAGAAATCCATTAAATATCTACTGGAATCTTAATCATTCAGTTTTTGCGAATATAATCAAGCTTAATCTAGTCTAAATTCAATTAAAATTCAGTCAGACTTGAAATGAACGGCCGAATTCGTAATTTATTATTTGACGGCATTTTCATGTTAAAAGCATCTGTTTATAGATTTTAGTTTTCAATTTAACTAAGCCCTAATGTCAACACTGATAACACGATTAAAGCACGCACTCCACTTAAAATAGAAGGCATGTAAATAGGACTTTATTTATTTTACAACTTAATTTAAAATTGGAACCTAGATGTTTCCTTATCATTCCACAAAGATAGTCAACTCAATTGCATTATGTATACAGATCTTAATTATGTGGATGTACCAATAGATTTGGTTTTATTTTGAAAACTCAAAGAAATTGACCAAAGTCTTTGTCCCAAGATGAGGGTCGTACCTGCAGCAAATATTTCACTGCCAACAATGTATATATCCCCGGGAATCCCGAGTCACCATGAGTCCCGGACCAAAACCAACTGTAAAACGATATACATCTATTTTGTGTGGCCACCTCCACTTGATTTCCCTTTGCTAAAAAACGAAGTAAAAGGCAAAGATTTATGGTAGTTTTTACAATTTTACGGTCAGCGAGTTCGGTTGGTACGCCAAGGGAGACATTACGAGAGATATCGCAGATTTACTTCAAACTTGATGGCTTCTCTGGAGGGAAATCACGAGATGGGGTATCATTGCAGCATGATTCATTCGACAAGGCACCGCGAGTGCTGCTGTTTTAAAATCTATTTCCGCGCCGCGAGAATGAAATGTCTCGCGTTTTTTTTATTTCATTTGTTTTGAACGCAATTCTTTTTAGAGTAGTTTTTGCTATATCATGTCTTTATTGCATTACTTACTGAACGTAACTGAAAAATTAAAATAATGTAGATGTAATGACAAGGTAGATTTTTTCCTAATTATGTACCTATATCTTATTTGCTGTTCTTTCCATATTTCAAAGAAAAACGAATCCTTCAGATACAAGTTTAAAAACAAACAACCTGCTTGTTTTCAAAGCCGTCGTACATCGTTAAAAAGAAATCATTAAATTCAATGCGTGGCGTCTAATGAATTCTGAAATATTCCTTTTTCGTTAAAGTATTGAGGCCAACGCCTCTTTTAAGGAGCACCTTAAAAATGCATATCATGTTTCAAAATCGATACCTTCACATTTTCCTTTTTCGATGAAAACGCAGACACACAAACATGAACAAAAATGTATATATATTTTACTACTAGTTTTTGCCCGCGGCTTCACCCGCGTGGTCTGTGTGATGAATTACCTACCTACCTTATTACCTTTTAAGTTAATCCAGGTTATAAACTATCTGTGTGCAAAATTTCATGCAAATCCGTTCAGCTGTTTTTGCGCCAATCCGAAACATACATCCAGACAAACAGACAAACCGGCAAATGGACAAAAAATCTAATAACTGTATTTTCGGCATCAGACTTGTTTCCACACCTTATAGCAATTTTTTTCTTTTCAAAAATAGTCAATGAACAGTTTTGTCTTCGCTACAATTTTATTATATGTACCTATAGATGTAATACCTATATGTTAACGATCCCTTTGGTCGCACACAAACTGATATAGATTATCAACCCCTGGCCCTTATTCGTACAAAGCCTTTATCAAAACGAACCCTAGAACACTTCAAAACAAAGAAAAGGTCGGATAAGAAGATTATAGTGCCGTCGCTTAGTTGAAAAATGAAATAGAAAAATATAACGTTTATTCTTTGTTTGTTGTCAATATTGAATGAACGACTCAATAGAAACTCAACTCTAAATGAATTTACATTTTCAAGATTATCATTCTATTGAATTTGAATAGATCTTTGGAACCGCGTCATCGATTTCGAAAATAAGGTTGGGACCTGTCAAAAATAATTCCATTTTTATGTGAGGGGTTCTCAAGAATGGGGAGAGAGCCCCTCCTCGTTATTTCGTCTTCGTGCGCTCTGTAACGTCTTTTTTCATGCTAAATATGTTTTAAATTGCCATTCGCGTTCGATGATTACGACAATAACATATTCTTGCTTCAGCGAAAATGTAAAAGTGAGCAAATTATTTTTCAAGATAAAACAATTGAGGCTCGCTTTTTGTTTCACAAACCGTTTTTTTTTTTTAAATAAATGTAATTAAAGAGAACTTTAGTTTTTATAAGATCATTTCGTTTTTAAATCCCAGAGACTAATTTAACAGGTGCAAATGTTAAACTCCAAATTGAAAAAACAAACAACAGTCACTTGAAATGTCAAATAAGTCTCTGGGATTCAAAAACGAACTTTAGCTAATGCGTTGCAACGCCTTTCTCATTCTTTTTTTGTTAGAATCCTTCTCTGGGACGCAACATCAACTTACCAAAGTTTCATCACAATCGGTCATGCCATTTTCGAGTTTTTACGAGACTAACACACATCAATTGGTTTTTATATTATATTAAATAGATAGATAGAAAATATACTTTATTTTCGAATCATGCCAAAGGCGTAAATGTTCATAAATTAACTTACCTAATTATACTCACTTAATTAATTTTGTTTTTATTATTCAAAGATAGATTTAAGTTTAATGAACTATGTGAAGAAAACATTGAGGTGAATTATGTGGCAATAAAAACTATTTTATTTTGTGTTATTTTTCAAAAGCTCAACGTGGATTCGAATGCTGAATAGTTTATACAAACAGTACCTAGACTTGTCTAGAGTATAGCTTCAAATAAAGATTTTAATTCGTGAGCAATTTTGAGCACGAACTTAAAACAAAATCCTTTTTGTCAAACATGCTTGGAAATTCGAACATTATTTTGACAACCTTCTTCGAGATAAATCGAAATTGCGATACTGGTCGAATACATGCGAGCGCCCGGCCGGGAATGCTTGTATGAAAATCCATATCTGTCAATTTAGCGGCCAAATAAATTACTATGAAAACTCGTATCTGTCGTGCTATTTAAAAATGGAACGAATTTTTTACTTCAACACATGGCAACCAAGGAGGTAACTTATCAAAGATTTTATTTAAATTTCGATTTGACTTGCAAATAGAGTTATAGTAAAAAGAAACAAATGAACATATTGGCAAGTGAAAAATTATCGTTGTTTGTCATTGATTATGGAATTTGTAATTAGTTTACTCAGTTTGAATTTCCGCGCATTATTCGACTCACGTATTTTCACGATCATCCATCAATGCCCCAGTTGCAGTCCGCAACAGTAATTTATTATTAATACTTGTTACCATGGATTGTGTTGAAATTGTTTGTCGGTTATTTAAATAAAAATGCTGTTTCATAGAAAAGTGCAATACCTACGTGGTCAAAATGTATGGAAAAGCAGTTTTTTTTTTAAATAACCGATAAATCATTTCAGAATCATGTACTGAATCCATGGTAACAGTTTTCGCGTCGATGTCCCTGCCACCCTGTATAAGAATCACGGTGGTGACTAGGCAGAGCTAATTTAAATCACCTTTTTTACGTTGTTATTTATATACTTACTAATATTCGGACTACAAGCCGAAAACACTGGGCGAATGACCTAATATTGGCGGGTAGGTAGATAGACGAATATTTTGCCAACAACAACCCCCAAGAAATTGAAGATATTTTACGAACAAACTACATTACCTGACGACAATACAAATAACGTAAACAAGAAATTTGATAAAGCCGACATCTCAAAGAAATAAGGAAAAACTTGTTGGAAACACAATAAATCTTTGTAGTTATATAACTGGTCTAATAAACGAGGTAGAACGACGACCTAGCCCTTTCATCTGGCTCTGGCCGTAAATCCAAGATGGAAGGAAGTGAGGGAAGTGCCTCTAGTGATGTATTCGCAACATTAATGGAATTACGCGGCCGGCCGATATGTAGCACTTGTTGTTACAATTTAAGGATAACAATTTGTATTGAGTGGTCCGCGTTTCCTCGTTAAGATCCTAGTTTTCTAGTTGATTTCATTCTCCAGCGGGTCTAAAACGGCCACATTAAGCAATTCCTCTGAAAGCAATTCATTTTCTGAATTCCCAGCAATTCCTCTATGGTGACACATATTTTAGCTGAATCATATTCAATTCAATTCATATCAGAATCATATTTGGTGTAAATATTGCCGCATGAAAAAAGTAAGATTTACAGTTTTTATTAATCAAATGAGATTTTTATTTTTTATTTCTACAGTTTAAATGTATTTCATTATAATAAGTACAAAAACTTTTTACAAAAAAAAACAACCGACTTCCAAAAAAAAACACTACAAAGTGAAAAATAACTTTAATTTCGGAAGTCGGTGTCTTGGGGTTTTGTATTTTCGTTTTTTGCCACCGATTTCCGAAATTAAAGTTATTTTTCACTTTGTAGTGTTTTTTTTTTGGAAGTCGGTTGTTTTTTTTATTTTTTTTTATTTTTCACTTTTTAGTTATGGTACCTACTATTCCAATACCACTACCTGCTACCAGTGACAGGAACTTATCAATAATCATCTACATACTAAGTGGGGAAAAAATACGTATTTTGTAGTTGACTCAAAAACTACCCAAGCAAAGTTAATAAAATTTATATGGGACCAATTTGAGAGCATACCCTTTCAAACAAAAAAAGAATTTTTAAAATCGGCCTACAAATGACGGAGAAATCGGTGGACATACATAAAAAAAAAAACATACGCTACGAACATTATAACCTCCACCTTTTTTGAAGTCGGTTAAAACTGTCAAACAGGTGAATTGCATAACAAAAATTGAGCGCAGATAATATTATGAATTGTCAGTTTCTGTGATTAATAATATTATCATATTATGATTCGGAAAACACGTAAAGCCGTTAGTCCCGTCTGTCACTAAACTTGTAGATCTTTGACAATTGTTACGGGTCGTCAGAAGCCCGAAAGTCTGACAACCAGTCTTACCAAGGGGTATCGTGGTACCAACTGGGTTGTGGAGGTCAGATAGGCAGTCGCTTCATGTAAAATACTGGTATTCAACTGCATCCGGTTGGACTGGAAGCTGACCCCAACATAGTTGGGAAAAGGCTAGGTAGATGATGACATAACATAACGTCACGCTTTGTTTCCTCGAAGGGTTGGGCAGAGGTAACCCTGTAGCAGGTACACCCACATTTCGCCAGTTATGTTTAAGTCCTTTGTAATAGGGGGCGAGCCTATTGCCATCAAGCGGGCACAAATCCAGACTCCGGGCTGCTACTTACTGAGAAATTTAAGATGCAAAAACCTAATAACACTCGTGACCTCATTCATACACAGCAGTAGCGCTTGCGACCACAAGACTAACAAGGCAGGCATTTTTTTGTTGTTTTATCAAAATAATGTCTGGTACCGGTACACCTCTGCTTTACCCTCCCAGGATTACAGACGTGATGTTATGTTATGTTAATAAAATTGTTGAGGAAAAATCACACTTTAAAACAAGTAAAATCATTGCGATAACATTTTCGTTACGAGTAAACGGCCGCAGTGTAGCACACGATAAAATAACGTTCCCTTTTCATCGCACAGGTGAGGAGTGACGTAATTCCCACCACAATTTTTGCAAATCCTCAAAGTACGGGCGGATTGGATCCTGGGATACAACGATGCTCCTTTGAACGCTGCATCCGTGTATCAAAACCTTTTGCAACGGAACATAAAACAAGAACAAAAAATACTGTTAATGAACCCCATGTGTTGCTTACTATCCAAGTATGTAGAACTTACATTTTATTTTAGCATCTCATAATTAAAATGCGGACTTGTAAGAACTTTCCTTAATGAAATTCTTGCTTAGGAAAGTTTCCGGTTTTTTTCATTTTTTCGAGATGGCATGACAAGTTTGTTTTGCGACTATACTTTTTAATCGGCTTTTCATTAGGTATGGAATCCGGATGAGTTTGAAACTAATCGAACAGTCCAGACCATGAGAAAAAAATAGTAGATTGTTCACTAAGGAGATAAAGCAGTGTTTTATTTCACGGGCGCTATATTGAATTCCAAACGACACGCCGTCGCGAAGAATTCTAGGGCTCCCGAGCGGATCGAGGGAGCTCTGTTAACCCCTGAGCGATGCTAGGGATTCAAGCACGTCCAAAAGGAAGACGGTAACTAAAACCTATGAAGTGAGAACTCTTTGGTCGAGCTGTGCTTTATTAGAAATAAATTTATTTTTTCATAGTAAAAGTTTTCATACGAATATTTTAGTTGAGGTTCCAAATTCAAACCACATTATTGACCAGTGAGTTATAATGAAATTCAGTACCTACTGTATTATTCCCTAACTAGACCCTAGGACTTTAATGACTTGCTTTAAATTAAGTTTGCAGAACAATTATATAATTAGACATTAGCGAGCAGGTGGCGTGAAACTATTTTCTCTCAAACATATCCAATCTTTACTTTTCATTTACATTTTTTCAAGTCCTTGTCTCTTTTTTTTGGCCAAGACTAGATACGTAAATATACGCGAATATGAAATTTTTAATATCCTCAAGACAGGCGAAACTCTTGCTCTCAAAAGGTCGTGCCTTCAATATTTTATGAACACTTAAAACTAAATTAGATTTTTTCTTGAGTTTGAGCAAAATATTGGACGGTGGAACACCTTCCACAAGTTATGGCTTAAAGTTAGAGGAGAAACTTTAGTAATTAATAAATCTTTACAATTAGTTTTTGCTTGAATAGTTTTAATTTAATAACAGTGTTCGTTTTAAACTCTATTACAATTTAGTGCCTAAGAATGTATTTTCATTAGTTGAATAAATATTAAATTACTTGTTACTAATATCCATTAGTTTTCATCTCAGAATAATTATTCGATGTATAATGTTTTATAAATGAATGAGGTACTTTTATTTTAAATTTAATTGAAAAATAAAACAAGAGCTTATTTTTTATGCATACGTTGTGTTTGGCTTTGATATAAAGATAAGTAGGTATTTAAAAACATGTTTCTATGTACATCGTACAGTAATGATTAATCCTACTCTGCATTAAATAGAAGTAAGTACCTTTTCCTCAAAAGGCACAATAAAAAAAGAAATATTTTAAAAGTAAAAAAATATGCATTTTATCTTTCGTGGAGATTTCAAATTGTAAAACGTAAACACAAATGAATTAAGTTTAAACTTTTACACACTAAGCCAAGCTTTTCTATAATATTAATAGCTTTTTGAACAAAACAGGGAGTTCTATAAAAAATAATATCTTAGCTACTTCAATAAATTTCATTATGGATTATCTAAGCGGGGTATCTAATTTTGGTACTAAAAACGTGAATTTTAAATAGCATTAACTTTTGATTTCAATAATAGAACTTAACATCCAAACTAGAATCTCTATAACTATTATTATTAATATTATAAATGCGTAAATGAGTTCGTTTGTTACGCTTTCGCGCTAAAACGGCTGAACGGATTTGGATAAAATTTGGCACATGGGTAGACCATGACCTGGATTAGGACGTAGGATTTTTTTATCCCGATATTCCCACGGGATTGAGACTTATGCGGGTGAAACCGCGGGGCGCAGCTAGTAATAACTTAATTTAATGAGAACAGTGGTAGCCCAGTGGTAACGGCCATGACTTACGAGTTTGGGCCGTAAGTTTGTACTCTGACAGACGCTTTACTTTGCTTAAATTATTTCATCACCAGTGCTCTCAAAACGGTGAAGGAAAACATCGGAACCTGTGTCCTAGAACCAAATATTCGACGACATGTGACATCTAGCAACCTGCACTGGGCCCGCGTGGTGGATTACGGCCCGTTTTCTCTCATCGAGACGAGGCCTGAGTCCCAGCAGTAAGAACATTATAAAGACTGCCTATGCTATAACATAATAAATTTCCCTAAAGGGTAAAGCAGAGGTGTACCTTTAAAAGTGAGTACTGACCGGTGTTAAGGGCCATAATATAACATTCCCAGCGAGCATGTTACGTTGCACCGTGTCCTAAAATCCGTGTAACATGCTCGTTTCGAACTCTTTGCTCGACCGTGCTCCAGATTCTAAACACAATAGCCAAGAATCCACGCGTGAGACTCGTGCGCTAGTGACGACTTGTCGCGGGCGTACTGATTGAACCGCGTAACACTCAAAGGGATTCGCCAAAAAACGCCAAAAAGCGCTCGAAACGAGCAACGAGCGGCTCGCTGCTCGTGTGTTCGTGCTCGTTTCCATGTACTGACTGCACAAATGCTCGCTTTGTAACATGTTACATTACATCCCGTGTCACCCACCTTTATAGTACATCCACATTTCGCCAGTTATTTTAAAGAAGAACTTAAAGTTCAGCTTAAAACACCACCAGGTTTCTACAACATGAACAAGCAATTATAACCATGTAAATTTTACGTAACAGTGTTAAGGTACTCCAGAACTTAGTCGCTCGCTAACCTAAGTTCAATAACAAACTCATCTTGTCTTGCAAACTCCTCTATTGTTTAACAAGAGGGGTCAATCCCGCCATTCTGCAGCCAAACTCAATACATTCTGGAATGTCGAACTTGTGTAATAACAAAATGTTAGTGTATCAAGCGGACGGACCAACCCCGGTTGCCGGACCTAAACTGGGTTCCATTTGTAGGTCAGCCCGTGTTATTGGGTTTTTTTCAGTTAGAAAGTTTTCAGTTTCGATCCGATGTTAGGAATTAAGCCCCGTAAAATGGGAACAGGCTCGCTACCGTTGTCAAACTTTTTTTTATGTTTTGTAAAACATGGAATGTGCCTACCAGTGTTTTGGGTTTTTATTGTGGGTGCGTTTACAAACTCAAATCAATACGAAAAACTCAAATGAAAACAAAATAAAAAACCGGCCAAGTGTGTGTCGGACTACGCACAATGAAGGGTTCCGTAGTTGGGATGAATTTATCCCAAATACAAACTTAACATTGTAGTTGAAATATATGTCCTCCCAAACATTCCAACTGCAAATATAAGTTTGTATGCACAATATTGAGAGATTTACCAAGTTATTTTAAGACCATAGACTTCTTATAGGTTTTCCTGTAATTTATGAAAAAAGAACCACTCTCTGTAATTTTTGTAAAATTTTAGGTCCAGTAGTTTCGGAGATAAGGGTGGGGAATGGTCTATTTTCATCGAATTTCTTAAATATCTTTAAAACTATTAATTTTGAAATATGTAAAAAAAATGTTTAAAATCCTCGCAATAAGCCCTTTCATTTGATATGCCACGCGATACTGTTAGCAAAACATTATCTTTAATTTTTTTGTTTGCCCCCAAAAGTGACCCCTATATTCAAAATTCATTTATTTACGTTACACGTTCGTATTTGGGTCACAGAAATACATACGTGTACCTTTAAAATTAATCGCCAGACGGCTGTGACAGACGGACAGACAGACAGACGAACACACGAGTGATCCTATAAGGGATCCGTTCCGTTTTCCTTTTGAGGTAAATACTTTTATATTATAGGTACAAATATCTAAAACGGAAAAGAATGAAAGCCGAAGGAATCTGCTTGTTAGAGACAACCAATACAGTCTGAAAGTATAATTACATGCATCTGCCTACCCCATTATGAAATCTAGTGTGCTGTTATAACAAACCGAGTGAACATCGAGCGAGTGAAGCACAACTCAGCTTATCCGGGTTACAAGATCCGGTCAGATCTGGGCCACATCTAATCGCCAAATACACGGATATTCCATTTGCATTGCATCCGGGCCACGCAACTAGGCGAAATTCATCCGAACGTAAACTATCAGGTTTGGCTGGTAGGTGTAATGATCACGCGCTGCGAAATTATTGGAATCGAAAATGATGGTATTTGGACCGGGATAAACGTTCTATTGAAGAGATTCTCGTTAGAGGCTCATTTAGAAAGCCTTCTCTAAGCTAAATTAGTGTTTGCATATTTTAGCTATTTTATAAACTCCACATTAACTCACGATTGATAATCAAAAAGAGTCCATCGAGAACATGCAGCCATTTTAGAAGCTGATATAATTTATAATCAGTCGAGACAGTCTAAACCACAAACCCCGAAAACCAATCACAAATAAAGACTTAAATAGAATCCTCAAATATTTACAAACAAATAAGCACATTTAATCGATACAACTCACAATAAAACAAGACATTTTCTAAGATAACCGAGATATACCTGTAATATATCAAAACAAATAGCAATTCAGAGCATTTCGTATGCATGACCGATCCAGCCAAAAGACTGGACATTTCAGAGATATGAACTACGTACGTGGAATGCAAAAGGACATACGGATAAACAACTGCTAATATTTAGATAAGGACCCCCATTCGCAAAAGCGCGTTCACAGAGTAGGTAAGAAATGGAGTCAACACAGGCAAAGAAGGAACAGACAGCCGGTGGCAGATGTTTACCAGAATTATGCTTTATCAAGCTATGCAAATCAGTTTCGATAGTGTATCGTTGCCTGTAAATCAGAACGAGAGAGTAATCACACTGCATACATACAAGTACTCACCACGTCAGTAATTTTTCGTCAATTAAATAGAAAAGGGCATGTAAACATTCATACACACACAAATGTCTATTATAGGAACACCGACGCTGCGGATCGTTCAATAACGTATGTACGGTACACTAAAAAATTACCTAATCGATACAAATGATAATTGAAAGAAAGAAATCTATGGTTTAATTGATTCAAAAATACGTGCATACAAAAACATAAGATAACTCGAAGAAAAACAAAAGAGATCCAATCACGAGAACAGAACAGAAATAGTCGGTAGCTGTACGTCGTGATATGGATTGTAAAAGCGTATGAATACTCCATGTTTGCCCCACTCTGTGATCCCGTATGACCAACAAAGTTAAAGCTGCAAGAGATAAGAGAAACCGTAAAACATACGTGCTTTCTTTGTGCTTACGTCAAAACGATGAGTTTTTTTTTGCTCACATTGTCATAAAAATTGTGCAGGGGTTTAGGGGATATTTAAGTGTGCCGTAACCGCTTCGTAATGAGACTGACAGACTTAATGACTGAGATAGGATGCAGTTGACATATTCACAAACATTTGGGTAAGTCGAGGGTTGGATGACCCTTTTCTTTTGTTTTGTGAGTCCCATGCCGCCCATACTGGAGGTACCTCTATTACATTAGACATACCTAGGACTATGTATTGTCAAGTACGAGATTCCTTTACATTTTTTGTTATCATACACCCATGATTATGGCGATATTGCATAATCAGCCTAATCTATAATGTTCTCACTGCTGGAACAGGCCTCCTCTCTTCGAGAGGGAGTGGAATGTAATCTTCCACGCGAGCCCAGTGCGGGTTGGTAGATGTCACATGTCTTCGAATTTTTGGTTCTAGGACATGCCAGTTTCCTCACAATGATTTCCTTCTCCGTTTTGAGAGCAATGGTGATGAAATTATTTACAACTCTTAAGTCGGGGCCGTTACCACTAGACCACCACTACTCTCTTATACTGCAAAATGTGACGATATTACTACTGCATAATAAAATGAATAAGAAGTAATTATATAACACATAACATCACGCTTTGTTTCCCCGAAGGGTTGGGCAGAGGTGTGCCTGTAGCAGGTACACCCACATTTCGCCAGTTATGTTTAAGTCCCATGTAATAGGGGGCGAGCCTATTGCCATCCAGACTCCGAGCTGCTACTGAGAAATTTCAGATAGAAAAACCCAATAACACTTTGCCCGACCCGGCAATCGAACCCACGACCTCATGCTAGTAGTAGCACTTGCGACCACTAGACCAACGAGGCAGTCAGAGTTTGTTGGAGAAGTAATTAGATAAGCAAAATCAAGATTAAAACAAAATATCGAGAGTCTTGAACCGTAAAGTGTGTAACGGTCAAAGTGAAGGTGACTTCTAAGCAGTTACTTACTAATTTAATTATGAAAGGTAGTGTGTTCACCGCCAACGGGTGACTTTTAAAACCAACTTTTAAGTCCAGGGGTTGCAAATATTTTACAACTTTTATATTTTACCAGTCTTGGAAAAGTTTGCAAGCTCGAGAGTCCGTCCTATCAGCCAGCAATCTTGCATTTTAGACACATCTGATTTGGCAGCGGTAGTGTCTACGTTTCTCAGCAGGTAGTATTCTTAACAAATTTAGAGAAATGTTGAATACCCCGAGAAAATCTTGGCTCATGCAAATCTTGATGGAAATGAAATGTAGAACTTAATACCATGCCCTTTTTCACTGTGTATTAATTAATTTTAAGGCATTTTCAATATAGTTATAACTATTAGAAGAATAAAATAAAATGAAACTTCATATTATATACTTAATTTATATAAGATCAGTGACGGAAAAACGTCATGAGAAAACCTGGACTTACATGTCGGAAATAAGTTACTGAGTTGACTAATCGGGATGGATGCCAGCGCCGCCTAGCGGCGCTCGACAGAGTTTACAATTTAACGCTCGGACCGGTTGGAGCTGATCTGAGTTCATCGGTGGCGGTCAAGCAGTGAACACGTTTAGAAACTGTCGCGGTTATATATAAACGGTTTTTCTATTGCGCAATAACCAACACTATCTACAGTAGTTAAAATATGGCTGATAATAACGAAAGAGACACCTAATTTTCTCCGTCATATAAATAATATTATAAATCTGAATCGCCAAAACGTCTTGAGCAAGCGTGATAATTTAACCGATTTATGCTAATGCCTTCTCTGTATGAGAAGAGATCTTTGTCCTGCAGTGGATCAATAACAGGCTGGTATAATTATTATTATTAAAATCCTATTTCCTACTTATGTAATAATATTTTAAATGTGGAAGTTTGTGAGGATGGATGGATGGATGGATGTTTGTTACTCTTTCACGCAAAAACTACTGAACTGATTTGGATGAAATTTTGCACACAAGTAGTTTATACCCTGAATTAACACATAGCATACTTTTTATTCCGATACTCTCACAGGATCAAGACTTATTTATTTATTTATATATACTTTATTGTACACCACAAAAATACATAAAAAATAAATCAAACACTACAAAATACATACTATTATATACTTATGCGGGTGAAACCACGGGGCGCTGCTAATAGGATATAAAGATGTATACTATTAGTTACTCGTTCTATCAAGAATGTTTCTCTAAGCACCCTCGTAGAGTTCTAAACATACACTTGTATACAGAGACAGAAATTCCCGGTATTTGCGAAAGCCCTTTATGTCGATCGTCCTAGTACAACTAACTATTCTAAACACGTTTCTATTATGTCTCTACTCGCTAGTCAGATATAAGAGTACCAATTAAAACTTCAATGAAATACCTGAACTAGCTTTGAATCTAACTAAGTCAATGATTTAAATGCATAACTTAAACAATTTCTAAACATATTATAAATTAAAGTCGCTTTTCGTGTCTGTTTGTGCAATCGCATTGTTCTTCTAAGCTCAGAAATGGATTTTGATGCGGTTTTCAGCATTATTTAGATAATTACATTAGACGTTGACACACACTGACGTATTAGTATTACCTACTTGTAAAAAATTTAGAAATATCGAATAGGTACTTTTACAATGCTTGTAAATATGTGAACACCATGTATCCATCACATAATATTTTTTTCTGTTATTGCTTCATTTTTAATTATTTTACCTATTGTGGTATAAATCCAGGTGCATCGTCTTCTCATATAATTATATAATTAATGTACACAAAATATTGTAAAATATTTTAAAAGTGTAACGGTGGAGTTTCTTGCCCATTCTTCTCCATACGAAAACTACTTTCAGGAAGGGGTGACTAGAATCAATTCTATTTTTTATAAATTTTGAGGTTTAAAAGTGTGCCTTATTGAAATAAATTATTTAACTTTGAGTTTATTCCGGAAGGTTTATGAGTACAATACATTAATATTAAATTTACATATTAAGAAATCTCGATGTTTTGTCAAATCGTTAATACCGTGCAAAACAAGGGCAGATCACTAGTAGGCAGATAAAGTACTTTTTCTTACAAAAATATTCTATTTCTCACAAAAAAAAGACGAAAATACTTAAATACTCAAACAAGTTCAACGTTATCCGATCAACTACGAAGAAAATCGAATAGAAACGTCCATTTTGAAATTTGTCACCCAAAACGCTATTCGAGAGCGTAGACGCTCACTGAATGTAATAACAAAATTTCATAATATACGGAACGACAGGTACAGGTAGTTACAGAACTGAAATCTTCGCGGAAGCACGTAACATTTTCATGGCGCTCGGTGCAAAATTTCACGAGATAACGTCACCTACATAAATGCTAAGTTTTAAGTTTTTTGTGTCCTGTTTCGTTTGCGGACGATTTGCATAATTTGTGAACGCTATATTAAAGACTTGGCGTTATCGTTATTGTCAGGGAGATAGGGATCGGTAACTTTTGAGTTATTAATTTTTGTTTTAAGAATATTGAGTCTGATCGTCAGATGTTTTATTGAATTTTTGTTTTGGGTGACTTTAAGACTTTTCCAATAAGTTAAATTTTTCGAGGTACGACACACATACACCCACTCATACGCATTCCAGCGTCGAAATTATTTAACATTAAGTATCCTATGTCTTAATTTATTATTAAAAATTATATTCAAAGTAATCAATTACACAATTTAACTAAAAAGATTTTACCTGAAAATAGATCAAAATGTCGTGTTAATATCATGAATGAATATTTATTTGTTAAACACAGATACATACATTTGATGTACCTTCATAACTCAGTTGACTCTCTATGTTTAGCCAGTGGCGTACTTATAGTTACAGTGGGTACATTAATATTAAAATTTAATTCAGAAACATAATAAAGGATTAAATTAAGTATCCATCCATACCATCGATACTGCCTTCCAGGAAACAAAAGGTGTCAGGACCGCAATGATTGAATGTTGCTCACAGAACGTAATAGTTGGCAGCCTCGCTTTGAGTTCAAGCACCAACTCTCGGCGCTTAATGAAAAGCCGGTTCCAAAACAGATGTCCGACCTTTTGTTTAGAGGAAAATTGTCAGGTCTTTGTGAAAAATTGGGGCGTGGGTTGATTAGTAGATGTCAAGGGATAATTTTAACAGGATTTTGTTGTTGGATTACGTATTAATGTTTGTTTTGCAAAATAAAAAATTTTCTTTCTTTTCTTTTTTTAACTTTAAAATATTATTTTTTGGGTTACACGTGTACCTATTGTACAAGTTCTAATTAATTTCCTATGAAAACATTAGATATTGTTTTTTAAAGATTTAATCTATATCTTCGGTAGGTACTAACATTTTCGAATCTCTTAAAGAAAAGTATGGATTCAAAAACAAGTTAAGTAGAAACAGATTTTCTTAATATTACTCGTTTTTGAAGACATATTTGCAAGGGCACGTTTCTGCAGCATGTATCAGAAAGAGGGTGTGGTAAAGACTATCAGACTATACCCTAATTGCGTAACTTATTTTCGTAAACGATTATGACTAATTTGTTTAATTTTGACAGTTCAACAACATTCATTGCGTTATTTACGTTGTTGAGCAGATTTTTTTTCCAACTTATGAAGCAATGGATTAGCAGTCTGTTTCAAATCGAAACAGATTGTGATTGATCGTGTATTACGCAATTAGGGTACTGAACAACTTTCTCCATGGAACCGCGAAACACCTATCAACTGCCCCATACAAAACTTCAATACCTACTCGGCCCAAATGTTGAGACGGCGATGTTGGTTCTGTAGAAAGTCGTTCCGTTTGACGGTCTAGTACTGTAACTTACTTTTAATGCAAATAAAC
The DNA here is from genome assembly GCA_949152395.1 of Agrochola litura. Classification (NCBI taxonomy): domain Eukaryota; kingdom Metazoa; phylum Arthropoda; class Insecta; order Lepidoptera; family Noctuidae; genus Agrochola; species Agrochola litura. Next base: position 12,674,933 of record OX424505.1, on the reverse strand, counting down.
TGAACTATTTAGTGCATCTTAGTGAAACGTGTTTCTCTATACTAACTAAACTTACAAACCTGCACGATAAATCGGTGCACGGAGTTAACTACTACAACCTGTACACTATGTAATATAATTTTGACGTTCAAAAGAGCTATTTTCAACCTTATTTGAATAAATTACTTGTGCTTTTTTTAAGCTAAGTGCTTCGGTTAGGGCTTTGAGTTACGCTGCATGCTAGGTGACTCGCTCCTAGCAAACAAACGCATAATACTACTAGGTTCCCTGAAAGCGGTGGAACCCAAAGGGAGGGTAATGTTTTTGGTCATTTGTTCAAGTACCACCCTTCTGATACACGCTGTATATGCACCGATGGACATCATTTACAATACGTGCATATTCCACAACAGTTATTCTTCCCTAAAAAATAACAACGACAACCTGCATCCCTAATCATCACAGCATAACTATCGCAATTAAATATTTAAATAGACAGACCACAATAATTACACAGTACTAGAAGAGCTATTATCCATAGCCTTTTTACCCTCTCGAGTCTTTTATGCTCTTCCCAACGAAGATATAGTTTTAATTGGAGTCGTTTCGAAGCACGCAAAGAGTCTTTTAATTAAAATTTTAACTCTTCATGTTTAAAAAGAGTATGATGGCTCGGTATCCGACGGTATTGCTGTAACTTCCGCAACGATTTTTTTTCTTTATGAATTCTTTGAGTTTTTCTATGTCTGGATAAAGTGGGTTTTACTGGGCAAGTTATTTTAGCGTTTTTATTTTAGGGGATTGGGAATTTGAATGGAATGTGTCTCCTTTTTTTAATGGCAAGGGAATAATATATCTATGCAAGGCTATGTAAAATGTGTGAATTTTACAAAAAAAATATGAGCTCAGAAAAACAAGGTAAAATATGTATAAAATATTTAATTAAAAATACACGTATGCAGTACAAGAAAATGTTACGTAGGTGCTAAGCCGTCGGTGTCCGCCAGAAAAAAGAGAACGCAAGCCTCGGTGCAACATGCCAGCTAGGCGAGCCGCCCGCGCGTTGCTATCTTCGCAGTTGTCAACTTCATGACGGTTCTCGAGCGCCATCTATCGCCTCATACTAGGTACAACCATTTTCCTAAATCTAATCAGTGAAATAAGTGTACCTAAGAACCTATTTATGATGTAATTACTTGAGGTAAGTAAGAAAGACAATGAGAAATAAAAAAAGAAAGTATCGTCAATATGAAAAGTGCTACGATATACCACGTGCACTCGTACAGTGGGCCGTACGTCAACGGTATCAAACCCAGTATAAGCTGGCCTCGCATTCTACTGAAACTCTGTACTATACTAGACCAGTTCAAGGTCAAACTGTACCTACGTGACATGAAAGTATTTTTTTTTTTATATCTGGATTTTCTCCAGTTTTCAAAATAGTCCCGTATATCAAGAGTTAATCTGTATGTATAAAGCTGTCTGCAACTCAGCATTTTATTTTTTCGCAGCTCCAATGATTGACGTTCAAACAAAAACTGTCATGTAAGCACTTGCACAAGTACGGCAATCTTTCCAGACATTGCAGACTTGCAGATAGTTAACTACCCACGTAAAATGCAGAAGATATTTCAGCGTAGAAACGAGCAACTCTCAAACAACTTCTTGATTTATTATTGTAGGAAACTATTTGAGTATTTAGTCTAGTGGCTTGGGCGTCACTGTTATCAGGGTTTCAACTTTACCAACTTTCACTATTAGTTGGTAAGCAATTACTTACTCAACTGAAAGGAATACACAACTGGTTTGAGGGGCAATTATCATAAAACTGAAGTTGCACGAACAACGAATTTTGTAACGAATGAGTTGCTTATTGTGCTTGACTGTTTTCTGAAAATTGGTTCCGAAATAAAATTTAAACTCTTGTAAAAGAAAAGACGGAAATTGATTCGACATATATTTCAGCGTTTTAGTGAAATAAGATAGTACCTAATAATACTAGCCTATTATTGTTACAATGCAGGGCAAAAAGCCCCTCAGAGAAGGCACGAGCATTGATCACCATGCTTGCTCAAGACGGGTTGGTAATTACAGACTCATATTAACTATAAGTCCAGGTTTCCTCACGATGTTTTTGTTTCACCGATATCAGTAATGTCCAAGATAAACTCAGAAAGCACATATAAATTGAAAAACTCACATTAGTACTTACCCGACACCGACCTTAATAGCTAGGTGAGCCACTAACCACTGGGCCATCACGACATTATATACACATTATCTCACTTATTGCGGATCACACTTAAAAACGCACACAATCCATATAGTATTAGTAACAACGACTTAAAAACTATGTTAGTAAAACTAACCTCAACACAAATGCTGGCACGTGCCTCCGCACCCAGTGCCTAATAAAGGGGCTGGTCCACCTTGTCATATAATGTTTTTAGGATGCTGTTGGAGCTGCCGCGCAATTTATCCATAATTAACGCTGCCCTCTTTCTCATTATGGCATGAAAATCGCTGACAAGCTTCCGTGAACATCTGCGAAGCGCTGCAGAAGCACGGAAGCCCCACCAACATCCTAAATCCATTATTATACTGAATGTGCAGCACGTTGTAGACCCTCTGCGTATACTTCAAGGTTCACCCACAAGCTGCACAGTAACCTAATCAAAGATTATTAGGAGCAGAAAACAATGCATCTTGGGATTCCAGCAATGACAAAGGGGTTGATGTTTACTATGGTGATTAAGATTTAATATTTACGTGCAGCGCAGTTCCGGCACTTTAACTGAGCAATTTAGCCTATAAAATGCCGTCATAATATAAATTAGCAGTGTGTTGTAGCCTCGCTTAATACGCATTACGAATTTATGGTAAACCCGGATTCCTCTGGTTTTCCCTGGTTAGCACGCCCATAATTTTTACTACTAAACAATTTCCCGAATGAATTACGATCCTTTTAACTGACGATAATGGTGCTCGTCATAAAATGTTGCTTTACGATATTATAGGAACTCGTAAAACAAACTTTGTTTACGTATAAACAGGACCGCGCGGCCTAATTACGTTTTGTGATACTGTAACGCATTATTTTAATTCCTAAAATGTTTTAAAAGTTACTTTAAATATCAGAGTTTTAATTAAGTAGATACGATCTTGTGACTGCGAGCAACTTTGCGTCCTTTAGGGTATTTATTTATTTAGTGAGAGCTATGCGATATTATTCTCGTAGTACATGTTACGGTCCGAGCAATATATTGAGTTGGAAAGTCAACGTTATAACGTTGCGATATAACTTGAGAGAAGATAGTTATATGTCCAGCAGAGAACTTTCATGAACTGAGACAATTAGTTTACTATCAGACGGCTAGCTTGTGCTTTAGTGATTATTTGAAAGTTGGTAACACAATGATTATGTTTTAGAACGAAACGACTTATCCTATACTGAGCCGATGGTGAGGTCAAAATGAAAATCCAAGATGGCGGCTGTGAAAATTTTAAAAATTTTCGCCGTGAGTGTCGTTTTCATAGTTTTCGAGAGTGCTACAGTGGATAGAGATATTAAAGGAGCAATATTTGTATATAATTTTAGTAATCACATTCTCTAAAACGGTTCTAACGATTTCGATGAAAGTATGCAAGTGCAACGTTCATACAGGTTGCGAAAAATTGATCGAACATTCGTTTTCTTTATTTTCACCCGAGATGACATCGAATCATCACACTCGTATTCTCTAAAGGGATAAGCAGGCTTGAATAATACACCTACATTTTTTCCAGTTTTGTTTCAATGCCATTATTAAAAGTCACGGAAATTAAATGACATTAGCAAATTGACTACCAATTTAAATTGTCCGTATTTTCGCAACAGTAATTATTTGACAGTTGTATGAAATGGCTATCAGACGGAAAATTGTAGGGTGTCAATTTGCTTAACGACTGACTGACCTACCAAATAAATGACGGCTAAAATCAAGTAATAAATAATATCATTTTTTTAATTGAATTCTTAAAATCACAACCTTTTATTACCATTCCTAATAACAACAATCATTAAAATCTTGAACCCTCTGCAATGACAAATTATCTAACACCGTAAATTGAAGCCGATGAGTTACAGCCGCTGCTGCCTTTTTCAAGGAGCGAGACGTAAATGTTTTGCCGAAGCAGTGGCAGGTATAATTTAATTTAATTTGGGGGAGTTGGGTTGATTATAAATTTAATTTATGTGAGCCGTGACGTCAGACAGCCCTGCTTGTTATTCGCAGAGCGTGCAATTTATCGACTGCTTTGATGAGAGCTCACAGTGTAACAACCATTGGAGATTTTATGAAGAACTGATTATTTGGTTCCATACGCGTGTGTGAATAAATTATGTTTTTATTTTTCAGTAAAAAAAGTTTATTTTTTAAACCAATTAATTACCCGAATCTAGAAAAAGGAAGCTCTTCTGTCTCTATACAGGTGGTCCAAATAGAGAAAACAAAAAAAAAATATTCCTTATGTCCGAAAATGCGTGATAACTCGAAAACTATCAAGAATCGCGTAACATACATAGGGTATTTCCGGATATCCCTGGGCATGAGGAATCTATTTTTTTTTTAATGACGTCACTATTTAGACCATTTGTGTTTAAAGTATGTTAAATATGTTGTTTTGGAATACTTACCTTCTATTACAAGCATTAAAACATCTTTAGAGATTTAATTCGGAAGTGATGACCATTCTGTATATTTAAATTCTGTAGATCTTCAAAAAATTTGCCAGAGGTTTCTGTGAACTGTTTAACAAAACGAATTAAAGTAGGTATTTTGCTCAATATTTTTATGAAAAAGGATGGGATAATAAGTTTTCGTTTATAATTGAGTAAAACAGCAGGACCTATTTTCGTACGGCAAAATAAATACTTTTGATCGTCTACAACTCAAATCGGGTTCAAACTGGCCTGAAATAATAATACCTTTTGTAATAAAAGGTATTATTATTTCACCTTTCCTGGGAATTGAACTCGGAAAGTCTAATCAAGTCTAGAATAAATAAATCCAAACTAGATTTTTCTTTCCTTTTAGTTTTGTCCTGGTTGTAGTTTCAAAAGATATAGTTTCATTACTTTTATCTATCCTACCTATTTCTTTGATAAATATTGGTTCAATTTACCAAACGGTAGAACGAATTTGTTGCTATAAAAGACCACTTTTATTTTTCTTTTGGCTAAAAACCCCAAAGTTACCTTTTAGACAAGTATCTCATGAACGAATAAATTATGATTATTTGAATAACTTTAGAAAAACATTAATATAAAGGGTTAGTGGTTAATATTCGGCAATCCGTTAAGGGGATGTAGGAGAGGTCATTTGCAACCAAATTACTCATGCCAATGTCAACCTTTTTCAAGAAATTTGACTTTTTTTAAATGTATGCAGTAAAAATATAAAATGTACTCAATAACCCTGATATACAGGGTTAATGGTTATACGTAAACATTTTCAAGTAATTTTACATTTTATATTTTATTTAAAATTTGTGAATTATTCATGTAAAATGTAACCAATAACTCTGATATACAGGGATAATGGTTATACGTCGGCAATACATTAAGGGGATGTAGGAGGTACCATTTACAACCAAATGACGCCGTTTGACTCCGATGCAAATGTAAAAAAATTCGCTTAATACATTTTATATTTTTATTTCATACATTTTAAAATACAAAATTAATCGAAAATGGTTGACATTAGCATAGGGGTGATCAGGGGTAATTTGGTTGTAAATGACCTCTCCTGCATCCCCTTAACGAATAACCGACGTATAACCAATTACCCTGCATAGGTACAAAGTATAATTTTATTCAATTGAATTACTTTAAGATAAATAGTATCTAAGTAAACAAGGTATAACATAATTAATTAATTTAATTTTATCACTATTTAAAGACTTCAAATGTTAATTATTGTTAAGAATTTGATCGTCCTACAATTACCATAACGTGCATACGTTATACAGGCCCTCCTGCCGCCTGTGATACAGGTTTATCCTAGGACAGGCTTCTAACTTTATACCTAATACATACTTTTCTAAATTATTTCTAAGATTTTGAAGTGAAAACTTCTTTGGGCGCGTTGGACATTTTTGAGATGGGACTAAACCATTGATTTCGCGACACCGTAACGCAATTTACCAACACCGTCGAGTAAAAGACATCAACGCGTTGATTACTGCGGTGCCGATTTTTTTTCAAGTTTTCACTTCTGTCAGCACTCCCGGAGTGCCACCTAATTTTAATGTTAATACTTTACCAATTTCAATTCTGAATAAACATTTATTATTTTATTTTAAAGGACTCAAAATGGGTTAATGTTTCCTGTTTTATCTGATCTGTAGCGTCCTAACACATATGGCTAGGTAAGCCCACACAAATTAAGATAATATTTTTTAATTTCAGAAGTATAGGCAGGCATTTCATAATTTTAAAAGCCTCAAAGCGCCAATGTGAGAGGAAATGTCTGAAGGGTTCGTTCCAGAAGGACATGCCCTCACCATATTGATGACGTCACTTCAAAAGGTCAGGTGCGTGGTCCTTGTCACGGCGCGCTCCATAAAACCATGAATATGGAAAGTGGAAGAGATGTACCTATATTGTATAAGAACCGTGACGATTTGCGTTCTGAAGTTCATTTTCACGAAAAAAATCTCTTAAGTATTACATATCATTACGCCTGTAATTCCCCGAAGGGGAAGGTAGGGGTGTACCTTAGCATTTACACCCACATTTCACCAGTTACATTTAAATCCTATGTAATAGAGGGCGACCCTATTTCCATCAACCGGGCACAAATCCAGACTCCGGGCTGCTACTGAGAAATTCACAATAGTAAAAATCACTAACACTTTGACAAAATCGAACCCAGGACCTCATGCTCAGCAGTAGCGCTACGACTACTATAGGCCAACTAGACAGTCGAAAAAAATTACAAACTTTATAAGCTGGAATGAATAAGAGTGCCTAGTTTAAGTTTACAAAAACCGTTGAAAGAATAATTGCTCTATTCGGTGGTTCGGACTGCGTAAAAGAGTTTATCTACTCTCATAGCGTAATATTCGAATTATAAAATTCAAAACGAGTTTACGTTGACATACTTTATGAACACAATACCGAAATTTAAAAATAGAATCATATTATAACATTTTTTCTCTAACAAAATAATGCTATAAAACAATTTTTTTTCTATTACGATACAGGGCTATTCCAAGAAGTTAATATCACCAAGGAGTTTCCATCAACTTTTGCATTGGAACGTTTAAATGGGGGACAGCAGCACCCACTGTAGCGCATTTGTGCGGTGATGTGCTGGTACAAACGACATTCATTTGTTTTGTTGTACTGAATTTCGTGGGATTTTTCAAATTTATTCTTGATCTAACTTTGATCTTTTGTTTAGTATTAGGTTCAATCCCAATGTATGAGAGTAGATAAAGTAGTGTATGAAACTGCACATAACTAGGTATTAAAACATTCGTGTGATACTATTAAAAACCTCGCCTACGGCTCGGTTTTAAACACACACTCATGTTTTAATACCCCTCATTATGCAACAGTTTCATAAACTACTATTATTTATTAAAAAGTAAAGTAAGCACTCTTTTGTAAAAGTGTCCTAATCTTACTACTATTAAAATACCGTACTCTTATACATATATATCTATATGGAAAGCCCTCAATCGATTGCGTACCCACGTAGGCCGCTGCAGACACAATTTGTCGAAGTGGGGGATCACTGACTCATCCAACACCCAGTGCGAGTGCGGTGCTTCTGATCAGACCATGCCCCACTTACTGGGGTTTCATAAGTGATTTTCCTGCTCCTCGGATGACCTAAAAAATGCCACTGATACCGCAATCAACGTGGCCACCTACCGGGCTCACACGATATTTGCCCGCTAAGACGAAAACTATGCTTGTGCAGACTTTGATTTTCCCTATCATCGACTATGGTGACGTGTGCTACTTTGACTTGAATTCGGTTTTGCTGGATAAGCTCGACAGACTGCTCAACAATTGCATCCGGTTCATATTCAATCTCAGGAAATATGATCATGTGTCGAGCTATAGGTCTGAGCTCAAATGGATGTCCATTCGCCAAAGAAGAAGTTTGCGTGCTTTGACCACGCTTTTCTCCCTTCTCAACTCTCCCACTCCTCCTTCTTATCTTTTATCTCCCTTCCAATATCTTTGTTCTTCACACACTAAGAATTTGCGTTCTTCTAACAATCTTTTCCTACTTTGTCCTTCTCATACTTCTGACTTTGTTCATTCTTCCTTTCATATTCAGTCCATTCTTCTATGGAACGCGCTTCCTCTTGATATCAGGACGGCCACCAGTCGGTATGCATTTCAGCGGAAATTGCAGAGTTTTTTCAAAATAAATAGAGTAGAGTCATCTGAACACCTCTCTCCCTTGAATTTGTATATTTGTATATTATAGATATATATTATATTAAATGTATGTATGTGTATTATAAGTTATAACCTATTTATGTACTGTTGTTCCTACATTTTATTTCTAATGATATATTTTTAATATTTTTTTCTTTGTTCCTCTCAAACAGAGCACCTGCCATCTAATCTCTTCACCACCCTTGGTTGACTGGTAGAGAATGCCTATGGCATTAAGTCCGCCTTTGTACCTTTTTGAGTGTGAGAAGTATAAATAAATAAATATTTAAAAAAAAAGAAGAGTACCATCGACACGAAAACAAGAAGAAGACCGTACTCTTTAGGTACTTATTATAAACAAAATCGATTATTGATTAATGTAAAAAAAATTCTAAGATCACAATAGACCTTCCTAATAATCATTTCCAGGACATAATTGAACCTTATTCTGTAGTATTTACAGCCTATTGCTAAACCTACAGCCGAACCTACAGCCAAACCTTCTGTTTATTACATTAGTTATATTTACAAATGAGGCGCTAAACGAATAGTTAGTTTCCATATAATTTACAAATGACGCTCGCGGGAGTACATTTAAAGTTACAATTTCACAGGTAATGACCTTTTAATATCACCCAAGTTGATACAACTCTCAACGCGTGTTTTGTTAAATTACACCATTACATTGTTACATTATCATTAGTGAAAATTATGTTTTAGTATTATACGAATAGTTTGGACGTGTCAATACCATAACCTGTGACCCCTTAGGGGTTAGATAGAGGTGTACCTAATAGTACACCCACATTTCGCCAGTTATATTTGATTCATGTAAGGCCTGAATTCCTCTTACGCTGATGTCAGTCGCGTACGCAACGTACGTACTTACACGCCACTGACGTCAGCATAGCAATATGGTGCTATACAGAACACAATGTATATACGCACGCGCGACAGACGTACGCGACCGACATCAGCGTAAGAGGCATTCAGGTCTTATAGGGGGCGAGCCTGTTGCCATCAACTGGGCGCAAATCCAGACTCCGGGCTGCTACTGAGAAATTCCAGATAGAAAAACCAGCCAAGTGCGTGTCGGACCACGCACAATGTAGGGTTCCGTAGTTGGGATAAATTTATCCCAGGAACAAACTTAACTTTGTAGTTGAAAAACATGTTCTCCCATACGAAATGTATGGGAGAACATGTTTTTACAACCGCAAATGTAAGTTGGTCGATTATTACTCATTAACTTGTAAAGCCTACTTAGCTGTGATAGTTTTCCTTTTAATTTCGTTATAAATGCTACTGCTGTGAATATTTTTTACATACCCAAAACCAACCATTTAGCTGGCAGGGGGGGGACACTTGACTCTAACAAAAATGAGCACTTTAAAGCTTAATATTCCGAAAATGGATCCCTGAATCCAAAAATGGTTTTAGCAAACTCACAATATTTTTGAACGACCTTTCTAACAACACCCCACACTATGGGATAGATGAGAAACAAAAACATCCTCACTTTACGTGTGGTGTACCTTAAAAAAAAATATTTTTCGTGTTTTTATTTTACCACTTTGCCGGTGTGATTAATATGTATACTCATACCGAATTACAGCTTTCTAGTACTAATAGACAGACGGACATGGCGAAACTATAAGGGTTCCTTGTTTAATACGGAACCCTAAAAACCCAATAACACTTTGCCCGACCTGGGAATCGAACCCAGGACCTCATGCACAGCAGTAGCGCGTACGATCACTAGACCAACGAGGCAGTCACAAACATAAATACCTACTTAAGTAATACATCTATAACGATATCTTTACATATTATAAATTAAAGTCGCTACTCGTGTCTGTCTGTGTGACCGCGTTGTTTGTCTAAACTACGCAATGGATTTCGATGTGGTTTTCACTATAATTTAGAGAATTTATTCCGGGAGGTTTATGTGTAACACATAAATATTAACATGCTATAATAAAAAAAATTTGATGATTTGTCAAGTCGCATAAACCGGGCAAATCAGGGACGGGTGGGTCGCTAGTAGATCTATATTTATGTTTGTTGTTATACAGTACTTTTTGTTATCGACTCTACGTGCTGCTACGAGACGTGCTACGGCGTAGCTTGCATTGCGCTACGATTGTGTAGCCTTGATATTTTTACGTCAGAGATTGTTCTCTGTAAAAATACATTTACCTACTTTAAATACAGCAGATTTTTGTTTTTATTTTTAAATATGCAAAGAAAGGCAATCAGCTATAATCAAGCTATTAATCTTAACTGAACTTAGTCGACTAACAAGTATTAGTGAACCCATTTGTTTATTTGAATCGATAAGGTACTACAAAAATGCTTAAATGCAAAAATACAAGCAAGAACTAAAATGGTCAAGAACTGAACAACTTGAGCGATATATTCATATATTATTTAAGTATGCACCCAAATAAATTCCTAAAAAGAATTGCACCACTGAAAAGTTATGTTACGGAATAGTCGTAGCCAAAATTCTAACCGTACTTATAAGTAAATGTGGGTGGAATAAATCTCTAAAACGTTTGGCAAATACATACGAGCTCCGATATAGAGAGACTTTAATCACGATAATGTCGACATGTAGGTGCATTAGAAAAATTGCTTGTATCAATAGCTCTTAGGCACCTGCCCCACCGCGACGAGAAAGCGAATGGCAATCAACGATTTTCTCTCTCAAGAAACGTACAAGAGATTTTTGTTGAAGGTCCCGTGTAAGTAGGGCCGATGCCTGCCGGGGTTGCGGGTTTGTCTGAAATGGTTACAGTGGCCCCTGGCAACATACAGGCAACGGAAAGAACATGGGTGGGTTTTAGTCAGTAAGAGTCTGACACGCCCTCCCGCTCCGCCCAGAGCGGTTATTTGATAATTTCCCACCCAAAAAATTGGTTGTCTGTAAAGTACAGACGATAATTTTACGTGATAACGTCACAAGCTGAACGCTTAGGCCGATCGTGCCTCTCTATCGCTTGTTCCGCGCTCTCGCTTGCACGCTCGGCTCAGGAACATGCCACTTCTTCGTGCGTGCAGCCGGCGTTCATCGATTTATAAGACGTAACCAAGTCAAAAAAAAAAAAAAAGTTCCGAGTAAGTAAAAGAAATACATAGGTAATTATATTAATAGTTGTTCGCTGACTACGAGTACTCACCGGGGCGATGTGAACGCCCCGGTGAACGAACACTCGTTTCTTGCAGCGATGAAACTCGCTCAGCAACGCTCGCTTAGCGGGCAGAACACTCGCTGAGAGACTCAGGCTTCGTACATACGCATACCAGCGAGAAATCCCTCGTCTCCGCCGCGCACTGGCTGCTCGTTACTCGCCAATTCGTTTTTAGTTGCTAGCTCCACTCGCTTCTCGTTAATTGCTGGCGGTGGGACACGTGCCTTAAGCAGAATTGCAATGTGGGACTTTTGATGAATGTAAATATATGTACCTACTTACTTACAGTATTTTAGATGCAGTAACTTTTAAATGTGGGTGTACTTACCTGTACCATACACTTATAAACATCTCAGACCTTACCCTCTTGCAAAACAAGCGTGATGCTGATGATAAACGCACATAATAAAAATTACTATTGGCAGTGTAGTGGGAAGATGAATATTTTAGTTTGTATACTTGTTCGACTGTACGGTGGGCTGCATCAATTGGGTACCCCAGTTGTTTTAAAATTTTAATACAACTTGGGTACCCAATTGATGTAGCCCACTGTACATAGGCCTACATAATATTATGGCCTTGTTTACGTAACAAAAAATGCACTCATTTATTAGTCCAAATTGATAGACATACAATTTAAAGTCTCCATTAATCGCTCGGAATCGTTATTTAAAATAACTTTTTTTAAAACGTTTCGAACGGTTCTTTGTACAACCAGTACAACATTTTGGTCCGAACAAAAACGAAATGAGAGCATTCTCAAAAATCGGTTTATTCCGCAGGACGCAGCCACGCACGGGGCCTGCGCCGACAAGCATGAACTTGTTTAGTTAAATTGTATCTTATCTTCATTTCATTACATCATTGATTCCAATGCGCTTGCCGCTTACGTATTGATTTGGGTTGTGTTACGAATTTCCTATCGATCAACCCAAAAATGGTTAAGAACGGTTAAAAACGTTTTATTAACCGAGAACGATTAAATTTTTTTCCTTTTTCAAAAACGTTTTGGTAACGTTCCGTTTGAACGTAACCGAAACTAATCGTTTCTTAGGTTTGTAAGACAAAACCGTTTCGAAAAAATACCGTTATCCAAGCCCTGCTATTAAGTGTATAAAATTATTACTTGTCTTGATTATGAGTTTTTTTGTATGATTATAACACAACCAAAACGCTTGCTTTCATATCCGCATATCTTTCCTTTACACAACCGCAGACATCCGCGACACAGCTAAAATTTTCTCGCTAATTAAGCCACGGCTTTTTATTAAAACATTCCAAAAATGATAACGAGTTATCATTTCAGGAGAGCCGCGCCATTATACCGGGTGTAAGATAGTCATCTACAGAATGGCTTTTCATTTACGAGAACAAAGGGACAAATCAAAATAAAGGGCTGTTCCCGAGTTCTTTTAACTCCAGAATATCTTTCATGTCAGTCAGAATTTAATTTTCAATTATAAATCCGAGCCGCCTTAAATTAAAGGTACGCAAATATTTGAATACAATAAAACTAGAATTTATTTCAGTCTAGTTGTTTTGTTTTATTTAATTAAAGCTGAGAATTGATGGAATTTAAATTAGCTGTAGGATTTGTTGTTTGGGGTGTCTCTTGCGTGAATTTATTAGTATTGTTTATTGACTTACAGACATTTGAAGTAACTTTCTATATGGATTTACGCTAAATGAACGACTGCTGAAAGTACCTTTAACATCATCATCATTATTTTAATTGAAAGACTTCGTCATATCGTCCTGTGCTTCTCGCATTCTTCTTCTCTGCGAGTACATACATATCGAAGCCAAATAAAAAATTCAGCTACCCTGGACAGGATTTTAATCTTGTTCGATTGGTTGCCATAGTCTAACACACCCGCATGGTAACAGAAACTGACTCTCTTCTGACATTCAAAAACAGTGATTCTCATCAAGACCCATATCGAAGTCAAATTTAAGATTCAGCTACCCTGATCAGGATTGTAATTGTGTCCACAAAAATGGCAGCCTTGTTCTCAAATACGTTCCAACGACACCTCCACATTAGTTATGGACATGAAATTTCAGAAACACCTGCTGACCCGACCTATCTCGATTTAAAAAGCTGCTTGCTTTACTGCCCCGACAAAAAGCGACCGCCGCGTAACCCGGTCAACGGAGCATCTTTGCTTAAAAATTCAATATGGCTAAACGTACTTGGACTGTGGGATATATCACGTGGAAGCAATTTGAACACCTCTCGGCAGCACTAAACGTTATTTATGGTAAGCCCACGGCACTCAGTGGATAGCCCACATTGAGTTTCAAAGGATTTTCGGCAGTAACGGGTTTTACTATCGGCATTGTCACATACTTATTGTGCCGCCTAATGTTTGGTCAGCTTTGATGGTTATTCATTTGTTTCCTAATAAAGTGTCGCTGAACATTTTGAAGTACCTACGTACTTATTATAAACTAGCTTTTGCCCGCGGCTTCGCCCGCATGGAGATCGAAAATTATCCCACGGGAACGTACTACCGGGGAAAAGTATCTTATGTCCTAACGCAGGTTATGGTCTACCCATGTGCCACATTTCATCCAAATCTGTGCAGCCGTTTTAGCGTGAAAGCGTAACAAACAAGCAAAACCACTTTCGCATTTATAATATTAGTTAAGGATTAGGATTGGTACCCCCGCCGATGACGGATACAAGTGTCGTGGTGCAAGAGGCTGACTCGCAACAATCAAACATCCTTTTTAGGGTTCCATAGTAAACAAGGAACCCTTTATAGTTTTGTCATGTCCGTCTGTCTGTCTGTCTGTCTGTCCGCGGTCTAGCTCCAAGACTGTTAGTACTAGAAAGTTGTAATTTGGCATGAGTATACATATTAATCATGCCGACAAAGTGGTAAAAAAATTCTAATCAAATTTTTTTTTTTAGGGTACCTCCCCTACACGTATAGTGGGGATGTTTTTTTTTTATATCCCTTGTTGTGGGGTATCATTGGAAAGGTCTTTCAAAAACATTGTGAGTGTGTTAAAACCATTTTTTAATTCAGAGATCCGTTTGCGAAATATCAAATTTTTGTTAGAGTCAAGAGTCCCCCCCCCCCCCCGCCAGCAAAATGGTTGGTTTTAGATATGTGAAAAAAGTTCACGACAGTAGCTTATATAACGAATTTAAAAGGAAAACTATCACAGCTGAGTAGGCTTTACAGGTTAACGAGTAATAATCGACCAACTTAAATTTGCAGTTGTAAAAACATGTTCTCCCATACATTCCGTATGAAAGAATTTTTTTTTCAACTACAAAGTTAAGTTTGTTCTTGGGATAAATTCATCCAACTACGGAACCCTACATTGTGCGTGGTCCGACATGCACTTGTCTGGTTTTTAGCCTATATAGTGAGAGAGGTTGTTGATGATCATTGTTCGAGCCAATGTTTAAAAAAAGAAAACTATGGATACCTATGCCTACTAGCGGATGAAACTAGGACTAAACTCAAATGAAAATATCTGTATTTTTTCTGACCGCGACCAGTATTTTGCATCCTCAGTCATCATACTATTGTACATACAGTGCTGATCATTCTGCCTAGCCTTTTCCCAACTATGTTGGGATCGACTTCCAGTCTGACCGGATGCACCTGAATACCAGTATTTTACACGGAGCAACTGCCTATCTGACCTCCATAACCCATTAACTGGGTAATACGATACCCCTTGGTAAGACTGGTTGTCAGATTTTCGGGATTCTGATGACCCGTAACGACTGTCAAAGATCCACGAATGGTAACCGGGACCAACGGCTTAACGTGCTTTCCGAGGCACGGAGTCTCGGTATATAAAGATGGTCACCTGTCCATGGACCAACTCCAGCAAGTGTAGCTTGACCTGTGAAATCGACCCATGCGGCTGTTATTACTTAGCTACGGTTATACTATTATAACTTAGCCATAATATGGTTAATGATAAAGTTTATCTACATCTGCCGAACTGTTAAAAAGTCTCATTAAAATCAGAATCTAAAAACACCGAAAACACCATTACAACATTTCGCTTTTTCTTAACAAAACAACTTAATGAAGGACCCAAAGTAAAGTAAAGTTACCAACAGTATTAAGTCTTCCTAAATAAAGATAATCTCCTAAAAGTAATCACCAAATGGATACCGAAGGCAACACGGAACTCTAATTTTACACAGCCGGTTCGATCAGCTCATCCGCTTAGATAGGGAAACTTGGCTCCCGTAACAATCCGTCCGGCAACATTAGTCAAACTCGACTTAATACTGCCCGAAATAGACTTAATGTAATCCCCTGAAATAATAATGAATTAGATTGATAGAGATGAGCAGCTCGACGTGAAATTGAGTCTTTCTCAAAGAAACCTTTTAGACGACTCAGACGCAACTAGTAGAAATTCTAGACGGATTTCAAGAATGACATGTCGACAATTGATATACTGGTACAGTGTCAGACTCGTATTAAGCGCTACAAAATAGATTGAATTTTCGGCTTATGCTAACAGCGTATATATTCTCAAGCGACTTAAAATAAATCCTAGATGCGATCGAGAAATAGATATGAGAGGAGACAAAGTTTGTCCTACATTGAGGAATGGATTCTGAGGAATGATTATATCTATTTCGTTAAGGATAGGGATTTGTCGTAGCTTAAATTGGAATTGATTTATTAAAAATAATCTGTTTATCAGATTCTTATTTGTTATTATTATTAAGTTAGGCATTAAAGTTGAGTTCCACAAAGGGAATTAATGAGTTGTCTCATCTAAGTCCAAATTGACAAATGAAGATGGCAACTTTTTGGCATCACTAATTTGTTCGCCAAGCATTGTGGTTATTGCAATAACTATTACAACCACGACAAGAAAATTTACATTTTATCATCGACATAATTAGCAGGATCAGATTCAGAGGCAGACTAACATTTGACATGAATTTTGACGATCCTTAAAGTCATTGAATTTTATTACGTCTTCCATAAAATTCCCTAACAGAAACTATGAGATTCTGCAAGCATATTCTGCACATACATCATGTAGCGAACACTACATTCAACAGGCACATCTCAAATTCAAATCCCTCATCCACCAAGGCGTCTATTCTCGCGCCATAGTTTATTTGCATCTCCGTATTTCTTAGCTCCTTGAAAAAGCATGTAATGAATAAGTAAGAAGAAGGCCACGGGCGCGGGCGGGGTCACCAACAAAAGCTGGCATAACAAGCAAGGCTCAACCCTTGAGACAAAAGAAAACTCTTCGACTAACGATGTACCGGCTCGCACTTGACACCCGACGAGCGTTGCTCCCATTTCGGGGATTAATTTTTAACATGTAGCTATATTTCTCGCGTGATATTATTTTTCTTTCCTTTTCGGGAAGTGTTCTAGGAATAGCTTGTGAGAATTTTGTGGATTTATTCTGAAGGGGCAATTTCCGTATTTTTTAAAAACGTTCACATTCGCATCTCATTCGCAAATTGTCAAAAATACAATCAATATACCAACATTTTTGACAAGTTTAACAGATTTCGACTTGAATGTGACTTGAACGTTTTTTTAAGTACAAAAATTGGCCTACTGATATATCTCATTGGTAAATGTAAGCATAATGTTTTAGTAATGCTTTAACCTGTCATTATAATTTTACAATCTTATTATTTTATTTTTTTTTGTAGTTTTATGTAGCTTGCTCATCGCGCTCCATTATATATGTCAGTCAAGAAAAAAAAAATGTTTGCTTATTTGAAAACTTATTATTAAAAGGTTAGTGTGCTCAACGCAAAAGTGACAATATACTCGTAGTGAGAGAAGACAACAATAATAAAAGTTTTGATTGAAAAAGTGGTATGTGTGGTGTCAACCTCGTGTTCGGAAGGTTTGCAAGTTTTGTGACGTCATGTTCATGCAGGTCTTCAGCTGAATAATTATTTTATTTTCAGTTATTATATTTTTTTTATAAATCAGATAATTAATTAATAAACGGTGAAGGAAAACATCGTGAGGTAACCCGGCATGCCTTAGCCTTTCTCGACGGCATGTGAAGCTAAGTCAGAGGCCCATGGGTGGCTTTAAAACTCTGACACCAAGTTAATCACTAACCATACGAAAAGAAGAAGCTGATTAATAAGGTAAGATTTTCCAACAAAACGGCTTGCCAGACCTTGACCACGATACGAATGAATGAATACCTTATTACTTACCAATGATCAACTAGTAAAAAAACTACAGACAACAACGTTCCAAATATTTTACAACATCAGTAATGTATGATTCTTAGTAGTAAGGAATGATTTATGCTATACCCGAATCACTTTAGCGTGGCAATAGCGGTCATTGCTCTTTCTTTATTATATCTCCGTAAGAACCCAAATAATAAACTATGAATGGTTTTTCGTTATTGGAACATGTTTAAGTTCACGATAGATATTGATTCAGGATGTTAACGGACTTTATTTCAGTTTTTGAAATAAAGAATTCTTGATATTAAAAAAAATAATTCTAGAAAATGTAGGCGGTTCAATGACCGCTATTACCACGCTAAAGCGATTCGAGTATAAACTCTGGTGGACGTGTGTCGTGTCACGGACGAGTCGCGGACGAGGCACCAATCCAAAACTTCACGAACATTTTTACATTCTGTAAATAGGCAACGTCGCAAATAGCTGTCAAATATTTCGCTGTTTTGATTAATTCGGCAATATTACTGTATGAAAATATGAAATATAGCTTACTACTGAACTAAAACATTGATTATGAAATGCAATAATTAATATAGTAACACCGAATGTTCAGTTTTATATGAAAAAAAGTATTTGGGAACTTTCCAAATGCCCTTTTTACACCTAAAACGGTTCCAACACCAAATTCAACGGTTCCAACATCAAATTCAGTGTTATAATTGCAATTCTTTATTAATATTTTAAGTCGATATTTCATATTTCCATACAGTAATATTGCCAAATTAATTAAAACAGGTATATATTTGACAGCTATTTGCGACGTTGCCAACTTTTAGACTGAACGCTGTAAATGCTACACCGTGCGGCGCTCGTGTCCCGGACGAGCCTCGGCCCTTACAAATCGAGCAGTCACGGACGCAGCTCGTACCCGCGACGGTCTAACATCAATCATACCTGAAACAACTTTCTATGGTATCTAACGTGTGCACATTAGATAAGCCCTCCAATTAATACTAATAATATTAGATCAATATGAGCTGAACACAGTCATCACAAATACTTTCCTTGCCTTCTTTCTCTTTTAGACATAGACAAAGAATCTTCCTAGAAATGTTTATTCGTACAATAAAAACCTCTATCACAAGCTGTCTCACGTACAGGAAGACTAAGTCAGCAATCCTGTCACATTGAGGCCATTGGTACTGTTAGCCTCAAAAAGATGTACTTATACATCGACAAGAATTAGTTTAATTGTCTACAATCTTTTTTCAATAATTGTTTCAATATGTAGCCACAAAACTTAACAGTAACTACATATTATTGATGCAGTATCAGGCCCTTTGTACACACACGTTTTTCTTGCCATGAAAAACTACGGTTTATTCGCCTGGTGTAGGCACGGTCAGTGTTGTATCAATCACTATGGAAGCTTGTTGGCAGACATGTTTTTTCTATGGTGCGGTTTATACACCGTACCATAAAGAAACCGTGCCGTGTACACATGGTTATACATCAAGCTATACATTTCCCGTATACATAAGCTGCTGATCTCGCATTTTATAGAATTTCCGTACAATGCGAGGTCAGCTTAAACTGGAAATATATAGCTTGATATGTAGCCGTGTGTACAAAGGGGCTTACGGAACACAAATTGTAGACAATCAAATGAATTTCTTGTCGATGTACAGTAAGCGCTCAAAAGTGCATGAGCACGCTAAGAGTCATATTGCTGTGAACACGCGGTATAGCTCGTACATTTGTATGTGTAAGCAACACGATACACACACCACAGATAACGCAGTTTTGTTCTACACGAAACAACAATATATTTCCGTCGCTTTAAACATGCTAGCACACACGCACTATGCGCGTGAACTTGACCAGTTAATGGCATTGCTAAAATTCGATAGTAACTTAACAAGTGCAGATAGCAGAAAGCGTTAAGCGTTGGTATGGAATTCAAACTGCCTCAGGTTCTAATCTCGTAAAACACAGTGCGGTTTTTTGCAAATATTATTATTTTTGTTTTCGATAATAATATTTTTTAAATATTGCTGCTTTTTTATGTTGTTATTGCAATAAAGGTTTTAGAATAAAAAATGCGTGATATATGATAACAAAATTAAAAAAATATGTTTATTCGTTATATTTATTTTACATAAGTTAACACACTGCTACAATTATTTATCATTACTTCAGCTGAATAAGATGTGAAATAGATGTCAAGAAACTAGAAGCAGTTTGTATTATTTTGACATATTTAAATTATGAAATATTTTAAATTTTTAATGGATTTTTTCACCATAAACATTAAGCTTTGATCATGGTCGAAGTAATTAAGTAATAAATAAGAATATTAGACTACTTAAAATGTAAAAAACTACTTACAGAATAGGTAATTTTAAGGTTAAATATGGGCAGTTTGTTTATATTTTATTTGTATTAATTATTTTACATTTTATTTGACTTTAGTAAATATTGGTTGTTATTGAGGTTAAAGCTTAAGTATTCATTTTCTTTACGAAAAGAAGATTGAAACTAAACCTCAAATTTTAATCCTAAAATAATACTATTACTAAAATAATACTATTACTAAAATAATACTATTACTAAAATAATATTAAACAATTTCGGTATATCTGCAAGAAATACGACAAACACCCTATTGAAACGTGCTTAAAAAATTCGTTACCATAAATTCATGCAATAACGAATCTGTTGTTTATTAAGTTGGTACGGTCAATATTTTAAGGTCAAAAACGGTTTTCTAGCTGGTCTTCAGTGATGCAAGCCTTCAGAGTGCACGGCGAACGGTTCATAATGACGTGTTTTTAATAATTCAGCAAAATATCTCGTTGGTATGAAACCATTTGTTTCATTCACCATTTGACGTCGCTGCTACTCGATAATAAGCCCCTTCCTCATATCTCTTAACCCTCACAGTATTTCTCTAGAACAAAGAAAAACATTGTTTTTATTACACATAATACCTTATTATTTATTATTCAGTAATCGAATTAAACCTCACAATGAATTTAAAACTTTAAAGGCATCTTCTGTCTCAACAATACCTCTGTTCTATCAACAATACCCTTGATTAAGATTTATGTTTAGTAAAATATGAAATATATAAATGATAACACTCACACTTAGTCCGGTTTCATTAGATATTCACTTCACTTTTACGCAGCGCAATAATATTCTCTGATCTGATCTGATCTCTTCAATATATTTTATGCCTGCTTTTTGATAATAATAACCACAACACTGCGCTAAATACTCGTCACCAATATTATCCACGAACCAAAAAAGTTCTATTAATTAAATACTCGTAACAAACTGCATCTACCCCACAGAAATCGAAATAATTTACTTAGTTTTTTGTGGTCTACCTGCTAAAATTTAATATTTATGTGAACAAGACGAATGAAACTAAAAACGAATGATGATTATTGAACTAGTCATTGGTTGCAGAGAAAGTGAGTGTGTGTGTGTAATGTGCGTGTCTACAGTATTGTAACAACTTATAGAAGAAGGTCGTAAGTCAAACTGAAGCGTCAGTCTATTGCTTTGTGAGATTGCTCATGGACTTTTGGTCGGTACTGTACCTATACATCTTTTTGAGACTGACTGTACTATTGAAAAATCGTTGTAAATCTTGTGCCGGATGATAGCATCGCCTCGCGCGGCCGCCTGGCAACAACCCAAACTAATGTTTTTACGAAAAAGTTTTTCAACTAGACTCGTTGTTGAGTCACAGAAGTTACTACTAGGTAATAGTATAAACTGTGGTTGGGGCGAAATATGCATTTTTGGATTGTTCTGTAACTTTTGAATAGTACGGTTGGCAACAAAGGTCCACTGTCACTTTTACATAATCATAAAAATTGGCATAAGCTTTTCATATGCGACTTAATAATCTTTAACTTTTACTTTGTTCTAATATTAATTCAATAGACATTTTGCTCAATACTTAAATAAGATTTTTTTAAACTGTAGTTTATGTGTACTTTCTGGTATTATGGTGAAAACATGGACGACGACAGGAATATCGTTTCATTTCACTAGAAATCCCAAATTGAGGACAGTTAAGTTAATAATTAATTAATCATTTCATCACCACTGCTCTCAAAACGGTAAAGGATAACATCGTGAGGAAACCGGCATGTCCTAGAACCAAAAATTCAAAAACATGTGACATCTACCAACATGCACTGGGCCCGCGTGGTTGTTTACAGCCCACTCCCTCTCGAAGAGAGGAGGCCGGTGTCCCAGCAGTGGGAACATTATAGGCTGATTGTGTAAGTTAATAATTTAGATACAATGATAGAACCCTGAAGGCTAGGATGAAGGTGGGAATGGTAACACAGAGTATGTGTACCTATTGTATATAGTCTAATACTTGAAACTATACGCAGTTAAGAACTCAACAGAAAAAATAAAAAAAAATCGCAGCAAGCATCGCATATGTATGCTGTGTGACTGAAGCGACGCTGTGACCGAATAAATACAGGACAAACCCACATAAAGTATATACAAAGCGACCGAACATTAAATTGCTGCATCCAAATTTAAATTTCCATTTTGGAATCAGTAGCTATTAGTTATAAGCGCTAAATTCCGAACAAGTCGTGTACAAAGCATTACCATATCGTACAACACCGGCCCGCACTACTAATTAAATTAAACAATTACTTCAAATCCCACGTAAAACGAGAACTCACTACAATTTTAAACACGAAATCAACGGTAAACAAAAGGAAAACAAATGAACATTTCTTGAAATTGAAACACAAGCCAATTTCATTTGTTACATACACAAAGTTAAACAGGAACATACTGCAATAACGTTTTACTCAATACACGTAGAAGAAAATGTGGTAAGAAAACGCTATCAGGATAGAAACCGAACGTATGGTGCAATAAGCGAGTACTGTAAAAACCTAAAACATTAACAACTCGACCGGGAATAAAACCGCGTTACAACAAGACAGAGCTGGCAACACCCATTCACAAACAATAAAATACGCATACCTACACGCTGGTGTAAAGGAGTCAATACACGGTGCAGTGTGGTCTGTCGTGGTTGATACGCGGACCACGTTTTAAAAGTTAGTTAAGGCCGGTGCAGAGTTCATACAAGATGTTTTTATAATCCAGCAATCCCATTAAGGCACGTAGATGAATCATCATCACCTAGCCTTTTCCCAACTATGTTGGGGTCGGTTTCCAGTCTTACCAGATGCAGCTGAATACCAGTATTTTACATGGAGTGACTGCCTATCTGACCTCCACAACCCAGTTACTGGATAATACGATACCCCTTGGTAACACAGGTTGTCAGACTTTCGGGCTCCTGACGACCCGTAACGACTGTCAAAGATTTACGAATGACAGCCGGGACCAACGGCTTAATGTGCTTTCCGAGGCACGCAGGAGTCTCGATATGTAAAGATGGTCACCCATCCACGGACCAACCCCGGCACGCGTAGCTTAACCTGATGGATTGACCCGTGCGGCTGCTATTATTTAGCCACGAGCTCTGCGTAAGGCGCTTAAATGAATGACTCATTTTAAAATATTGAATATTAGTACGTTTTAACAGCACACCTAAATACTTTTGAAGCTTGAAAGTAATTTACAAGATGAGATACTTAATTGATTAAGGCGTGACCTTGCGGAAATCCATTATAAAAGACAATAGACATGGATATATTTAGTAACTTGTTCCGCTTAGCTATTTCTAAAGAGCCATAAAAAAACTCCTGAAAGAAATCGACACGTGTTTCACCTCTCAACAAGGCATCCTCAGGATGATGATTGACTTGTCGCAAACCCGAACACGGCGTGTTGCCACACCGCGCGCTGAACGCAGACTTGTCAGGAGTTTTTTTATGGCTCTTTATTTTATTTTTATTTTATTTTATTTTATTTGTTCGGGAAAATAAACAGTTATACATTAAAATCTTATACTAAGTTATAAATATACGAGAGTTACAAATGTATAACCTACGACATTTTCCACAACATATTAAAAGCTATATCTAACAGTGCGCTATTCTAAGCTACTAAAACAGAAAAGTAGTTAGTAGTGAACTTAAACAAAGACAGGCATGCAAAGAACAGAGAAGGAGAGAGGGAGAGAGAATGAGTAAACATTAATCTAACTATTTTGATCCAAAATTGTTTTGTATATAACACTTCTAAATTTTTGAGTAGAGACAGAAAAAAAGTCGATGTCTTCAAAGATATTGTTGTATTGATTGGCAAGGCGACGTAAGGGTGCACGCAAGCCTGCGTTCGTACGACAAGAACTTACTGCAAATAGAGGTCTTGCGCGCACTCCACGGCATATCGTTGTTCTGGGTACTACATAACTAATTTTGTTGCGAATATCCATACATTACATTACATTTAGAAATAGCTAAGCGGAACAGATTATTAAATATATCCACGTCTATTGTATTTTAAGATGAGATTCAATTTTTTTCTACGATCTTTCCATTTTAATACAAAATTTTAAAACCCAATTAAAAAAATCATCTGCTCCAAAAGTACTTTAGCCGAACGAACTCAATGAACAGAGTAAATCTCTTCAGTTTCTGCTCACATTACTTAGTGTAATTGTAAACCTTAAGAAAATTTAAATTGCCTTACTCTCAAGAGGCCGGGTATTACTTGATACTTGACTATTCGCTCTTAGTAACTACATATGGGCTTCTCTACTTACATAGATTCCATTATAATTTATTTTTTAAATCGGATAATTGAGTGATTTTTTTAAAGAAATTTGCCTATAATGGAAGTATTTTTTTCAAATAGGTAGAAGGCTAACCGAGCAATTAACTTTTAAAATATTTTCAATACACTCGGTATTGGACTTACTTTTTCACTTTTGTTAGATGGCAGATAATAATAATCATTGATAGGTATTAATTACCACACAGTTTTGTGGTCGACATAATGATTGAAACCATTCGTTACCGTACTTTAAAACAATCACTCGATACCGTAGATAGATAACTCTTTATAAATTACACCATTATAAATTACTAGCTTCTGCCAGTGGCTTCGCCTGCGTGATATCTTTATAAATTATAGCCTGTGTTACCCAGTGATAATTCAGCATACTACAGTTGAAAGAATTTTTAAAATCGGTCCAGTAGTTTTTAAGTTTATTCATTACAAGCAAACAAAAATACAAAAAATCTTATCTTTTCTCTTAATAATATTAGTTTAGACAAATGCTTTTTTGACTACCGTGCCCATTAGACAGCTAGTTTTCGTGGTCGAACCGTGTACGCGGATCCTAACAGTTAGGAAGCAAGGCGCTCATTACTGCAACAATTTGTCACGGGCGCACCGAGCTCTTCCAACTTTACAGTCGCAGCGCTCCTTACCCGGCTCAGTTTGATGTGGTCTGAGAAGTGCGTACTTGTCTTGTCTAGCTAGTAGGTAGTAGAACTATCAGGACAGAGATTTGGATAGTTGAAGGGGATTTAGTAGTTAAAGAGATAATAGGAGACAATTATTTTAAGCGTATTTGTTTAGTGTGGTACAGGTATAACGTAATGACCGTGACTGCCTCGTTGGTCTAGTGGTTGCAAGTCGCTACTGCTAAGCATAAGGTTCTGGGTTCAATTCCCAGGTCGGGCAAAGTATTATTGGGGTTTTTCTTTCTGGAATTTCTCAGTAGCAGCTCGGAGTTTGGAGGGCAACAAGCTCGCCCCCTATTACGTGGGAGTTAAAACATTACAGGCGAAATGCGGGTGTACTATAAATACACCTCTGCGCAACCCTTTGGGGAAACAAGGCGTGATGTTGTGTGTTATTAGGTATAACGTATAAGTAACTGTTGTTGGAGACAATATCAAATCTTATGTAAGTACGAAGTAATTGCTAGTGAAAGAGGTCGATACTTTTCATGCCTACGGTGTACCGTACCACTTTTTTAGGCGTTTTGACGACGTAATATCTAGTAAAATTATTCGGGTTGAGATTTTGGGTCAGTGACAGTTCGGCCCGAGTCATCTCAACTTGAGATGACTCGGGCCGAGCTGTCACTAACCCAACATTTTTAGAAAACAAATCTCGATACGAGTTATACCTACCAGACCAACTGAGTCTTGTATTAAACGAGTACCTACACCTAAGTTATATCTGCCATATCTTTATGAAACGCAGATCAACAAGGCGTCTTGAACAAACATAAATAAAACAATTGATTAAAATCGTAAAGTGTATTGCAATACACACTCCCTTTTCTCAAGGTAGCAACAAATGCAAAAAATATTCCCAAATCTTTATGAAGTCTCGACGCTATAATGCAGTGATTTCGCGGTCACAGTCACCTTCACAAAAAAATCCACAAAAATCATAATTAAACTCCTTAAAAGGGGTAAACCAACAGATGTTAAGTTAAAAAATATGGTAATTGTTAAAATTAAACAAGCAATCTCATTGTGTACCAAACGGGGGCCGACTCGATGGCGTTCCGTGAAAATGGGCTATTGCCTCCAAATGTACCAAGTTTAAACAATGATTAGAATCTGGATTTATAGTAATTTGCAATGTAAATGTTAATGGAATCGGTTTATGAGCTGCTTCGAAAATATGGCCTTTATACACTTTCGGTTATCGTTTTTTATTCGATTGAAGTTATAGATAAGGTTCCATATCGGGATGTTATCAACAGCGACGTTATCTGAAGTCGTTTTCTCGGAAAGCTAGGGCTTAGACCTAAGTAATACAATTTCGGAACCTATTTCGGGAATACTTATTCAGTACCTTTCCAGCTATTTCGCTTTTCACTGACTTGGAATATGTAATGGCCACAGGGTTTGATGAAGATTGTCAGACGCTGTCTATCCCATCGGCATCGCTCCAAGGACTTCTAAATCTAATATTAAAAATTATAAAAATTGGGCTACCCTGGTGAATGCTTAATATATACTGTATAGTACAAATATGTTCTTAATGTCCCTCGGCAAACCTCGTGTTTCGTCAGTCGTCGGATTTCTATCAGTTGCCCTTTGTACTTGGTGCAAACCGGACGCTCTCAATCGACTTGGAAGTATATAGAGTTGTTAATACCCTTTTAACTTAATGTATTTTTTTTATAAAGCTTTGTTGTTGTAGCGGCAACAAAAATATATCATCTGTGAAAATTTCAACCGTCTAACTATTATGGTTCATGAGATACAGCCTGGTGACAGACGGACGGACAGCGGAGTCTTAATAATAGGGTCCCGTTTTACCCTTTGAGTACGGAACCCTAAAAATGGGAGGAAAGCCGCTAAAGTCGCAGGCACGATAAATAGGAAAATAGTTTTACAGCTCTATATAGTTCACACGGAAATCAAAACAAAACAACAATAAAGTACTTAATTCTGAATTCAAATTATTTATCATACACGATAAATCTAATAATTGATGGACATGGAAATTAGCATTCGTTTGTATTCGGAAATCCGATGATACCCGAGGGACATGAAGAAAATAGAAATTCTGTACAAGAAAAACATTGTAATACAGTAAGAACCTTTCCAACTCCAATCGAAAACAAAACTGTCGCGGAAGTTAAAAACATTCCGTACGGAGTAACAGAGCTGGTCCATTGTGTAACCACGATTCACACAACCTTTAGACGCATTCATCGAATCTGATCCTCCTATAGATGTAAATTAGGATGAAAATTCAAAAGAGCACTTAGTTTTAAACCGGAATCGGGCCACTTCAAGTATTAATTGCTTTTCGTGGCTCATTGTTAGTCAGATCTGTGGAAGTGAGATGCAAATTACGCGAAACTTTGCAACTGCCCCACTTTTCTAACGGAAATGTGAAAACTTTCATGAAAAACAACGTCTGCTGAATAGAAAAGTCTATCTTACAGTTTACAAAAAAGTGTTTGCGTTTTTCATTAGTTCGGTTTTGGGTTAAACAAATTATTGGAAGAAATTGTAAAACTTTTTTTATTTTTTTTTAAATTGAATTCTTGTACTTTAACAAATGCGTGCTTTGGTATCATAGCAAAATAAACATTATACAATAAAAGGTACCTAAATCGCTAGTTATATTTTTGTTCCTAAACTTATAGAGCCTCAATTTATTTATTTATTTAAACTTCTCGCACACAATAAGGTACAAATGCGGACTTAATGCCTTACTTAGGCATTCTCTACCAGTCAACCAGCCAACCAACCAACTCTATATTGTTTTTTAAGCATCTAATTTTACTTAATTACTTATCTGTTAACCCGTAATAGTCGATTTCATTAAGAAAAATAAACAGGTATTGCTTTATTTCATTTAAATATGCTTAAATACTTTTGTACTTGTACTAAATGTTCAAAAACCACATCAGATCGACGCATATTTGATCCAAATTCATCCATTTATCATTCTATATTTGAATGTATCTAATTATAAAACCCAAAGCTAGCATTTGTGTTACAAACCATTTATGGCGAGGTTATTTCATTTCATACTACCTATTCGATTCTAAATTCAATAATAATCAATTTAAATAAACTTATCAAACAACTGACACCGTCACCTGTCATATTCAAACACCATCAGATTCCCAAAATCTACCAATTAATTCCGCATCATGCCATACAATTCACAATACACCATACACCATGCAACCGATGCAGTTATCAATAAAATGTTGGCCGCCATTTTGAAATATTTACGTTCTCATTAGCCGGGTGTACGCATGGAAAACGGCTGACATGGCACAAAACCAATCGTGTTCCCATTTGCTCGCCATTGCATTTTACTAATTAGCTCCTTGTTGAACGAAATGCGCGCCATAATTACATTTCCAATATCTTTCTCGTTTTAATTGGAGATAAATTTTTCGAATTAATAACATATTCGCCGTTCGTTTTTATGATGCTGTCGATTTGAAGAAATTATGTTATTGCAGATGCTGTCTTGATATAGATTGACGTTTTTTATGCGGATTCGATGTATATGTTACTTACAATTATTTTGTTCATTTAAATCATTTTACTTTTTTTAATTCAAAAATAATAGGTACATGTTATGCTATTGTGTTATTGATTCAGCTGTTTATTTTATTTCTTCGTGAGCTAGTTAAATGGAGTGTTAACGTCATAGCCACAGCCCTAATTTATCTATGGTCACAACTCTGGGTACCAACTTAACCGCGCGTGATTTGTTAGAACCAAGAGAAACTTCCTTACAGTTAACTTTCAGAAGTTAAACGAAGTGTTTTTCTAGTTCTGCTGGATCTTAACATTCGCTCAATTTCTTGCGGTACTATCCTCATAAAACAATGTGAGAAATACCGCATGGTTTTATCTATAAGACCACCTGGTGATAAGCTACTTAGTAACCTAATATGTGCTGAAATATTTAGTTTGGGTTTATAATGCCCAAGTGAAATTCAATTTCCTTTACCGGAGAGAAAATAATAGCTAATAATTATGAGATAGATGAGATAGCAATCCATATTGACGTACTGTTTACCAATTTGGAGTGGTGCATCCAAAACAAAGTTTGAGAAATTAGAGAGGGCGCAGAGTGCTTTACTAAAAGTCATGTACTTTAAACCAATACCTACTTATTATTCCCTACCGAAACCTTATACTTAACTTCGAACCTCTTGTCAGTTAGAAAGCTCTATGTCCTGCTGATTACTCTGAAGAAGCATAAGTCTCTTCTCTTCGTCACTCCCAGGACACAAACTAGGAGGAAGAAATAAAGTAGCTCCAGAAACCACAGTCAAAACTACATTTGCTACAAGACAATACACAAAGCAATCTTCTCGCTTATGCAATTCTCTCAACAAAATTCTCACCATATACCCTATGACATACCGCGACTGCAAAAAGACTCTCACTGAATGGTTGAAGAGCAAAAGTTACGAAGAAATCGAGGCTATGCTCCATACAATCACATAATTCCCAAACTACATATAATCTATAGAGACAATTTGTCTCTGACTAAAACAAAAAGTACACAAATCGCACCTTTCACACCAACATTCACACCCGTACCCCCCCCCCACACACACATTATTTATTTTTTCACTTTTTGTATTGTTAAAAACCTTTGGCATGCTTTGAAAATTATCTATTGTTTATTCTCTCACACATATGTAAGTCAATGTAAACTGGAAGAGCGGAACCACCTAATACAAGCAAATCTTTTCTTAAAAGGTGATTCCAAACTTAACAATGTAATTTACATAAGTTGATGAAATAAACATTTTTATTTTATTTATTAGATTGGATGGCTTGATAAAACTAATAATAATTAATAATTTAGTTAGAAAATTTAATGATTATGATTGCATTTAGAAATGAATAGGTAGTATATACTTCCACCTACAGAGAGAAGGCCTGTGTCCCAGCTGTGGGAACATTATAGGCTACTAATTATGCTAAAGTGTACATATATGTATATCATGGACTATAGTTTGACCGAGACCGCTATAACGCGTTTAAGGTATGTGCACGGCGAGACGCGGGGGCAGTGCAGGCCGCTCATTTGTCAACGCTCACGGTGTTCCCCGCTGCTCATTCGTCAACGCTGGCTGCCCTCGCCGCGCATTCCTAAGGCACAGTACAGCAGTCTCAGTTAAACAATAGTTACATCATTAAGTCAGTTATAGTTTATAAAAATAACAACGTTTTCCCTACAAGTCTACACAAAAGCATTTTACGTATCACAAATTTAGAAACGCCTACACATTCCTTAATAGCAAAATGTATTAGTCTGTCGAAACTCGTATACTTTGTATTTTTCGTCATCATATTTAAATAAGTACTGCTGGGACCACAAAGCTGCCATGATGTTTCAAGGAAACCACTTTTTCTTTTTGAGTATGAAAATAATCCGTAGAGCGCTAATGGTTCGCCTGCGGACACTACCTACTTACAAGTTTTCGACGCTCGCACTACCAATGAATTTTTTTATAAGACTAATGATGTTATCTATTAGAAAAATATTTATTTTGACAAATCTTAAATCTATACAAATATTATAAAGAGAACAGATTTGTATTTTTGTTTATATTTAATAAACTTGAAGCTTATTGGACCGATTTTTTTAATTCATTCCTCAGTAGAATGCTATATTATCACTGACTCGCTGAGTCATTTACCTAAGCTATAATTTATAAAGATATCACGCGGGCGAAGTCGCTAGCAGAAACTAGTACAATATACATAACTATCACAAAAATATGAGAAGAAAGTTTTTTTTTTTCATTTAACAAACATTATTTGCAACTAACACTTCATCAATTGCCACCTTTATTAGTGATCGATGATTGCCACTGATTAATTTAACTTCTATTTATAATTTCCGTTTATATTAATTGAATGGAAAACAAAAAGACTGCATGCCTTTTTTTGTACGATAGGTACATTCAATCAGTTGGCGCTCTATACCTTATCTTATCTCTAAGACCGCCATTATACCGCATTATTAAAATATTTATATTTTAAATTAACGAGCAGTGAAATCGGGCTTTGCTTCTTTGTGGGCCACATCCGTTTGTCGTGTAGGAAATGTTTTTGTCCCATATGCGGGATTAAGTGCGTCGCTTGATCCGTGTAAACACATGCAGCCTTGTTCAAATCTGTAATAAGTTTTATCTGCGGTACGCTGATTGTTTTGGAAATCTGTACCCTTTTTTTTGACACTCAAAAAGTCAATTAATTTATTTCAAGTTGGCCATTAAAAGGCAGTTTTAAACGTCAATAATAGAAACGATCGATAGTAGATGCGGCTTAGTAACTAGCTTCTGAAATATGGATCACTAATGTGATTTCTGCACGCAACCAATACAAGTTGTTCTGCCTGTTTGCATCGAATATCTGAAGGTAAAGATTTCATAATCAAGGATCATCCTAAAACAGGTTTCTACTGTAAACAGTTGCAGCTAAACGTCAGTTACGGTTTACAAAACTCAAAAATAGTTAGATCTAGGACAAATCCGAGCACATCTTTGTACCTATGCATTTGTACCACTTCCAATCACATACATAAATAAAACATTATAGGTTGTAGGTGAGTACATTAATAATGCAAGAACACTAAAACGTTTCCGTCTCAGCAGTTACAACCGTCACCCGTGTTACAACCGTCACCCCTCTTGCATCTGACTTGCATTACCATCTAAATGTCAGGGATATAATCCCCAAGGGGTTTGACGTAGGTCATTCTTATTGCCATAAAACCATGGACGGACGGACAAAATTGATCCTTGTTTATTTATTTTTTCTTTGTAAAACGAATTTTTTGATGGAAAACGTTGATATTTTCAAGTGAAAACTTCTTTAAGCACGTTAGGCATTTTTGAGATAGGATTAATTGATTTCGCGACAATGTAACGTAATTTACCGACACCGTGGAGTAAAAGACATCAACGCGTTGATTACCGCGGTGCATAGAGTAAAAGACATCAACGCGTTGATTCCGCGGTGCCGTTTTTTTTTTTCAAGTTTTCACTTCTGTTGGCACTCCCGGGGTGCCACTGTTTTTTTCTATGTTAAACAAATTTTTTTGATGAAAACGGGTTACATTTTTTTTTACTGTTGTTCGGTTCCTATGTTGAAGTAATGTTAAAGCTTAGTTTCCATTTTTCGCTTAATAATTAATACTATCATTCACTTAGCTCTTAATTGGCCTCGTTCTATCCCGATAGAAAACCCTTATCAACGAATTTATCACTATGGAAACGATTTAATCAAAACTATCATCCGTAACGATAAAGTTATAATTAGCTGCAAAGTTCTAATTGAAATGAAACCTCGCTACTACGAACTGAGAGTTAATCAAATCACTCTTTAGGTTACTGTTTCTATATTATGATCGATGAAACTACTAAAATAACTATGCTTAGGGTTCGGAACCCATAGGATGCCAATGGGACCTCATTACTAATGCCCGTTTTCACCTGCACTAAGAGACACTTAAATGACTCCCTAAATAAAAGTGAACTGTTGGATTTTCAACGCTAGGCTTAGCGCTGAGAGTTGAAAATATTGGAAAAAAATAGAGGCATAAGACTCGTAAACTCTGACTCTTAATATCGTGTCCACTGTGTCCTGTTGCCTGCACGGTGCAGGAGCTGATGGGCGCTACGGAAGGTGACAAACTCGTAGCCAAATTCTAAACTGACGATATATAAATTGCCATCGACACGCTACTCCGCTGTCTGTCTATCCGTCCGTCCGTCTATCACAGGCCTGTAACTTTTGAACCGTAATAGGTAGACACTTGAAATTTTCACAGGGTGTGTACAGTATTTCTATTTTCTTAATGTCCCTCGGGAATCATCGCATTTCCGAATACAAACGAATGCTAATTTCCATGTCCATCAATCATAAGATTTATCGTGTATAATAATTTGAATTCAGAATTAAAAACTTTATTGTTGTTATGTTTTGATTTCCGTGTGAACTATATAGAGCTGTAAAACTATTTTCCTATCTGTCGTGCCTGCGATTTTAGCAACTTTCCTACCATTTTTAAAATAAATTACATTAAGTTAAAAGAGCAAGTGTTAAGTTAAACAACTCTATACTTCCAAGTCGATTGAGAGCGTCCGGTCTGCACCAAGTGCAAAGGGCAACCTCGTGTTTCGTCAGTCATCGGATAGAAATCCGATGACTGACGAAACACGAGGTTTCCCGAGGGACATTAAGAACATATTCGTACTGTACTACTATAGCCGCTTTAACAACAAATAATAAATATGTAGTATTAAATATTACACGGTGGTACGGAACCTTTCATATGCGAATCCGCCGCTTATTTTTTGTTACCTTACAGTATAGTCTTCTAGAGGTATGAGGAACAGGATGTAAAGTTCACTCATCCTCTATAGAAAAAGGAGGATCCTCAGACCAGATGGTTGTCGTGTCTGGCGAGCAACTGCCTAATGATTGAAGTCGGGGAAGTTATTTTATAGTGTTCGCGCGGTAAACTCTAATTGCGCGATGAAGGATTAGTGTGACGTCAGGATTTGTGTGACGTCAGGTCTTTGATGCGTAGTTCACATGTGGCGATGTAGATGCCCCACAGCCGTAGAAAGGTCCTACAAAAAAATTACCTAAACATTAATTAAGCAAAACGAATAGGTATAAACATCATAATTCGTAAAACAATACGTTTACATTTTTCCTTATCTTGCTTATATGTTTCCAACGAAGATAACTTTGATAAAACGTTGCTGGAGACTTGTAAACAGGTATATACCTACATAGATATAAGATAGCTGTATGAAATGTGGTTTTAGTCTCATTTACATAACTTTTCATCATCATTATTTCAGTTGAAAAACGTCCACTGGGCCGCCCCCAAACTATAACTATATATTTATATTTAGGTTTTGTGAATGTGAGAACGTTATAGGCTGTAGACTTGTGGACCATTTTCTATTTTGCTAAGTACCTGGTACTTATTGATAGGCTTACACTGGTGCCGATTCCCTTGTTCACAAACTAAACTAAATTTAAGTTCAGTGCATCTTTTTCTTTCTATTTCATTAAGAAAAGGACAGCAGATAAATTTTAGTTTAGTCCTGTCAAATTAATCAGCACCTGTCACTACTCCATACAAGTTTAGACGTGATAACACTGTTATTTGAAAACATTGTATTAACCATTTATTTTTAAAAGTGTAACCGTGGAGTTTCTTGCCGGCTCTTCTCCATAGGAAGCGACTAATTGGAACCGTGCACCTAGCTTCTGACGTTTCATAAGTAAGTGCCCTTGTAGGTTTATGAGAAATAAAATAATTTGAATTATAACTTTTACTTTGATTTAAACGCAAGTCCCTCCATTATTTTAGTGGCCGCACTAAAAGTGACAGATTACAGATAAAAAAATTACAGGAAATAATTATTGGAGATTTGAGCTTTAATATAACAAGTTTCTATTTTGTTTATTATTTTTTATTTAACCTATGGTAAATGAGATTTGGGAGAGGTTTTTGCTCAGCAGTGGGACAGGTAGGCTAAAATTAAAAAAAAACATAATAATGTTGGGCAAAGGTCTCTCCCATACGCCCATACTTTTCTAGTTTTCCTAATGTGCCAATCGGTCAGGAACGAGTCCAAATCATCACACCAGCGTTTCTTAGGCAGGCCTCGATGACGACGCCCATCTTCAAGCACCCATTGTGTAACGAAATAATATATATAACTGTGTTTTGATATTATGAAGGTAAAAATTTTAAAACTAGAAGGAACCAGGAAAGTTAAGCAAGAGCCTAGGGGCGCAAAACAAGACGAGTACCTTGTATTTTTTACTCTATCCTTCCTGTATACTTAAAATTACCTACTTTGGCAAAGGTAAAAAAAACTTTTTGATAGCAAATATTTTAGGCAAAACAATTTATATTTTATAATTAGTACCTAACTGTATTATACGAAAACAATTGGAAAATTACTGCCAGTCATTTAAAATTCTAGTCTCTAGAACGACTTTTGTTTATGACTATATTCTTCTACCAAAATAATATGAAAATGTATTTATTATATTCCTTATAAAAGCGACGTGTTAATACAATATTCCAATTAACAGATCTAATACAAAAAGCAATATCCTGCCCAAACACGAAGGCAGGCGCTATCAAACATAGTTACATATTATAAGGAAGACATCCGAATTCTCTATTTTCCCTTATTAAGGAATATTCGTATGCAGTGACGCCGTCAGCCATATTATATCCGTGATAAACAATAATAGTCATCATCACGAACATAAAATGATATCCTAGTAGATGTACTGAGTGACAAAAGTGCTCGTTTTCACGCAACTGTCTGTTTATATGTCAGTGTTTTGTTGTAGACTTCTCTATTTGACTGTACTGTACACGATAGGATAGGAAGGATGCGATGTTGAAGTTCGACGATTTTCAGTAAAGGATGATTTTTTTCTGACAGCTGTGCTGCTGGGGCGATACTTCTTCTTCCCAGCTAAAGCACAATCAAGTGGTGAAGAGCGGGTGTTTTGGCCTTTTGGGGGACTGTCTTACGTAATTTTGACATTCAAAAACTGAACTAAACTGAACTGGTGGCTACCAGTTCAGTTTAGTTCAGTTTAAGCCATATTTATTAACACAAGCTTTGATTTTATATTAGAATAATTATGTATGTTTAGCTTAAGGTATTTATATATATGTAAATGGTATGGTGTATATATAAATGGTATTATTATTATTTTCGATTCTTTACGTTTCTTGCCATTTAAGAGAGGTAAAAAAAAGTGCTGATTCTCAGGAATTATTCCTCGTAGATACACTTTCCTCGTAGAGACACTTTGAAAAATTCTCGCTTAGCTAGTTTGAATAAATGATTTTTGATTTGTTGTGATTTATTTTGCGAAATAAAAAAAACTTGCTTAACATAAGGATTTGAAGGAAATTTACCTACAAGTAGGACCAGGCTTTCCTGTATCTACCACAAAAGGGCACGGAAGTTACGTGTTTTATATTAATTAAATATGAGTTTATTTATAAACGAACTGTTTAAAGTTATGTTATGATTAGTAACTTACTGCCGTTTAAACATATTTTAACTTTAAGCAATGTTTATAAATAAATGATAAAATGTTATTAAATGTTAAACAAACTTAGATACTCTCTTTTATAAACATCTTATTATTGAAAGGCTTTAAAAGCCGGTACTGGCCTCTCATTGTTTTGAAATCAACATTACAAAGACAAGTTGCTAATATATTTAAAAGGGATTTATACAAGCATAACTTTTTAAATTTTATGAAAATACTAGCTGCACCCCGCGGTTTCACTCGCATAAGTCTCGATCCCGTAAGAATATCGAAATAAAAAGTATTCCATGTCC
Organism: Agrochola litura; assembly: GCA_949152395.1. NCBI lineage: Eukaryota > Metazoa > Arthropoda > Insecta > Lepidoptera > Noctuidae > Agrochola > Agrochola litura. The sequence goes on along the minus strand of OX424505.1, from coordinate 12,638,295 downwards.
TAACCCAGTTCATAGCCTACCTATGGGCCAAATTTCATCCAAATCCATTCAGCCGTTTTAGCGTGAAAATGTAAAAAACAAACATACAAACCCAAAAAATCAAATCTTTTCTCTTTATTAGAATATTAGTTTAGATATGCTATCAGTCCACAATAAGCTAGAAACCAAAACCAATTAACTTTTTACAGTTCGTTCAACCGATTTTGACCTCTATTGCGTTGGCAGCATGACAAATGGTAGCTGCAGTAAACAATGGGTATTGTAACCACTTTTTAGCTTTTAATGCCAACCTTATGCATACCGTACCTACGCATAAGGATGGCATTAAAAGGTAAAAAAGTCAGAATCGGTTGAACGGACTGTAAAAAAGGTTTGTTTAAATGTCTAATCTTATAGAAAAGGACATACGATTAATGCCAACCTTATGCATACCGTACCTACGCATAAGGATGGCATTAAAAGGTAAAAAAGTCAGAATCGGTTGAACGGACTGTAAAAAAGGTTTTTTTAAATGTCTAATCTTATAGAAAAGGACATACGAGTATACCGACTTTAACAACGACATATGTTATTTAAAAGCTTAAACAAAAAACAAAAACATACATATTTTCAGAGCGTGCATACTAATCTTTCGCTGAATCAAAATTTCTCCCTTTACCGCCCTATTCTCTCATCGTCTTATTAAAATAAATATTCCGAGACGGAGTGATGTTATAGCTCATCGCTAAATCCTTGCCGGGAAGGATTCATACCACTGAATCGTGTTTCAAAAAAAAAACTATAGTCATCTGCCTGCCTTTCCCCAACTATGTTGAGGTCGGCTTCCAGTCTAACCAGATGCAGCTGAACCAGTATTTTACATGAAGCGACTGCCTATTTGACCTCCTCAATCCAGTTACTGGGTAATGTGATAACCCTTTGGTAAGACTGGATGTCAGACTTCCGGACTTCTGACGACCCGTATCGACTGTCAAAGATCCAAGAGTGGCAGCCGGGACCAACGGCTTAACGTGCTTTCCGCGGCAAGCTTAACCTGATCGAACTACCCGTGCGGCTGTTATTACTTAGCCACGAGCCCGAAAAGAAAAAAGGAAAAATGTATAAACTCACGTTAATTGATGACAAAAAGAACATTCAATGTACCAATTGACTGGTGAAATGTAGGAGTGTGTACAATACACCTCAGCCTACTCCTTTGGGAAAACAGTCGTGATGAAACGTTATCCTATCCTATACTATTAAATGAGCAATATTTGTATATATATATATATTTGTAATCACGTTCTCGAAAACGGCTCTAACAATTTCAATGAAAGTTGCAATATAGGGGTTACGGGGGTGAACAATCGATCTAGCTAGGTCTCATATCTGGGAAAATTCGTTTTCTCCGTATTTTCACCCGAGCAGAGCTCGGTCGCCCAAAGTTTAGAACAAGATAAATGACAAAGAATAATGACATGGTAACATGAAATTAGTATGTACTATCCTATACCTACTATTAAATGAGCATTCTCTATTTTCACTAGAGCAGAGCTCGGTCGCCCAGGTAATGTTAATTGATAAGGTAACTGACAAGATTCCATTTATTTACCTGTGCCAAGTGCGTGGGTTTTTTACGTCTCATATGTACATTTTCATCTCTAAGACTACAGTAAATAAGAAATGGCAATCTCGTTAAGTACCTAACTCGTGCGTTCAAATAATTATGTAATTGAAAACGTAGCATCGCCCACACAAATAAGATGAGAGAATAAAAAATAAAAATAAATCAATGATTAATAAAAATAGATTAACATTCCAATATCTGAAAATAATGAAATGAAGTCATGGAAAGTAAATATGAAAAGAAAGCCCTAAGACGTGACTGAGGTATCCGTTAAAGATCAGACCAGACTGAAATAGATATAAAAGAAATCTGGCAACCCTATACAGCAGACCGCTGTATAGGGTTGCCAGATTTCTTTTTATTCTTTAAGGGACAAATGCTCAATTTTGTTTAAAAAACGGGATTTTCAATTTTTCCCGGGACACATAATAAACCTGTATTTTACGTTCTTATTATTTATTTATTGCTACTTATACTTTAAAGAAGATCGTTTAAGTTTGAATTTAACTTTATTTGATTTAACATATTTTAAAAATTCAATGCATTATAGTTATAGTCATAGTTGAAAATAGTCATTAATTCACTCTTTATCATATCGGGGGTACACTTGTTGCGCACATCAGTCCATTTCAAGACCATCTGCTAAAAAGTCCTTTCCATAAAACAATTGGAACTCGGGATACCTACTGAAGATAAACGATATAATTAGAAAAATGTTAGGGATTTAATTCGTGGAAAACTCTTCCATGATTTTCTTCCACTTCTCAATGTCAATCAACCGTAGCGCGATAGATTTCTTAATATAAATCAAATAAGGTTTAAATACGGGACATAGTCTGTCCCGGCGGGACGTTCATAAATTACGCCTGAAATACGGGACGTCCTGGGAAATACGGGACGTCTGGCAACGCTACTGCTGTACCTTATATTCTAAGAAGGACCCATCTTTTTTGAATACAAGGTAACACAACAACCAGATACTAATCATTTGGCCATACTTTGAAGTCAACGTGTGACGAGCGCATAGTGTGGCGTCAAACCTGCAATGTTTCAAGTTTTAAAAAGAGAACGCATTTGACTCCTATTCACTTTTATTTCATTTGTTTAAGTTTAATTAATTTCTTAATAAGTGGTATAGGTTTGTTGTACTACGCATGAACATAGATAAGAAATACAAATTGTTTGTCTTGAGATATTGCATAAGTATGATTTATTTGTAACGGAATTTACCAAATAAATGTCATATTCAACCTTCTATTCGAAAGTAAAAACAGATAGGTACCAATGGTTTATTTCGGCTTCTTGTTTCATCGGGGGCGTAGCTCAGATGGTAGAGCGCTCGCTTAGCATGCGAGAGGTACCGGGATCGATACCCGGCGCCTCCAAAATAAACTTTTTGTAAAAATAATATTTCTGAACTACTTTTATTTGGGTTCTAGAAAGTTCTAAATAAAGTAAAAAATAAAGATCAACCACCAAAACACGGCAGCCAATTTAATGTAATTTTCGGGTACAAAGAAAATTAAAGAATAAATAAACATCATTTTAATAACGATAACAAAATAACTTTCTGTACAAGATATACAAATAAACATTAGAAAAAATAATTAAGAAAATGCAGGTATTCCAGTGATACCTCTGCCTAATATTAGTGCGTGAATATCATGTGTTCCTTCATAAGTATTGACTGCCTCTAGATTCATTACATGCCTTATGATATGATACTCATCAGACACTCCGTTCCCTCCAAGCATGTCCCTAGCATTTCTAGCTATTTCCAAAGCTTTTCCACAGTTATTCCTTTTCAATAAAGAAATCATTTCAGGAGCTGCCTTATCTTCGTCCTTCAGGCGACCTACTCGCAGACAACCCTGGAAACCGAGGGCTATCTCCGTCACCATGTCAGCCATTTTCTTCTGTATAATCTGGTTGGCTGCGAGAGGTCTCCCAAATTGTTTCCTATCTAATGTGTACTGACGGGCGATCCGCAAACATGTTTCAGCGGCACCAAGAGCGCCCCAAGCGATCCCATATCGCGCGTTATTGAGACATCCGAACGGCCCCTTCAGGCCCACTACGTTGGGCAATAAATTGTCCTCCGGTATAGCTACTTCGTCGAGCAATATCATGCCTGTTGCCGACGCTCGCAAAGAAAATTTGCCATTGATTTTAGGAGTATCGAGACCCTTTTTGACTTGCGACCGTTCGACGATGAAACCTCTGACTTTGTCTTCGTCGTTTTTAGCCCACACGATCAGTATGTCTGCAATGGGCGAGTTTGTGATCCATGTCTTCGAGCCTGAGAGAACGTAGGTTTTATTCTTAGCGTCGTATTTAGCCCTTGTTACTAAACCACCAGCATCACTGCCGAAATCGGGCTCCGTCAAGCCGAAACATCCTACTAATTCCCCTTTCGCCATTCTTGGTAAGTACTTTTGTTTCTGTTCTTCTGATCCATACATGTATATCGATCCCATAGCCAAGCTGCTTTGCACACTCATTGCTGACCTGTACGCTGAGTCAACTCCATCCAATTCTCTTGTCATCAATCCATATGTAACTGAAGAAACACCGGCACAGCCATACCCTTTAATAGTGCATCCAAGTGCTCCCAATTCTCCCAGCTCCTTGTAAATTGTTCTATCAAAGACTTCATTTCTGTTCGCTTCGATTATTCTCGGCAATAGTTTCTCGTTGCAATAAGCTCTGAACGAGTCCCTTATCGCCTTTTCGTCGTCATGTAATTGTCCATCTAAATTCAGGGGATCCTCCCAGTTGAACGTAACTTTTGCGTTTTTTGAGCTTGTGGTGGACAATGCTCTTATATATACACTGTTTTTACACAAAGACAACAATTTAGTGGACACTGACACAGCCATTGCGAATGGTTTCACTGCTCGACACAAATACAGTGGCGCGACACTCACAATCAGTTGTTTACTGTTTCTTGTTTATCACAAATCTAGAACACTGACGTGACGCTTTGTACTACGTGTTATTTTATTAGGAATGTGTATTAATATAGTTTAATTGAGAGTAATTTCCACTAATTTACACCTTATAATCGTTTTTTTATTTAATTTGTCCAATTCATAACCTCTCCAACCAGTGACCTAGAGGCGACGAATTGTTAAAATAGCGTTCCGCTACTATCTTCATATCGTTGAACTTTACGTCACTCTGTGTGTGCTCTGCGTAACTCACGCGCATGTGTGAGTCAGTTATCTAATTTCCATGCGAGAATTTTGTGGGCGTGTCTATGACATTCAAGACCTTATTGTGTATGAAATAAGATTGTTTTTAGCTGGTATAATAAAGAAGGATAAATATTATTTCACTTTGATTTGTTATTTGTCTCAATTTTTATCAAGTAAGAACATAATGATAAGGTCTGTTTGATTATAAAAGTACAGGTGACGTGCAAATTATCCTATTCGCTAGATATCTATTTAATAACGTAGAAGGTCAAACCAAACGAACCTATGTATGATTTTATTACTATTCTCCTACAACTTTTTTATCGATGGAATACTTAATTAACAATGATAATGTACTTTTTGATTCAGTTCTCTACAAGTTTTATAAAAGCAATATAAAACCATTTTTCATGAACCAGCACTGTCTAATGAACATGACCTATGACAATTCCAGAGAGCGCTGTGTTCCAAAAAGAAGTCTATTGGAAATAACATAAAACTCATTTTCCAAAGCACCGTTTCGTGGCTATTACGACCTTTCAGCACCCAATTGTTTCAAACTACAAAATTACCGATATATCTTGGGTCTTGACACATTGAATGAATTAAATGAATTTAGTGTGTACTGAATTCGGTTGTCATTTGTTTTTGGCTAGCAGCGGCAGCGCCATAGGCAGTTGTCCCACCACCGGCGATTAACGAGTAGAGCTAGCAACTGAAAACGAGTTGCCTACCAGCGAGCAGCGAGTGTGTAGTTCCAATGGCTTTTTCGTTCGAGTGTCCGAGTGCGACGGGCGATTACAGGTACCCCTCGCTCGGGGCGAAATTACCACAGTTTGGTCTCTCGGCGTGAGTTCTGACCGCCAAGCGAGCATCGATGAGCAAGTATCGCTGAGCGAATATTATCTTTGATTGCTCTTGTCACTCAGCGACTAACTAGTGGAGCGAGTCCTCGCCGGCGCACGGTGGGCTGGAAATCGGCTTTCATAGACTTAGGGATTTCAATTTGCAAGTGCTTGATTTTTTGCCGGATATCGCTTCTATTAGTCATTACTATGTACAAAAATGACACCCGAGTTAATTCTGCCCAAAAACGAAGGAAATATAATTTTTTAACGACAAATTTGTATGAAGCTAGTATGAAAAATCAAATTATCTCCTAAACGGCATGTTTAACCGTAATATCCTTGGAGGTGGTCATAGTGCTATTTATTTTTTGGTTGCCGATTTGACGAAAAATTTAATGCCGTTTTTTTTTTAAAAATCGTCAAAATAATTTTATTTATTTTTACATGTAAAACGATCCCTTTTAGTGTCCAAGTTAAAAAGTTCGATATGTTATTAACCCAAATAACACAAAACAAGAAAAATTAAATAAAAAAATTGCTGTTTTTGACACATTTTTATTAATTTAAATAAAAAAAGATTATCAAACTCTTATTTAAGTAACATATAAAGTTATATTATATACAAAATAATTTAATTTAAGGAATTAATACTAAGCTAATTATAATTGTCACTAACTATTCTTAGAACTCATAGCACTGCTAATTAACAAATTAGCTTACTTATCAGGAAAAGTTGAATGTAATCCAGAGTTGGCATTGTCGTGAGATATTGAAAATCATTAAATCACCTATAAAGACTCATTTATTTATTTGTTAACATAAGTATAAAGAAATACAGATCTTATGTTTGGTGAACAGAGCGCTATGTTATGCCAGGAGGCGTACAAATATGGTGTGCAAAACTAACTGAGGATACAAATTAAAATTTCTATTTAAAAATATTCGAAACACATGCATAATTATGGTATTAAAACTAGAAAATAAATTGAAACAATTACATATTATCCAATACTCCAATTATGTCAGACTTAAATGAGGAATTATTAAAATGTCAAAGAAAAAATAAAAAATCTAAGTATGTCAAAATAATTAAAATGTCAAAATAATTTAATGTCAAATTTAATAATTGTAATTCTAAATTAATTCATCATTCAAATATTCGTCAATGGTATAATAACATTTATCAATTAAGAACAATTTCATTTTGTTCTTAAATTGTGTAAAATTTAATTCTTTTATGGCGTCTGAAATTTTATTATAAATGCGTGGAGCCATACCCAGGACATTTTTTCTTACTAATGCAGTTTTACATTTATAATTATTCAAAGAATTTTTGTACTGACTACGAATTGGAACATTTCGTACTCTTGTCATTTTTTCAAAAAGGTTGGGATTGTTTTTGACGAAGATACTAATTTCTAATATGTATATCGCCGGTAGCGTAAGTATTTTTAATGATTTAAAGTACGGTGCACAGCTGTCATCTGTTTTCAGACCACACGTGGCTCTAATGCACCTCTTTTGTGCCTTGAATATTAGTCCCTTATCCGGGGAATTACCCCAAAAAATAATTCCGTATCGTAGAAGTGAGGCTACTAGACCATGATAGGCAACAAGTAACGCGTCTATATTTACTTTTCTAGCCAATTGACCTAATCAGTGTAGTTACTTAATCACTTCTTTTCGGACTCATTAGAAGAGTAAACAATTGGTAATTTGGTTGTATGAAAAGTTTTAAAACTCATGATGTGTTGATAAATATCTAGCTCAAACATAGTTGTCTACGTGTGGGTGTACTATAAACCTCTGCCAAATCCTTCGGAAATATAGGAGTGATGCTATTTTATGTTACGTGTAGTTAAAAGTCCGTGTTCTTCAACATAAACACTACAAGGAATCGTTTCATATGTAAAAACAAATAAAAATATTTTGACGATTTAAAAAAAAAAAACGGCATGAAATTTTTCGTCAAATTGGCAACCAAAAAATCATAAATAATTAGCACTATGACCACCTCCAAGGATATTACGGTTAAACATGCCGTTTAGGAGATAATTCGATTTTTCATACTAGCTTCATACAAATTTTTCGTAAAAAAATTATGTTTCCTTCGTTTTTGGGCAGAATTAACTCGGGTGTCATTTTTGTACATATTAATGACTAATAGAAGCGATATCCAGCATAAAAACAAGCACTTGCAAATTGAAATCCCTAAGTCTATGAAAGCCGATTTTCAGCCCACCTTGCGGCGGTGTGAACAGTCAGCGATCAACTATTAATATAATTATGCATCTCTTGTGTTTACACGGAATGTATATTTATTATACGTTTCGTGAGCGAGAAAATAGCCGATAGTTAGTCGCTTCCTCGCCGGCGGTGGGACAACTGCCTAATAAACGCACATGTAACTACTGTATACTAAATGTTGAGCGCCTTTTTTTTAACCACTACGGAGAAGCTACAACATCTCACCCCTGATGGTAAGTGATGATCAGGCTGAAGATGGAAGCGAGCTTCACCCGGAATCCTCAACCACAGAGTAACTGGCTATCTTACCTCTAACTGCCAAAACACAGCAATGCTGTTAACATTGTTGTTATGGCGACAGACTTAGATAAGATGGTGGTAGCTAGCCAGGCGGGCTTATAGAACAAGCCCTACCATCAGCCAAACCGAGCAGAAAATTTTGCCCTCACTGGGAATCGAACCTCTGTGTCTGAGACAGGTGGTCTAACCACAGTAACCACTAGACCACAGTGGCGGTTAGGTAGACCTAAGTAAAAGTTTAATATTAAGCGTGATCCTGTATTTCCCAAAGGGTCCGACAGATGTGTACACCCATATTCCGCTAGTTATGTTTAAGTCCCATGTAATAGGGGGCGAGCCTGTTGCCATCAACCAGATAAACTCATTGTCCAATAGATTTGTTTCCATATTCTGCAATAGCGGGAGTTGTCCTTGGGTGCACTTGCATAGTGCATACTGGGATAATCGTCGGTTGGTGCCTCTTTCTATATAAAATTATCTAAGGGGCCTCTGTGAGTTGGTTTCGGCCCCTGGTACGCCTTCCAAAAGACCGGAACCCTAAGGTCCCAAGATATTTAAATATATATTAAAATAATAGCCGTATCTCTACGTTGACGTCGTGGTGGGGCTTGCGCGCTCCTAACTCTAGGCCTGTGCCGGTAGAGTTTACTTTGCCGGAACGGGTCTGGGATGAGGAGCCAGACCAAGAGAGATACAAAAACCCGCAGGGCAGCATGTGACGAGCTGTTGGGCAGTAGCGACCCCACGGACTCTATCTCCCAGGAGAAGTCTTGTTCCTCACCTCTAGCTTGCCTTTATTGGTCGGCTGGAGTGAAAACTGACGAGGAACGGAGCTCCCACCTCATACTTGTCTTAATTGGCTAGCTAGAGTGGAGATTCGCAAGAGCAAACGTGCTCGGAGGAAGGAAGTATTCTAGTAAGATGCTGGTAGGGATCTTGACCGTACTTCCAGGATTGTCCTGATAGCCGTGGAATACCTGTCCACTCCTCATAAGCACCTCAGAACATGTTGCCCCCTTGTCCCTACAACACTTTGTGCTAGTGGCCGTTTTCGGGCGCCCGTTATTGAGTGTGCAAGTCACCCTCTACCATTTTATCCATTTATTCCATAGCATTGATGAGGCAGGGGACATAGGCCCTTCCATAGTTCTAGGTAACCAATCCACTATAGCCACCCAAACCCATAGCCCAATATGTTTTGTTTCCATGTTCTACAATAGCTTTGCACCAACCGGGGGTTGTCCTTGGGTGCATTTGCAAAGTGCATTCAGGGATAATCGTCATTTGGTGCCTCATTCCATTTAAAATTGTCTAAGGGGCCTCTGCGAGTTGGCTTTTGCCCCTCGTACGCCTTCCAAAGGACCGGGACCCCATAGTCCCGAGATATGTAAACTCATCAATAATAATAATGGTTCCTAATTCCATTTAAAATTGTCTAAGGGGCCTCTGCGAGTTGGCTTCGGCCCCTCGTACGCCTTCCAAAAAACTGCTTCCATAGTAAAAGTTGTTCATGATGATGAGTAAAGACACGTGTTTAAGTTTGCTGGTTAAAAAAAATCCCGTTTAAAACTATCCGTCGACCGTCGGGCAGTTTCCCGCCAGACACGACACTCGTCTGGTCGGAGGATACTCCCTTTTTACACCCTGTTCCTCATACCTCACTACCGCTCACTAGACCAACGAGGCAATCTTAGTTAAAGTTTAATTTCCAGCAAAAATACAAAGTAACTTCCCCGAGGCAGAAGCATAGTTTAAACAACTAACATTCCAGTAGGGCGCAGTTATTACATACTTAGGTGCGTTCTCAAAGAGCTAGAGAGGAAAACTTGGCGGTGGGAATTACGGAATTGTACATCTTAGCAACTAATTAGGTCCTTGAAGGAGAGTATTTTATTCAGTGTTATAATTTTTTAACATAACATTACATCAAGCCTGTGTTTCCCCGAAGGGTTAGACAGAGGTGTACCTATAGGTGTACTATAGCACACCTACATTTTGCCAGTTATGCTTTAAAGTCTATTTTCCGAAGACTATACAGAATAGTGGACGGCCGCTCACTGCCCGCGAGCCGTCACACGTAAAATAAACTTTAAAACATATGATTTAAAATCCTAACTTGAATGACAAGTTATTTGCCGTGTCAAAGCAATGCTATTATAATGAACGATGTCCTTTAACTAGCCATTTAAAGTAAACAGGTATCTGACTATCAGCCAGTTGCAGAAACGAACTTTAACTTTTAAAGCTGTCATTAAATACTAATCTTCCATTAACTTGTTGCAGAAAGCACCATTAGACTCGATTTTAAGAAGTATTCCACTTAGAGCACCCGTTCGAATAGCACCTGCGACTCAGCAGCCTACTGCTGGGATGTATTTGTTTTACAGGACGTTATTATTTGAAAAATATCGATAAAAATCACTAGAATGTTTATTAATTACACATACTGACGTATACGATTTTTTTTATCGATATCTTTCATTCAATAACGTCCTGTAAAACAAATACATCCCAGCAGTAGGCTGCTGAGTCGCAGGTGCTATTCGGACGGGTGCTCTAAGTGGACTACTTCATTTTTATGGTTGTTTGATGAAATTAATGAAACCATTAGCGTTAATGATCCATTACATAATGGGGCATTAATGTTTGTCTTTGTGCAACTGGATTTAAAGGTATTTAAACTATATGACAAGTACATGCACGTACCAACCTGATGTCTATACACAATGTACTTTACTAACATCCCTGTTAATCCCTCGAACTAATCTAAATGTGCTTGTTTTAGTATTGGGTTCGCCACAATAGATCAACGGGGTCGGATCTGAGCCTACGACCTCCCAATCGACGAGGTCTTATAGTTTCAAATTGATTACTTTTGTTTGGGACTGTTACGGTAATTCAGAAGGTAGATTTTTATTTTAGAGTCCAATTTTTTTTTTTTTTTTTTATTTGGGCAGCCATAGACGAAGTTTTATACAACATGTAAAAAAATCCTGTCCGATGCGTGAGGGTGTTGTTAAGTATCGTACTGAGAGTCTACTTATGTGGAAATTTTCAGGAAAAAAAAAATCGCCAGTTTTTTTTTCAATGAGGCAGTTTTACTGGGTTATTACATGGAGCACGGGCGGCCGTCCTTCAAGCACTACTGCTGGAAGAAACAGTAACAATAGGTATCCCTGCAAATAAAAAAAATAGTAACTAACACAAAAATTAGAATGCACAAAGCATTTTATCTGTCATCTCTTGCCCTTTGTAAAGCAATTCAACAGATAAATCTAACCAAAGTAATCACAACACTGTCCCTCATTAAAACAATGTACAAAAATTAGTACCAACACGCAGTGGGGCCGTACGCAGACAGTGTGTCCATTTGTTCACGCCCTAGGACAAAGAACACAGTGTTATGAATGCGAAAAACGTTGCAGCACACAAACTACATTGTTTTTTTAAGTTTTTCTTCGCGTAGACGAGTAAAATATTTAATTTTAACTAGCTTACAGACGTGCCACGTAATTTATTGCATTACTTTTGTTGTTGTTCGGGTATTGTGCCATTTTTGGGTAGAACTTTTTTGGTGCGGGCAGCACCACAGCGTAACATAACTGTAATTAAAAATGTGCATAATGCATTCTGAGATATTCGTCCCCGTTTCGCACGGGTGCAATGTCGACATGTCAAAACATTGATGTTTCTGTACTAAGTTAAATATTAGTGTACACACGACTACGTATTTCCAGTTTAAACTGACGTCGCATTGTACGGAAATCCTATACAATGCAAGATCAGCATAAACTGGAAATGTATACCTACCTTGATGTGTAGCCGTGTGTACTAGACGCAACCCCGCGGTTTCACCCGCATAAGTCTCGATTGCGTGAGAATATCGGGATAAAAAGTATCCTATGTCCTAATCCAGGTCATGGTCTACCCATGAGCCAAATTTCATCTAAATCCGTTCACCTGTTTTACCGTGAAAGCATAACAAACAAACAAACTCACTTTCGGACTTATAATATAGTAAGGATTATACAAATAAAACTCCTGGAATTAATTCTCTAAAATTTTATTAAAGAGAAAACCGCATCATAATCCATTGTGTAATTTAGAAGAACTAAGCAGACAAACAGGCAGATACGACTTTGTCTTACACTATTTTATAGATGCTATTTCCAGTTTAGGCTACGTTAAGTCTAGGTACCCACCTCGCTTCGTCTCAGACATTAATCCTCATGTCACCGACATCCAACCAGCGCAAAACAATGCTCATTTTAAAGAATAAGTTCAACGTCATATTCTGGGTGTAAATATACACGAAAGTAGGAAAACTGATATTCTATTCAAATAGAAAACGAAATGAAATATACTCTGAAATACATTAACGCAACACCAAACAAAGAGTATCATCATAACAATGTAAAAGGTATTTATCTAGATACACCGGTCGCCTTATATCATCCGATTTCCTCAACAATGGGGATGCTCGTAAAGCAGGGGGATGAATCTTCTATAAATTATTCACTCTCTATTTGCATGACAAACGACGGGAGAGCAAGGAAGGTCTTAGACCTTTAATGGCACCTCTTCGGCCCTTGTTAACTGTATTTTAACCACTCCATCCCTTCACACTCCTAGGGACACTCTTTAATGGGCCAGTGATTTTTCCCAGTCATATGCAAATGTCAGATTAGCATACATTTTATTCGGCGCTCCTATTTTAGCAGACGAAAATGTTGATAATATTAAAAACGAAAAGTTACGTCTTGATGGTTATTGCTACAGGCTTTTGTGTTGGCGCTTCTAATTTAAAACGGACCGGGCTGAGTAATCTTGACGTTTTAATGAAGCTATTTAGTTATTTAAATCGTTTACCTACTTTAGTAACCAAAACAAGCCATAAAATTAGATAAAGGAAAAGATAAATCAAGTGAAAGCGACGGTAAATTTTAACATTTTAGAAGCTTTCAAATAATAAATGGTATCGCTAACAATGTCTTCGACAACTGCATAATATAGAGTGCCAACTGAAGTGACATTTCAAAATTAGAGTCCTGGAATATCCTCACAAACATAAATGGAATAGTCGTGTAGTTCGAGAGCCTAGAAATACGAGATAATCTCGGTAGGTACCGTCTAAGTCGGAGTATGAAATTGGTTTCACTGTTGGCGTAAAGCGATTTAAAAATAGAAAAGCTGAAATATCAAAAGAGTTCCCAGGCGGGAAATAGTTTTGAGCTGTTTAAGGATATATTTTTGGTTCATACGTTGTAGTTAACATGTTTAATACCTACATTTTATTTTTCTGATGGTATGGAACAGAAATTGATGGCAATGGCTTGCGTAATGCGGATGTTTGGTAGAAACTTTTTGAGGACATCCAATATTGTGTAATTGTCTAAATTATTTTGTTTTTACAACCCAACGTAACGACGAGCTATCTTTGCTTTCTTCATAACAAAGATGTTTTGTTACCTTCTAAAAGAATGAATTATCACCATTATTATCCTTCTACCTTTAACACCATCCAATTCACTTGCTCTGGTCACCATACTCTATAAATTATAATTTCTTGTGTATGTAAAATAGAAACTTTTTGAGCAAAACCAATATTGTGTAAATTTTGTTTTTACAACCCAACGTAACGACGAGTTTTCTTTGCTTTCTTCATAACAAAGATTTTTTGTTACCTTCTGAAAGAATGAATTATCACCATTATTATCCTTCTACCTTTAACACCATCCAATTCACTTGCTCTGGTCACCATACTCTATAAATTATAATTTCTTGTGTATGTAAAATAGAAACTTTTTGAGCAAAACCAATATTGTGTAAATTTTGTTTTTACAACCCAACGTAACGACGAGCTATCTTTGCTTTCTTCATAACAAAGATGTTTTGTTACCTTCTAAAAGAATGAATTATCACCATTATTATCCTTCTACCTTTAACACCATCCAATTCACTTGCTCTGGTCACCATACTCTATAAATTATAATTTCTTGTGTATGTAAAATACAGCAAATAGGTCTTCATAATTTTCGTATGAAAATCATCAAACTTTCATCAAATTGTATTCGCCCCCATTTGAAAACCCTTTTTGGAAGCTCAACAGTTTTGTTAGTAAATGGGCATAGTTATAATTAGTTTTGTTTTGACCCAATAACAAATGCAAAAGTATTAATTATGAATCTCATAGAATCCTACATATTGTTGGGAAAATTGAAAATTCTAAGATTGAAAAGCAGAATTTTTTTTTTTGCGAGTAGAATAAAAGTTTACATTTAATTTACATTTTGTTATCATTAGCTGTCCCCGGCGAATAAAATCGTAATCGTAAAAACTTAATTTTACAGGAAAAATAAAAAACTGTATTTTGTAAATATCTTATTAACTAATATGCGGAATTGTTCAAATAAAATTGATATATAAAAGAAAATTTATTTTTTACATTCATTACAATATACCTTAAAATCTCGTAACTTCTGAAATAACCGTAGGAAATGAATGAAAAAAATTTACTGAGTGTAATCGGACCTCTAAATATCGAATATGCAATAAAGCAAGCAAGGTTTATTACCATTTTATTCGGCGGGGACAGCGATTTTATCGTAGAATGAAGACAAATTTCGTGGAAGAACCGTCCAAACAGTGACTTTAAAATCAGCACACGTGGTCCCTATTAGTGTCACCAAAAATGTAGAGTGTAATCTCCTGGGTTAAGCAATAATCACTGATCACTGTCTACCTTCGTGAAACATCTTGGAGCAGCAATCGCTGATCACTGGAATAGGCCCATGAGCGTAGTAATGTTGGGGTTTGGCTAAGATCAAGAATCATCATCTCAATAATCCGTGCCACTAGCATGTGCATTCGCGGCACAAGACATAAAAAATCAATAGCCTACCTAGAACAGCCCTACCTAGATAAGACTGATGTACATGTGGCCGATGAACTGAGAAGACGTCGATTGCAATAAATCGCGATAAATGAGCTCGTGTTATGTTATGTAATGCTATGTTATGTTATCTTATGTTCCGATAATGTAAAAATGATCCCGATATTAAAAATTATCACTGACCAAGTGATCATTCGTAATTGAGGGACTTGTGGCAAAATTTAAACAAAGTTAAAATAACTTTGTTTAAATTTTCAATAGAAATGACTTTGTGTTCCGAAACCTACAAAATTCAAAAGGTGCGTACCTAATTAATTCTTCCCCGTCACCATGTTGCAAGCTCCAAACGATACCTCACTGCAATTTATCACCAATTAATACAAACGCGAAAATCGCGACCACGCCCCGTCGGATCCGTTATATCGTAAGAGATTAATGTAATCTGTTATAATTAGGCTTCACCCAGCGATTGCCTCCCTGGAGCCAAGGCTCTAATTGATTAATTTGCTATGAAAAGATACGAAGTACCTCCTTGTTCACCGTGCACTGATTTTAGGAGGAAATCAGGTTATTGTGTTTATTTTAGGCTCGTATAGATCATTTTGTAATTTGTAAAAGCTTATATTAAGTAGATTAAAGTTTCGGTAGAACAATGGTTTATTGGGTTTTTCTATCAGGAATTTTTCACTGATAGGCTCGCCTACACACACACGTACATGGAACTTAAACATAACTGGTGAAATGTGTGTGTACTATGGATATACGTCTGACTAACCCTTCGTGGATTAAGCTATGATTCCGAATAACGCTGCACGCATGCTGCAAGCGGTAGTACTGCCGCGTCACCACTGGTCCCCATACATTTTCTATGGTTTCTATGAGATTACATTCCGAACACGGCACCAATGCTGCGCGACATTGCTGCGACGGCACTGCTACGCGGCAGTGTCGCCCTGCCGACCGGCAGACCAGTAGTAGAGCGTTCATCACAGCGATAACACATGAATGTTGACAACTATTAAGAAGTAAACCACGAACAGCTCTGGCGCGCAGCACTGCCACGACAGGAATATGCCGCGGCAACACAGCCGCGTGCAGCGTTGTTCGGAATCATACCTTTACAGGCGTGATGTTATGTTTTGAACAGCTGCCAATGAATTCTGGAAAATTCTGGCTGTGAAAACAGACGTGAAGTGAGCTGTCAATATTGTCAATGCTTAGGTGGAATGACAGCTCACTTCAAGCTCACTTCATCTTTGTTTTGTTTTGTTTTCACGGTGTATTTTTCACAGAATAAGTCGGCAGATCCTAAATATCTCGTTGTTCACCGTGTTTTGATTTTAGGCGGTAGTGGTTTTATTTTAGGCTCGTAAAGATTATTTTGTATTGTAAAAGGTAATATTATGTAGATTTTAGTCTCCGTAGAAATATCCTTTTCGGGTTACTTACAAGGTTCCCAAAACCTTATCAGCCTTATTACAAAACAAGATTTATCTTCTAAACGAAAAATGAATCAAGGGAGTATGTAAGGATCGTATCAGGTTGCGTTCTGTAGTTTCTGCCTACCCCCATGAGCAGAAGGCGTGAGTTTATGTATGTAAGATTTATCTTTAGACACAAGATTTAACTGTCGAGCCTTTTTTTTTATTTCGATCTTAATCCTGACAAATTTAAAGGTCTAAATACAAAAACTGACAATAAACCCGAGTCTAAATGGTCAATTTTGTAACTTCATCTTCGTCCGAATAGGGTTCTAAACACAAAAACTGGCGCGCTGGTTTAAGCTTGAACTAAATTTCGAAGTCGTTTTGTGATGTAAAGGTATAGGTTGGGCCTTAAAGTGTCTTGATGAAAACACATGATATCTACTTGCATGTGGTTAAGCTATAAAGACACACTGATATACAATCAAGATTTATTTCTTTAAAATAGGTACGCCAACAGCATTTATACATTGTACATTAAATAGTAAAAGTTAACAGCAATGGGTTCTTGTTGAATCCGCTGTTTTACAAAACCGCTAGCCGTTTTACAAAACAGCTCCGTTATGCAAAACAGCTGAACGACGTTTAGCGATTTTCCATAATTACTGATCGTTTACACGCAGAATTGCATAAACGTTTTGCATTTATCAATGCAGCGGGTCAACGATTACAGGTTATGTAAAACAGCGTGAAATGAAACGTCAGATTGTGTAGATTTTAGTTATAAATTTTGTCGTTCGTGGCTCTGTTTGCCATAACAACAATTATAACAATCGAAACAGAAATAAATAAAACGAGTACTACGAGGTAAAACTTTTTTGATATTAAGGATTTTTTTTTCGTTTAAAGTGCCCGGTGGACGCTTGCCTAGAATTAACCTATGCTTTCAGTCACAAAGTTAATTAATATTTTGTATTCGCTGTGACTAAGTCATTTTATGACGCATGACTTACAATTTTCTGTTCTATGACTTAACTCATTAAAATATTCCATAACGGGTTTCTACCGTAACAACATTTATTTCTTAATTCGTGATGACGATGAGCGTAATTACCTGTAATGTTGTGTAATACACCTAATGTCAGTCAGGCATGACGAAGCAGCTGACTATCGAAAAACAAATAAGAAATAGTAAATTGATAAAAATTTGGTACACATAATGAAACAGTATCTGTTTTTGCTATACAATTGTGTTTGTGTGTGTTTTAAGGTTTTTGTTCATAACTAATCTATGGATCACTGTTGTCTAAACATTTTGTAACATAAGAACTAGGATGAGCTAAGTGCTGTTAGCTAAGCTATGTTCTATTGAATGAGATGATGTTAATTATTATTTACTAGGTTCCGCCCTCGGCTTCGCCCGCGTGTTTTGTCAATAAAAAGTCCTATGGCCTTCCCCAGGTTTCAAAGTATCTCTATACCAAATTTCATAAAATTCAGCCGTAGCGGTTTAGTCGTGAAAGCGTAACAAACACACAAAATATCAAATCTTTTCTCTTTATAATACTAGTTTAGATAACGCAAGATATCTCCATAGCTAAACAACGTATTCAATACAGGGCTTGGAACCGGTACCTAAAGTGCAGGTTCTGTACCGGTATTTAACGGTTCTTGCCATTTCGGTACCGATTCCAGACGGGTACCGGTACTCCAAATTACAAATACCGGTACTAAATTCATGTAACTGCCGGCGTCGTGTACCACAAATCTCGTATTTGTACCTTGAAGTTATTTTTCTAATGCCTATTAACTATCCGTTTTACTTACTATACCTGTTTGCTCACTGTAACCGATACTGATTAGTAATACCAATAGTACAGGTACTACGTGTAGTACCGGTACTCATAGTACAGGTACTACGTGTAGTGCCGGTACCCATAGTACAGGTACTACTCTGGTACAGGTATCACACCACGGTCAATGGTACCGGTTCCCAAAAATACCGGTATTTCAATCCCTGATTCAGTAGCAATCACTTAATCTACTTCCCAATCAAAACTTCTAAAACAATTCAAAACAAAACTGTCAATGAAACGAAAAACAATAAATTCAGTAGTATTAATGCCTATATTACCAACGTTCTACTTATAACAAAAGGGACAGGAGTTTGTTTCAGTCCGCCCTTTCTTCTTACATCGTAATTTTCGCCTCCTGAACTCTAAACTCGGAACAAATTAATGTTAAAACAAATTTCAATTGAAGCCATTACTTTGAAGTTCGTAAGTTTGTAATTTAATGTCAAATTTTGTTACGAGCAAACTTTAACAATGAGCCGTTTGACATTAAATTTTCTTTATAAATATGATACATTGTGTACTTAGCGTGGTTTGTTCAATGTTATGTACATTAATGTATCAGGTAAATGTGTATCTTTCTACATTGTAAGGTTCCCGCAGACAGGCGCGACGCGATTCTAGAACAATTTCTATGAAATCTTCATGGAAATGGTTCTACAAGAACCCCATCACATCATCGCGTCGCGCCTGTTTACGGGAGCCTTTAATGTAAGTTTGGAACCCATTTTATGAAGGGTTGAGCTTTCCTACGCCCATAGGTTTTGGGTTGGTACAGTTAGTCTCAAAAAGATGTATGTATACATCGACCAGAATTCATTTGATGGTCTACAATTTGTGTTCCATAATACTGCACCAAATTTTTTTTTTTTGTTAGGTTTCTCTTAGTTGACCTCTGATCATGACTACTTAACCGGGCTTTCCTGTGGGTGCCTTAAGCTACTACACTTAAAACCTCCAGCCAGCGGTTATTCAACTATGCTAATTAAAACTAGGTGAACGCTCGTTAAGGGCACCCCCAGTGGGGTACGAACCTCGGCTTAGGGCGTCAAGCGGAGGGAGGACAACAAGGATGGGACTGGACTGTATCAATGTGTAACTACAATTCTACAAAAAGAAGTGAAATCCCAACAAAAACATTCTGTAAAAAACTAGTCAAGTCTCGATGGAGCTGCTTATTTATCTCTAAAAAGTAATGAAATCTAGACAAAGTCGTGCCAAGTCTAAGGTTCCTTACTGCGATTTCTTTATTATTATAGTTAATGTTGTGTGACTTGGTCGTTGAACATTCTTTATACGTTAGTGGGTACAAGTCAATTTTGTTTACACGCAATGATATATCTGTTGTAACTACCTATATTTGTTAAGCGAGATAATAGCCCATACTGGTATTGGTAATTGGACGCTAGTGTCTCATATTAGGCTGTTGTTGATTGTGCAACACATGCATTCAGCATTGACAATGGGTAGCGGTTCTGGCGACAGATTGGTGCAATGGTGTCATGGAGCTTTTGTACCCTTGTGTACCCTTCAACGGCCAAGTCACACAACATTAACTATAATAATAAAGAAATTGCAGTAAGGAACCTTAGACTTAGCACGACTTTGTCTAGATTTCATTACTTTTTAGAGATAAAACAAGCAGCTCCATCGAGACTTGGCTAGTTTTTTACAGAATGTTTTTGGTGGGATTTCACTTCTTTTTGTAGAAACGTGGGCATATTGATTTATTTTATTAGATTTTCTTATTTGACACAGTTTTTTTCTTTTTAGGAGTAGTTTTTTTTATTATTACAAATCTTTCTTTTCTTTTTTCCGGTTCTGATTCTTCTACAGTAGCAACAGTTTTTCGTATTGCCCATTCGCGTTCATTATTTATTCTTTTAGAGGGTTTAGACGGTTTAATTTCTGAAAGATCGGCGCGGTATTTACGCCTAAGCTGGTTGTATTCGGTGATCGCTGAAGCTTGAGCTTTTATACTCTTGAAGTCACGTTTTCAAGCGCAGTAGAAGAATGTCGTAAACGACTGTAACGCGGCCGGTTGCACTTCGCCATATAAGGTTATCGGAAAAACAAACGTAAGCGCGTTTTAAAATACAGTCAGTGCTATCTAGCGACATGTGCGGGTATCACCGCCACTCTTAGTCCAATGCATTATATTTAGACCAAATTTTGAGCGAAATTGAGCAAAATTAATATTTTAGTGTAATTTGTTTATTTAATTTGTGTAATGTTCGAGTAGAATAAAGTTAATCGTTCGACTATTTCTTCTTGTAAACTTGTAAGTATAAGTATAAAAGCCAGTCTAGTCTTATCTAGAGTTTTCCTTTAATTTTATTTTTACGCGTATTAAAAGCAGAAGGGGAGGCATTCGCCCATCAGTGAGACGCTATAGGCTAGATTAAATTAGATTAGAAGATGTGTCCCACTACGCTGGATTTTTGCACTGACAGTCGATTTTTTTATGTACCAATAGTAGAAGGGGGCATTACCATATCTCTAATACAGCTGAGACCAGCTGAGGGTTCTTCATCAAATACTTCAGACCTTCGATTTTTGACATCAAATGAAGCGGCCCACCAAGTTGAATATTTTTTGTAAAGGCGGTATGTCGATCTCTAATAGTTTGGTTGGGCTCTTGTGTTTTCTAATCAGGGTCACCAGGTACTCCAGATCTTTGATTATCCTAGTTTTTATAGTTTTCCCTTTATGTGGCCATTAAACTCTTACTCTGTACCAAATTTCAGCTCTCTGAGTTTATGGGAAGTACTAGTTCTATTCTGATGATCATGAGTGAGTGAGTGAAACTTTGCTTTCGCTTAACTTCGGAACTAAATGACCTACAGACTTGAAATTTTGGATTTTAAGTATGTGATTATAGTTTACTGGATGACGAAAATTTCTGCGTTCTAGTCTTATCCAGAGGTTCTCAAATAGGGGCCTGAAAATGCGGCGAAATGGTTCCAGTAAAGGATGGTACGGCAGTGTTTGCTTCGCGCTCGACTTGGCGGGGACACTGCCGTGCCCCCCGATTAAGTAGGTGCACAATGAGTAATATGTTGACTACACATTGAGGCAGTATTATAGAACAAAGATTGTAGACAATTAAGTCAATTCTTGTCGATATATACATCTTTTTGAGGCAGACTGTAGGTACCTACTGGTTTAAACATAAACTCAAAGCATTTATTTCAAATAAACCAATTACAGGCACTTTTGAATTGTCAAGTGCTGACCTAAAGTTATTTATTTCAATTATAGGCTCCGCAAAAATTTTTTTTTTTCATTTGGAAAAACAGCATCCTCTTCTTCTGTAGCATAAGCTGTAAAAAAAAAAGGTAAAAAATAAAAAAAAACAGCCTATACAGCTGTACAGGCTGTTTCTTTTTTAAAAATTTTTGTTTGTTTTTGTCAAATTTAATTAATCGGCAATATTTAAACCACGAATTCTAACCATGATAATTCTTCAATTACACCATTTTATTTTTCGATATTGTTCGCTTGAATAAAAAAGTATCATGTTAGAATACGTGGTTAAAATATTGCCAATTAATTGAAATTGCCAAATAATTAATTAAAATTAAAGCCTAAGTTGCTAAGTGAAACTGAAAGGTAAAATCAAAACCATGAAAAAGCAACACAATTTAATTTACTATTCAATCGGAATACTTGTAGTATCAAATTCCAATTCGACACCTACCGCTCGTTAAATGATGAATTAAAGTTATAAGACTTCTTCAATAGTTGTTAGTAATTCGATATACGAGTATATAGTATTGGAAAATCTAAAACAAACAGCTTTTCGAATACCATTTCTGAATTGAAAACTTGGTTCAAAACAGTTAGGTTAGCTATAATGTTTCAAACAAAGTTTTCAGACGTTTTCGAGTGCCTCATAAATTATGAATAGTTGTTAGCAAAAACAAATAAATTGAAGATCCTGCCTGAGGAAAAAACATTAAATAACATTACGTTATACATTAGTAGAGTCCAATTCACAAATTAATGATAACTTAATATACATGTAAAGTCACGAGCAATAATATGTACACACTTAGCAACTTTAAAAAGTGATTTTCTCCTACTGTGTTGATTGTTATATTACATTATGTTGTAATGAACATAGTATTTTGGAACCCATACTAATATGAAATGGGTCTTATCTTAAAGTTGCAGTCGATATATCACGAGAAAATCGCTTTATAATTACGCTAAGCGTATACATATTATTGCTCGTGACTGTACCTATAGTACCCTATACCCACATTTCACCAGTTATGTTTAGTCTCGTGTAATAAAGGGCAAACCAATTGATTATTGGGCAGAAAAAAAAACAGTGGCACTCCGGGAGTGCCGACAGAAGTGAAAACTTGAAAAAAAATCGGCACCGCGGTAATCAAAGCGTTGATGTCTTTTACTCCACGGTGTTGGTAACAGGTCGCGAAATCAATAGTTTAGTCCCATCTCAAAAATGTCAAAAAAAATAATTTTCACTTCAAAAAACTATATATGGGATATATATAGTTTTTTGTAGTGAAAATTATTTTTTTTGATTCCTTTTCAAAAAGGGGTTCTGTCTTTTTATCTAAATCTCATGGCCAAAATCCTTTATAAATTAGTACATCTACATAGCACAAAAAAAAAACCTATTTTCCTCACATTTCATAGAGAACATGTTCCATAGCGACTCCACAAACGAAACATCCTCGCTAGAACTGATATAATATCACAAAGGCTCTCACATTCCGCATTCAATTCCACACAGTACATCACGGTATTGTGACGGGTATATATCGTTTTTGTTCGCGCTCGCCAAGCAAAAAGTTGCATACAGAGCTAGGACATAGACGGCTGGCATAAAAAGCGTACGCGGATGCTATATATACAATTATATTTATATACATAATGTTCGCAAAAAAGCTTGTTATTTTTCAGGCTTTTATGAAGGAGGCTATGATATGCCTCCTTTCTGGGAGGAAAAAGGAAACTGGATACAAAGCTTTGAAAGCAGAGTATTGAAAGTAGAAGGCTTTGTAGCTGAAGTTGATGGAACTCAAACTAAAACTCTTTATTGCATTCATGTGTACATTTAGTTGTTACATTTAAGTAAATAAGTTTCAACATGAAACCCGGTTAGGGCACGGCAACATAATAGGTAATAAATTGGACAAAACAAGCGTCCAGTCAGTAGGTACAAACGAAGGAAGGACTGACAGGAGTCCTTGCACATTTCAATAAATGTCACGACAAAGTCAAGGATAATCATGCGGCTTTACTCGCGCGAGACAGACAGTTACTTAACGTTATCCTACCGTAGTTTTTCAGTACTTTGTGTAAATTTCAGAATTGATGATGCTCCAAAGGTCGACAAAAAAACGACCTCAATTCAATTTCTACCACAATTTTAAAGTCCAAAACTAAAATAACTTACAAACCGTCACTAACGAGTCCCAATCCAGCAAAATCTCTATGACGTTCAAGACTGATTTTCATTTCCCGGGCGTTGGCATTGGCGTTAATTCCCTTCAGAACGGCGGCCAGATTGCAAAGTTTTAATTGCAAACTCTTAATGAGATAGGCCTGGCCTCGAAATAGACCAATGTCGCGTATCCGTAGTCTCCGCTAAATCACAGAATATTAAGTAGGTTCAGAAGGCTGAGTCCTTACAACGCAACGTGTGAAAAAAGGCGGACGCACACATTGATGCGTACGTCCGGCGATCTCGACCGAATGCTAAAGTATTTTTATCTCACGAACCGACGCGTGGTTTACTTGTGGTTTTCAAATCTACGAACACGTCGTGAATGTGTGTGTAAGCGCAGGAGCTCTCGGTACCATCCGAGACAATGGCAAAGTCGGAAGTGTGTGTTTGAGTGTGTGTGCGTGACTGCGTGTTGTGCTGACACTACTCGTCTTCACCCACACATTCACAGCGTGTTTGTAAACTTGGTTACCACAAGTAAAGCGCGCGTTGCTTTGTGAGATAAAAATATTGTAAGAATTGAAACTGCGCTTGCATTCGCTGTAAGTCAAAATCAAAAGTCATTTATTCAAAGGCTGATAAATCAGCACTTTTTAACGTCAAACGTAAAACGTGTCTGTGTCCGTGCGTTTTCATTCGTTGCATGGAGGCGATCTTCTGTATTATTCTGTGCCAAAGTCTCGTAGTCTGCGCTAAATGCACTGCGGCGAATAATTACTTTTATGTCGTCTGCAGATAAAATTGATACTAATTAGGTTGGGTCGTTCCTTTGAATAATTTTGGGAGGATAGTGTTAAGTGAAGCTAGTGTGTGGGGGTTTGGATTTGTTAATTAGGTAGTAGCATCCGCTGTTACGTAGAATAAGGAATGAATTCAAATGGACTGAAAAAAAGATGTTTTTTTTACTTTTGTGTTCAACACTGTAATATATTGTAGATAGGTCTATTTTAACGGACTTCAAAAAACGAAAATTCTATATAATGTTCATCAGTAGGTATATATTTTTTTAAATGTATTATCATCGATATTCTCGTGAATTGTGGACTGATTTTGAAAATTCTTTTCATTTATTCTTTTTTTTTCTTTTTCATTTGCTGGAGGACGATTGCGCGGTAGTCCCAATTTTTTTTAACTTTGCTTGGGTCGTTTTTGAGTTAGCTTCGATAATACGTATTGAATCCACTTTAAATATCTTGATGATGTTATAATACTTCCTGTCATTGTTCTTTACATAGCAAGTAGTAGTATACGAATTAGTGTGGGGTACCATAACTAAAAAGGGAAAAATAAAAATGTTCATTTTTATGTCATTAAAGAAGGTAAGGGGTTCAAGTATTACATAAGCAGATTTATTACAATTATTTACCCCCGCCTCCCCCTTGTCAGCAAAAGTAAGCAAAGCTCTTACCCCCCTCACATTTCGCTTTTTTCTTTTAATGTAAGTATTCTGTTTTTTTTTTATTTTTTCATGAGCAGCAGATATAATTCTAACAAGTATAGCACGCGGTAATTCCCCTACTCAGTTCTAAGCGAGTACCTAAACGTATTCATTATTTGTGGGAATCCCCGAATATGCGTTTCGTTTTCAAGCATAGACAATGTGTGGGTTGCCATATGTGTAAAAAAGTAAATAATTACTGCTGACGAAATCACCATCTAGACCCCTCCACCCCCATATCATCAAAAATAAGCAAAGCATACACCCCCCGCCCTCCTATAGTGCTTACGTAATACTTGAACGGTCCCTAAATGAACACTGGTGTCGTTAAAAAGTCACGCTCGCAATCAATCAAATGAATATCTCCGTAGGCATAGTGCACATTATGGCAATGCAAGCGGCCAAATGGTGCAACCACAGTGCTATTACATTATAGCCGTCTAGACCGAATCTAAGATGTGTAATGGGGGGCGTAAGCTTAGTAGCCCGAAACACAGCCTCCGTCGAAGAAGCCTCCAGGCTTGCACATTGCATAATTGAGAACATAATTGTAGTATATTGAACTTATCAAAACGGGATAAAGGGATCTGTATTAAAATTTTAAAAGGTAACATTTGTGAGTTTGTATGTAGGGGATCTACTCATCCGATTCCGAAAATTTATTCTATTACACTAATGCAAAGAAAAGCAAATTACTTCGAGATTACTTTAATAAAACAGTTTAAATGGAGAACAAGAAATATGTCAGTTACGTTCGCAGAATAGAAGGTTATAGACAACATAATATATGAAAAAGGATCGAAATTTACCACAGACTATATAAATATTTTAACCCTTTCCATAATGGGAATTTCATAGGATACATGTACATTATTTTATATTAAAACAAGAAATTTCAAGCGGACGAAGTCGCAGACATTTTCTTAGTGACCCTTTCATGCAGAGATTGGATAGCGGAAAATGAAGTATGGTGTAACTGAAATATTTCCTGACGTGAAATATGATTGATTGCAAAGGCCAATCAACTCACTCAAGTTGATTGAAAGTTATCAATCAATCCGTTGAGGCATCTCCGAGACTTCGGTGCACATTCATACACAAAAATAACTTTACGAGACAAATTGATTCTACACGTTTGGAAGTCGATAAAAAAATCTCGAAAACTGAAATCGACACCTAAAATCATAAATTTGCTGATGAGCAACAAAACAAGTGACAATAGAATAACTACTTCTAGTTTCATCACTACTACCTACCTACTTATTTTGTGCGTACATCGGAAAAACATTATTTATTATTATTATTTGTTTTAATAACAATTATAACACCTTTACAGACTCGTCCAAGTCGATATTATGTCTGCACATATTTATATTTCTTTTATGATCTGTGGGTAAGCAAAATTACAAAGAATATAACAATATAAACATGACAACATTTATAATATCAGACTCTTTCGTTTTAATCGTGGTTTAACATAGTTTAATCTACATATTTTTTTCACCAATTTTTTTTCTCTCTTAGTATACCACACTCTCTCACTCGCTCACACACATACACACACCCTCACACACACACACATACACAAACACACACCAACAAATCATTTAACCCCATAGCAACACACTCACACACGATTAACCAGTAAACTCACTCAATTAATTTGTTAACATCAGAATTGTTACGCAATTATAAATATTTTGTAAAACGTGTCAATCCCACTAAAGAACACTGTCCTTCAAGATACAGGATTTTCCTAGTTTGAAGGGCAGGGGTCTTACTCATTGTAATAGCCATACCTATCCATTAATTTAAACAACACTGATGTTACCTAGGCTAAGTTTTTTGGTAAATAAAATGATTACTTACTTACTTACTTACAAAGTAACAACGTCAATATGTAATGGTTTTGTTAAATTATTATTAAATATTTACCTAAATATTTACCTTTACCTATATTTTTATCATCTCACACATCGATACCTAAATCTCCTTATCCGCCTGGCCAGCAAGGTACTCTATAATTCATTCCGATTCTGCACAAAGAAAAAATATATACGAAAATCTCAATCGTAAACCCATTTAAATTTTTGGCGTTAAAATCAACGAGTACCTGCAGCAGGTATCAACAGATTAGACAAAAAACGGACGCGAAAACCGACGGATGGTCGACGGCCGTCGCCGGTATGTTGATTTTAATTTGCGTCCTGTCCCAACTCTGTTAGTTTTACATTTACCTTTCACGGTTCCAGACAGACGACTGATAAATTAGTGATATGTGTGTGTGAATGCACAGTGTACTTTTTTACCTGGAATGTACGAAAATCGATGTGTAATGAACGGAATTCACGTTGAGCTGGGAAGTTTTCTGTGCGATCCATTGAATGGTTTTATTTCGTGCTGCAGAGAGTTACATAGGATAAAGGTACCTACATATCTAGACAAAAGTAGTTTGCAATTAATTGGCAGATGACTTTTAAATTGTGTGCAAATATAGGTCATAAAACGCCTTTACGGTTGCTTAGAGTCATGTCATTCTGTTGTTATTTCTACAACTTTTTATTTTTAAGTATCTACAACTGGAATAGAATTCAGCATGAGAGTGCAGAAATACTTCATGTGATCAGGGCCTCAGGTCTGCTATTACAATAGTGTCAGAATGGTCTATCATTGATTTCATAATTGTTGATTTTGACAAGTTTGGTAATCTACTAATATAATGGCGTCATTATGACTTTCCAATGGTC
The DNA here is from genome assembly GCA_949152395.1 of Agrochola litura. NCBI lineage: Eukaryota > Metazoa > Arthropoda > Insecta > Lepidoptera > Noctuidae > Agrochola > Agrochola litura. Next base: position 12,610,261 of record OX424505.1, on the reverse strand, counting down.
AGCCACTGACACTCCATTGAAAGAAATGGCACTTATTGTATTGGTAATCTCGTACATAATGACAAATAAAATGAATGACTGACTTAAGCGGTATCATTGGTCGTATTGTACGACAATGCCATTATAACACAATTCTATTACAAGACCATTGACCGACCAATGATCGACCATTATGAATTTAGCAGATTACGAACTTTTAGCAAAATGACAATGGGAACGTGTTGGAATGACGAATTTATAAAAATAGCAGACTTGGGCCCCTGGTCTATGAGGTAAGCGAGAAATATCAATAAATAGTAATTCTCGATAACAAAATATATGATTATAATTCTTGATCCGTACTTGTCAAATGCCAAAGCTCAAAGGTAACATTGTTACTATCGACCAGGGACTTGAAACGTTACTCAAAATAACGTTACGTGAAGTTCCGGTAACGATAATTTGTACCGTTCCACCAGGATCGTAACAAAATTAATTCATTGACTATAACGATACTAACAAACGGAACGAAATCTTAAACTGTTTAAAAACATTATTAAAAATATATCGTTATTAATATATCGGTATAACGAAATAATAACGTTATTCATTTCGATACGCAAAATTGTCAAAAAAAATTGTGAACATGACGCTATCACATGAAAATAAAAGTAGGTAGGTAACAATAACCATTCATTCACAACACTGTCTGTAAAAAATGAGCACTTTCGTACGAACTTATGTTTGAATACGGCGGTGGCTTACCACCAGCCGGCCGCTGGCCGCTGTAACGGGGGTGGCCGGTGGTGGTGGTGGTGCTGGGCGACGACAGAGCGGTGGTCAGCGGGAAAAGTTCTTAAGAATAACGTTATACAAATGAATCTGTAACGTTATTACAAGCGGATATAAGCATAATGTTACTGATACCTATAACGTTACTTAAAATTTTGTTCTACCAAAATGATATTCTATAACGTTTTTTTTTGTAACGTTATTAATGTTTTTAGGTTTTAGTATCGTTACAAAATTTGGAGCGTTATTAGATAACATTTTGTGTATCGGAACGAAATTAATTTCGTTTTCAAGTCCCTGCTATCGACCCATTCACATGGGTACTTGCACTATCTATCTGAAAGTATTTAATGGTTTTAAACAAGGAAGCCAAGTAACGAGATATTAAAGAAACACCTAAAAATGACTGTATCAAAGTAGGAACTTACCGAGAAAAAATAAAAACAAAGTGCGTACTAATGAAAGTCTGAGTACACATGAAAGAGGTTCGCAATCCCAGTCTGTCGCATTCGAAATTCATAAGTCAGTCAGAGCACTTGCCCACAGCATACTCTCTCGCGGCACTGGACAAAAGACTCGCCCCAACCTGTGCCTTGTTCAAACACCAATGTTCCGTTCAAATATTTGTCTAATTATAAACTGTACGTAGTTTCAGGTACGGTGTTATAGCGTGATGTGGCTTTTTAGATTGGAAAATTTAAGGTTGAGTTTTTTTATATTATTTTCTTGGAAGGATACCTTTTTAAGGTCCAGTTGAAAACCAGGGTCACGCACTAGTTGTCATTTTGCTGAACTGGGCCTATTTGGCGCAGCCGTGTGGCACTCAATATTTTTATTTTTATTTTAGATTTAAGATTATTCTTTATTTTTTATATTGTGTGAAACGAAAGAAAATATATTTATTTAAATCCTAATTTATTTTTATTTTTTTGGTCAAAAGTTAGAACGAACAACTGGTAAAATAAATAAACGAAAAATATTTATGACGCCATGATTGAAAAACGTCAAACCTTAATCAACAGATTTTTGTCATGCAATCCAATTAAAAAGCAATAACTCAAGTTATTACTTTTTACTATTTAGATAGTTACTTATTCGTATAAAAACTATAGAGATGAGAAAAAAAATGGGATATAATCGTGGGTATCTATATCACGTCCCGATTTCATTCTAGTGACAAGTAATTATGCAAATGACAGTCAGAACGGATACAATTATGATTATGATACTGAATGTAATTTTTTGATTCATAACTATATACCTGTTTGGCAAATAACTTAAAAGAATTTTGAATTGATTTGTGTAAAGCCAATAAAGTTAATAACATTTAAAATTAAAATAAAACAAGATAAATAAAGTAATACCTATCCCTTTTTTTATTTTAAGAGTGACAAGATTTTATCGAGATATCATAAGAATGATAACAAGATCAAAGTAAATTCCAATATTTTTATATCTTTGTTTATTTCAAGAATTCCTAAATAAATTATAATTAAAAATTCAGTTTTACTGTCACAACTTTCTCGTTTTTATGAAATACTAGCTTTTGCCCGCGGCTTCGCACGCGTAAAGGTCGGAAAATATCCCACAGGAACGGACTACCGATATTTAGAGTAGGTACTTATTATATGTCCTAACCCACGTCATGGCCTATCCGTATGCCATTCATCTAAATCTGTTCAGCCGTTACGGCATGAAAAGGTAAAAAACAGATAGATACTAAATCTGTTTTAGGGTTCCGTACCTCAAAATGAAAAATGGAAACCCTTAAAAGATGACATCGTTGCCTATCAAGAAACTTTTTCTCAGAAACGCGTGGAGGTATCAAGTTGAAATAGATATTAAAAACTTAGGCTTAGCGCGCACTACGGATTTTGATAATTTCGGATAATATTTCGTGTTGTTCTATCTCCTCTCAGGCTCATTTCCTACGAAATGTACGGAAAGTTTTTTGCAATTTCTGAATTTTCTCGTACTCAAACCTCAGTTGGCCCGATATAGTTTTTTGACCCTAGTAATAAGAAATAGGATCGACTGGCATCAAAAAAGTTTTTGTGAAAATTGGCCATGTTCTTGCTGACTGTACATTTTTTTCAAAATCTGTGGATGCAGATCAAAATGTTTAAAAAAGTTAAGGACAGTCTCCTAAGACCGTTTTCTTGTAGCGACAACGGTTAAGGTACCAGCCCCATATCAACATCTGCCCTGTAAATGTTATGATTGACTACTTAGCTCCATAAAGGTATAGCGTGATGATAATCTTTTAAAAGGTTAAATCCGTAATTATCTGCAATATTCTAACCTTTTGGATAGTCTTTTTACAGTTTGCGGTAAACTATAGAAGAATACGAACATAATGCAATATTGCTCATTCCCCATAGCGAATAGCGTGATAATAATTTTTTTTGAAGTCTATGGTGACGTTTCCATTATTTGACATAGATTATTATTTAAACCAATTTTCAAGTTAATCAAGCCAAACAGTAAAATCCTCCCCTGTAATAATGAATACCCGTTTTCACCCCGTTAGGGTTAGATTTAAAAAAAACTTTGATATGCATTTTTATTTGTTTTCTGTGTTAATTATAAATACTGAGTTTCGAGTTAATCAGACCGCGCGTTAAAATTCTTCAATACAAACTTTGACACCCCCCAATCCTCTCTTAGGGGGTACTTTAGAAAAACTAAAAATGGAAAACTTTATAATTTACATAGATAAGTATTATTGCCAAGTTTCAAGTTTATTAACAGAAGGAATAAGATTTTTCATACAAACAAAATCCCCCTTTTCACGCCCTTAAAGGTCGATTTTCCAAAAACCCTTTCTTAATGGATGCCTACGTCATATTATCTACGAGTACTTGTGTGCCAAATTTCAGCCCAATCCGTTCAGTGGTTTGAGCTGTGCGTTGACAGATCAGTCAGTCATTCAGTCAGTCACCCTTTTTTTTTTATAGATATATATTAATAACAGAGGTTTCTTGTTTACCGATACTTTGGGAATGATTTTGTTTATATTTACGTAATCCTAACTTATGTTATAAATGCGAAAGTGAGTTTGTTTGTTTATTTATTACGCTTTCACGCTAAAACGGCTGAACAAATTTGCACAAAATTTGGCACATAAGTAGACCATGACCTGGATTAGGACACAGGATACTTTTTATCCCGATATTCTTACGGGATCGAGAATTATGATTGTGAAATTGCGGGGCGCAGCTAATTGAAAATAAAATTAAAACAAGATAACTTTGCACAATTATATTTTTTTAAATAATACAACGCCTCTTATGTTCGCTTCTTCTTTTGCTTCTTTGATGGTTTCGAGTTCAATAAGCTTATTATTATCTCTAGTACTTTCAAAATCACGTACACAGCCACTAGTACTAATATTAAAATAAAAGCGTAAACATCAATCATGGTATACGCGACCCAACTTAATTCCAACGCTGGGTTCTTCATGTAATGTGCTCCATTATTTCTCAAAACATATTCGATCCAAAACATGGCGGTATCCAAAGCGTTCATTGGTCTATCCTTGAATCTAGTCGACAATTCTTTAGCCTTTATCCTGTAGGAATCATTTGTAAGTACTTCATTCAACGTTTTAGATAACGTTTCCTCATTGATGTGCGGGTATTCCAATATTTTGCCGTAGCCTAGGGACTGGGCTTGTAATAAGTTGTTGTACTGGTCTCCGTAGATTGGTATGCCTACGATTGGAACTCCATGGAACGTAGCCTCTTGTGTTCCTATTAGCCCGCCGTGTGATACGAATACTCTGATGTTTGGATGAGCTGCAAGAAACATAGTTAAACTGAGAAATATGACTTGGTCTATTTTTTTTTAGTCATTCGTATTCATTATGTTAAAATGTTTAATGATCACATGATCTACAAAATAAATTATTTAATTTTTTAAAAGTAGCTCGTAGTTGGAGTATTAAAATGTTAAAATTAGTTAAAAAGACGAGAAGACCCTAAAGAGTTTTATAATTAATTTAATTGAGATTATTTAGTAAGAAAAAAATTAAAATTGAATTATTTATTTTGTTAGGGTGACAGAAAAATATGTATAACTTTTTTTTAATATAAAACTTTTGTAACTGAATGAATGATCCAATATTATTGATTATTAGAAAAAATTACCTTAGGGATAACAGCGTATTTTTTTTTAGTTCAAATAAGAAAAAGAGTTTACGACCTCAATGTTGGATTAAGATAAAATTTAAATGCAAAAGTTTAAAGAACTTTAAGCTTAGAGCTTTGAGCTTGAAAGAGTTTTGAGCTTCGAGCTTTTGAGTTTAGAGTTTTTGAGCTTATAGTCTCATGTTCAAATAATGCGCAATATCTATCTCTGATAATGCATTTTTTTAAGTGAAAACTTTCTTAAGACGCGTTGGACATTTTTGAGTAGGGACTACATAATTGATTTTGCGAAACTGTTACGACACCAGCTTTTGACCATTAAAAAAATATCAACGCGCGATACAATAAAATTGTTCGAGTTTTCACTTCTGTCTTCAGTCCCGGAGTGCCATTGTTTTTTTTATTTTTTCTATATTTTAATCAACGATTTAACGAGGTACTTACACAAGATTTCTTTCTGTGGCAACCATTTTCTTACAATAAGATTATCTGGTTTGTTCTCCAATTTGTCGTCTTCCCATTTCCAAAGGACGGTTTGTTTTAGTTTCCTGAACACGTTGAGGACTGCGTTTCTTTTTTCAGCTGACAATTCTGAACTGCGTACATTCGATCCGAAGTTCATGTACACGGCTCCATGTTTGGCATTATCTAATATTTTTTGGAGATCCTATAAAAATATCCAAATGATAAATTTTTACGGAAGTAGAAAGCCACACAGAATAAATATGTCAACACAGACTATAAACAAAGTGTTTCAACATTGAACTACAAATTATATATGCTAAGTGTCTTTCGGGAAACAAAAATTGGAATAATAACTAACAAATGTACAATATCACATACTACTACAGAGCCACGAAAAAATGTATTTGCAACTAATCGTAGACGTATTAAAGAGATTTAATTTGTTTTTTATCAAACCCGGAATAACAGAATTGAGTTTGAATAAAGCACTTCGTGGATGTAGTCAATTTGTATCAATGACTCTATAAAATTGGTACTGGACCACTAACAAAAGTGAATAGTACAACAAATTTTATTTGAAAACAAACAATACTACAGAGTCACGAAAAAATGTATTTGCAACTAATCGTAGACATAATAAAGAGCTTCAATTTGGAATTAATAATTCTAATTGTGTTTTTAATAAAACACAAACAAACTGGATTGAGTTTGAGTAAAGCACTTCGTGTGTGTATTCAAATTGTATCAAATGACTCATTAAGTATTGGTACTGGACCACTAACAAAAGTGACTAAAATCAATAACCACAGTAGGTATGCTAGCTGATGCCGTCTTGACAACACCCAGTATTAAGATGATGTAACAGATTTTGATAAACTATGAATCATAATATCAGACAATACAGCCCATAATTTAGAAGCACCTATTCTAATACCGGCCCAAAATAATAATGTACCACCTAAAATAGAGAAAACTAATTTTCCCGGATATGAGACCTGATCGATTTTTCGCCGCCGTAAACCCCTATTTTACAACTTTCATCGAAATCGTCAGAACCGTTTTCGAAAACGTGATTACAAATATATTTATAATTTATACAAGCTAAAATTTTAATGGTTGTTTTTCCGCAGCAAAATGATTTTGTCTTGGTGGTACAATAGATTTACAAAAAGATTTTTTTTTAGTATTCAAAAATGGCGGATTTAGAATGATGAAAAACAAAACTTGAGAGCAACCTAGAACCCATAGTATCTCTACAGCGCGATCAACTGACTGTACCTACGAGACAGGCGTGAGCGACGCGCGGGCGACGCGCTGTCCTTGACCCTCCCGTTACAGCTGATAACTCCTTTACCTAAAAGTTATTCAAATTTTCCTTTCATACTTTTACGGGCTTAGAACCGCCATAAATACTTTTTTACCTACAACTTACTGAACACGAAACTAAAAAAACAAGTTTATTTTCTTACATAAAATTATTTTCTGAGTTTAATAAATAAAATGGATCGAAATAACAGTTATTCCAGTTTGGAGTACGTCGCTATGGTACAATAAAAATGAAGTATTTATGGCGTATTAAAAAATTGTAAACAACTTTTTTACAATGATTTTAATAACTAACCTACTTTTTCACTGTTCGCTATTTACAAAGGTACGAGTAGGTACTAAGGGCCAGGCCACACGGTGCGGCACCGCACCGCATTACTACGCACCGCACTGGCGGCGCCGCCGCCAACCGCCCGCGTGCGTTCAGGCTAGTTTATACCGTATCACTACGCGCGACAGCTTTTTTGGTCTGAACATTTAAGAACCGCTTTTCGCTTTGTCGGAAGCGTGCTGACACACACGCGGTTCGAGAAGTACCTACGTTATGTCTAGTGATACGTGATACTATTGTTTCTCACACTTTCAAGTTTATGCATATTTTTTTGAATTATTTGAAAACAAAGACATTTTAATTTTTTGAGTTTAACTCTATGATTCAATAGTAGGTACTACTAAGGGCAAATCGTTCTGCCACGGGAAAACAACCATTAAACAGTTTGTATACAAATATTACTCAATAGGATTGTCTTTGCTAGGATGGATGTGGTTAGAATCTTTGGAGGTATGAATTTAGTGTTCAAAATTAATTTTGTATGGGACATATCAGATTTCTTACCTCAGGTAATTTTGTGTCACTCTCAGTCAAATGTACTCCTCCAATTTCCACTGCATTTGGAAGGTAAGCCGCTGAGGTATCAAAACTGAAATGTCCATTCATCAAAATCAGGGAGGCGTTTTTTTGCAAGTCGTATAAACTGGGTACCGGTTTTGGTAACTCTGGCAAGTACTTTCTCACAAGCTTTTCTTGTTCTTCAAGATACCAGTATCTCCAATAAACGTATTCGTATACTGTGAAATACAAATTCCACAATCTAGCCCAAAAGGATGTCGGCTCCCTAATATAGAGAAATTCTGAGACAACCGTGGCCAACTGTAGTGGGTTCCTAGTTACAATATTGTGTCTCATGCAATTCCCGAATGTCGTAACTAAGACTAATGGAGCATTGTACTTGTAGGCTAGAACATTCAGCGCTTCTTGGTAAAATTGTTCACTGATGATCAAGTGAAACTTGGTGTCATCTTTCAGAAGGGTTCTGATTTCAGTTGAGTTGAGTACAAGTTCTGTGAAAGCTATGCCACCTTTCCATAGAATGTTGTAGTGGAACTGCTCCGCAGATGTGGCTACCATGTCGAACACATTTGGTCTGCCGCCTCCTAGAAATATAAATAATGTCGTTTTATGGCTTGCATTTTACATCGTAGCTTCATGTTTCACACGTGTACGGCAATCATAAAATTGTGTTTCAAGGACTCATCACACATATCAATTGAGTCATATATTAACCTTACCTAAAGAGATCAACAGGAATACTAGAAATGTAACGGACATTCCTTAGAACAAAAATAATTAATTTGGAAACGAAATGACACAATGTAAGCACACAAAAAATTGAATAAATATAAATAGATAATAATTGGTAATACAAAAACATAATGTTAATTCAAACCTTTCGTATTTTTTTTAAACATAATCTTAATATAACTTTACAGTTTTTAACATAACTAACTATTAACACTAGGTACTAAATTAAAAGACTAACTAGAAATAAAGATAATAATCTGTAGAAATAAAAATAAAAAACAAAACTTAGGCGTCGAAGTATTCGTCCGCATCGCTTTCAAACGTGCCCAGAAGACTGGCAGCATTGTCACGTTGAATGGCAATGCAAATTCTTCGGTCAAAGAACGAGCCAGCCCTCTGGTCTCGTGAAGTGTCGATCAGTCGACGAAAAATTTCCTTAAAAAGGAAACGCGCACTCGGGCCCCATCGTTTGCTCAGTTAAAAAGACAGGTCATAAAAAAAAAAAATTGGGCCCTATGATCCGAGCGTTTCGACCCCAAACGGCTCAAAGCTGTAGTTACCCATAAGGTTACAGTATTTGCGCCGCTTGAGGGTCTCAGCAGCTGCAGCAGCGGCACCAGCACAGCCTGCCGTGCTAGGAACACGAGATGGCGCAAGGGTGTCGACACAGGTTGCGTCCCACACCAGAGGCCTACCCACCTTCCAAGGCAATAACTTCATCCCGTCTGGTCTCTTGCCATCGTCACGTACCAAGCCGTTTGGTTCTAATACCGCTGGTACGCCGGCGGTGACAAGGGCTCAACGAATAATGTCGTTGATGCTGGCGTGCCGTGCTATGCGACCTGCGCTCCTGCAGCAGGACAAGCCACGGTGCCCGAGACTGTCGACAGCTTCACCGCAGTGACACCGATGTGGAGCAACACAAGGTGCACCCAAGCGGAGATACGTAGTGAGCCGAAACGATGAGTCATCCATCATAGTGCCTATGGTGGATGACGGGAGTGCCTGAAGCCACAAGCCTAACTCCCATTCTCCCACAGCCAGCAGACGGGCGCGCTCGACAGTATTAGATGACGTGTTTAACAGGGTATTCCGTATAATACTGCAGAGCGGCACGTCCCACCGTCTCTAGGAAGACGGGTTGTCAGGCAGATACGTATTGGGTCAAGCCATTTTCCAAGCGTTCAACGTATCGGTCAGGCACGGTACCTCAAAATCGAAATCCAGTGAGGAAGATAAAATTTTCCTGGTTAATTTATTGGTAACATACCTCACTCGTTAGATCATTCCTATTAAACAAAAGAATCCGCGAAAGAGTTTTATCACAACTCGCATATAAGTAAAACTGTCTATGTAGCCTGTGTTGCCCACAGCTGGACAAAAGCCTCCATCACCCTTTTCCACGCACATAAATAAAAAATTATCGTAAAAATATAAATAGACTAACCTATAACATCCCAAATCTCCTTTTCATCCACCATGTATTGGTGATAGTTCGGCGGAGGGTTAGATACTCTGTTACCAGTAATTACGGTCACATTATGCCCCCTTCGAGCCAGCTCCAATCCAATAGGTTTTAACATAATATAATGAGATTTCGACGTAAAAGGCACTACATACAAAATATTCGCCGACTCACAATATTTTGTCATAATCAAGAAAAAAAAAACAAATTTGAAGGTATCCTGAAAAAGAAACTTCATTTAAAAACTTTTTACACGAATTTAAAAAAGTTAAATGAAGAAGTTTAAAAAAACACGCACCATTTTGAAATGAGAACTTTTTTGTTCGAAATTTAAGCGGTTTCTTTTTAAATTGTTGGACACTACCCGCTGCTTAGGAACATTATACTAAACTATCTTACTGACGAGCATACTTTACAATGAAATTATGTCATAGTAGAAGGTTAGATAACGTGATGTCCGCAGTAGATTTTTTTCGTATTTAGATCAAAGTCAAAGATCAAGTCTTATCTACAAACGATTTAAAAAAAACACGTTTTGTGTTATTTATGAACGATGAATAAATAAATGCAATCCGTTTTGTTGATAATTTAAATAATGTAGGAGATATTTTTATTTTATGCTGTTTTAAAACGACAAAAGACGTACCTTGGAATAATTAACATAATTTTTAATGATTGGTTTGGTTCAACAAACTGTCATTGTCATTCTATGGATATTGGATCTACAAAATCTAATCTACAACAAAAATTATTTAAAAATAAATACCCCTTTTTTAAGTGGATAGTTAAAATTTGCATTTTCCTCAGCGTCTCATATCCATGTCCTATTTTTGCTTCCGTGTTGCTTATAGAATCTAGTCGTGTGCTCGTTAGCACCCCTTCGCCAGTTCCTCATCTATTTAAATGCCAGTTCCTCACTTTAATAATGTGCCTTTAAATTGTGACGTAAGTAAAATACCCACCTCCCTAAGTAAGTACCTCAAATATTTAGTTGTGAAGATTTCTGTGATCCTCATTAACCAAGAAAATCCACAGATAAAAATGTTTGTTATTTAAATCATAATTGATCAACAGATATTCTAGGTAATTTGCAGATAACGACCGTGCAATGACGTGTTGCGGTTAGAATAGTTAAATCATTTTAGAATTAAACTATGTACCCATATCTAGTTTAGCGTTGAAACTATGTAAAACATAAACGTAAAAATGGCATGTATTAAAATTTAATCGAACCTCAAATTATTCCCATTTTTCTTTCCTAAACATATTATTGAACACTAATATAGTGACTGCACCTCTTTGGGATATAATCGTGGGTATCTATCTATATCACGTCCCGATTTCATTCTAGTGACTAGTAATTATACAAATGACAGTCAGAACGGATACAATTATGATCATGATACTGAATTGAATTTTTAGATTCATAACTATGCGCGTTTGGCAAATGACTTAAAAAGTGATTTGTGTAAAGCCAATAAAGTTAATAACATTTAAAAAGAAAACAAGATAGTAAATAAAGTAATAACTATTCCTTTTTTATTTTCGTTTTTTACACGATGACAAGATTTTATCGAGATACGAGTATCATAAGAATGATAACCAGTACCCCAATTGTGTAATACAACCATAGAAATATATATATCTATGAATACAACACATGCTCCATAAGTTGGAAAAAAAAATCTGCTCAACAACGTAAATAACGCAATGAATGTCGTTGAACTGTCAAAATGAAACAAATTAGGCATAATTGTCTACGAAAATAAGTTACGCAATTAGGGTACTGATCAAAGTAAATTCCAATATTTTTTATACCTTTGTTTATTTCAAGAATTCCTAAATAAATTATAATTAAAGATTTAATTTTACTACCACAACATTCTCGTTTCTATGAAATATTAATAACAGAAGTCTCTTGTTTACCGATACTTTGGGAATGAATTTGTTTATATTTACGTAATCCTAACTTATGTTATAAATGCGAAAGTGAGTTTGTTTGTTTATTTCTTACGCTTTCACGCTAAAACGGCTGAACAAATTTGCATAAAATTTGGCACTTAAGTAGACCATGACCTGGATTAGGACACAGGATACTTTTTATCCCGATATTCTTACGGGATCGAGAATTATGATTGTGAAATTGCGGGGCGCAGCTAATTGAAAATAAAATTAAAACAAGATAACTTTGCACAACCACACAAATATTATATTTATAAAAATAATACAACGCCTCTTATGTTCGCTTCTTCTTTTGATTCTTTGATGGTTTCGATTTCAATAAGCTTATTATAATCTCTAGTACTTTCAAAATCACGTACACAGCCACCAGTACTAATATTAAAATAAAAGCGTAAACATCAATCATGGTATACGCGACCCAACTTAATTCCAACGCTGGGTTCTTCATGTAATGTGCTCCATTATTTCTCAAAACATATTCGATCCAAAACATGGCGGTATCCAAAGCGTTCATTGGTCTATCCTTGAATCTAGTCGACAATTCTTTAGCCTTTATCCTGTAGGAATCATTTGTAAGTACTTCATTCAACGTTTCAGATAACGTTTCTTCATTGATGTGTGGGTATTCCAATATTTTGCTATAGCCTAGGGACTGGGCTTGTAATAAGTTGTTGTACTGGTCTGCGTAGATTGGAATGCCTACGATTGGAACTCCATGGAACGTAGCCTCTTGTGTTCCTATTAGCCCGCCGTGTGATACGAATACTCTGATATTTGGATGAGCTGCAAGAAACATAGTTAGAATGAGAAATATGACTTGGTGTAATTTATTCTAGTCATTCGTATTCATTATGTTAAAATGTTTAATTATCACATGATCTACACAATAAATTATTTGTGGGACGTATACGTACATATTTCGTTTTTTTTGTATAGTCTCATGTTCAGGTAATGCGCAATAATCTATCTCTGATACTGCATTTTTGAAGTGAAAACTTCTTTAGGCGCGTTGGGCATTTTTGAGATGGGAAAAAACAATTGAACTCACGACACCGTTACCGACACCTCATTTTAGTAAACGCGATTGTGCTCTTTATTTAGATAAGGTTACGGACCAATGTTATGTACAAGTATTTTTCTTCCACCAAGGCGAGCTTGTTCAAGCTTTCACTTCTATCGGCACTCCCGGAGTGCCACTGTCTTTTTTTTCTATATTTTAATCAATGATTTAAAACCAATACTTACACAAGATTTCTTTTTGCGGCAACCATTTTCTTACAATAAGATTATCTGGTTGGTTCTCCAATTTGTCCTCTTCCCATTTCCAAAGGACGGTTTGTTTTAGTTTCCTGAACACGTTGAGGACTGCGTTTCTTTTTTCAGCTGGCAATTCTGAACTGCGTACATTCGATCCGAAGTTCATGTACACGGCTCCATGTTTGGCATTATCTAATATTTTTTGGAGATCCTATAAAAATATCCAAATGATAAATTTTTACGGAAGTAGAAAGCCACATAGAATAAATATGTCAAAACAGACTATAAACAAACTGTTTCAACATTGAACTACAAATTATATATGCTAAGTGTCTTTCGGGAAACAAAAATTGGAATAATAACTAACAAACAAATATACAATATCACATACTACTACAGAGCCACGAAAAAATTCAATTGTATTTGCAACTAATCGTTGAAATTTAAAGAGCTTTAATTTGTTTTTTTTTTTTTTAATTAAACCCGGAATAACAGAATTGAGTTTGAGTAAAGCATTTCGTGGATGTAGTCAATTTGTATCAATGACTCTATAAAAATTGCTACTGGACCACGTGAATTATGCAACAATTTTATTCATAGGCATTGGTAGATTCATCTTGACACAAATTAAAATTAATAACTACAGTAGGTATGTATCTGATGCCGTCTTGTCAACACTTAGTATTAAGATGATGTAACAGATTTTAATAAACTATGTATCATAATAACAGACAATACAGCCCATAATTTAGAAGCACCTATTCTAATACCAGCCCAAAATAATAATGTACCATCGACAACTATTACTTCGTAGATAATGTAACCGGCATAAAACACGAGTACTAGAAAACAATGCGTACCCAATGTTAGTAACAATCCTAAATTGAACATTTTGAATGACAATGAACGAACTGTAGAACTAAACATTACAGACAACATAATAGACGTCAATTTGTACAATTCTGTATCATTAGGTAGTTGTCCTAAGTTATTATGTACGTTGAGAGATAAAGACACCCACTTACATATAAGTAATGATATAGAACTAATATAAGTAGTGTTTATGAGTAGGTTGGTAGGCTGGTTCACAGCTGTCCGGGAGACCCGCACAGGCCGCCCGCACACGGGAGACCCATACGGGTAGCACCCGCATTGCTCAGAAACGAGGAAGTTAGTACGATACGGTTGCTAGCGTTGTACGGGCTCTACCCGGAGCGGGTCGCGTACGGACCAATCCGCGTCGCTGTGAAACAATGTTCTAGCGCCTCACGTGTGTTTTCGTTCCGGGAGCCCGTACGAGTGGCCCGCACAGGTCTCCCGGACAACTGTTCATGCGGCTACCCAGCTGATGAGTTCATAGACCAAAAGTATATCAACATAAAGGCACGTGAGGAAATTGTTTATCTAATTGATCACTACGATTAGAGATGTTGATGTACTGAAGATGTTACAAATAAATAATTATGATATGATTAGCGACATGATAATGATTGGTTATAGTTATTTATTTAGTGTGCAATAATAGTAGATTATGATACAAGTGTGCTATGTTACGAGCGCGTTAAGGGAGCCGAGTGTGTAATGATCAATGCACACCCGTTTTACACGACGTTTTTCACCACACTTGCGAGGAAAAAAACAGACTTGTTGTAAGAAATATGGTTTTGTTTTAAATAAAAGCACTGGCAAATACACTAAACCGCCTATATCAAAATATTATAAACAAAATAATGTTTTGAATAAGCAAATTAAGGTTAATATGTAGTGAAAAATATATAATTTGATGAAATGTTAATTATGTATCATATTTTATTTATTCACATTACTTAGACATAAAAAGGCAGGAAGTCTCTTTGATGAGATTACAAAAGCGCATATCTCCGACTAGTAAATAGTTATCTGAAAAGCACGCGTGTTTATTTATTTAATACACTGACATTAAACACGAGTGCTTTTTACTTCTTAATGCAGTCATTATGAACCTAAAAACGGTTCCATAAGAGCCACTTTATCAGCAAGTGTATTGAAAAGCATAATTCTGTCTATCTATCTATACCTACAAGTATACATGATCTACATAATGACTTTTATTCGTCTTACCAGAAAATAATAGCAGGTACAGTCGGTGTCTTTGGTTTTGTATATTCGTTATTTGCCACCGACTTCCGAAATATAAGTTTTTGTCAAAAGTTTTTATTTCTCGCTTTTTAGTGGTCAGTACGCTTTTTTTTTTTTTTTTTTTTTTGTTTTGGGTGGGAAATTATCAAATAACTTCTCCCGCTCTGGGTGGAGCGGGAGGGCGTGTCAGACTCTTACTGACTAAAACCCACCCGTGTTCCTTCCTGTGCCATGTTGCCGGGGGCCACGATTTCCCCATCGGTTTTCTTCGAACCCCCGGCAGGCATTGGCCCTAGCGGACCCCGTCAATTCTGCTGACATCTCTTTGAGGCGCGCGTGGAACACAACGCGCCGTCGACCCGGGCTTGGTCCTTATCGGACGGCGAGCTACCCATTGCTCACCGTCCGCAAGCCCGCGCCTACGGTGGCCGGAAATCTTCCTGCGATACCCGACGCCCAGGGCGTCTCCTGCTGCGGCGGTTAGGGGCGCGAGGGCGCGAAATTTGCCTCTCCCTCACGCGCTCCGTCTCCTCCTTCGCAAGCATTACTGCTTCGCAGAAAGAGGTGACGGCCTCCCATTTCCTCTCGCTCCGTAGCATGGCCCGAATCAGGGCCGGACGCGAGAGATCACCGCCGCCGATCGCATCCACGAGGACACGGCGATGCCCTGCCCAATCCGGGCAGACCTCCACCGTATGCTCCACCGTATCCTCCGGGCGATCCACACAGTGACGACACCCGGGCGTTTCCTCCCGCTTTATCCTGAACAGGTACCTCCCGAAACAGCCGTGTCCGGTGAGTACCTGCGTCAGGCGGAAGGTAAGGACGCCGTGGCGCCTCTCTAGCCACTCCTCAAAGAGGGGTCTTATCGCCGCAATTGTGGCGTGCCCAGCGCTGGGTTGCGACAATCGCACTCTCCATTCCGCCATGAGATCCCGCCGGAGCTCTGTCCGCTGTGCCGCGACTTCTTGCGGCATCGGAGTTAAGCCCCGGCGCTTCGCCTCCTCGCGCCACTCCCAAATGTGCGCGAGGACCTTTGCCTCCAGATCCCATGGCGGTACTCCGGCAAGGAGGCTCGCCGCCTCGCAGGAGAGTGGTCAGTACCCTTGAAGTACATCCTTTCCAATCAAAAAGAATCATCGAAATCGGTTGACGTGATATTGAGTTATTCGTCCATTTGTCGCGCACATACTTAATGCAAATTTAAGACTTATATGGTTTTCTCATAGATGCCATTGTCAGAACTGGACCAAATTGAAATGGGACCACACAAGAAGCACCAGCTTTCAAATAAAAAAGAATCATCAAAATCGGTTCACCCAGTCGAAAGTTCAGACTACACACAACAACCGATTTTTTTTTTTTAATACATTCAAATTGAGATCCTCCTTTTTTCGAATTCGGTTAGTAAAATGATCAGAATCTATGGCATTATTAGGCCAGTAATTTTAATGAAATTGTTACTATTCCAAATCATACGAAATTGTTACTAGTACAAAATATTTTGAATTTCCTTTGCTAACGCACGTAGGAGTCTTAAGCCCAATAAGTTTCGAAATACTAAGTACTGCATGTGGTTTGGAACCGTGCCTAAAATGTTGGAAATTGCATAGTTGTGCCTCCACCATAAAGACAAAATATGCGTAACAATTATCTTCAAATTGAAACAGATTACTACTAAAAAACGAAGCAACATTATGATGATATTATAATCATTATTTCTAGTTTTTATTGCAAATTCCATCGACTTGTGCGTGTCCTTGGCATTCGATCAACTTTTATGAAAACGTGTCCAGTTAGTGTCAAGTTAGCTTTTTATAGGTAGACACAGAACAAGTTTTAGTATAGATTTTATACAAAAATAAAATTACCGAATGTTAACCAATTCATTTAATTAAAGTACCTGGGCGACCGAGCTCTGCTCGGGTGAAAATAGACAAAACTAATTTTCCCAGATATGAGACCTAGCCAGATCGATTTTTCGCCCCCGTAACCCCTATATTGCAACTTTCATCGAAATCGTTAGAACCGTTTTCGAGAACGTGATAAATATATAATATTTATTATATAAACATTGCTCATTTAATAGTATAGGATTGTCTTTGTTAGCACGGATGTAGTTAGAATTTTGGAGGTGTGGTTAAAATTAATTTTGTATGGGATATATCAGGTTTCTTACCTCAGGTAATTTTGTGTCACTCTCAGTCAAATGTACTCCTCCAATTTCCACTGCATTTGGAAGGTAAGCCGCTGAGGTATCAAAACTGAAATGTCCATTCATCAAAATCAGGGAGGCGTTTTTTTGCAAGTCGTATAAACTGGGTACCGGTTTTGGTAACTCTGGCAAGTACTTCCTCACAAGCTTTTCTTGTTCTTCAAGATACCAGTATCTCCAATAAACATATTCGTATACTGTGAAATACAAATTCCTCAGTCTAGCCCAAAATGATGTCGGCTCCCTGACATCGAGAAATTCTGAGACAACCGTGGCCAACTGTAGTGGGTTCCTAGTTACAATATTGTGTCTCATGCAATTCCCAAATGTCGTAACTAAGACTAATGGAGCATTGTACTTGTGGGCTAGAACATTCAGCGCTTCTTGGTAAAACTGTTCACTGATGATCAAGTCAAACTTGGTGTCTTCTTTCAGAAGGGTTCTGATTTCAGTTGAGTTTAGTGCAAGTTCTGTGAAAGCTATGCCACCTTTCCATAGAATGTTGTAGTGGAATTGCTCCGCAGATGCGGCTACCATGTCGAAGACATTTGGTCTGCCACCTCCTAGAAATGGAAATAAAGTCGTTTTATAGCTTGCATTTTACATCGTAGCTTCATGCTTCACACTTGTAAGGCAATCGTAAAATGAATAAGTTTCAAGGTCTCGTCATATTTGCCTTACATAAAGAGATCACCAGGGACAGCACTGGGACATAATGTAAGCTCACAAAAAATTTAATAATATAGATAATTGGTAATACAAAAAACATAACGTTAATTAAAACCTATTTTTTTTTCAAATTAAATCTAAAATTTACTAAGCCTGCAAACATTTCTATCCCAGACTTTATTAAACTTGAAGAAATTTTCCTCCATGTAAGTAATCAAAGTTTTCCTCATACCTCACTCGTTAGATCATTCCTATAACACAAAAGAATCCGCGAAACAGTTTTATCAGAACTGGCATATAAGTAAAACTGTCTATGTAGCCTGTGTTGCCCACAGCTGGACAAAAGCCTCCATCACCCTTTTCCACACACATAAATAAAACATTATCGTAAAAATATAAATAGACTTACCTATAACATCCCAAATCTCCTTTTCATCCACCATGTATTGGTGATAGTTCGGCGGAGGGTTAGATACTCTGTTACCAGTAATTACAGTCACATTATGCCCCCTTCGAGCCAGCTCTA
Organism: Agrochola litura; assembly: GCA_949152395.1. NCBI lineage: Eukaryota > Metazoa > Arthropoda > Insecta > Lepidoptera > Noctuidae > Agrochola > Agrochola litura. The sequence continues at coordinate 12,591,757 of OX424505.1, read as the reverse complement.
ATCCAATAGGTTTTAACATAATAAAATGAGATTTCGACGTAAAAGGCACTACATACAAAATATTCGCCGACTCACAATATTTTGCCACAATCAAGAAAAACAAAACAAATGTTAAGGTATCCTGCAAAAAAAACTTCATTTAAAAACTTTTTACACGAATTTAAAAAAGTTAAATGAAGAAGTTTAGAAAAACACGCACCATTTTGAAATGAGAAATTTTTTGTTCGAAATTTAAGCGGTTTGTTTTTAAATTGTTATAAATGGACACTACCCGCTGCTTAGGAACATTATACTAAACTAACCTATGACGAGCATACTTTACAATTTATTATGCCATAGTAGAAGGTACATTAGATAACGTGATGTCCGTAGTAGATTATTCTCGTACCTAGTGTCAAAGATCTACAAACGATTTAATAAATTCCACGATTTGTGTTATTTATGAATGATGAATAAATAAATGCAATCCAATTTGTTGATAATTTTAAAAAAGTATTTGAATAGAAAACCATTTTTTATTTTATAGAGGAGTGGGAGAGTTCAGAAGGGAGAAAAGCGTGGTTAAAGCGCGCAAACTTCTTCTTTGGCGAATGGACATCCATTTAAGCTCAGACCATGACCATATTCATCAACATTAATCTATAACAAAAATAATTTAAAAATAAATAACCCTTTTTTAAGTGGATAGTTAAAATTTGCCATTTTCCCCAACGTCTCATATCCATGTCCTATTTTTGCTTCCGTGTTGCTTATAGAATCTAGTCGTGTGCTCGTTAGCCTCTCCTCTCCGCCAGTTCCTCATCTATTTAAATGCCAGTTCCTGACTTTAATAATGTGCCTTTAAATTGTGACGTAAGTAAAATACTCACATCCCTAAGTAAGTACCTAAAATATTTAGTTGTGAAGATTTCTGTAATCCCCATTAACCAAGAAAATCCACAGATTAAATGTTTATTAATAATTTATTTAGTAACACCTAAAAATATTATTACTATATAACAACCATATTGCGAAAATAAAATAAATTTGTAGGCTATAATGAAAATAATACAACATAGGAGCATCTGCAGTTGAACTAGGTGAAAAACCTGTTTCTCGGCATACAGCGCCAAACCTCTGTGATAATAGACAGGTTTTTTTGGCCAATATTTACAATTTTGTTAAATTTTACAGAATAGGTATTTATTGTTATAATACAGTATTTATTAATATAGAAATTGATCGATTACACTTAACTGAGTTGTGGAGTGTGGACGAGAGTGAGTAAGTCGGTGTGTGTGGGTGAATGTGTATGTTGATGTGTAGGGGTGTGTTTGTTTTAAGTACCATCCGAGGACGTGCGTATGAATACACAAGGCACGACCGAGGACCTTTTCAAAGCGAGGACCTTTTCGAGGGTCCTCGGTTTGACTTGACCAAAGATTCGTATTCTGCAAGCGATTTTGAGCCTTTCTGTATACTTAATAAGAAAAAGTGGTCTGAACCTCGGTTTGATCAAGATTTTTCATAATCTTACACACGCATTGTGTATCCACCAGGTGGCGCCACTGTCGCCTCATACACAGCCTCTTTACATTCATTTCACGTTGGTTGTATTATCCGAGGACTTTTGTGTTAACTTTAACACAAAAGACCTCGGTAAGGTAGCTTTTCCAAACAATGTGTATTTAAGACCTCGGTTTGCTAGATTTTCCGAACAGTGTGTATTCTAGTCCTCGCTTAGACAGTTTTCCTCGTGTGTACAAGACGAATTATGTGCTATCATTTAAATACAATTATGGAAGAGAAAATTGAAGGTACACTGAATCCTTAAGCAAATCGTTAGTAGCGACTAGGTGCACAAGGAATAAGGAGGCTTCTTCTGCAGTATGTGCCTACTTGGATTACACAACATTATGATTTGAACCATAAAATATTGTATTGTCATGGGAGCTGAATGCATGTGCTCTTCATGAAGAATTTAAAGTAGAAATGCCTTCCTACGTGAAATGTCGGCACCAAGATTTGAAGCAAACAAAGAGTATAAAAAAATAAAGAAAGTGAACGTAGTAAAGAAGACAACATAAACTTTACTGAAATAGAAGTAGGTTTATTCTAAATTGAAACGAATTATTTAACTAACTTTTACCAACGCTATACTCATTGAAATAATAATGAAGTTGCAGCGACATCTTTGATAAACATGAGCAGAAAACTTACTTAACAGTTTATAAAACGATTCAAACAAGGTAATTATTTTTATTTCACTAGATACGTCTAACGCGTATGCCAAATTTGATGACGATACTATCAACTGTTGAGGAGTTCCCTCATGAAGAAACGATCTTGGCTGCAGCATCAGGACAAACTGATAATTATTTTAGTTTAACTATATAAACCAAACGCGTTTGCCTTTGAAGTCGATACTATCAACAATTGTGGAGTTCCCTCATGGGCACGCCACAATTGCGGGAGTAAGTCCCCTCTTTAAGGAGCGGCTAGAGAGGCGCCACGCCGTCTTCACCTTCCACCTGACGCAAGTTCTCACCGCACACGGGTGTTTCGGGAGGTTCCTGTTCCGGATAAGGCGGGAGGAAACGTCCGAGTGTCACCAGTGTGGATCGCCCGGAGGACACGGTGGAGCACTGCCCGGCTTGGGTGGAGCATCGCCGTGTCTTCGTGGAGGCGATCGGCGGCGGTGATCTCTCGCGTCTGGCCCTGGTCCAGGCCATGGTACGGAGCGAGAGGGCATGGGAAGCCGTCACCTCTTTCTGCAAAGCAGTAATGCTCGCGAAGGAGGAGGCGGAGCGCGTGAGGGAGAGGCAAATGTCATGCCCTCACGCGTCTAACCGCCGCAGGAGACGACCTGGGCGTCAGGAATCGCAGGCTGATTTCCAGCCACCGTAGCCACCCATTGCTCACCGTCCGCAAGTCCGGGCGGCTTGCGGACGGTGAGCAATGAGTAGCTCACCGTCCGATAAGGTCCAGGCCCGGGTCGACAACGGCGCGTTGTGTTCCACGCACGCCTCCAAGAGATGTCAGCACAATTGAAGGGGTTCGATGGGTCAATGCCTGCCGGGGTTGCGGAGAAGTCCGAAAGGGATACCGTGGCCTCTGGCAATATGGCAACTAAAGAAACACGGGTGGGTTTTAGTCAGTAAGAGTCTGACACGCCCTCCCACTCCGCCCAGAGCGGGAGAAGTTATTTGATAATTACCCACCCAAAAACAAGGAGTTCCCTCATGAAAGAACGACCTTGGCTGGTTATTATTTTAGTTAAACTATATAAACCTAACGCGTATGCCAAATTTAAAGACGATGCTATCGACTGTTGAGGAGTTTCCTCATGAAGAAACGACACTGGTTGTAGCATCAGCAAAAACTGGTCATTATTTTAGTGTTACTAGATAAACCTAACGCATGTGCCAAACTGAAAGACGATGCTATCGACTTGAGGAGTTTCCTCATGAAGAAACGACCCTGGCTGCAGCATCAGCAAAAACTGTTAGTTATTTTAGTGTTACTAGATAAACCTAACGCAAATGCCAAATTTGAAGACAATGCTATGAACTGTTGAAGAGTTCCCTCATGAAGAAACGACACTGGCTCCAGAATCAGCACAAACTGGTAATTATTTTAGTTTTACAACCTAATGCGTATGCTAAATTCCAAGACGATGCTATTAACTTTTGAGGAGTTCCGTCATAAGGAAACGACCCTGGCTGCAGCATCAGTACAAACTGGTTGTTATCTTAGTTAAACTATGTAAACTTAACGCGTATGTTAAATTTAAAGACGACGCTATCGACTTTTAAGGACTTTCATCAAGAAGAAACGACCCTGGCTGCAGCATCAGCAAAAACTGGTAATTATTTGAGTGTTACTAGATAAACCTAATGCGTATGCCAAATTTGAAGACGATACTATCAGCTTTTGAGGAGTTCCGTCATAAGGAAACGACCCTGGCTGCAGCATCAGCAAAAACTGGTAATTATTTGAGTGTTTCTAGATAAACCTAATGCGTACGCCAAATTTGAAGACGATACTATCAGCTTTCGAGGAGTTCCGTCATAAGGAAACGACCCTGGCTGCAGCATCAGCAAAAACTGGTAATTATTTGAGTGTTACTAGATAAACCTAATGCGTATGCCAAATTTGAAGACGATGCTATCAGCTTTTGAGGAGTTCCGTCATAAGGAAACGACCCTGGCTGCAGCATCAGCTAAAACTGGTAATTATTTGAGTGTTACTAGATAAACCTAATTCGTATGCCAAATTTGAAGACGATACTATCAGCTTTTGAGGAGTTCCATCATAAGGAAACGACCCTGGCTGCAGTATCAGCAAAAACTGGTAATTATTTGAGTGTTACTAGATAAACCTAATGCGTATGCTAAATTTGAAGACGATACTATCAGCTTTCGAGGAGTTCTGTCATAAGGAAACGACCCTGGCTGCAGCGTCAGCAAAAACTGGTAATTATTTGAGTGTTACTAGATAAACCTAATGCGTATGCCAAATTTGAAGACGATGCTATCAGCTTTTGAGGAGTTCCATCATAAGGAAACGACCCTGGCTGCAGCATCAGCAAAAACTGGTAATTATTTGAGTGTTACTAGATAAACCTAATGCGTATGCCAAATTTGAAGACGATGCTATCAGCTTTTGAGGAGTTCCGTCATAAGGAAACGACCCTGGCTGCAGCATCAGCTAAAACTGGTAATTATTTGAGTGTTACTAGATAAACCTAATTCGTATGCCAAATTTGAAGACGATACTATCAGCTTTTGTGGAGTTCCGTCATAAGGAAACGACCCTGGCTGCAGCATCAGCAAAAACTGGTAATTATTTGAGTGTTTCTAGATAAACCTAATGCGTATGCTAAATTTGAAGACGATACTATCAGCTTTCGAGGAGTTCTGTCATAAGGAAACGACCCTGGCTGCAGCATCAGCAAAAGCTGGTAATTATTTGAGTGTTACTAGATAAACCTAATGCGTATGCCAAATTTGAAGACGATGCTATCGCTTTTGAGGAGTTCCGTCATAAGGAAACGACCCTGGCTGCAGCATCAGCTAAAACTGGTAATTATTTGAGTGTTACTAAATAAACCTAATTCGTATGCCAAATTTGAAGACGATACTATCAGCTTTTGAGGAGTTCCGTCATAAGGAAACGACCCTGGCTGCAGCATCAGCAAAAACTGGTAATTATTTGAGTGTTACTAGATAAACCCAATGCGTATGCCAAATTTGAAGACGATACTATCAGCTTTCGAGGAGTTCTGTCATAAGGAAACGACCCTGGCTGCAGCATCAGCAAAAACTGGTAATTATTTGAGTGTTACTAGATAAACCTAATGCGTATGCCAAATTTGAAGACGATGCTATCAGCTTTTGAGGAGTTCCGTCATAAGGAAACGACCCTGGCTGCAGCATCAGCAAAAACTGGTAATTATTTGAGTGTTACTAGATAAACCTAATGCGTATGCCAAATTTGAAGACGATACTATCAGCTTTTGAGGAGTTCCATCATAAGGAAACGACCCTGGCTGCAGTATCAGCAAAAACTGGTAATTATTTGAGTGTTACTAGATAAACCTAATGCGTATGCCCAATTTGAAGACGATACTATCAGCTTTTGAGGAGTGTCCTCATGATGAAACGACTCTGGCTGCAGCATCGGCACAAACTGGTTATTATCTCAGTTGTACTACGCAAACCTAACGCGTTGGCCAAATTTAAAAGTGATGATAGTTTCTTTCTCCTATTGAAGAGTTTCTTCATTAAGAAACGACCCTAGGTACAACATCAGCATAAAATGGTAACTAAGCCGTTACATTTAGAAAGCGCAAGACAAACGTAAAGACTCGTCCTCGCTTGGTACTTTATTTTAGAAAATGTGTGTAAGAAATAAATCGGAACGTTCTACAATAAGTTATCTTACACGTAAAATGGTTTAGGTAGGTAGATTTTCATGTCCTCGCTTTGTACAAGTTCTACGCGAAAAACTGTCCTCGGTTTAGTAATATAAAGTCTAACACAGCGTCCGCACTTTGTACAAGATATAAGAAATATTGTGTAAAATACGTCCTCGGAAGGGCGTCGCAGGGCTTACATAAGGGGTCCTCGGTTGGCCTACACAAAGTCCTCGTATGTGCATCGCTGGTCACATTTAGCTGTGTATTTCAGGTCCTCGGTATGATAGCCGTAATTCATACAGAAAAATGTTGAGATAGCATTATTCCAATAAGCTCATCACTATAGATTTACTCACCTGTCTCTTTCTATCTCATTCAAAAAGGCCAACGACGTATTTAAACCAGTTTTTTGGAGGGTCCTCGGTTCGTTCTAAAACTAACAAGGTCCTCGTAAGGGTGTCTGTACAAACAAGGGTGAGTGTGAATGTGTGTGTGTAGTAAAAATTTTTTTTAAGATGTATAATTGCTTAAAGGAAACCTGGTTACTCTGGTACGACTAAAAGGTTTTCTGTCTCTTCATAAGATAGTGTCAAAAGTTCTCTTTGACCTTATTTTTACACTGGTTCTTGTTTAGAGAATTAATATGTAAGTGAGAGTTAATTTTACAATAGATATAGGGACCTAATAGAAAAAATCTTCTAATAAAAGATGTATGTGGTTAGTGTTTACGAGTACCTACACACTACCTATTTGATCCCTGCGCCTACGTTTATGGTTAGAGTCATAGCCCATATCTTTATGTTGCATTAGAACGGTAGTAAGAAGGAAGAGATGACGGACTGTAAGTACTTCACAGTATTGGTACTACGAGTATATTATTAATTTTTTTATGTATGTCCACCGATTTCTCCGTCATTTGTGAACTGATTTAAAAAATTATGTTTTTGGTTGAAATGGTATGCTCTCAAATTGGTCCCATATAAATTTTATTAACTTTGCTTTAGCTTTTGTTTTTGAGTTAGCTACAAAATACGTATTTTTTTCCCACTTAGTATGTAGATGATATGATAAGTTCCTGTCACTGGTAGCAGGTAGTGGTATTCGAATGTGTGTGGGGTAGGTACCACAAATAAAAAGTGAAAACAAAAACTTCTTTTAAAAAAAAGCAACCGACTTCCAAAAAAAACACTGCAAAGTGAAAAATTACTTTAATTTCGGAAGTCTTTAGCAAAAAACAAAAATACAAAACCCAAAACACCGACTTCCGAAATTAAAGTTATTTTTTACTTTGAAGTGTTTTTTTTTGGAAGTCTGTTGTTTTTTTTTTTATGTAAAAAGTTTTTTGCAGAAAACGACTGTGCAATAACGTGTTGCGGTTAGAATAGTTACATCATTTTAGAATGAAACTATGTACATCTAGTTTAGCGTTGAAACTATGTAAGACATAAACGTAAAAATGGCATGTAGTAGGCATGTATTAAAATATAATCGAACCTCAAATAATTCCCATTTTTGTTTCCTAAAAATATTATTGAACACTCTAATATAATGACTGCACCTCTATTTAAGAACCTCAAATCAATTCTATTTTGGGGTCCTAAAAATACTAAATATCTACAAAAATTACAAAATAATTATTATTATGTTATTAAATTAGCCCATTGTGTCACCCAATGTAAAATTTCAAACATTATGTCTATAATTTTTATGGTATACATAATAAAGAATATTCTATTTATCTATTAACACATTCTACAAGATAATGCCCAAATTTTAGGGTAAAGGTTGCCTCATTGAATAGTCCGAGATACCTATTATTACACCCTTTAATTGTTATCCACTCTCATATCCGGATTATTGTATTCAAACAATGGTAGCTCTATTTAGTTGAAACAATTTGTTGCCTAAAGATGATAATAAGATTAGGGACGGTTTGGGTAAGAAATATTCGTATTTAACTCCCTTGGCCCTTGTCCATGCAAAACACCGTCCTAATGTCCCTATTTGTTCTTTGTTTTCAGTATATCTATGTTAATTAAGTTAAATTTCACTAGCAAATTTTAATATTAAGGTTTTACTTAAACCGCTTTTGTTTATATAACTTTTTTTGTTTTTTCAATTATGTTCCAGAATACTGAAAAAGAATACTTTTTGTTACAACGCCATCTACAATAATATTGACGAACTACGAAGACACTTCATTCTTATAAAGCTGGCTTCTAAAGATTTTACAAAATGAGTACAGACTTGTGCAGTGCTCATGATGTTTCACATAAGTATATTTATGTTACATGTTTTTGTTTCGGATTTCAGAAACAACGCTTGATTCCTAGATGGTTAGCTTTTTTTTTTGTCACGGAGTCCTTATCTGACGATGCTGATATAGAGAGGGAGTGGAGGGCATTGGCGGTTCGATGCAATATGGTAGCCCGCAGGTTTGCGCGTTGTAGTAAGGATGTAAAAGTCTAACTTTTCAAGGCATACTGCCAACCCTTCTACACGTGCAGCTTGTGGGTGAAATATAGTCAAAGAGCCTACAACGTCCTGCACGTACAGTAGGTATAATAATAGATTTAGGATGTTGATGGGGCTTCCGCACTTCTGCAGCGCTTCGCAGATGTTCGCGGAAGCCCGTGTTGACGATTTTCATGCTATTATGAGGAAGAGAACAGGGTCAATAATGGGTAGGTTGCGCGGAAGCTCCAACAGCATCCTAAAACTATTATTAAACAAAATGGACAGTCCCTTTATAAGGCACTGGGTACGGAGGCACGTGCCAACGTGTGTTGGGCCACGTCAGTTTTAGTTGTTTTAGTTTATAAAAGTTTACTAACATAGTTTTTAAGTCGTTGTAACTATGCGTTTGCACCAGAAAACATTCAACATGTAGGTGTTTCGAAACTTGTCACATGAAGCAAATCTCATTACTTGTTTTGTTGAACTTGCGTTCGCACTGCACGAAACATGTGTAAGTCGTAAGACAGATGTCAAGATTTGTTGTTATCTGCGTTCGCACTGTCTAGAGACATACACAATAGACATGTTTTGTATAGAGATTTGTCACGATTGCGTTCGCACTGTTATTTGTTTAGGTCAAATTATGTCTCGCAACTTGTCTATTGCTTGATGTTTTGTGTTATCCGAGTACGGCGTTACTAACACTGTATGGATGGTGGGTACTTGTATGTGTAGTCCGAAATAAAGAATATATTATGTTATTATTATTTATCATCAGCACACTGGTTCTTCTTCGTCGTATCGATGATTCCACATGGTACCATGCTGAAGATGTGTGTATGAAAGTGACTCACATGAAAAAAACAAATAGCTAAATTAATCGCTTATTTAGTTTTTTTAGATTTTTTTTTTTATAGGTAATGAAAATTGCAGATATGTTCGTAGAGTGCACGCAAGATAAGTCTGCAACTGGTGGCGTTACAGATTTGTGGCGTGCTTAATTCTATATTTAAAATATAATATTCAATCTATTATTTAAACTTAATATTATTAATCTTATATTAATATTGATTAATTAATGGCGCAGCATACGATTAGTTCCGCTTTCAGCCGCGCGCAGACTTATCTTGTGAGACTCTAGCGTTAATTAGGTATAGATTTATGTTAAAACTATACAGTACCGACCAAAAGTCCATAAGCAATCTCACAAAGCAATAGACTGACGCTTCGGTTTGACTTACGACCTTCTTCTATAAGTTGTTACAATACTGGAGACACGCACATTACACACACACACTCACTTTGTCTGCAACCAATGACTAGTTCGATAATCATCATTCGTTTTTTGTTTCATTCGTCTTGTTCACATAAATATTAAAGTTTAGCAGGTAGACCACAGAAAACTAAGTAAATTATTTCGATTCCTGTGGGGTAGATGCAGTTTGTTACGAGTATTCAATTAATAGAACTTTTTTGGTTCGTGGATAATATTGGTGACGAGTATTTAGCGCAGTGTTGTGGTTATTATTTTCAAAAAGCAGGCATAAAATATATTGAAGAGATCAGATCAGATCAGAGAATATTATTGCGCTGCGTAAAAGTGAAGTGAATATCTAATGAAACCGGACTAAGTGTGAGTGTTATCATTTAGATATAATCAAGGGTAATTCATTATGAGGTTTAATTCGATTAGTGAATAATAAATAATTAGGCATTATGTGTAATAAAAACAATGTTTTTCTTTGTTCTAGAGAAATACTGTGAGGGTTAAGAGATATGAGGAAGGGGCTTATTATCGAGTAGCAGCGACGTCAAATGGTGAATGAATATGAAACAAATGGTTTCATACCAACGAGATATTGTGCCGAATTATTAAAAACACGTCATTATGAACCGTTCGCCGTGTACTCTGAAGGCTTGCATCACTGAAGACCAGCTAGAAAACCGTTTTTGACCTTAAAATATTGACCGTACCAACTTAATAAACAACAGATTCATTATTGCATGAATTTATGGTAACGAATTTTTTAAGCACGTTTCAATAGGGTGTTTGTCGTATTTCTTGCAGATAGACCGAAATTGTTAATATTATTTTAGTAATATTATTATTTTAGGATTAAAATCTGAGGTTTAGTTTCAATCTTCTTTTCGTAAAGAAAATGAATACTTAAGCTATAACCTCAATACCAACCAATATTTACTAAAGCCAAATAAAATTTAATATAATATAATTAATATGAACAAACTGTCTATACTTAACCATAAAATCAACAATTTTGTCAGTAGATTTTTTTACATTTTAAATGGTCTAATATTCTTATTTATTGCTTAATTACTTCGACCATGATCAAAGCTTTATATTTATGGTGAAAAAAATCCATTTAAAATTTAAAACATTTCAAAATTTAAATATGTCAAAATAATACAAATTGCTTCTAAGTTTCTAGACATCTATTTCACATATTATTCAGGTGAAGTAATGATAAATAATTGTAGCAGTTTGTTAACTATACTTAAGTAAAATAAATATAACGAATAAATATGATTTATTTTTTATTATAACATATTACGCATTTTTTATTCTAAACCCTTTATTTGCAATAACAACATTAATAAATAGGCAGGAATATTTAAAAATATTATTATTGCAAACAAAAATAATAATATTTGCAAAAACAGCGCTGTGATTTACGAGATTAGAACCTTAGCCATCTTGAATCTAAAACCAACGCTTACCGCCTTCTGCTATCTGCACTTATAATTAACTTTCGAATTTTAGCAATGCGATACACTGGCCAAGGTCACGCGTATGATGCGTGCTAACAAAAGTGATGTAAATATAAGTGCGGCGCCCGCGAACCGTGCCGATACGACAGTGTGTAGTGCAAAACTGCGGTCTCTGTAGTGTGTATACGGCACTCACACCACAGACGTCTGACTGTTTAAACATACAAATGTACGGACTACACCGCGTGTTCACAGCAATACGACTCTTAGCGTGTTTATGCACTTTTGAGCGCTTACTGTACCTACATCTCATAGAAATTTCTGTTTTCTTTTACCAATCCAAATCTATAACGAGAAATTGGAATTCATTAAACATTTTAACAGTTTTAAAGATTATGTGGACAAGTGATCCAAGTAAGACAAAAATGAAAGCATAAACATCAAGCATGTTATAAGTTATCCAACTTTGTTTAATGGCTGGACTTTTCATGTGATCAGCACCCTTATTTCTGATGACGTATTCGATCCAAAACATAGCTGTGTCTAAAGGCTTCATCGGCCTATCTTTGAACCTACGAGATAAGTCCTTACCCTAATTTAAATAAGAATCATCTTTCAAGAATTCATGTAATAATCGTTCAAGGTTTTCTTCATTGATATCGGGATACAATAAAGTGATTCCAGTGCCAGCCTCTTCTGCTTTTTGCAAACTCTTATATTGGTCGCCATAGACTGGTATCCCTATGATATGATGATGAATCGGTACGCTGAAAGCTGTATTCCATGGAGTACAGCTTCCTGCGTACCGATTAGACCTCCGTGAGACAGGAACACTTTGATGTTTGGATGTGCTGTTAAAATAAACATGTAATTTAGTACTAACGTCACACTTATACTATCTGTTATGATTTCTATCAGTTGCCCTTTGCACTTGGTGCAGACCATAGATAATACACTTAAGTGCAGACCGGACGCTCTCAATCGACTTGCAAGTATATAGAGTTATTAATACTCTTTTAAGTTACTTAATGTAATTTATTTTAAAAATAGGAGGAAAGCTACTAAAGTCGCAGGCACGAAAATAGTTTTACAGCTCTATATAGTTCACACGAAAATCAAAACAAAAAAACAATAAAGTACTTGGTTCTGAATTCAAATTATTATACACGATAAATCTAATTGATGGACATGGAAATTTGCATTCGTTTGTATTCGAAAATGTGATGATTCCCGAGGGACAGTAAGAAAATAGTCAGACTGTAGTTAACTCACACAATATTTCCTTTTGAGGTAACCACTTTCTAACAACAACATTGTCCGGCTTTTGGTTTAAATTTTCATTTTCCCATTTCCAAAGAACAGTTTGGTTCAGTCGTTTGAAAACATTAATTAAAAGCATCTTTTTTTCAATTGGTAGGTCGGAGCTTCGAACATTGGATCCAAAGTTGACATAAACCACTCCTTGAGTAGCATCATCTAAGACTTTTTGCAGATCCTCAAAAAAATAGTAAAACGAAACACTAAAAATACCTCATTCATACACATTTCATGGAAATTCATTGAAGCTTTCGATTAAACCTTAGAACATAAAAGCAACAATTTATTTAATGATAATTATAAATAATAACACAACACTCACGGCCGGTAGTTGAGAATCACTCTCTGACAAATGCAATCCACAAATTTCCACAATATTTGGAAGAAATGCTACAGGAGATTGGAAGGAGAAGTGATCATTCTTAACAACAATGACGCATTTTTCTGTAGTTCATACAAGCTAGGCACCGGCTGCGGGAAATTAGGAATATATTTCTTCACCAACTCTTCTTGTTTCGGCAAAAACCATAATCGCCACCAGAAGTAATCGTAAACATTCAAGTATAAGTTCCTCAGTATTCCCCAAAAGCTGGTGGGGTTATTCACATCCAAAAACTCGAAGCTTGCAGTGACCAATTGCAAAGGATTTCCAGTTATCAGGTTATGCTTCGCACAATTTACCATAGTTCATATAAGCACTAATGGAGCGTTATATTTGTGTGCCAAAACGTATGTGGCTTCCTGGAAAAACAATTCACTGATAACCAGATCAAAGAAACGATTTTCTGCTAAAAGTGACTGAACTGCAGGGAGGGGTTTTTAAAGATCCTTCAATAAGAGCTAATCCACCTTTCCATAGAGCTTCTCTATGAAAATCCTCAGCGGAATATTCTGCCATAGTAAAAAGATTTAGCTGTTCACTTCCTGAAAATAATTATACATTTATAGAAATAATAGGAAATTAAAATTCCTATGGACAAAATACATATTTAGTATTCAGAGAGTTCTAACCAAGTACCAGAGTATGATAGTGTAACTTTCCTACGTTTCTCTGGAAATTCTCAAAATAAACAAAAAATGTAAGTAGGTAAAAATTAATTTCTACAACACCCTCGACTTTGAAGAAAACTATATCTACCTGAGTAATGTGGATAAGAACGAAAGGCGCCTTCGAAAAACGTAGATAATTCTTACCATTACTGACAAATGCGTGCACTGACTGGACAGGTCCACTCAAATCTGTATGGTTCTTTCCTCAGAAGACCATTTCAGACACAAATCTACATGGTCCTCAAATGAAATGCTCTGACCAAGATTATTTCTGGGTTTTTATATACACATTGACATTAATGAATTTTATATAAACAATGACATGAATATTTACTTTTAAAGTATTTTATTATTTTAATTATTGTGAATGTGAAGACTCTGTGGGTCATTCCTTTTTGTTTTGTTTTTAATATTTTCTCAGTTACTTCTAATCATGGTCTGACAGTTTGAGTAATTTAAGTGGCCTACCCAAATGTCCTGTTTTTGGTATTGATCGTCGAATCGTTGAGCTCCTTAAATTCTGAGTTGAGCTGCACGATAACTGACAAATGCGTGCACTGACTGGACAGGCCCTCTCAATCTGTGTGGTGCTTTCCTCAAAAGACCACTTCAGACACCAATCCACATGGCCTTCACATGATCTGACCAAGATTATGTCTGGACTTTAAAAGAGACTGAGACCTCTGAGTTTGTTTCGGCCTTTCTTCTCAGAGTAGTCAGATAGGAAACGCCGACCTCATCTAGTTTTAAAATATGATTGACGTGTAAAAGTGTTTGTACAAACCTACTTACAGAAATAAAATCATTTATCATTTACCAAGTACATCCCAAAGGGTTGCATTGCCCACCATAACCTGGTGATATGTTGGCGGATGATCGTGCTCCCTATGAGCTGTTATAACGGTGACGTTGTGTCCTCTTCGAACTAACTCCAGACCCACTGGTCTCTGCATTATGTAGTGCGACTTTACTGAGAAGGGGATCACGTACAAAATATTCTCCGAATCGCAACATGTGGCAATTGCTTCACCACCATTTTGGTAAATCTTGCGTACAAAAATGTTGTGGATAAGCTACGTTATCAGTTTATAGGTATATCGACTAAAAAAAATCGATGGCGACTTTGAAGATTATTATGTAAATTGATATTTTTTTGAGTAATTACCTAATTTTTAGGTAAATAGCTGTGGTACTAAACATAACGTATTGTTTATCTTAATAACCGTTGCTTCAATTTGACAATATAAGTATAGTCTATCGACTTATCAATAAATCATTTGTCTAGAGTTTGAAAATGTACCACTGACCATTGTAATGTAAATTAGATTAAATTCGGGTTGAGAGCCTGGTGATCCGTCACACAGGGTATCCTAGTATGGACGCCAGTCTCTCGCAAAGGATCATATTTTATGCATTTTTGTAAAACGATTTAATACTTGTCTCTATGTTTATTACTATGTGAACCTTTGTGAAGAGAGAAATAAAATTATATTATTATATTATTATTATTACTTATATGGGTCAGCACCTGTGACCTCCAGTAATTTCCCATCATGTGGTTGAACCATGGACTAAGTGATGGACATGAATTAACCATTATTAGAGTTATGTTTAGTTGGACTAAGTATCTAAGGCCTTCGTTGACCTATCTTGAACCTGGCGTGAACATTATTTGACTCTATTCAATTAATTAAGTAGCAGTGGTGGTTCAGTGGTAACGACCGCGACTTACGAGTTGTAGGTCGTAGTTTCGAACTCTGACAGGCGTTTTACTTTGTGTAAATTATTTCATCACCACTGCTCTCAAAACGATGAAGGAAAATATCGTGAGGAAACTGACATGTCCTAGAACCAAAAACTCGAAGACATGTGACATCTACCAACCCGCACTGGGCCCGCGTAATAAATTACGGCCCACTCCCTCTCACAGAGAGGAGGCCTGTGTCCCAGCAGTGGGAACATTATACGCTATGTATATATGTACGTAATTAATTAGGAAGCCTATTAAGATTTTCCTCTTTGATATCTTTGAATTATCTGGTTTTCCTGTTGCCAGTTTCTTCGATATGTTTCGAATTCTTGTACTTCTTTGTTTGTACTAATAAACTTAAATTGGTTTGCAAATTATTGGAACGCCATGAAAAACAGCTTATAGTTAAAGTTAAGTTTCCGGATAAAGCCTCTATATGACAGAAAAACTTTGCTCTTTGGATGTGCTAAAACTAAAATATTATTACAAAAAAGACGGAAAAAGACCAAAAAAACAGTACATAGGCTATATTTTTTCTGTAGAGGTAGATAATTTTATTTACCTCTTGAAACTATAAGAGCAATCCTTAGAATGGGGATTATTGCTAATAATTATAAACTGTTATACTCAGGTCAGATCTTCAGGTGCGTAGTACTTGCAACCAGCGTGCGTGTATGATCAGATGTATGAACGTAAACTAAGCAAAAGGAGTATGTATGGATCGTAGCAGGTGGCGGTCTGTAGTTTCTGCCTACCCCAATTGGAAGAAGAGGTGATTTTATGTATGTTATAATATATTTCGTTTTGTGTTATCTATTTAGTAACAACACATTGCTTGGAGTTAAACGTTCTGCCTCTTATTATGTTATAAGAGCCAGAATGTTTATGTACGTACCGACGCCAGCACATCAAGCTACCCGAAACTGTCAAATTTTCCCATTCAACTTTGAACCTTACGTTTCAGCGGTAAAGTTGAAAATCTATTAAACAAATTTGACAGATTGTAGTAGCTTGATGTGCTGGCGTCTGTACGTAAGTACTGTTTAATTTAGACGTTTGAACACATTACTAATTGTATTCTTTTTGTCATCAGGTAACTCGAAGCAGCATCTAAAAATCGAATCAAATTTGAATTTACGGTTTAAGATACATGTCACTCAAAAATAATACACATATTCACTTCTATGAGTTACAAAAACAATCGATAAAAACCTACAATTTAAGCATTTCCAAGCTTTAATGGCTTTGACCACTCCTTGAGTCGCTTAACCCTTCGTATCGAAAGTAGATCCACGCGAGACAGAATGGCTTTTTTATTTGTTTCTATAAATACCGGCATCATCATCATCATTAGCTTATAGCAGTCCACTGCTGGACATAGGCCTCTCCAATTGCACGCCATTCAGCTCGATTCTCGGCAACTCTCATCCAGCTGCTACCAACCACCCTGTGAAGATCGTCTCTTCATCGAGCCTGAGGGTGTCCTACCTTACGTTTGCCGATTCGCGGTCTCCACTCAAGAACACGTCTACCCCAATGGTCATCGGTTCTACGGCTAATATGGCCAGTCTATTGCTACTTCAGCTTGCTTATTCTGTGGGCTATGTATTACCGGTATACGAAGGGTTAAAGCCAATAATCATACTCGTGCATCTGTTTAACTATAATGACCTTGATACTTTTCATCTCAAAGGTTGTCATCACCCACCATAACAAGCCCCGGTAATATCTCACCGTGAACACTTAGGCGAAGTCAGCTATAATTTCACCTAATGTTAGGGGTAAACACTATTGACAGCTCACTTCACCTCAGTTTTCAGTGAGATTTTTACTGAATTGATCGACTGATGATACGTCGGAGGTTGATCATTTCCTCTGTGAACTGTGATGACGCTGACGTTGTGTCCTCTTCGAGCTAACTTCAGATAATATTTTATTGTTACAACTGTTCTGAGTAAAGAGATCACGTGTGTGATATGGGGGTCTACACCCTAAACAAAATCCGTAGTTTCGGACGAAGTAACGGGCGCTTCGTACACTCACGGACATACCATCAGCGAGACGGAGTTCGAGGCGCCCGTAACTTCGGCTGAAACTACGGATATCGCTTAGGGTGTAGACCCCCTGGTTCGAGAAGCCCTACAAATATTAGATTTAAGTAAACCGAAGTACTTACACTATTTTCAACATTCTGCAAAATTGTTTGTAAATTGAAGGACTGTTTTAATTTGTTAAGGATTCACTACTTTTGTATTTTGTCCAGTTTTGTTTTGTGTTTTATATGTAGTGTTTACTATAACCCCGGAAGAATTTTTTTTGCTATTATTAAGCGATTCTTAAAATTTTCCAAAGATAGTCTAAACGCCTATAGGTAATCAGTTTTAGTCCAAAAAGGATGATACAGGTCCTTAGGTACGATATTAAGTGTTTTAAAATAAAACAAAATACTTTAGTGCGTATTAACACATTATAATTTTATTCATACATTTTTATTATAAAATCTTATCTAATGTATTATTACTTTTACGTATTATTTTCATAAACAATATCAATAAATGTTATTAAAAAATATAAAGCTATTCACAAAGTTAACGCTTTCGATTGTAAAAACTTACGTACCCGAAAATGTTTTAAATTCGTTAAAAGTACATTGGACGGAATTAAACCAATATTATAGTTAAATTAGTAAAGCTCTATGACTTTTTACATGATACCACGAAGCTCCTTAAACGAACATTAACAACAATTACTGTGTGTGAAAATAAAGTTAGATAACTTACTAACTAAAGCGTTTCAAAGATTCAGTCTGTGTATGACTTTGATTCATTTAGTACATTCGAAAAAAATATGGCAGAATAAACATTTAAAATTAACTTTTCTCAATGTTATACATGTTACTAATAATCTCTTATTTTCTCGATTACTTTATAGTTACTACTCCTTCGTTCCGAGTACGATGGACCATTCTTGGAGTCATATCCGTGTGGAGCGGGGCGGATACCGTTTTCTATATACTTGGGGCTTGCTATTGGTTCGCCTTTGTACCCCCTGCTTTTCGTCACTGAGTTTATTTCCCTTGACTCGATAATCTCTTTTGAGCGACCGTCTCTGGATGGCACGATCTTCTTACTAACGGTTTCTACGGTGTCTGTGACGCTGGGACGTTCGGGATCGCCTGAGCGAGTGGTGTATCGGTACGTCTCCGAATAGTTATCGCTACTGTTGCTACCTCGCCGTATCGCCGGCGACTTTATTCTCGAATCTAGGCGAGATACGAAGGGACTCGTTTCCCTATTAAGCGATTCTGTCTTATACAAAGGCGTTTTCCGTTCTTCTGAGATACGGTCTTTGTAATGTGGCGACGGTGTGTTGTATCGAGACGATAACCTGCTGCCGTCCGATTCGTCATCTGCGTGCAGCGTTTGATATAATTCTGGCGCTCTTTCACGAAGTCCTTTCAGGAATATCTTTTTCTTATCAGTTTCATCATAAGATTTACTGTAGCCATTTGTATGTCCGTTGGTCACTGGGGTTGTTTTACCATATCTAGCTCCAAATAAGCCGTCACGTCTGCGCTCTGTTTCACGAGATACAGCATCAGCGAGATCACGCTGACTGCGATTAATTATGGACACGATTCCTGGGCTTTTAAGTTGTTCGGGAGTCTCATCAAGCCGACTCAGGTGGGGGTTTGATTTATACATAGTTGAGTAATTGCGATTCATTGTAGATATATAACGTGGGTGAGTCTCCTGTTCAGGAGCTCCCATAGCAAAACTCTTGCTCCTGTTGAGGGCCTTGTATGTCCGCGCTGGTTTCGCAGGTCCCGGTGGGTATCCGTTGATTTTACCGTCAGGTGCAGTTGTCACGTTGTTCGAGATGTTGACGGCGCTGCTGGAGCGCTTGTTGGGTGTGAGTCTGTGCCAATATTTATTAGAACTGGGTTTCTGTGGCTCGGTGGATTTTTCTTTCTTGTCGTGCAATTTCCTCGGCAGCGTCTGGGCGCTGCGAGTGTACTCCTCGTCGGGCTCGATGTTCGGATTCAGTCGACTTGTCGAGTGACTGAACCGACCCAGCGTGCTCGAGAATTGACCCCTGAAATCATTAAAGAAACAATTGAATATTTTTTTATAACATCCGCTTATAAGATTTATTGGCGTTTCGTGATGTTGTAATGAGCCAGGCCCACGTACAATTATTGTGTTGTAGGTAAGACGCAAAAACTCGTAATCTCGTTGGTGTTCTGGTAATTGGATTCAATGGGGAATCTCCTCCCACACGCCTAACGACCATGCTTTGTTTTCGTGTGTTTAAAACGTCTTTGTTATGGCCTAAGGACTAAAAAAATTTTTTATTGGTTTAGTTTCCTTAGTGTCTTACAGAGTTTTGGAGGCGTCACTAAAACGCATGTTTGTTATGTATAAAACAGCGGAAGCAAAAGTGTGTCTATTGTAATTTGCAAAAATAATTATAACAAACTAATTTGCATACCCCAACCTCCACATAACATACGGCAGGTGTTCATTAAGAACATTTCCTTGGCATGAGTCATTTGTCGTTTGTCATTGCGAATCGGCACATACTTCTCAATAAAGACACTGTTTCACTTGACAAACAGGAGTGACTCATGCACTAAATAAGGGTTTATTTGCGAATAAAGGCATATTTACCCTTAATAGGCAATATCCAAAGACGGCGACAGATGAAAAAGGCAAGATATGCCGGAACGTTGTTATAATTGAAAGAGCATGATTGCCGAGATTGATTGGAGAAACTATTGTCGTGTCTATTCATAGTGAATGAAATAATTGTCTTTGTCTCGTAATTAGTTCTGGGATTGAGATTTTGTGTCATTGTAACACTTGCGAAGATTACCTAATTGATCCTTATCGTGTTTCATGATTTGTGATTTAAGTGTTAAATCGTCGTAGTCGTTAAGTGTTTTAATCGATCCCTAAAAGTGGCCTACTGATTACGTTTAATTAATTTGTGCCCGGTTGATGGCAATAGGCTCGCCCCTTTATACATGGGACTTAAAAACATAACTGGCGAAGCGTGGGTGTACCTGTTACAGAGACACCTCTGCCCAACCCTTCGGGGAAACAAGGCGTGATGTTATGTTATGTGTGTGTAATCAGTGGGCTACTTTTAAGGAAGAACTCGGCAAGATTTTATTGTATATTTCAGTTTTGTCTCTATTAATGGGCCGCGGAAACATTTTATTAGCAAATGTTTCCGTGGCCCAAGCTCCAGTTTTAAGACCGATTATAAAAAAAAACTTTAAAATACAGAAATACTTAACACACACTTACTTTTAACGACAGATGAAAGTAACTCGAAATTTATCGACTCTGTGACATCTGCCGTGTTCTGGGCTTATTAGTCTAAAATCGCCGTCACACAGTTTACAAGCGCATTCATCAATGGCGATGTGATTGTGTGATAAGAGGCATTTTCCATGCAGTTGGACAATTACCTACAGCTGCTTTTATTGTTATATTATTTCCATCTGACCTCGGCAAGCCTTAGAAAAATCATTGCATTCTTGTATAAAGCATCATGTTAGGTACAGTGGGATGTTGTTGATATTATAATAACGTATTTAAATCAAAATACATTAACTCTAGCTTAATTAAGGCACATAATTCCTTATAAGTTGAAAACTAAGAAGTACCTAATGAATTTGCATGCATAATTAGTATCCTTGCGTAACTTTGCAGGTCTAAGGTACTGTGACGAGGGATGTGTCACGGGTATTGTAGAAGCTCTATGTCACAAATCTGTGTCACTCTCATACTTGGTCCTTCGAGTCTTAACATTCCCTATTTTGGTCTTTTGTTTGTAATCTGTCGACATGGTTTGCATAATGTGAATAGGTAAAGTTTCCGCAATTTCTAAATGTTTCTGCATGAATATTACTCGTATTTAGTTTCGTGTTAGCTAACACGAAACTGGTACACAACAACAATTTCGTAAAAGGGGTTGATAGGTCTTGATTTGAAATGAATATTCGAAACAATAGAATGTTTAGAATATTCATCTCAAATATATTTGGGTGCTAATAATATGAAAATTAAGGAATATCTATGTATGTGGAACTACACCTATCAACCCCTTTTTCCTAAATTGTTGTTTTGTATGATATTCTGACGAATTTTTCTCAAGTTTATGACAAAAAAGGAGACGATAATACGACAATAAATGTAAACACTGGTATTACTAATGCATTTACGAACTAAAAAATAAACATCGAAATAAAAAAAGTGATTATTTCGAACAAACCTTATAGTGATGGTCCGACTATGGATTTTGCCAATCTTTTATAGCGACTAACTGTTGGATCTACTTATTTGGTTCAATTTTTGTATGTACACTGGGAACGTCATTAAATATTACGAAGTTTAATTTATTGTCGTATGGTCGTCTATACCTCGTACGTATACAGAGTGAGTCTTTATAATATGCACATATCGAAATGAGGGAATCTATACTTAATTTTATCGACGAAAAAAATTTAAAATAAAATCGAAACAGTTTTTTTAAATATATTTTTTTGGAATTTTTAAACAAAACGGTGTAACTGTTAAACTAAATTATCTATCGCGATGAAACAAACTCTATAATCATTGAAAGTAATTAGGCGTCCTCATAAAATGAAAATTGTGGAAAAAAGCTACCCTCAAATGAAAATAAACATGTTTTTTAGCAAAAATCAGTTTTTTTTTTTCATATTTTTTGTAATAATCGTATAACTTCTCAATAAGACGCCCCCAAAATTCCATTTATTTTTCTTTCGACAAAATTAAGCATAGATTCCCTCATTTCGATGTGTGCACATTATAAAAACTCACAATGTCTAGAGGAACCATTTTTGTGATTACGAATTGTCTAAGACCTACCACTGGACCTTTATAAATAAACTGTATCTAGCGATATTAGATTTCTAGTACAATACTTTGCATATTATTTAAATACAATATGTAAGCTGATATCAGGAAGAATTGATGTCTTTGCAATGCAATTGAACAACGTGAATAATTATGATAATAAACTGAAGAAGCTGAAGTTCTCAACTAATTTAAAAATCCTCTGAATATTCTTTTGTATACAAAACCTCGAGAACTTATTGTTACCTCACAATGGCTGCATGAAAATGGCACTAATGATTTCAACTGTTCATTGTAATCTACACTAAGACCAAGAATGCGACTGCAAGGTTCATCTAGCTACCTTATGTACTGACCATGTAAACAATAGAACAAACACACTCTGTGTGGTGAAACAACTCATACATAACTCAAATACATACTCTTTTGAAAATACGTTTAAGTTACGTTTACGTTTTATCACGAAAACCTTGTTCAGCCCACATGCTTCAACTTAAAGCAAACTCTATCTTTAATATTATCGACTCCTATCAAAACGCCGTAACTTCATGATAATATAAACACAAAGCATTAATTAAAGGTTTGGTAGATATTAATGTAGGTGGACGCGGCTGGTAGTAGGACAAGCTTCTATATACGGCTCATTAGATAACATTTTTTTATGAAAATTGAATATCTATCATCTAAGATCATAGCTAAATGTGCTCGACTACCAAAAGAGATAAACACGCTTGAGGCTGTTTTGATCACAGCCAAATATGTAGCGACATATATTTTATAACAATGGCTAATTAATTTTATTGATGTTTTGATGACAATAGGAAGTGGTTGATTGCTCACCTTTCGCGGTGGTCGCGGGCGTCGACGGCGGCTGCGCGTCTCGAACTGCCCTCGTACTTGTGCTCTCGGCCGTAGATGCTGGGCGCGAAGGGGTCCTCCCCGAGGTAGTAGCGGTGCGGCGGCGCGACGGGGGGCGCCAGCTCGCCGCCGTACTGCTTGTACGTGCGCGACGAGTGCTCCGGCGACGGCGTCCGAGAGTTGCGCTTACCACGCCGCTCCGCAGACGCCGAACGAATCTTCCCTACCAACTTCCGAATCGAATTCCCGATCGCAGACCCCACAGACTTTCGCGCCGGTGACGGACGTCGCCCATTGTCAGCAAAACGCGTCTTCTGATTCTGCTTGCGCTCATCTCGATCCCGTCGCCTTGGAGGCGTACGATCCCTATCCGAACTTTCACGCCTCTCCCTGGGAGGAGAGTAATCTGGCGGAGGCTCCACGGCTCCCTCTTCGCGACTGTCACGCGACCTTCCCGAATTTTCATTCCTGGAAGAGCTTCTGTAGCCACTGTCGTAGCGGTGCTCTTCAGACAATCTTTGTTTCGTTGGTCGTTTTCGTTCCGGCGCGATCGGCCGGTAGTCGTCCTCGACCGAGGGCTCGCGGAACGAGCGCTCGGCTTCTAGCGGCCGGAAAGGCGAGCCGCGCGGCGGACTGTGCATAGTTGACGACGACACGTAGGCGGAGTCGTCGTGCGAGGGCGGGTGGCGGCGGCCGATAGGTGATGATCTCCCCTGAGGCGAGTCGCGCTTCCCGTACACATGTCTCGGGGAGGAGCCGTTTAATCGATCGTCACTAGCATATGGTGAACGCACTGTCGGTGGTGACGGTGATGAACTGCGTGGCTCAGGCATCCTGGGCTTGCTGGCGCGTCGCTGCGACCAGTCCCCAACCCCCTTGAAGTAGCCACCGGTCCTATTCACTGGTGCTGCCGGTCGTTCGTCTGAGGGCGTCGACGATTTCGTTTTGCGAAGAACTCGATCTCCATATA
Organism: Agrochola litura; assembly: GCA_949152395.1. Lineage (NCBI taxonomy): Eukaryota > Metazoa > Arthropoda > Insecta > Lepidoptera > Noctuidae > Agrochola > Agrochola litura. The sequence goes on along the minus strand of OX424505.1, from coordinate 12,567,842 downwards.
CGGGTGGTGGAGGTACAGATGATGTCTTCCCGTAGTATCCCTCGTCTTCGGCCTTTTTGTAGAAGGCAGGATCAGGTCTTCGTCCTATTTCTTCGGCGATGGAGTCATGTGAAGAGGGGGATTCGCTGCCGAAATGATTCTCGAGCCACTTTGATGTTTCTTTCTTGCGTGTTTCTTCCTCGACGTCGTAGTCGACGGGACGTTTGTAATCCTTGTCGTGTTCTGAAAGCAGAGTGAACTATGAGCGCGGAGCGACACTGGCACACTGCGGCGCGGGCGCACGCGCTGCGGCTCACGGTGGAGTGGCGCCGCGACGCATCCTCTGCCACACGCTATGGCGTAATCATTCAGTCAATAAGTTTGCCAAACTATCGAAGGTCAATGCGATGTATACTCGAGACAACTTTACTTAACCGCTACGAGACATTACCGTGCATATTATTCACTGAATGATAATTTCTAGGTCAGTATTGCTTCAAGTTATGTTTATGGTGTTATGTAATTGTAGTCAGCTTTGGTGGTCATTTGACTTAAATGGTAATACACCTATTGTATTAAGATCTCTATTCTTAGCGTAGTGGCCATTTTAGGTAATATCTGAGGGAGAGAAATTGTAGGTACTAGCAATTATTATGAATAGACAAATAGATTTCCAATAAAATGCTGAATAGGGTCCGACACGCAGTAAATGTTATTGAGTTCGTAAATAATACGTGTATGGCTAACTGTTGATCATTAAAAACAATCCGCCCTTTTACATTCGTTCTTAAAAAGTTTAAAAGGGCACCGTTCGAATGAGTTGAGTCTATATATAAAGCTGTTACAGCAAGATTGACAAGTCGCTGACATTACGACATTATGTACGGAACCAGGCGATCTTCGCAATCAAGTTTACACGCCCTATAAGCTTCACGTCATTGCGAAAACTGTGATTAAATACACATTTATGAGGAAATTTCTCTGATTTATGCGTCGTTCCTGCAACTCTCAGCCGGTAGGAACAACTACAACTACTTATTAAGAAACTAACACCATTTCTAACACATTTTTTCAAGTCTCCTATTGAGGAAATTGCTTTGGATTTTGTAAAGGAATAAAAAATTTTTTTTTTTTTTCATAGAATGCTAGGGTGGACGATGTTGATGTCGAAAGTCACGGAGACCTAAATTAGGATGCTAACTTACAAGCCTAATTACACAAGATACTGAGCAACCTACTTGTAAATTCACAGTGTGTCGACTTGCTGTGGATTTTAACAAGTGAATCTGTCAAAAATACAATTTACGGAAGTTACGTAGCTTTTTCGAAATATTGCTTATTATTTGACATCCTGCTTCTTCTTTCTTTTTCGTGTGGTTAGCGACTAACCTGGTGTCAGAGTTTTTATGCCGCCCATGGGCCTCTGACTTGACTTCACATGCCGCCGAGAAATATCTCTCAGGCATACCGGTTTCTTCACGATGTTTTCCTTCACCGTTTTTTAAACAAATGATAATTATACAATACGCACATGAATCCGAAAAGTCAGAGGTGCGTGCCTTGGGTTCGAACTTGAGAACTATGACTTGACAGGCGATCACACCACTAGGCTATCATTGCTGCTGACATCCTGCTATAAACCATTCACGAATGGTTTTTATTTAACGTTCATCAGCCAGATAGACTATCTACCTAAAGGAGGCTGGCCAACAAATTACATGGAATACGTGGAGAACCAGGTATTGTGACCCAACTTGAAAGCTAAGATAGTCCAGCAATATATACGCTAACTGGATAAAATCATCATAAGGTTGACTGCATTTGACGACTTATCAGTCACGACTCACGATATTTAGAGCTCGAGGTTGTTACATTGGTAAAGTAAATAGGTACTAAACAGACCTCCAGCCTCCAAGAGCTGCAGTCTCGACATACATAGCGATCGTTTTATGACCGAATTCGGTCGCAGTCTTAATGGGGTCAAAATTGCTTTACAAGCACGTGATTTTGTCGCGCTTTGGGGGACTGTCTTATGTAATTTTGACGTTCTAAAAGTGCTGATTCTCAGCCTAGTGTGAATAAATGACTTTTGAATATTGTTTTTTTTTTTTTTAATAGTAGGCTAGGAAATGATACAGTCATCAACGGATGCAGGTAATTATTAAAATGAAGGATCTACGTTTAATATTAGTCGTTACTGATGAGTCACATTAAAATAAAATATATTTCCAAGTAACATAAACCATGTACCATCACGGAAAGCCATAACTAACCACTGTAAAGACTATTCTTGCTTGCAGCGCTCGGCCGCTATACAACCGGGGAGGTAACAGATGTGGTCATCGTGTGCACGGGATTTTGTTCTCAAAGTGGTTAGTTATGGGCTTTCGCGATGGTACTTTAAATACAAGCAGCTTGGCCTAGTCATATCTATTTTTTTTTCCCTTTTTCCATTAAAATATAGAGTTTAAAATGATAAATGATATTTATTGCCATAAATTGGTTCAAAAACACTTTGACTTATCTGAGAAGAAAGACCGAAGCAAACTCAGAGGTCGCAGTCTCTTTTTAAGTCCAGATATAATCTTGGTCAGGCCATATGAAGACCATGCAGAGTTGGTCTTTTGAGAAAAGAACCACACAGATTTGTGTGGACCTGTCCAGTCAGTGCACGTATTCAGATGTACATCATTCAGATGTACCTTAACCCATTCACAGCACATTTGTCAGTAATCGTGTAGCTCAACTAAACTTAAGGAGCTCAACGCCTCGATGAACAATACCAAAGAAAGGACATTTAGGTAGGCCGCATAAAATACTCAAACTGCCAGATTATATATCATTAGAAGTAAAGGTAAAAAAAAAAGTTTGAAATACATCGTAGTAAGAGAGAATATTTAATTTGATTTGGGTGGAATCTATCCGCATATAGTTTGATCATTTGGACAGCTGAAGCTATGGGTATCGCCAGTAATTATGTTAGCAATATGTTTTGTCATGTGCCTTCTCATAGCGCAAATCCCAGGTGGGAAGAAATGCACAACATAACATCTTAATTTTATAACATCGAAATAATTACAGACCAATTTACAACCAACACAACACATCACGTCCTCATAACATGCACAGCACATGTGGCAAATACTATAATAATGACATTAAACAAAACGCTGTATGAATCACATTAGATTAGGTAAACCATAAAGTTAGGCTTTCTGAACTTTAATGTTTTATCACATCATTCAATGCTAAAATTTTATTGTTCTGCAGGACTGTTATTTTACGAGAACACGCGGGTTACTCCCGTCTGGCAACGTTCCCGTTTGGTAACGGTACATCGCTATAGGTTACCAAACAAAAAAAAAACAAAAAAAAAATATATTTACATTCCATTTCATAACAGAAATGGAATGTAAATATTTGTTTGACATGAAAAAAAGTAGGTACCTATTTAAGATTTTTGTAGTGTAATTTTTTTATGTATCATACAGGGTGGCAGGGGATGTCGACGCGAAAACTTTTACCATGGATTTAGTACATGATTCTGAAGCCCCCGCCGTTGAAATTTTTCGTCGGTTATTAAAAAAAATCTGCTGTTTCTTAGAAAAGTGCAATACCTACGCGGTCAAAATGAATGGAACAGCAGATTTTTTTAAGGGTCCTTGCCATCCTGCTAAGCCCAAAGGCGGTATCTCAGCCGGAGTAAGTTTTGAGAAAATTGACTTTTTGTAAATTGTAATTTAAGGAAAAATGCAGATATAAAAAGCTTCTTAGTGTTTTTTTTTTAAGTTTTAAATTAGATAGCGCTATTTCGATTATACCATTAGATGCGAAATTGTTAAAGCTATTGAATAGTATAAAAAAACTAAAAGGGCGTATCTCAGAGATACCGCCTTTGGGCTTAGCAGGGCAGTATAGGTGAACTTTGTTTACTCATTCCAAATGTGTAGGTATTTGTGACAATACAAACAAGTTGAAAATATAAAATTAGAACTGAACATAGCAAATATTACTTAAATAAATTCAGCACACTAGAACATTTTACTCTGACTGTACTTTAACGTGTGCTCAGGTACGTAATATCTACAAACATAACCAATGTATATATACTGTTACCAAACGGGAACGTTGCCACGCGGGAGTAACCCGAACACGCGCCGTTCAATGCGTGGTAAATGATGTCACTGTAAATTCTGATTATTGATACTAATACGAAACACGATTTATAGCTTTTGTGTTTACTAAGAATTCCTTGGGAATTTGATGACAAAATGCTATGCTGATATAATAACATGGTAATGTATAACTATGGGCTTAATGTCAGGTTAGGACTTAGGAGGAGGCTTGCGGAAAACTCTACAGTGGCCATAATCGTTTTATGTCTTCACAAATCATTTTTCTTTTTTTTAATCGACACTACAGATGTACGTAGCTACAGTGACTTGTCCTAAAGAACGTTAAACTTTAAAAACTATAATAAATATACTCTGTAAAACGCCAAACAAACCTCATGAGTCATACTATGGTCATACTATTTCAGCTGAACAAACATAAAAGTCTGTAAACACTGCTAACGTTATTTACGTGACGTTTTAAATGCAACAAAATCACACAAATAAGACAAAACAATAACAGCACAATGTCTGAAGAGGTGAATAAACTTTCTTGTTTTTACAGCAAAAATGTCTTCAGTATAATTTTCAAATTGTCAAATATTCGGTTTGGAAATTATACCTCCTCGATTTGCGTCAATCTCTCCGGTTTTTTCAATAAGGATAATCAATTGCCCTAATTTTATAGCCCTATTCCAACAGACGTTCAGAACACATCAAATCTAAGCCCACTATTATGACAATGCATTTGCAACATAATAATGAGAATGGCAGACATAATTTTGGATTAATAAAGATGCGACTTTAAAACAACAATCCGATTTCCCTTTTTCTACCATTTATATTTTACTCATAATTTTTATCAGACATATTACGGTAAACGGGCCTTAGCCATGTCACAACCGGCCTCAGAGCGTAGGCGTAGGCCCAATGACTTGCCATATGTGGCCAGCTGATGGGCATGTAGCATTAAATTGGCCACTTAAACTCTCGTTTAAACGTGGCACGTGTGTTTACTAACTCCTTAATTGCTCACAAAACGATTTACCTACCAGGTTTGTGAGGGAAAGTGAATAGGATACTGCGTCATTGAGATTGAACCGATATTGTCTTCGACGTTCTATACACGAGATGAAATCACGTTGAAACTGATCTAATAACCAAATCATAAGGTTTTTGAAGATGTTTTCTAAGGAAAGCAGCCGAAATGACATTGACATCGATTGTAATAACAGTCACACACAGGACATCAAGTATTTTGATCATCGAAGAGACACAAAAGTATCTGAAAAGTGTGCATATACTTGCACTAGGTCAAAGGAGACAGTTGAAACGACTCTCGAAAACAATTGAAGACTTACAAGGCAGAAAAGTGCGAAGGCTTGGCATTCATGGATGTGCCAGGAAGTGTCCTTCGCTCTTTTTACGGGCATCCTACGTAGTGCGTGGGATTCTAACTGTCCTGGTAATTCATTTCCTTAAAGCTTCTTGTTCAGACCAGCGCGACATGCGACGCGACACAAAGGCACCGCTCGTCGCGCGACGAGCGGTGCCTTTGTGTCGCGTCGCGGGTCGCGCTGGTCTGCACAAGCCTTTACTGGTTGCAAGAAGACGCAATCCGAGAGGTACTACATATGAATAAGGGTAATTGTTTCTATGGCTACATAACGCAATGTAAATTATTTTAGCGTTATATTGTGTCTACGTTTCTTATTGTAGTGCCTATTTTCAGAAAACCGTAGGTACCTATGAGCTAACTATAGAGTGGAAGGTTACTATAGTTGGTTGGTTGTGGTTGATGTGGTGTGTTGCAGTGGTTGTTGTGGTTGGTTGTTGTTGTAGGTGGTTGGTTGTGATGGTTGGTTGACATTCGAATCAAATGCCTATACAGGGTCAAATAAAACTAGCTAGCAAAACTCTGCAGACCTGATGGCTATCGGTATCTAAACATGATAAAACAAAAAATGTATTAATTTGATGATGTTTTTTACATCTCTACCCCAAAAAATCGTCACTTCTTTTTTCTTCTAAACAAGTAGAAAAAATAAGTGACGATTAAATACAGGGTGTAAGGGACAGCCCTCCGCAGACTGATGGGGTGATTCAGTATATCACACTAAGATGGCCGGTCCATGAAATTATTTCAGGAACGTTATGGGAATCCAATAAACCTGATTTGTTTTATTACCTTACACGCACTGTATCGCTATCGTGGCAAAACGCTACGTGCGTTTTGCCACGATAGCGATACAGTGCGTACAGAACAGCTGATTTCACGCGTCGTTCGTTAGAGAAATTCAGCATTGCTGTTTTTTTTTTATTTTAGCTGTTTTATTTACATTAATGGAGTACTGAGCACAGAGAATGTAATTTTACATTGAAATAAAGAAATAGTAACTGAAAAAACGATTAAAAAAATGAAAATTTTCGGACGGAGGGCTGTCCCTAACACCCTGTATATCGATACCAATCACGTGTGAGTTTTGCTAGCTAATTTAGTTTGACCCTGTAAAATCATCAAAGGAAACGCATTAAACCTAATGACAAGTAATCTCCTAAATCGTCACTACCAACCAACAAACGCTATCATTGATGGTAAATGCACGAACAAACCTAAAAAAGCGTATGACCAATCCGTCCTCATCATTAGTTCCTTTTTTCCTCAATTTGTCATCTCAAGCGTCCAAATCTGAGCAGTACATGCGACGTACGTCCTTTGCTAGTAGGAAGAGCATTCACATGCTCGTATATCACGGAACGAGTAGTCGAGTAACTCGATCGATCAACTTGAACGCAAACAATAGTCGAGTAGCCGAGGCAGGTTAACTGGCGACAAGGTCGGTATTTGTACCACTTCTCACTGGCTCACTAGACTTGTGTATTTTGTCAGAACTATGAATATATTACACGTTTCAAATGTTTATGATGGACTGTCGAAAATTGAGTTATTTATTGCGCCTAGTTTTGCAACGGACAGATTGATATTTGTAACGATTTAGAATGATTTCTGTAATCAAAATAATTATAGATTTAACAAGATTTTTTTAAATCTAACCTTCTGTCTAAAAAACGCTCTAAATGTTTGTCATTCGCAGAAGCTAATTTTAACGACACGATATTTTCCTCAAAGAATGTTATCATAAGAATACCTACTTGAAAAAGATCATGATACTGAAAATTCCTAGTGAAACCAGCTTCGTACAACTGACGTTGTGTTATGTATATTGTAAAATTATTAATGTACGCAATTAGTACCGTCATCCTGTTTGAGGTTGGATAGTTTCACTTTTCGGTTATCAGTTGGTTAGTATGCATAAACACGAGAATTATAGACTAGTGTTCACGCGTAATCTCGGTTGCCCCGAGAAACCTTTGTAACTACCCTAACCTAAAACTTTATTAGTGGTTGCCCCCACTAATAAAGTGAAATAAGTGTTCGGTGTTTAGTGGTGTGGTGGTGAACCATCTTGCCGTTTTGTAAGTAGAGTAGTACCATGTATGGTTCACGAAGCTAACTGATTGTTTAGGGATTCAAAATCAAAAGTCATTTATTCAAATTAGGCTGAGAGTCAGCACTTTAAGAACGTCAAAATGACAAAAGACAGTCCCCCAAAACGTCTGCCCGTCACCACTTCCTAGTGCTTCAGCTGGGAAGAAGATGGTGCAACAAACTCCCCTAGCAGTTTGTGTCGCCAATCCCAGTAGACACAATACATTACCAAAGGGGCCTGATGGCTTAAAGCGCTAATTTACAAAACTCGCGCTCTATCGATCGTGGCTAGACAGTAAAAAAAAACTAATCACCTTCACAGCGAAACAATAAATAAACTTATCACATAATATTTCAATCAACGTCAATAAAAAGTGGAAAAAAATCTTGATTACTCTATAGCGAGCTAATAATATGATCAATTTTAATAGCCTATAAACCATCCAATTTGCAAGATGTACCCAAGCTTGACTGGCTTTAGGCTGAATTCAGATAGATGCGATGCCGCGCAATAGGTACCACTGGACACCGGTCAGTGCTGTGCCCTCACTACAAGACACCACCGCGCAAATTAAAGATCAAGATCGGGCAAAATCAGCCTTTTGACCTATTACATTATTCGACCTAACCCAAGTTGGGCCAGGCCACAACTAACACCCCTGCGTTTCTCGCATCCAGTCTGCCCTCGCCATCTTCTTCAGGTATTTGGGTCTTTGGCCCCTTTAGCTTTTAAGATGGTAGGCTCTCATGAAAACATATATTTTATGATTCACATTTTACGCTCTTCAGTCAATGGTTCGCCCGACTCCAATGATCTTCGGTCCTTCGTCAGACAAACCAACTCGTCGTATGGTTATAACATGAGCTAGGCAGTTCCGCGGCTATCTGCTCCGACCCTTATATCAGCGTTTATATTAAACTGCTTAAAGAAGGTGTAATTATTTCGTTGCGAGTCACTACGACAGGTATCTGCCCACGGCGCCTGCCCATAATATATTCTATGAACATTTAAGGCAACTAGTTATTGCGAATAAAGCTTGTAACTACCGTGACGCTGCGTGTTCTTCGACTAATCCTATTGGTTGTCACGAATATCTTTATTTAATTGAACCAATAAGAATGGTTGTATCATTTTATTCATCATTGAGTGATGTAAATGTTCGGACTAATTAAGTATGATTCTATTTTGAATGAGGTATGCGAATAAGAAATAAATTGCGCATTTATTTGTCTACTATGTGGGTAGCTTTGATCTTGTAACTTGTAAGTACCTGTCATAGATAAACTGGTACGTATAGTTTGAAGGCCAAGATACCTATCTGAGAAAGCCAAGCTCATCAATTCATTTCTAAAAACACATTTTTTTATAAATTAGCTTTACATTATGTAGGCACTACACAATATCCTATTAAAAAGAGATACAGGTGGTAGGCTTATTATAAAAAACCTACAATATCCAAAAGTACAACTTTCAAAAATACTATTTAAAGAACCAAAGCCAGGCATGTTTTTCTTTGCCACACGGAACTATTTGACCACCAAGGCTGACTTGCCACTAAAAATGGCGACAGTTCGACCATCGACCCAAACATAACGATCGCATTGAAGACACAGGTTGATTCTCGTGAATGAACTTATTTAGTAATGAATGACGAACTTCAACTCAATAAATTATTGAAAACACCTCAATTATGTCACACATTATTTTGATGATTCTTAAAAAGGTGTAGGTTTACCTACATTATAATCAATTTAGCAAATTATGGATTTATGATTTATGTGTAGTATACCTTCATGAAGATAAAATTTAAATATAAACAAGGCATAAATCAATGTACCTACTTTAAAGGGAAACAATCTTCAATTCGTTTTTATATAAAAACAAAACAGTTTGGTAAGTTAGTAAAAAAATTTTACCTAATACTTTCTTTAACCTGCACTTGAATACCTTATTTTAACTTTACCAACACTGCCAAGTGTTAACGGTCCGGCAATTGTTCATTCTCATGACAGTACTAAAAAAACACACTGAAGTTCCCTTCGATCACGATTTACCAACACAAAACAGACGATCAGCAAATGTTTGTTCAATCATCCGTTATAATACTAGTTTCTCCCAAAAGTTTTTCTGTTTTCTTGGCACTTTTCTTTATAATTCAATTAATAACAAAATATCTATCTACACCCATACTATATCTATTTGTAAAAGAAAATTACGCTTGTGGCTATTAAATCTGGACTACATTGCCACAGAAAATTTATTAAAACCAATGTCTTAACACCCACACATTTACACTCACACACCTACACTTACAAACATTCAATACACACAACATTATTCATTTCCCCATTTCCATTCTTCATTTTTTGTTATGCTCATTATTATTTTATTTGCTTATTTTTGTTAATTATGTATTATTGAACAATAATATAGGTGCGTATGTTACCTACATAAATTGTATGTTTCTTTGAATTTTATGTTGACTTGATTTTCTTTTCTTTGATTTGTTTTAATTTTCTTAGGTTTTTCAAACTTTTGCTTTACTAATAATATCTTGACTCTATTGTTTTATAAATTAACATGTCCTATCTAAGAGAGCCGGGTGATCTGTAACACAGGACCTTCCTACCTCAGACACCTTTCTCTATTTAAGATTGTGCATTTTATTAATTAGTGCCTGTAATAAGATGTTGAGATAAATAAAGATTTATGATTATGATTATTTATGATTATTTTAGCGCCATCTTTTGAAATTCTCCCCTACTACTAAGCCAACGACTTAACTAAATGACGCAATAAAGCGCCATCTATCAACGAGTAGCTGAACTATAATTCAAAGCCACCTAGTGGCTAAACAACGAACTAATTAGTTACAATTCTTACCGACTTGACGAAGGCGGCGTTGGCGTCGCATTCTTACTGATAGACTGTCCCAGTCGTCATCCATGTTTGGTTGTCCCTCTCTCTCCACTGCAATAAAAATATGCCACTTTACTTCAGTCGTAAAATAAAGGGATTTCTAGATATCCAAGAAACTCAAAAGTTTTCACGCTTCATTTTTGCAAACAGGCATAATCATTCACCTGTAGATTCACTAAAAAGGTGCACGTTCATGTTTTCATGACATTTTACAAAGTTCAAACGGAAGGTGTTTCACTTCACCGGAAACATGCCTAGGCACTTAAATAACATAGATACCTCATTACACCTTCAATCATGACCTACTGCTGGGGTTGCGGGTAAGTAAGAAAGGGATACCGTGGCCCCCGACAACATGGCAACTGAAGACACACGGGTGGGTTTTAGTCAGTAAGAGTCTGACGCGCCCTCCCGCTCCGCCCAGAGCGGGAGAAGTTATTTGATGACTTAACAGCCGAAAAAAAAAAAAACATGACCTAGGCAAAAATAAGAGTAAATTTTTTTTTCATACACACCTTCTTCAGTGCGGGATCGTGAGTTGATATGCGTAGCGACCCTCAAGCCGCCCGCCATCAGATCAGTACTCTGCTCGAGGTCTACTCGCTTCCGCCTCTCAGTGCCACCTGTCTCTTCCACCAAGCTTTTGTCACTCGGCAGGGATTTTGCCTGGCAAATAAAAAAATGAGTTAGTCAATACCGAACAACGACTGGTTAGAAGATGTACAGTTTTACGGGGCAAACCGACCCTAACACAAATTTTAGCACAATTAGGAAAATCTAAAATTTTATCAGCCTAGGTTAATCATAAATAGTCACCATGTGGTATGGCCTAAAAATCAAAATAAATCTGTGTCAGACCGACAATTCACTTAGTTACCAATAAATAACATAGGTTTTATGTAAGCGAATTCTAGCAATCGAGTGCAAGCATTTCGGCAATATTTCCACTTAGTATTTTGCAAATCATTCATCAATTTATTGTCTTTTAGGTAGAAATCTTACCCAGATAAAATGATAAATGATGAGTTTGCCATTTGAGAGTTGGTAGGCTAAGAAAGCAAGTCATTTTGATATTTTCATTTACAAAAATAATTAATGATGCATCTTTGTGATTTCAGTAAATATATCTAGAAAGCTTGGATTGATAGCGAAATTTTTTAAGTATCTTTAAATTGTGAACTTCGTAGTAAAATATGTCGTTTCAACTTCAACCACGGGTAGTTTAGATTCAATCTTTTTGCCATCCGGGCTATTCGGAAAGCTCCAAAACTTCAATCGGTAATGTGCAAGTGCTTTTATTATTATTATAGATATTATGAGGCTGTTGAGTCCTACTGCAGGGCAAAGGCGATCCTTCCATCTCTCCATGTTTCTCTCTTCTTTGCAATTAGAGCCACTCTCATCGCTCTCGCTCTTCGTCATCTATCTAGCCTTTTCCCAACTATGTTGTGGTCGGCTTCCAGTCTATCCGGATGCAGCTGAATACCTGTATTTTACATGGAGTGACTGCCTATCTGACCTCCACAACCCAGTTACTGGATAATACGACACCTTTTGGTAAGATTTGTTGTCAGACTTTCGCTTTCGCTCTTATTATACTTCCTACTATTTATTGTTTTCACAATCTCACCAACTATTCCAACATTACCTCGTCTTTCGACAGCTCTTCGTCGCAGACCCGTTCTTGTTCCTTGGTGTGTCGCGTCTCCGTCACAATCGTGCCATCTGGCCGCAGCGCCCGCAGCTCTTCCTGCGACAAACGAATACGGTTAGCTATACACAACTTATAATACAAAGGCCTACTTACTCAATTTATTTATGCAACATCACGATGTTTGACTGTACCCAACTACATATTATTATTGACCAGGAAACGGTTAATGCCGCGATGTACAACGTGTTAGGTCTTGAGATCAATGGGACACAGTTGTTGTTGTGATTTATTATCTAATATTTTATAGGCTTCTAGGGGCTCTAAAACAAGCAAAATTGTATAAGCAAGATTGTGTTTTTTACAGTAGGATGGCTAATTGGTTATCACCAACTTTCTTGACTTCATCATGTGCCAAGCCATTTCCCAACTATGTTGGGGTTGGCTTCCATTCTAACTGGAAGCACCTGAATACGAGTATTTTACATGTAGCGACTGCTTATCTGACCTCCACAACCCAGTTACTGGGTAACACGATACCCCTTGGTAAGATTGGTTGTCAGACTTTCGGGCTTCTGACGACCCGTAACAACTGTCAAAGATCTACAAATGACAGCCGGGACCAAAGGCTTAACGTGCTTTCCGAGGCACTGAGGGATCTTGGAATGAAAAGATGGTCACCCATCCACGGACCAACTGCGGTAAGCGTAACTTAGCCTGCTCCATCGACCCGTGCGACTGTTATTACTTAGCCACAGTCCCCTCCACCAACCAACTTTCTTGACAAAGTATTTTTTTAAACTTTATTATCAGGCTTCAAAATCTATGTTAGTACAACAATTAGGCACGCATACACAGTCATGTGGATATAACCACGTTTAACTTTAACTTGTCCAGTCTACGCAACGTGATCTTAGTTTAGCAGTGGACTCTGGTATTCCTGTAAACTCTTTACAGCTCAACAACAACACAACACATAATCTGTGGCCTTAACCTTCATATTTTGAAATTGAAATTAAAATAAATTATAAGCTTTAGCGAAGTAAATGGAGAGCAGTGGTGGTCCAGTGGTAATAGCCGCGACTTACGAGTTGCAGGTCGTAGGTTCGAACCCAGACAGGCGCTTTACTTTATGTAAATTATTTCATCACCACTGCTCTCAAAACGGTGAAGGAAAACATCGTGAGAAAACCGTCATGTCCTAGAACCAAAAATTCGAAGCCATGGGCCCGCGTGGTTGAATACAGCCCGCTCCCTCTCACCGAGAGGAGGCCTGTGTCCCAGCAGTGGGAACATTATATATAGGCTGATTATGTGTAGCGAAATAGTACTTTTGACTAATAGAATTCACGCAAAATCAAAACCAGACTGACTAAAATCGATGTTTAATTTAAAAGTTCAATCCGGTTCTATCATGTTATTTTAATAATAAATTATGGTTTAAGATATCAAATCAAATAAGCGATACTGATATAAGAGTATGTAGAATTTAGATAAATAAGTGTGTATGTTTTTATATTTAGAGGGTTCGTGCAAACTACAATTTGAATTTCGGTTAGTATGTGTCAAGCGTTATGTAAATAACACAAAATTGGTGAAAAAATGGACCGTTGCTATTCAAATATACACTTTTTGTTTGCTTTTGTATCGATAAATGCCTTCTAGTTCCAGTCATCCCTGACCTACAAACACACAAAGTATTTTGACGACTAATAGGTATAGTCCAGACAAATGTACACTTTGTACGTCTAGACAGTCACAATGAATGACTTTGCGACGGAATTTTGATAAGTAGGTAACTAAGCGAAATCCCAGCACACGTAATGATAAATGTTGTATGAGATTCATGTCTCTCATATTATAGGTTAGTTACCTACAACTGATTTATTACATCAGTTTCATGCAACTGAAAATGAAACAGCTTGCGAAAGAAATTTCAGATACCTATATTCAGTCGGATGCAAGAATCTAACGAGGTAATTATTTTTACAGTAGCCATTGTTTTTTTATAATTTCTAACGTGATGAAATTATCATGGACGTCCAAGGCATCACGATAACATATAAAAGTAAAATGTATGAAAATATATGAAAACGACTGTAGATTTCCGTCCGGACGGATTCGTGGGCCAATTTTGCGGTTCAGATCAGATCATCTACGATGTTTTCCTTGGAGATTTCTTTAACTTTAATGTTCTTAACATTAAAGTTGAAGAACTTACGGTGAAGAACTGAAGGTGAAGAACTTACGGTGTCATCAGTGGTGATGGTAGTGTTGTATGCGATGGTGTCCTTCACAAGCTTAGGGCCGCGCGGCACGAGCGCCAGCTGGTGCTCCGTCTGCGACTTCAGAGCATCGCGGATGTCCTCCTCGGGAGTCTCATTCACAGCCGCTATTAGAGCCTGGAACAAAAGAAATGGGGCTGTTATTCTTTGTTGTGCTTTTTTATTATTGAAAATCCTCTAACAAATGCTTCATCCGTATGTTGTTGTGTAGGTCATCGGACACTTAAAAGAATATTACTTGAATGATTTCTTTGAGGGATGCCAAATATCTCTGGACAAGCACGGCATGATTGTCATTAAAGACAATATAGTAACATCTGAAGTATTAGAATCTGTTAAGGGTTGGCTTGTTCGACTACTGGAAATACTATTCGAACAAGCCAAACTGAAAACTTTGAAGATGGACTCTCAAAAAGGAATTCCAGATGACATTTATCCAGTACACTCGTTTGCTTTAACTGCTGTAGAGTTATATACCTAGAGCTTATTACTTAAATCCTGTACTTTAGTATTGAGTGTCAGAATCTATTGCTAACAGGCTTCATTTACGACTTTAGTTGGATATTTATTCACGTCTTAATACAAGTGAGTTTATCTTTGTTAAAGTAGTGAATCGTGGCCCGAATTCGTGATTGTGTCGTTTAATAAAGTAGGATCCCGGGCGTGCCGCGGCTTCGCAACCAACTCGCAAGTGCATTCACCGTTTTGGTGTTAAGTTACGAAATACTTGCGTCAGAAGCCGCAAGGACTTCGGAATTTGATCTCTTAGCTACAAGGCTTTGTGTTGATAACTAATACTTTTCAATAACAATCGCACTATTAGTAGGTCATTCTAAAAGTGATTTAGTCTGTTGGCCTTTGAAAAGAAGCAATGGAGTCCCTGCATCCGCAAGCGGCAAATATCATGACTTACTGTGACCCGTAAGCAAGGAATTTCAATTGAGGTAAGATCCGTGCAATGATGGCGTATCTCTGATAATTAGCCGTTGAACGAGCGATGATGTTCAATCAGAGAACAGTTAGCGATGAATATCGCACCGCGCTCTATTATTAGGGCCGCGTCAATCTCTACAGCGTGGTATCGAGCCTTGCCCAGCAATTTGATGTTACAGTTACATTCCGAAACGGGGAATGTTCAGACCGTAGGTTTGATATACGGTTTTCACGTGCGAAACTAGTTGCGTTATACTTCCAGCATTAAGCTCGCCTTGATACAAAACTGTAAAGAACGACCTCAGTCGTAGCAAAAGGTGTAGACGAAATTGTAAATGTCACGAGTGACGGTGACGATATTTTTGTCGATGACCAAACATGACCTGCGTATCGGCGGTTCCCAAAGATTGTAACACAAGATGTGTTTACAATTTCATTTCACGTACTTCGGTTAAAATGTAACGTTACTTTACGTAGAGGAGTAGCAATCTACAAGTCACGACTAGCTGTAAATTTATTGATGTTTACTATAGAAAAAACATTGGTACGCATACTGTTGTAATTGCTGAACTTCGCTTATATACCTAAGCGTACATTTTGATATTCTACTTCGTGTTTAGATAATGTGAATTCTCATGGTGCGGTCGTTGCCCGGTGTAATCTCGGAATAGATGTCTTTTTGCTAAAGTTGAGTCGAGGTCAGGCTAAACTTATTAAAACCGTAATTAGCGTTTAGTGACTCTTCGTTCGTAACTTAGATTAAATTACTGTGATACGTTTTATTGCCATGGTACTTGTTTTGCTAATTAAAATTAAAAATTTACTGAGAAGAGTAGTAATAAAAGTTGCCTAGAAACAACCACATTAACTTAAACACAAGAAAGCATAGATAATAATTGGTAAGGTTTTAATAAAACACAATGTAATGTAATATGAAAACAATTGAGTTTCGGGGCGAAGAACAGGTTTCGTAAAAATGCATCTTGGTGCTCTGCACAGCTGACGGATGTCAGACGACTCTTGTCAAAAAGGTGCGCGTCGTCTATTTTAGAACCTTTTAGAAGAAAGCTGTACCTTATTGGACAAACGGATTGTGGCGGGAGCAGTTCGAAATAAATTTGCGTTATAACATTATGTTAGAAAATAGTACCTACCAATTTTTTTTTTTTCACATTTTTAACCTGTTTCGGCCAACGATGTTATATAAATACGAATAACTTAATGTAGCCATGACATTCAACCTAGCCAATAGAAATACAGAAAACGTGATAATCGTTAAAATAAACAATCTTTTAAGGCTCTAACATAATGCAACGAAAACAGGTTGTCATTTCCGTTGAGTCGCGCAAAAAAAATGGTTGCTAAGCGTTTTAGAGATAAGCGAAGCTGCAACGTGACTTGGGACAAAAGAGAGCGTCATTTACTGGCAAACCTGCAAGATCACGCATGACGGCAAGAACCCTACTTTTGGAATTTACGCTACTGTAAATAAAATCACGTGGGGTTCAAGGCGGGTCACGGGAAATTTTACCGCAAATAAGGTTGTATGCTACTTTGAAAGTCTACAATTGAATTTATGCATGACACATAACACATTATCAGCCTATAATGTTCCGACTAGGGCACATGACACATGACCCTCTTGATGAGAGGGAGTGGGGCTTAATCCACCACGCGGCCCCAGTGCGTGTTGGTAGATGTCTTCGAATTTTCACGATATTTTCCTTCACCGTTTTGCGAGCAGTGGTGATGAAATAATTTACACAAAGCAAAGCGCCTATCGGAGTTCGAACCCACATTGACTGTATGTGCCTAATAGATATTTTAAACGACTTGAAAAGTTAGGTTCTCAAGTCGTTCCTACTCAAATTGCCAACGCAATTAGAGTATTGATTACACAGATATAAACGACCAATTTATGTAGCATCAATCAAAATACTTATTACGTGAGCCATCTAGAAACATAACGTAATTACAGGTATCACCTCACGCACGGTTAATTAAAAGTACATAATTATTTACTTTGCATTATCGCCAATCAAGCTAATAAGTAAAAGTAACAAGGAACAAAGTATGTCGACGTCGTCGTCCGGTCGACAATGTTGCTTTGCGTCTGCGCATATTTTCAACACTTTTTTAGAACAGAGGTTCTCAACCTGCTGCAAAAGAGGCGGACTGAAAATGTTCTGTAGTATTGCCTTGTGACTAGGGCTATGTCCGGGTTTTTGGCCCCCAGTCCAGACTTTGTCCAGCCTTGGCATTTGTCTGGACTTTTAGACAAAACTGCCCTTTTTTTAAATAAAAAAAGTTTAATAGGTACTGAAAAAAGAAAGATTAAAAATTTCGAAATAGTAACCCTACTTGTGACAGTGGTATATATTTTTTTTATATCTTTGCCCATGAGTTTGCTGCCAGTGAATGAGAAAACAAAGTGCTTGAATTTGTTTGTGTTGGTAAAGTCAAAATAACTATTGTTTTCAGTAGATATTATATAATAATAATCCCATGCCGATTTCGGTTACAGTGACTTTCTGTTACTAACGGCTATAGGTTACGAGTATGTCCTCTGGTGTGGCTAACGTAACACAACGTCGCAGTAAAGGTACGTGCACAGTAGATATTTTACAACGACGACTGCTTACAGTAGGCAATAACAGACGAGTCTACCGGAATGTTAAGAAAAAAAACCGGCCAAGTGCGTGTCGGACTACGCACAATGAAGGGTTCCGTAGTTGAGAATGTTGAGATGAATTTATTTATCCCAAGAACAAACTTAACATTGTAGTTGAAAAACACGTTCTCCCATACATTCCAAAAGCAAATTGTCGCTCGGCATCCAATACCGCGAATGTGACACTTTTACATTTTTTTTTTAATTGCAGGATCATTTATTTGAACGTGTAGAATGAAATAAAACAAAAATCAGATTTTCGTAAAAAAATTCACATTCGCGGTATTAATATAATAATAATCTAAATCTAATACTTTTAAACGAGCAATTCTTGTATATATATGTATATTTAATCTGAATCTCGGAAACGGCTCCAAGAATTTTTATTAAATTTAGTATGAAGGGGGTTTCGGGAGCGATAAATCGATCTAGCTAGGTTTCATTTTTAGAAAACGTTGTTCAAAAAAATATGGTCATCCAGATATTTTTCTTTATTCAAGTAACAAGGACTCATTGTGTTAGTAAACTTATGAACTATGTTAACTTATTTTACCAGGTCACTTAGAAAGTTTTGCGACTAACAGTTTTTGTCTATACGATACTGGCTGGTTTTGATGTCAATTAAAACTATGACTATTTATTACAAAAAAACGTAACATTCCAAATTCGAAATTCCCTCCACATTTTTTACGAGCAAAATCAAAATACTCTGTCTTTCTGAAAACTGGATTTACAACGAGAACATTTTCACGCGATGATTTTGTACGATTTCAAATGTTGACTAAAACCAGAAGAATCGTTTGGAAGACTTCGAATGGTGTTCATAGAAAAAAGCCCTTCTAAAGCGACTGTTTTCCGCTGGTTCTACGAATTTATGGGTGGTCGAGTAATTTTGGCGGACAAAGAAAGAAGTGGCCGCCCTATGATGGTTGTTACATAACAAAACGTGCTGGCTGTGAAAAATTTAATTCAAGAGAATAGGCGAATTCCGATAGCCGATTTGCGTGGATGTGACGCATGCTTCCCCCAACCTTATCTCATTTTTATATTCTAAACAATACTTTTCTGCGTCATGTTTACCGCAAATAAACGTTTTTTCTTTCTTTTCTTTCTTTCTAATTACATATGAAGAGGTTCAGCATATACTGCCGATTGGATCGGGAAGTGTGCATGAAATTCTACACAGGCATCTTCAGTTATGGAAGATAGTTTCACGCTAGTACCGTAAAATCTAACACAGGCTCAGAAGGAGGTTCGGGTAGGATGGTGCCGAGACATGATAGCAAAATTTGTAGCAGGCTCGTCTCGGCGCGTTTAAGATATCATTGCGGGTGATGAATCTTGGATTTATCAATATGATCCAGAAATGAAGCATCAGTCGACCGTGTGGCTGTTTCAAAATGAACCAACGCCTACCAAAGTGAAGCGAGCCAGAAGTGCCGGCAAAATTTTGATCGCAAGTTTTTTTTTTGCCCGGTTATCTGGTGTCAGTACCCAGACGAGATCAAAGGAGTATCAATCCTGAATGGTATGTTACCAAATGTTTGACAGAAGTTTTTACTACTGCAAGCAGCAAGCGACCAAACACTGGCCTCCGTGGGCTACCGCTTCACCACGACAACGCGCTGGCTCACTCGGCGCTCAAAACAAGGGACTTTCTGGACAGCACACCGGTCAAATTTATAGGTCATCCTCCTTACAGTCCCGATTTGGCTCCGTGCGACTTTTTCTTGTTCCTCAAAATAAAAAATAAACTCAAAGGAAAACAGTTTTCATCACCTGAAGATGCACTGGCTGCATTTGAGAAGGAGATTGGAGAGGTGTCTGATGCGGACTGGAAAATGTGTTCTGAAAATTGGTTTAGACGTATAAAACTGTGTATAGACGCCAATGGAGAGTTCTTTGAAAATATATAATAAAAATAATTATAACCTGTAGTATATTTTTTTCTAGTATCACAAAACTTTCTGAGTGCCCCACGTAATCTAGTTTAAATTTATCTCATCCGCATTCCAACCTGTATGGCCTGGAAAAAGCTCCAGCCCATCGTACACTATTGATCTGGATACCATACCACTACTTAAAGATGTTTATAAGCTCCGTTGGCAACCTATCCTTCTCCATCTTCCTCCACAATACGTCATAAGCAACCAGATCAGAAGCCTTGAATAAATCGAGGAAGCTAGCATAAATCGGCGTCCCACGCTGTGTATAGTAAGTATGTGATAGTATGTTTAAGACACAACACTGCACTTTCTGTTGACAAACCACGCCGAAACCCGAATTGGTTGTCATGAACATTTACAGTTTTATTTATTTGTGTATTATGCAGACGGTCAAACACTTTTGATATTATAGTAGCTAGAGAGATGGGCCTATTGGATGCCGAGCGACGAAATGTAAGTTTGTACGCACAATATTGAGAGATTTACCATGTTATTTTAAGACCATAGACTTCTTATAGGTTTTCCTGTAATCTATGAGTAAAGATCCATATTATGTATTTTTTTCAAAATTTTTGGTGCAGTAGTTTCGGAGATAAGGGGGGGGGAATGGTTAATTTTCATTGAATTTATTAAATATCTTTAAAAGTATTTATTTTAAAATTATATAAAAAATATATTTAAGATCCTCGCAACAAGTCCTTTCATTTGATATGTCACACGGTACTATCAGTAAAACTTTTTTTTTAAATTTTCTTGTTTGCGCCCCAAAAGTGACCCCAATATTCAAAATTAATTTATTTACGTTACTTATTCGTGTTTGGGTCACAGAAATACATATGTGTACCAAATTTCAACTTAATCGGTCTATTAGATTTGGAGTAAATTGGCTGTGACAGACGGACAGACAGACAGACAGACAGACAGACAGACCGACAGACAGACAGACAGACACACGAGTGATCCTATAAGGGTTCCGTTTTTTCCTTTTGAGGTACGGAACCCTAAAAACTGAAAAATGTTGAGCACATCTGCTTGGAAACGTTGATTGAAATCTTAATACCCGCGAACATTATAATCTGGTACTTTATTATGTGAGAATATTTCGTGAAAGGAGTTCCTTCCACGGCTCCATTTGAGAATGTGTGATAAAAAGATTCGTCTACTTTTTCAGAAGGAATTTCTTAGTAGTTTTAAATTAATCTAAAAAAAACACTTTCTGACGTAGCTAAAAAGATGATTATTGATTCACAGAGCTTAATTTTATCTTATTTAAAATTATAGATTCTTCAGCAAACAATATTTGGTGAAGAATCTATAATTTTAACTAAGTAAAATATTTTTTTTTAATATTTCATTTATTTATTAAATATTTTCGCACTCAAAAAAAAGGTACAAAAGTGGACTTTTTGTCTTAGGCATTCTCTACAAGTCAACCAAGGGTGGTGAAGATATTAGATGGCAGGTGCTCTGTTTGAGAGGAACAAAGGAAAAAAATCCCCATCCTGTTTATCCTTCTCACATTATATTAAATCACCTGCGTTTATTTAAAGTTAGATAATCCTTATACCAATAATTATCTAAATAAATAATCACGCACATAGACAGAACTATAAATTACCTACTGAAAAAACAAATACGGATTTCACGCCAGTACTTCCTGTCGATTTCTTATTATTACGTGAGATATCAGGGAGGTCAGTAGGAATTGGTCATCTTTTAGCTGCCACGGCTTATTTTAATTTAATTTTTGAATTGTTTTGTTTGTTTTATTAGGATTTACTACGGACGCTTATTGTTCTCACATGTATAATTTCAACCTGAATGATGTTGTAATCAATATTTTGTAATCATATTTTGATTTAAAAGAGTGTCCATGGAGTTTCTTGCCCGTTCTTCTCCATAGGTACCGACTACGCTTTGGAATGGGCAACTAGCTTCATCTTTCTGACTGACCGACCCCTTGACAGTACAAAAGGGCCTATAATTGGTTTATTTGAAATAAATGCTTTGAGTTTGAGTTAACATGATTAATAAATGCTTATGAGAACAGATGTATCTCTCTTTGTTAAAGTAAAACAGACAACTTATGTAAATGATAGGTATGTAGGTATAGTTAAATCAATCAATCGGCTTAGCCTTTTCCCAACTATGTTAGGGCCGGCTTCCTGTAAAACCGGCTGCAGCCAAATACCAGTATTTTACCACTGCCCATCTGACTAACTCAGTTACTGGATAACATGGTACCACTTGGCAGGACTGGTTTTCAGACTTTTTGGGCGGCTTCAACCACCCTTAACGACTATCAAAGATCCACGAATGACAGCCGGGACCAACGACTTAACGTGCTTTCCGAGGCAATAGGTTTCGATGTGTAATGAATGGTCACCTATCCATGAACTGACCGCGGCAAGCGTAGTTTAACCTTCGAACGACCTGTGCGGCTATTAATCATAGCCACGAGCCCCGCAGTGAAACATATATATAATTTATCTAAAAATAAAACAAATAATAAAAAATAAATGTAAAAAAATTGTCTTAAATTAAAGTAGGTAAGTACAATTAACTTCATCAGTAAGACTTGGAGATTGAACTTATTGTTTACTAAAGGATAGCCTTCTAATTGTGCAGCTAATGTGATAAACCAATGAAGACTTGTTTTAATTAAAAGTAGGTGTGATAGACATGATGGTACTTATGTGACTCTATGTTGTTTTGAAGGGCAGCCGGTTGGAATTATAATCGAATTATATGGACCCCAGTTAAGCACAGAACCGGATCCCAAAAAAAAATCGAGCAAAGTTCCGTCATCCAGATATTTAAATCTGATACCAACATGCAGTCTAGTTACATTCACGTCAAATCATTCAAAGGAAAGTGAAACTTAGTGTAGAAGGAACCGGAAATCGATTGCCGATAATAATTCTTGTAACAGTTACATACGACTGACTTATTTCTATTGAAATATCGTAATACATATATGTATGTATATATTTTACATTTATATTTATGCAACATTTGGCGTAGATGAATATGTATAATATCAATACATGAAATATTCTTGCTGGTATTTATAATCACTTAATTTGCATAATGTGCAAGCTTTAAACGTATGCAAGGAACGTCATTTACGTGAAATTGCGTAATTTCTAAAACGTTTCCCAAGACGACAAAATTAAAAGTGCTTTGAAAAATATTACTTCCTTAACTAAAACTCTTTTACTCCGTAATAATATCCATTTTGAAGATATCCATTTTGAAGTTTATAATAAATGTTGGGGTTGAAGTGACCACGTCAAATGGTCATCGTGTTGATTCATCTTAAAACCCTATGTGACATAGTTAATGATTTTTAACAACATGACTAAATATCAAACAATCTCATTACTACCGTTTATTACTCTTTTACATTATTATCAAAATAATTAACTCAATCATTTCATTCCCCTTTTTTATATACTTGTACATTTTTTTAATTATTTTAAGTGTTTCATATGACTATTTTTTGTCCGCGACTTCTTCTGCGATCCAGGATGACAAGTAGCCTACGTCCTTCTCCAAGTCAAGGTCTACCCCTGTGCCAAATTTCATCTTAATCTGTTCAGCCGTTTTAATGTGAAAGCGTAAGAAATAAACAATCTTACTTTCGCATTTATGATATTAAGTTAGGGTTAGGATTAATTTGCAAAATGTGCAAGCTTTAAACGTATGCAAGGAACGTCATTAATTTGTGAAATTGCGTGATTTTTAAAACGTTTCCCAAGACGATAAAAATAAAAGTGTCACGAAAAATTTTACTTCCCTTGACTTACTTACTCTTTTACTCCTTATTAATATCCGTTTTGAAGTTTATAATAAATTTTGGAGTTGAAGTGACCACGTCAAATGGCCATCGCGTTGATTCGTCTCAAAACCCTAAGTTAGTAAATGATTTTTTGACAACATGACTGAATATCAAACAAAGTCCTTATTACCGTTTATTAGTATTTCACATAAAAATCAAAACAGTTAAAACAATTAACTCGATCATTTCAGTCTCCTACTTTTTTTTTATAATTTTACATTTTGTCATTATTTTAAGAGTGTTAGCTTAAATATGACTAGTTTTTGTTCGCGACTTCGCCCGCACTACCGGGATAATAAGTATCCTTTGTCCTAATTCAGATCATGGTCTACCCATGTGCCTATTTTCATCCAAATCCGTTCAGTCGTTTTAGCGTGAAAGTGTAAAAACTTTCGCATTTATAATATTACTTAAGATGTAAATATAATCTTGGAAAAAATTATGAAAAAGTGTAGTTTTATATTTTAATAATTAACCACTAAAACACAAAATGATGCCTTTCGTATAATTTAAGTTGAGCTTATTGCCCTCTCAATAATAATTATAATCTTCGCTAATAAAACGCTCAACTCAGACGCCATTGTGCTAACAAAATGACAACGAAAGCTCTCCCCGTCATTGGCTACTTGTTTCCAATCATGATTTATCCGCAGTACCGCGCTGAAGATTTATCTAACATGTGAACATCCCATGACATTGATTTAATTGAATATTGTGCCGCTTCTCATTACAAAATAAGAGTAACATTAACTTACCTTTGCCAGTGGGAGAGGACACGACAATCCACTTAGTTTCTACCCGCGAGTGACAACTTATCCTGAATTAAGATGGTATCGTGCGAACAGTATCTTAACTACAAACTACTCAACTTTGTAGTAAAAAGATCAATGTTTAATTAAGTGCAATTTATCTGATGGAACAGGTGTTGTGTTGTTTATTTCGCAGCTGTTTGCAATGCGATTGTACTTTTTGTGGGCTGTGTGCTGCGTCGCTTCCACTTTGATGTAATTTAGCTGAGTTATGTCTGAATTAATTATTTTTACTGTAACTGTCTTAATCATAGTTATTGTTTTTTTTAACATGAATTATAATGAGTGAACTAGAATATTAAGTAAGGTAGGTATTCTATCATAAACAACAGCGTGCAACAAAAACTCATATCTTGAGTTTCATTAGCGATAATTACTTAGTTCATTTATGTACCAACCTGCATTTAAATCTTAAATTTTATGAGTGAAACGTTTCGCAATTTATGCATTCTAAAAGTTATACCTACTGCATTACCTACAAATGGTACCTACCATGTCCTACTATCCTCAATAAACTCGTCTAAAATACAATTGCGAGAATGAACAAGACATTTTTTTAATTCCCATGTTACCATAAAATTATAACAATCAAGAGAAAATACGTAAAGTGTAACATGTAAACCATACAACAGTTTTGTTCGTTATTTTCAAGTTCCGCAGATTTGATTGAAGGTGTCATAAAAAATAAACTAAGCTTGGGCTGTTCAAAGTACATAATAAATATCCTATTGGCAAGAGGCATTATTCAAAAGTGAGGATTTCCTTATGATTGTAGCGGTCTATTAAGTAAGCCAGCAGTATACGTATATGGGTTGACATAATGAAGATGACCGCTATAAAGCTTTGTGCACTTTCGGCCAAAATAATTGACCAATTTTATGTGATTTGCATAATCATAGAAACCAAACTGAACAAAGTAAAAAGTATTAAATAATTAACAGTTTCTTTTAGTGAGCTTGTTAGCGTAGAAGTGTAAAGATTATTTCCGTTGAGCAAAGGATATGAGAGAGTGATATATCGTATGTGTCAGCTGTCCGGAGATTGTCACGCGATAGTTGTCCAACACATTAGTGGACGGCAATTAAATTTTTAAAAAAGTTGGAAGTAATTACATAAAGCAACACGTGTTTTTTAAACTTTTTTTTTCAAAATGATGTTTGACGACATGTATAAGTTATTTAATTAGCAGATACCTACACTTACCGCCGTTCACATTTCGCCAGTGGCATTTTAAATATTTTTATGTTAAAACATTTTGATCAACTATCTACGGGTTCATTAACCTGCTCTTTACAGACAAGACTAGCCACATTTCTGAATAAAAAATCAATGCTGTAAAAATTCAAAGCGTAGAGATACATGCTTACTAGGTACTAGAAATAACTAAAACATTTTAAAGGCCTTCATCAACTTTTTCTACGGGACCAACGTTGAAATCGGGACAAAAAATCAGCTGTTCCCTACTTTTTGTTGAGTTACGCGAACAGAAAATGTATGGAGCAGCAGATTTTTTTTGCGCATTGCCATTGTAAAAGTTTTCCATAATTATGAGTACAATGATTCCATAAGAGGTTTCAATTATTTCAAACACACCTTGTAGGTAAAGCCACAAATGCATGTTTTATATAAATCGAATTTACCTTAAGCCATAGATAAGTACAGATGGTTCACTCCGCAATATCATTTAAATAAAAAGCGACTCTTACAACGACACAATAAAGTGCAATTCAAGTCGCACAGCGCTAATTACCTACAATTATATTCACCTAGAAATTGCCCCTCTTTCTATCGCGTAAGTCTTATATCTTCTGACTACGTTACGCCCACTGAATTCGACAAGTCGAGCCCGCCGCGTACCTACTTGTAGCTTCATAAGTACTAGAATCATCTGTATTCATCTGTGCTTAAGCTTACCCCTTAACTACAAGACCTTCCTACCAACAAGACCGTCAAGTTACTTAATAAAAGGAAATTACGGAATCTATTTTTAGAATGACCAAAACCGTTCCGTTTTTTGACAACTAAACGGGCAACAGATTTGACAGGCTGATAAGTTTTTGTTTCGACTTCTGAGAAGGCAAGATTACATCCTAATATGGTGTTATACATTACCGTAATTTTGCTCTGTTCTCTTATTATTTTGACAATTTACTATCATGTAATGAGGAGAGAGATGGTAATCTTAAAAATTAGCAACAAAAAAACTTACCAAAAAACAAATGAATGTCACGATATACTTTTTTTGGAACCAAGCCGACCGCATCTGGGTGCACATTTAGCCATAGCTTGGTAACTGTTTGGTAGATTTTAAAACGGTTTTCACCACGTTCAAAGAAATTTTCGGTATTTCAAATTCTTAACTTAAAAAACCGCTAGTAGTCCGCTATCCACTATTTCTTTAGAACTCCACAACCGTAACAGGAAATTTTTTCTAAGAAATGTTTTTTTACAAACTGCTTTCTCTACTTTTCAAAGCTCGTTAGGACAAAAATAAACACTAGTATGCTAGCTCTTGATACTTTTTTCTAGAACAATTTTGTAATCATAAATCATAACGCAATTATTTTTTGCCTCATCCAAGATGTTGTGGCTAGCTTTAATCAATTAAACGCCGACTTTTAGTAAAGCTGAGTTTGTTTATAAATCCGAAAAATCAAAGTCAAATAATTTATTTCAATAAGGCACATAAAAGGCACGTTTGAACGTCAAAATTTACCAAAAATTGAATTTATTCTAGTCGCCCCTTCCAAAAGGTAGTTTTCGTATGAAGAAGAATGTGCAAAAAACTCCACCGTTACTCTTTTAAAAAGTTTTACAATATTTTGTATACATTAATTATATAATTATATGTGAAGACAATGCACCTGGAATAAGATTACTTTACCACAATAGGTAAAAATAATGAAAAATGAAGCAATGACAGAAAAATTAATTATGTGATGGATACATGAGTAAATATTAAGTTATCCGTAAAAATATATCATAAACACAAATTCTACTCACAACTGTATTTTCGAGGAACTCTATAGATCCTCAAAAATAAAGTTGTGAGTAGGTTTACGACGTTAGACCTTCGTGTTAATCGTGTAACATTTAACCAAAATGTATCTATATTCTATTTGAAATAAGATTAGACATTTAAATAAACCTCTTTTACAGTCCGTCCAACCGATTTTGACTTCTATACCGTAGGCATAAGCATGGCATTAAAAGAAAAAAAGTGGTTGCAATACCAACTGTTTACTTATTGTCATGCCAACAACGCAATAGAAGTCAAAATCGGTTGATCGGACTGTAAAAAAGGTTTATTTAAATGTCTAATCTTATTTCAAATGGAGTATAGTTAAAATAGTTATATTACATACCGCTAACAAACTACAAACGATAGCAAAACAGCAATATCATTACACTATTCTATATTACAGTCACAACCGCCCCATTCAGAACTAGGACTGCTTTTGCGGACTATCTAATATCTATTATAACTATCGCATACCATAAAAGCTTATAACTATAATAAAATAAAACAAGATAGTCACTAATGAGTACCTTGTATTTATCTCACAGAAAACCCACGCACACTACCTCCACCGTGTAACTCATTCATATCCAGCCTCTACGAATCTTAGGAACCTATAAATAAAGCTAGATACAGACTATAAAGTGAGTATCGAGGAGTTTCGAGATATCAAGAAATTTCTCTATAATTTAATCGAACGTTAACTGTAAAACCAACTATTTTTATGACAGCCGTTAAATATAAATCCAGTAACGGATATAGGTTCTATGGTTAATATTAATAACATTACTTTATAGGCTTGAGTAAACGTTTTATTAGGATTAGTAAAGTACCTACTTTCAATCAACATAAAGTCACAACTGTAATAAAAAACAAGACAGGGGTGAAAGGTGTACCAATCAATATGGTAGTTCTGTTTAAAATTGCTTGTCAAAAATGCCTTTTAGCTAAACTATACTTGATATAGAGAAACATTTATTAAAAATCCTTAATTTTTTATTAATTTAATTTGAACTTTTCCATTGACTGTACTTCTCTATTACTCAAGAATTTTAATAATGAATTGCCGTAAAACAGAGCCCTATTAAACACAATAAGAACATAAACTAATGAATTATAATTTCTAAGTTATTATTGCCAGCAAGTAAGCAATTTCTTCAAAATATAAATTTTATTAAAAGTATATTATTGGCTCACTCATAATTTTAAATTGTGAAAAAACTAACGTCATACTTGCATAACTAAATATTTGCGATTTTTTTTTAAAATATATTCAATAAATTAACATAATTGACGCATCGCGTTTGCTTTGAAGACGTTAATTGTGTCATTCATATACAATTTTATTCATGTTGATTTTCTGGTCAAACATTAATTCCAAGGCATGTGATTCTCTTCTAAATGTTAACAATAGTGAAAATTGTGTTGAATT
The DNA here is from genome assembly GCA_949152395.1 of Agrochola litura. Classification (NCBI taxonomy): domain Eukaryota; kingdom Metazoa; phylum Arthropoda; class Insecta; order Lepidoptera; family Noctuidae; genus Agrochola; species Agrochola litura. The sequence goes on along the minus strand of OX424505.1, from coordinate 12,538,754 downwards.
TCCTGTACTTAATTTCATGTTTTCATTTATTTATCATCAGATTCACCTGTTTTTTGGGTGGGAAATGATCAAATAGCTTCTCCCGCCCGTGTTCCTTCAGTTGCCGGGGGCCACGATCTCCCTTTCGGACTTCTTCGCAACCCCGGCAGAATCATCAGATTTACCTAGATGGTTACCTCCGTGTACACCTTCCTCTTTAACGTGCCGATGGAAATATAGTTTGAAAGTGAGAGATCTGAAATCTGATGAGCCTTTGCCCTGTAATGAGACGGTTGTCTCCCTAGAGCCTGCAAGGAAAAGGCTTCTTCTCGTACAAATTCAAAAACGGTGAAGGCGAAGCAACCAAAAATTCGAAGCCATGTGACATCTACCAACCCGCACTGGGCCCGCGTGGTGGATTACGGCCCACACCCTCTGACAGAGAAGAGGCTTGTGTCCCAGCAGTGGGAACATTATAGGCTGATAATGTATGTATGTAATGTATTGATTGAAGAGTATTCTATTCTATTGATCACCAATCACCACGCTTGCGTACTCTGTGTTGTTAATTTACCTATACAAACTGTATTGGCGATTTTAGATCACAAAACCCAAGTTTCTTCACAATGCTTTCCTTCACCGTACCTAAGTGTCTTAAAATAACTTCGTTCTCAATGATATTAAATTCTAACTGATTGTCAAGTTCTGCCTGAATTTAAGTCCTCATTCTATCAGCTTTAAAACATCAGGCGATTAAACTGTCCACTAAACGTAAGGTATATTCTAAATCTTAGGGTTATTACTTGCATTTAATCTTGATTCTCGCCTATATTCTATTGCAATTGAATAAAATTAATTGTATGATATAGCGTCATTGTGTGGGATATCTGGCTTTCAATTCCTTAAGGTGGGCTGGAACGGATACCTGGAATTTATACTAGCTTAGATATTCCATCGTAATTTGTAGGAAAAAAAGGTTTCCCTTATTATTTATATAAAGGTTATGCTTATCACAGTTTTATTATAATATATTTCTAAACGGGAATTGAATTTGAGTAGGAGCTAAAAAATGTCGCTATGAATCTTTACAGGTCAGCGCCCAAAAGCTAATACGAAACCCTGTCACAATGCCCTGCTACTTTCAAACATTTCCTAGATTTGCAGATTTGCAGAGTTGCATAAATGAATGGATATGTCATTCGATGTTTCATGAATTTGTATCTTTGTGCGCCGAAACAAATCTCCGATTATTCTCATTACGTTATTACTACTGCTAATACATTTTAGTATTTACCCTGAAGTAACAAAACAGTTTCACTTTTACTGTTCAGTAGCGTGTTTGATGTTCCGTCATACTCACGAGCTCACGCCTCTTAATGGGAGCCTAGTCTATTTGTAAGTTTATCTTATGAATCGGCGTATCGCCGAGACTTTCTCGAGACATCTGCCGAGCCTCCTGATTGAACACGCGATACCGAGCGTAAAATACTTAGAAATAATTTCACAATCATTCAACTAGCGTCTGCCTTTTTGTCCCGTCCATAAAGCAGATAACATCTAGCTAGATAGTGCTGCAGACACACGGTTAAATGATGTCACTGAGGAAATTCTTCATTTTAACCTCGCAGATTTATATTTAGTTTCATTATGGATTTTTATTTTTAGTAATACAAATATCAGAGTAGTAAATTTTTGTACGGTGAGTCAGCTTATTGGCATGCATACAAGGTCTTATTTGCGTCAATTCTTCCTTTTGATTTTAAATCAATTGCTTTCAGTATTCGAACTCGTTATCTACTTAAAATTCTGTTCTAATACAATACTGCTTCACTTTTCTCGCTTAATATATCAACTTTTAAGCTTAGTGCTACGCGGTGTAAGCTTTAATGTAGTACTTCGGTTCGCCAACAACCGACCTTCGCATCCAGCTGAAAGTCACCGACAGACAGACTTTTTTCTCTTCGCACAATGTTATACGAATAATTTATTACATCAATGTATATTGAAATAGCAATTTATAATAAAACGACGGCTGAAACTGGTTTGCGCAGGGTGGTCGCGCAAAATTAAAGCCCATATTTTTACTTGTTTGAATGTATTTTCTTAGGCGCCTTTAGCATCAGCAAAACTCTACAAAAAAGGAACTAAAAAGCCTTGCATTCCTCTGCTATAGAAATGAATAATAGCAGTATATAAAAATGAACATTTTCCGTGGTAGAATCGACAGGTATACAGGTGGGGTCGAGCTCGCCACGATTCTCGAGATATCTAAGTTGTGCATCGGCCTTGAGAAAGCCGCAGCTTGCTGCCGCTCGCTCCGCGCGCTGACCTTTCCGCTCCTCTCCGCCCAGCGTGGTTATTTATTGCTATCGAACGCGTGATAAATCCGCAGCATCTGTGCCGTGTACATCCGTGTTGTCTTCGACGAAATGAGTAACGAATTGTTTTGCGGCGCTGCTTTGGTAGCGCTCGATGACAACCGCGGTGACACGCAGTCATAGCCACTCGTAATATTGATTTATACTTATTGTTGGCTTTGATTTATTCTGTGTTAGCAGTCTGCTGCCGCTGTGTGAGGTACTGCGTCTTAAAGGTGATCCATAACTGGAGCAGTCTTTGAAATGAAATGAAATATAGACTCTTAAAATCATCTTCGTAGACGCTAAAGTCACTAACATAGAGCGGATTGAAAGCCGTGGAAATGTAAACAACGATTTCGTGAACGTTTAAACCGGCAGTAAACCGATCTAAGTTTCCCCACATCTTTATTTACATTCCCCGTAGGTACTTAATTGGCAGGTACAGTTACAATTTATTATATCAATTTCGCCATACGGTACGTACCGTGTTGCAAAATCTCGGAAAACATAGTTGCCTTTTCCCGCTGGGCCTTAGACTTGTCCGGGCTTCTCAAGATCTACTATCAACTTTAAACTTTGTACCGCTCGTGGCAGCTTTGTCGTTTTATCAACAACAGAACGTTATTTATTGGATCCCATATTGGCGGGCACATGATTTATTAGATGAACTTGAAATGAAACAAGGAACTAAAGTCGAGTGTCTAAACCTCTAGCAATATTTGTAAGAATAAAATGCAATAATCGTTATCGACCTCAGTTTAAAAAACACGAAACCGCCTCGACTGGTTCAGTCACAGCATCTCAGCTGCTTGATCGGTCCCTAGACAAGCCATAAGTCAACTGCTCCCTTTCGAAGCATGCAATTTTATCAAACTTGAATAGGGAGAAACCGCTCATTACTGGTAGCCTACATAAGTTGCGAAGAAAAGAAATTGCCGGGACCTTGTTCAATAAGTTGGAGGAGAAATTACTCGTTCGGGGAGTATGCAAGGTGAGCCAGTCACCGGAATGGTCTGTGAAAGTTATTACTTGTGCGATGGACAAGTGTTTGCGCCCGCGCCGGTTCGCTAACGCAGACCTAAACATTTAATTGAGCAACTTTTTGTATGTGTGCATTTGATATTATGAAAATGATTATGAACTGATACGAAAAATGAAAGTGAAGGCCGAGCTTAAACTAGATAATGTCGACAGCTTGTCGTAGATGTATTGAACAAACAATTTGAAGTGAGATTGACAAACTGACCAAATAGGAAAGTGTTACTTTTTGTCGCTAAGCCAATACGTTTAAGCAAATTGTGATACCATCAATTCTCAAGAGAAAAAGACTTCTTTAAACAAACAGAAGCCACAGACAAAGCTAAATTAATCCACATTAAGATCAATTTCTCGCATGATTCCGTGCCTCGTATTAGACAACGCGCCGGTATGTCTCCATTGTCTACCGGACAACTTCCCACGGACGACAAAACGCCGCGACAAAAAACGTTCACAACGTAATCACAAGTCCTTGAAAATCACATTGACGGCTCCCGATGTAAACACGATTAATTTTTTATGTCCGAGCAGGCATAGGAATCCAATTTATTTATTTAACAACTTAAACTGACAAGCAAATAGATTTAAGTGTCCTCTAACTCGTTCCGACAAATAAGAAAGTCTTTTCTTTCTCCTAATAAATGGTTTTCGATTATTGTGTCTCCTTATTTTGCTATAAAACGTTTGATATATTTGAAGTACTTCTTCATTTATGCCTGTAAACATAACATAGTAATGCATTTTCATTTCTAATGAAATGTGGATGTACTATAGGTACTCCTTTGCCCAAACATTCGGGAAACAAGGCGTGATGATATGCATTTACATTTAAGTTCAGAATTGCTACAGTAAAAAAAAGTGGCATTATTATCAAAAATGCATTCAATGCACTTGAGTTTTAATGACAACCGCAAAGTGACACGAATTGTATAATTCTTTGTTCAATTCTTAACATTTATATTGAATTGAACATTAACCTAAATTATGATTTACAAAAGCTTTGTTACCGTATTCGTGAAGTTCATAAAATTCATGGTCAAAGGTATGTCCAGGTGGAATCGAATCATTCATAATCGATACAAATCAAATCAGTATTCAGTGGCCGTCCTTTTAGATCACGTACCTACGTATGTTCCTCGAATAATTGCAAAAGCAATGTGTTCCATACCTACAGCCATATAGTTGCCACTCGCCACACAATATCATTTGTATTCACCATTGATAGTAGGTACTATTGGGAACGCAGTATTTTACGATCTTTCCAACGCTAGAATATACAAAACAGATATAAATTTTAATGTAAACAGCATTAAAGTTAACGAAACTGATAGTTATGAAACGATACTGTGACATTCTAATATGTCCTCAACAAAAATACAATTAGAGAACATATTTTCTTGATCAGTTCTTCAATTTAAGTTAACTTCAGAGGGGGTTCATTTATTTAACAGTTTATGTACACACATATAAACAGACAAGAATAAAGGAACAGAAAAATACGTTTAATCTCATACAGTCATTAAACTCAAGTCGCTTTCAAACACCTCTTGTCTAAACAAACCAATGAATTAGAGCCTGGCAAAGTCCTGAAAATAACTTAACTGAAGCAAATCAATATCCTTTTCTGCTTCAAAACTACACAATTAACTACTATTAAGTTAATTAAAGGCGCATTCAGTACCTTCAACTTTTTACAACGTTTCAATAACGTCTTTGACGCTAAAAACCACGGATCGAAGTCAATCAATTTTATTTCATTTTATTGTATCCGCTCTGATTCCCGTGCCCAGATTACTTTGAAGCCACAGAGTAGGCATTTTGAAATAGTTGCACGTTCATTGAGTGTACTGATGATCCGAGGTAGGCTGTAGGCGCCACCGTAATTAGATTAAACGATTCTCTAGAATTACGCGAATGTACATAACATACTCAGACTGTACAATAAAAGGAATGGCACAGGATGCCGGCTGAACGAGGGTTAGCTACCAATGAATGACAAGTCTGCTGACACATGGAATACATTTTCATTTTGTGGGAAAAGATTTTAACTTAGGTACTTCTAGCAACCCTCGAAAATAGCATGAATACTATACTAAAATCAATTCAGTGGTTCTTGAGACAAACATAACCAAAGGGTGTGACTTTCGAAAAAAATAAAATTAGATACTGAAAGTTAGTCTGTGCTCGGCGCTTGTTGTGGCAACACGCCGTGTTCAAGTTCGCGACAAGTCTATCGTCATCCTGAGGATGCCTCGTTGAGAGGTGAAACACGTGTCGATTTATTTCAGGGGTTTTTTTATGACTCTTTAGAAATAGCTAAGCGGAACAGGTTACTAAATATATCCACTTCTATTGTATTTTATAATGGATTTCCGCAAGGTCACGCCTGAATCAATTAACCATCTGAAAGTTAGTAGTTAAAATATGAAAATCCCATTTTCTTTCAAAAGGAATTTCTCTGTGACAACAATACCCAAAGATCACCTATCAAAGCATTGTCCCAGTCCTTTTAAACACACAAACACAAATTAATTTCTTCTAATTACACGGTGCACAGTGCTATTTCACATGGATATCACTCGAATTAATAAACAATGCCAAGTGAGAATCTCTTTGTGTGCGCACGCTCATCATAACCGTACCATAGGAAGTACAATTGCGTTAACAATCCCGTTAACTATTGCAGGCTATATTCAGAACACATTCATGCGTATTCCAATACACGTTTTGCGAGACTAATGTCTGCAATGATGAATTCTTGGGAGCGATTTGATACACACGTCTGGTTTTGGTCATTGAGTGTTTGAAAAGAGATAAAGCTCGATGTGAAAGCTAGTTTATAGAAAACTTTATAGCCATCTTTAAATAGAAATGTTAAGTGAGTAAGTAGATATTGGCGTGTGCTAGCTAACATATGGCAAATAATTAAATTTATTATTTTATTGTGTTTCTTAATATTGATTATTTTTCGTTCTATTGCATAGAATCAAGCTCATCTAACTGAACAGACAGCTGTGCTGCTGGGGAGTTTGTTGCGGACTGTCTCAAGTAATTTTGACGTTCAAAAAGTGCTGATTCTGAGCCTAGTTTGAATAAATGACTTTTGATTTTAATTGACAGAAAATACTTGAGGTACCTACTTACATATATGGTCAATAAAAGTTGCTGGCTAACACGTACAAATGCCTCTATTTTTAAACGTAAAATAGTATGTAATTTTGTCACTTTCTGCTAATCTCAACTGTTAGTTGGAAAAAAATTCGCGTCAAGATGTGAGAAATCGTATCAAGATGACACAATTTCAAGGAAAATTTTCTGATTGAACATTTCGCAGTCTTTTAGTACATTTTGCAGTTTTTAAATCAAGCTAGATCAAAGCAAAGCTTCCTAAAACTTATGAACTAAAATGATCCTGATTTAGACAGTAAAATCCTTATGATAATGAGAATATCGAACCTTAACGCAATCTACATACCCTCGTTCATAAATTCGCGAGTTAGCATTAAACATTTACATTCAAGCAGTAGGCTTGGAGTCCAGACTATTAGTTATTTGTGCCGCAAGCTCCCGGTGCGGACACGATAATATGTGATAACTTCGCCAACTCCATACAATGGCGATATTGTCATACAAATGATTTGAATTACTTGCCTCTGAGAACGTGTTTGCAGTCCCTTTGCATACGAATTGTGGTTATGAATTGGATATTTGGTACTTGGATTCCAGCCAAAATGCAGTCGAAGTTTTACTGTATTCTCGAAAGTATAAAAAAACAATGACTCTCCGGGAGTGAGGACAGAAGTGAAAACTTGAAAAAAAATCGGCACTGCGGTAATAAACGCGTTGATGTCTTTTACTCCATGCACCGCGGTAATCAACGCGTTGATGTCTTTTACTCCACGGTGTCGGTAAATTACGTTACAGTGTCGCGAAAACAATAATTTAGTCCCATCTCAAAAATGCCCAAGGCGCCTAAAGAAGTTTTCACTTCAAAAAATGTCAGTACACATACTAACAACTCTTTGGGTGCGATTTAATTAGCTCAAGAAATGTACGCTATATATTACTTCGTAAAAACCCTTTATCGCCACATAACTAAGATTAAACACGAATCAGAACTAAAAACATAGTTCATAATTTGAGAAAATCCACCTTTCTAACCGAGCTACAAAAATTAAAGCTCCATTGTCTTAAAAGTGTACGTAACACAGTTAAACGCACCGCACACGAGTATGTAAATCAATTTGTAAAGAAACTATTCACAGGGAAACGCTCGAAGCACTTCCGAATGAAACTGCCAGAGGAACTCGACAAAACATTTAATAACTCGCAATTTAACAATTTTGCTGAACAAAAAGGTAACAATGTACCGAGCATACCGAACAAGACCCTATTCAAACAAAGTTGCCAGTTATAAAATTATGCACCGTGACTAGCAAAGAGATTCGTTTATTTTCTTTCTACAAGAATAATACGAGTAATGCATTTAATTATTAGCTCAGGATCTTCAGCGGCTTACAATTCAATTTGCATTAAAATCTGATTTTCTTACACGTCATCGCGATCGCTTTAGCCTAGGCAAAGCGCTTTCTATAATAATAATTAATGCAGCAGTTCTCCTTAGCTGTCACGATACACTTGACTACAATGTCTATTGACAACATAACTCGAGTATCAATTACGTATTGAATGGCCTTTGCGATTACGATCACAGCTATTGAACTGTGTTCTAACGCTGAGGTTGGGCCTGCGTTCACGAACATAAACGTATAATCATTTATCGTTACTTTATTACTTTGTTTTCATTTGGAGCTCTTTAATTAATTTTCTGTAGCAATTTACTGAGTAACGGAACTGAGGAGTTTATCATCAGTTATGAAACGTTAATTCTTGACTGTTGCGGAATATTATATAAACGAACTAAGTACATTCCTACTTTTCCTTTTGAGACTATCTGTCTGTTTGTCTTATCTTATACTCGTAAATTGTCTCCTGGCTGAATTTAGTTACAGCTTTCACTGACGCTTGAAACCGTAATTCGAACAAGATTTTGACATATTCATTTTACTAGTTAAATATCCATCGTCGTGAAATTCTACCTCTTACGTCTAGGCCAAATTTCATCTAAATTCGTTGGTCTGTTACGGCGATTGAATAACAAATATACATTCAAACTTTCGCATTTGTAGATCAAGCAATATAACAAGTTTATTTGATAAGTATGTTATGCCATAAAAATAATAAGTACCATCACTGCAGAAATCGTAAACCCAAGCTCTGTTTACGATCCTGTTTACTAACTAATTAAGTTTCTTGAACATTAAACTAGTCTGGTGTAGTCACTCTCCACAAATATGCGCTTCACTTTACATTCCCACATGTCAACGGGTGACAATGGGATGGCGAGGTTGCTCACCTCAATTGTACTTGGCTTCGTACACCGCAACTATCTAATACTGTGACATCGCATAATTAGAACCGATTGTACTCGACGATATTGCATGTCTTCTATAAAGTACGTGCGTTCGTCAACGTGATCACGTGACAACTAATTGACAACTTAACATTTCTATAGTATTATGCATTATGTTAATTGAACTATTATAGTGACAGTATAGTCACATGGTTTTTGTGGACGATGACAAATTGTCTATTATTTATTTTGTTATTAACGAAGTTTTATATACTTGTTAATTGGCTTAACGGGTTATTGTTTCAGTGTATAAGGTGTTTTTAATTGGTGATAAATACGGACGTTTCGCTGTCCTAAGTTATACAATGAACGTTGAGGCGGTGCATGTTCACTGCTGAACAATAGACGACCCGGCAGCCACAGCGGCTAGGTGTTGGAGTTTCTGTGGTACATTTCACAGTTCCGATTACTGCTCTAAAGTACTCTTTAAAAATGGTTGTGTGGTCTGTAGGGTCATGAGAAAAATAGATAGATAAAGTAATAGGACTGTGTCCAACATTTTTTTCGTCTTGTAGAAATGTGGATTATTAAAAAATATTGAAAACGTATTTTTTTCTTTTTTGTCGTAATCAAAAGATTACGGCGATACATTGAGTTAAAATGTGACATGATGTCACGCATTGCTAGATTTTATACTGAGTTGTGACGTAGCGAGCCCCCACTCCCCAACTTTAATGCGTGTTTTCTAAGTTATTTTTATTAATATGACAAAGCAAAAAATACGTGTCTAATATTTTATTATTATCTGAAAGACGGACTAAATATTATTTTTTTTTTTACCTAGGCAACTACCGTATTAGCAGTTGAGCACTGCTGTTCTATACGACTGGTGAGAAAAACAATTCGTCTTCGAAACTATCTAGAGACAAGGAATCCATGACAACCTCAAGGCAAGGTTGTGGCGTTATTATTCGGTGTACACGGCACACCTTCTATTATAAATATATTCATAGTCCTAATCATATTAAAAGCGGTCGGTGTTCCAAATCTGGAGTAGGTAACGCAACATTCCAACTGAACGCGAATATCGGAATGCTAACAACCAGGGCGTGTCATGTACATGTATCTACTGTTTACAAAACACTAGACAACCGACGTGTAAACATCTGGACCACATAAATTAAGTTGTCAATTAAGTCTATATCCATCTTGTTTAATAGTTTGTTACTATTCAGTAGCCGTTAGAGCGAGAATTGATTAAAATATCACTTGGAACTTAATTCGAGATTCCCACGATTATTTTTACGAAAAAAATCTCAAACTGGCTTTGGAATCATTGAGCTTTTAAAACGGTATTTTTCGGTGCTGTTAAGTATATTATATGTATAAGAAATTAACAATCTATAAAACCTATTACAACTGAAAGCCAGAATTAGTTCTTATAAGTTACAAAATAAATTTCTAAAATAATGATATTCTTTACTTACTGAGTTACTGTAACTAAAATATTTAACATCCAAACTAGGCAGCGCCTGTATCTTGGTGGCCTAAGTTTTAATTCGAGACATGTTTGCGTTAGTTTCATTTTAATTTCAGGTTGTTTGAAAATTTACAAATAAGGGTAGCTGAATATCAAGATGAAGTAAAAATAAATAAAATGAAATAAAATAATTCTAAATAATGTTATAGTGTGTGTGAGTGTGAGTGTGTATAACTTCTATATTATTCATTAAAATATTAGTAAACCTTCCGAAAAGTGCAAGAATTTCCAAAATCTGTCAAAAAGTTTCAGAGTTGAACTCTACCAAACGAAAAACAAATTCAATATAAACACTCCGATGTAAATAGACATGTAAATGTGTATTTTATTCATCACAGAAACAGGTGTATGCGTAAACAGCGTTACTAATGCGTGTAAATAATACTCTAATCTGTTCATCAACGTTGAACGATAGTTCATGAACGAGTGAACGATTTTCCGGAGGCTGACCGCGTTCATTCACTCTCGTCGCCACATGCCGTGACGTTTCCACCCCATTATTAACTTGTACATGTGTTTTATGATGAGTGGGTTTATTATTTCGAGTGTGACGTAAACACCTGTTTTGTTTTTAAATTATGTGGTGTTAAAAGATTATCAGCGTGTTGACTTGTTCAGTGAACACGCAAAACGAATCCGATGTCATGTTTAGACGTTTTAGCGTGAAAAATAACAAATAAAAGTAGTATTTTTACTGGCATGTTTTTTTAACTTTAATATAATACAAGAAACACACATACACACATTATAATTATATGTATTGTAGTGATATTTATTTTAGAAATATGTATGTAAGTATATTCTCATATTGTATGTTTATATTGAAATTAGTGAACTGTTTTTTCTTTTCTTCTTTGATTTATTTTTCTCTTCTTCGATTGCACACGTTGTCTACATCTCTTTTTATATACTTTCCTGTCGCTGCGTTTCGGTATGCTGAAAGAGATTTCTTTAGAAATAAGCATACCTTTGTCCATATTTTTCTGTTCCTTTCTTCTTGTCTGTTTACACAGTGTGATTCTTCATAATGTGCACATATCGGAATGAGGGAATCTATGCTTAATTTTATCGACGGAATTTTTTTTTTTTTTTTTCTTTTCATTTAATAAAAAATATTCTCTTTGGCATCTTATTTCTAAATTTTACAATTATTTTAAAAATTTATGATAAAAGAACAGATTTTTGCTAAAAAAAAACATGTTTATTTCCAATTGAGAGTACTTTTTTTTCTCAATTTTCATTTTATGGGGACGCCTAATTACTTTCAATCATTATGGAGTTTGTTTCATCGCGTTAGATGATTTAGTTTAAAAGTTACAGTTTTGTTACAATTTTTTTTTACTCCATAAAAAATATAAAATGTGTACCTATGCATAAATGGTTAAATAAATAAAATAAAATAAAAATTCTAATCATACAGGGAAAAGGTTTTCTTAATTTTCCTATTGTAAAGTCGTGTAAACAAAGGTTTCACAATTTTTGAACATTTTAAATACGGTATGTATTTATGCAGTAAAAACTTTTAGGCTCATGACATCATCCTGTGACTGACCTGCTTTACGAAGGTTAGGTAATCTACATACATAGGTACCAAACTCAAAATATTTTGTAATCCTTAACGGTCAATAAGGAGTCTGACTCGCTTCTTTATTACTGCATCAGTCCACCTACATGCATACTTGGGCTCGTACCATGACCTTTTGGAGGGCAATCTAAATGGAGGACAGGTTGACGTGACCGAAATAGTAGGTATGCATGGGATGGTGTTGCCGTCTATTGATTTCAAATTCCACCGTTTTTTTTACTTGGCCACACTAACCATGAGTACGCTGAACCCTCAAGTACGAAGGGCCAACTTTTAATACGACCACAAAGTGGGCTACGGCGCAGTTTGTGGTTAATTTAGCAAAAAAGATAACATTACATGACAGGTTGTCGACCTGTTACGAAACCGCAGCCGATATTATATAATAGCGTTTGAAAATATCAATAAGGTTAATATTTACATAAATTAATTAATTTTGTATTTGTTACTTATCGAGAATGTATACCTACCCTACCTAAGAATTAGTATCTAAGTATTACCCAAAATTTGTGTGGGTGTCGAAAAAGTGACTACAGTCCGTTTTCACGAACACTGCGCGGCACCTAAATGTATTGACTAATAAAAGCCCACTGTTGGATTGGCAACCAAAATGGAAGAGGCGGGCTTCCAAGCTCAAGAAAGTCGTGGGCTATAATAAAATGCGATTATGAACCATAATAATCAACCTAATGTTCCCACTGCTGGGACACAGGCCTCCTCTCTGTGAGAGAGAGGGGGCCGTAATCCACCACACGGGCCCAGTGCGGGTTGGCGCAAGTCACATGTCTTCGAATTTTTGGTTCTAGGACATGCCGGTTTCCTCACGATGTTTTCCTTCACCGTTTTGAGAGCAGTGATGATGAAATAATTTACACAAAGTAAAGTGCCTGCTTGGGTTCGAACCCACGACTTACAACTTGTAAGTCGCGGCCGTTACCACTGGGCCACCACTGCTCTTGATTATGAGCGCCGCTTATTATTTTTCTATTTAATTAAATACAAGAAAGACCATTATTAGATGTAGTTGACAGACTACGAGAACTAAAAGTTCCTAAACAAGTTTCTGCGGCTCTAAATTACATTTATTACATCATTTAACCGTCTGGCCGCTAGTCTACTCGACAGTTATTTAAATAAACAAAATATTACCTCTCGTTCCATATAAATAATTCATGAACAGTCTGTCCAAATTCCAAATATAACACATTCAATTATGAATATTAACCAGAGTATTAATAACTATTTAAAATGTAGCCGAGAGATCACAGATCATGCATATATTAATATTTCTTAACTTAAATATTATTGGCCTGTTTAAATTCGGAAGCTATCTTAATACGATCTGCTGATGACGTTCATGACATACTTATAGATTGAGTGCTTTCGTAGAGTATTATGTAAATGGGACCATTCACAGCGGGTAATGGAAGCGTGACTCTTTTAATGCACCTTAATGGAGATAATGAAACACTTATCCTCGGTTCCTATAAACTAAAACGAATCGTTTTGCTTACCAATGGTAGCGTTTTTTATTGCGAAACTGGGCATATTAATAGATTCGTAAGCTAATTTTACCCGTGATAGCTACTTCCATATGGGAGAGTCTACTATGCAAAGCTATGAGGTTTGGATAAGATACAAGTCTTAATATTAACCAATAACGGCTCGTAAATTATAGGAATCGGCTATTAGACGTTTACGAGTGACAACAACGCACCCAGGGAGTCTCTGGACAGTCAGTCCTGCCACTAAGTTTGCTAACTAGTATATATTTTCTCTAAAATGTTGGCGTTTTCTTTCGAAAAATTGCCATTACCATCACGTGCAATGGCCCATTCTCGTTCAATAAAAATGATTGAACAGTTCATCTATCAGGCTAAGCGTATGCTGAGACGCAGGTGACGCAGGTCCACGCAGCGCAGGACAGAGCAGATTTTGTAATGCATGAACGTACTGAGAGCTGCGTAGGTGCGACGCAGACATGTGTCTGTCCTGTTCTGCGTCTCGTTATAGAGCTGGCACAGATTTCTGCGCGACGCGTGCAGATCGTCACTTGTTTTTTTACCATTGATTCATAATTTTGTTTCAATGACAGATTGTTTGTACTAGCTAAGACGTGAATGTGTCTGTGTAGCTGGCAGCATACGCTCGCGGACTATGTCTGCCTCGCCTGCCTTACCCTGCAAAATCTGTACTGTGCTGTGCTGCGTCACCTGCGTCTTAGCATACCTACGCTTACCCTCATCATTCAAACATTTTTTTAATATAACTCTCTCTTTTTCTTATATAATTTCTGTCTATCCCTACAAAAAAGGCCAATATCAAAGGCTTATGATAATAACACCAACTAAATGCTCAACAATACAAACAAAACATAACCTTCTGCCATGATATTCATAGTTTAAATTTGGTAGCTATCTTCAATACAATCTGCAGATAGCGACACAATATACATAGTAGATTTAATACCCCTCGTATTATGTAAATGGGACCATTCACAACGGATAATGGAAGTTAAATACGATATGAATAAATGCAAGCGTATCGAAGTATCGATACTATAGGCCGGAGATACATTGGGCGAGTGAATTGTCTAGGACGACATTAGAGTATGAATTGCTAGTCCAATAACTGCCTAGCTTTTGTCCCAATAAGGTTGAGTTAGGCTACCAGTGTAACTCAACCTTATTGGGACAAAAGCTGTGTGTGTAGTGTGTTGAGCAAAAGTGTACGGTGCGTAGTGTTCCACGCGCGCCCCTATTTGACGTCGCGGGGGGAGTCTCACCTCACTCCCCCCGCGGGCATGAAGTGACCCGCAAATGCGGGCCGGCACCAGTCGGGGATCATGGAAGGCGCACTAGATCTCATGATCCCCGGTCCAAGTGTAGGAAGGGAACACCGGGGTGGTTTTTAGTCAGTAGGAGTCTGACAGACCCCTTCGCCTGCCCCAGGGCAGAGGACATCCATGAGGATTTTCCACCCCGGAACAAAAAAAAAAAACAAAAAAAAAAAAAAGGCTACCTGTCTAACTAGATGCGGCTAATTATCAATATTACTAGCCTAATATGAAAGCTTAATTGGCATTGGAAGCCTACATGTTGTCAGTGGTAACAACCTCGACTTACGAGTTGGAGTTGTCGGTTCGGCAGGCGCTTTACTTTGTGTAATTTATTTCAACATTACTGCTCTCAAAACGGTGAAGGAAAACATCACGAGGAAACCGGCATGTCCTAGAACCAAAAATTCGAAGACATGTGTCATCCACCAATCCACACTGGGCCTGCGTGGTGGACCCACTCACTCTCACAGAGAGGAGACCTATGTCCCAGCAGTGGGAAAATTATAGGCAGATTATGTAATGTATGTAATCTGTATTATATAGCTTCAACAGTCTTCTAATATTACTCGATATCTCTTTCCCAGAAGATGTTGCATCCATGATAGTTCCATTAAAAATCTCAGTATTTATTTTAAATTGGTACTAAACATCTGATGGATCATAACCCTCCTCATCTCTTCTCAGAGTCAGGGAATGTGAGATTAATGAGTTTCTATTGGGTTGGTACATTCAGCGACAAAAGTCGATTAACACTGCTACTTTTGCACATGATCTAAATTGAATCAAGCATTCGATACATTCCATTTCAGTTCAGCATTTCATCTAACAGCTAAGAGATAATATTCTGTTCCGATTTTAATTAAATATTGAAGTAGCTCAATATTACAGTCATTACAGGCCAAAAGTCTGACAACCAGTATCAGTAACCAAGGGGTATCATACAATCCAGTAAGTTGGGTTATGGAGGTCAGATAGGCAGCCGCTCAATGTATTCAGCTGCATAGGGTTAGACTGGAAGCCGACCTCAACATAGTTGGCAAAAGGCAAGGCAGATTGAAGTAACTCAATAATAAAAAAAAAACGTACCTACTTTAGTTATTCTGCTACTCTACCGCGCTAACTAGAATACTTACTGATTGAATATAAACGAGCCCTAAGACCTTGGTTGGCAGGATATTGAAATCTTTTTTTTGTAATTCAATAAACGGAGAATTACTAAATTATCTATTAAAACCTGTTTAAATAGACCTGTTTTGTTACTCAGTCGGTCTCAATTGCAGAAACTGAGAATTGATTTGGAATAATTTGCGTTTTATGTACATTTTATATAAAGGGTGGTTCAATATTATGAAATATAATACAATAAGGCATATAGGAAATCAAATATAAATATGAATATTTAATAATAACATGATTTAATAATAATGAAAATACTTAAATAATAATTACCTATATTATTCTTATGCAATACATAAAATTAAAATCCCTAATATGCTATACCTATATACACAAACCTAATAATATACAATATATATAAAATTAATTAATTATATGACTACCTCGTTGGTCTAGTGGTCGCAAGCGCTACTGCTGAGCATGAGGTCCTGGGTTCGATTCCCGGGTCGGGCAAAGTGTTATTGGGTTTTTCTATCTGAAATTTCTCAATAGCAGCTTGGAGTCTGGATTTGTGCCCGGTTGATGGCAATAGGCTCGCCCCCTATTACATGGGACTTAAACATAACTGGCGAAATGTGGGTGTACCTGTACCTGCTACAGGGACACCTCTGCCCTACCCTTCGGGGAAACAAGGCGTGATGTTATGTTATGTTATATATATAATTATACACCCAATTAAACACATCTAATAATTTAAAATAATATTGAATTGCTACTTAGCCCTCTTCCTTTCTCCTAATTTTGCTGTGCCCGATAGGGTCTATATTGATCTTTTACTTTGTTATACTTACCATCTATGTAATACATATGGAATGCAATAAAGAATTGAGTATTGAGTATCATAACGCACGATGTTAATTGTACTCGTAAATAAAACAAAAAGTTTTCAGAGAATTATCTTAATTTTTTTTATTAGGATAGAAAGATCAATAACGAAAAAAATATCAATCTGCCTAGCCTTTTCCCAACTATATTGGGGTCGGCTTCCAGTCTAACCGGATGCAGCTGAATACCAGTATTTTACATGGAGCGACTGCTTATCTGACCTCCACAACCCAATAACTGGGTAATACGATACCCCTTGGTAAGACTGGTTGTCAGACTCTCGGACTTCTGACGACCCGTAACGACTGTCAAAGATCCACGAATGACAGCCGGGACCAACGGCTTAACGTGCTTTCCGAGACACGGAGGAGTCTCGGTATGTAAAGTACCCATCCACAGACCAACCCCGGCAAGCGTAGCTTAACCGGATGAATCGACCCGTGCGGCTGTTATTACTTAGTCACGAGCTCCTCTCTAGAAAAATCTATGAAAATTATGTGTGAAACAAAATATCGGCCAAATGCTCGCCACGGCTTCGGTGGCACACCTCTATCCGATGGTCCATATTTTTAATGACGCTGAGGCATAATTGAGGTTCAATGGCGTTAATGTATCGAATCATCCTTTAGCTTAATATTAAAAATAAAACTGGAAACAGGAAAAATGCTGGAAAACTAACAGGTTTAACACGATAGTTGTGAACCTATGGTGTTATTTTACCACGCGCTATGTTACAGACACTTTGCCAGTTATTGATAAAAACCAATACTGATGTTAACCAATACTTGACGTTCAGAAAGCAGTTAAAGGAACTGCATAACCCAATTCCGTTTCACCCTCTAGAAACAAAAGCTTTCCTCCTAACAGTAGGTATTACATCAATTCCATCGGTTCCCAACATTTCTCGGCAACGGTTAATTGTTGGTAAACAATGACTGTGTCAAATGCCTCGTAGTCCGTACTTTCGCCACCACAGCCTATTAAAATTACCGTAAATTACCGTACCACCATTCAATTGATTGTTTTAACTAAAATATGCAGTTTGCGAACCGACCTGACTTGAGGCTAAGGTGTATTGTTGCTCATTAGTCTGGAGAAAGCATGTTTGAAGACTTTACGATTCTGGGTTTTGGATTTCCCACGACTTGTTGGTAAATTGATTTTCGTTTTCTATTGTAAACAGAAATAATAATTACGAATTAATTAAATTGACCCGTGAAATTTCTCTACAGTAATAAGCTTATTTAAAAAAAACTTAACCGTAGATTTAATCTGATTCTTAGACGTAACGGAAATTTACGTTGAACAAACCCTAAGCTATGTATTATTGATTGAATTACGTACCTAGATGTAGTTTAATTTAAACGATAGATTACTTTTGTTTTTATTGCACATAAATAAACTTTGTTTGACAACAAATCTAACTTTGTAGGGAACTAACCCTTCGTATTCAAAATAACATCGTAAAACATATACGTAAACCACAAAACATACAAAATTACGAGCTTAACTTAGCCGAGAACTGAAACTGCGATTACATTGTTTCACACCCGTAACTTTTCTAGCTTCGCTAGTTTATGTTTACAGTTAACCGCTGGTCGACGGTTAATTTAAATTAGTTTTTAACGGCGGTTTAACCCGCACTTAACTATATTATAGTTATACTGTGGTGTGTGGGGCTACGGGCCAAATAATAACAGCCGCACTTGTCGATCGAAGGTTAAGCTACACTATGTTCTATGTTATAAGGTTTGGTTTCCGCACTTAGTCCGTAAAGTGGACCATTGTGCGTGAAGCTACACTTGCCGCGGTTGGTTCTTGGATGGGTGATCATCCATTACCTACATATTGAGTCCCATTCGGGCCTCGGAAAGCACATTAAGCCGTTGGTCCCGGCTGTCATTCGTAGATCTTTGACAGTCGTTACGGGTAGTCAGAACTGAAGTCTGACAACCAGTCTTACCAAAGGGTATCGTGTTACTCAATAACTGGGTTGTGGAGGTCAGATAGGCAGTCGCTCCATGTAAAATATTGTATCCGGTTAGACTGGAAGCTGACCCCAGCATAGTTGGGAAAAGGCATGGCAGATTGAGTGTATACTGTGGTAAACCCAAACCGAGCCTGTATGTTCGTTATTAACTTGTTGCTCAAACTTGCTAACTTTCAACGTGAAATTAAATGTAGTTGTTTGAAAGCTGTATCATTGAGAACTGTTTGAAACTGTAAACCGGAGTTATTAGTAAATTGACCTCTGTAGAAAGTTAGGTGGCTTTGCGATATGTTTTTCAAAGTTACGATGAAACTTATTACGAATGTTCTTGATCTTCTTTTCGGTTAGTGACTAACCTGGTGTCAGAGTTTTTAAGCCAGCCATAGGCTTCTGACTTGGCTTCACATGCCGTCGAGAAATATCTCTCAGTTTTCAGTTTTCTCAAGATGTTTTGTTACCTGTATTTTATTTTTAATATTTGTTATTTTAGCGGCCTAATGCACACTCTATAAAAATTTCAAGTGTCTAATATTATTACATACAGCAATAATATTTATGCGGTTTAAAAGATACAGCCCTATGACAGACGGACGGAAGGACGGACAGCAAAGCCTTATGCTTTGGCACCCTCTGGGTACGGAACCCTATAAAGTAATTGGAAACTGTAAAACACAAGTTATTTTTATTATTACTTGTACAATTAAGTATTTATTACATTTGCTTGTATAAATTACCGATCGTGACAAGATATAGTCATGTCACAGGTTTGTCAAATCTCTCATAAAAATAAGTACCGATAAACCGTGAAACATGTCTCTATACCTGCGAGAAAAGTATTTATCCTTTTTTGTTTGTAACATTTCCTTCGCAGATACTGTAATGGGATGAATAAATAAAAGGCGTATTTTATATAAATGTCATAATTATTCCTAGATTATTTTATACTACCCATTTTGCATCATGACGTGCGCTGTCAGCTCTCCAAGCTGATCCTGTATTATTTTATAATCTTCTAAATCTTAACTAATCCTAAATAAATATCTAATATAAAGAGAA
Source organism: Agrochola litura (assembly GCA_949152395.1). NCBI lineage: Eukaryota > Metazoa > Arthropoda > Insecta > Lepidoptera > Noctuidae > Agrochola > Agrochola litura. Next base: position 12,518,953 of record OX424505.1, on the reverse strand, counting down.
AAGATTTGATTTTTTGTGTTTGTATGTTTGTTTGTTTGCAATGAATAAACTCAAAAACTACTTAACCGATTTAAAAAAATTCTTTCACCAGTAGAATGCTATATTATCACTGAGTAACATAGACTATTATTTATAAAGATATATTATAATATTATAAATGCGAAAGTGAGTTTGTTTATTTGTTACGCTAAAACGGCTGGACGGATTTGGATGAAATTTGGCATATGGGTAGACCATGACCTGAGTTAGGATATAGAATATTTTTTATCCCGATATGCCGGGATCGAGACTTGTGCGGGTAAAACCGCGGAACGCAGCTAGTAAGAAATAGTGTTTATCTCATAATACATTCCATCAACTTTTAAACTACTTGAGGAGGTTCCATGGAGAAGCCACGCAGGCTAAAACTCTTAACCGACGTGGCACGGACGTAATAAAATGGCGACGATTTTTTTCGTGCACTGGGTTTTTAACGCTCTGCTTAGCGCTGAGAGTTGAAAATCCAACAGTGTTTAATCAACGCGCTGGGACAAGAGTACGTCCCAGAGCGTTGAATTCTCAACGCTCGGCTCAACACCGAGAGTTGAAAATCCAGTGCGCGATAAAATCCCGCCGCGATTTTATTACGTCCGTGCGAACGTCGGCTTACAGTACAGTACCTAGATGTGAGAACTTTCCTCAAAGACTTTATAATATCCGCTTCATTGTGGATGATTCGCTTTGACAAAAAACTTATTTACACCTCTGTACTATTGGTTCTCGAGGAAAAACGTAACAATACATTCCCTTATTTGTTTTCAATAGAGATACACACTAGACAACCAATCGGTTTTATGTACTGTGAGATCGTTTAATGGAAATGCTAGTTTTCTTATTGTTTAGTTATTAAATGTGATCACAAATCTTTGAATTATATAATGGTCAGAGCTATTAAGTAACCCATTATGATGTTTAATATGCCGGTTTGAAACGATAAACCTAAACATATTTTAACTTCACACTTTATACACTTAGCGGTACTTAAAATAAAATAGGTATCTCTATAGATCAAGTAAATATGACGACAGGACATAGACAATAATATAAATACTCCCCAAACGACCACCAGCAGCAATACGAATATTTATCGAATAACAAACGCCACTCGTGTTCCATCATTCAAAACAGAATCGAGTTTTAATCGAGAACTATTATTTAATTTATATGAAGCGATTAAAGCGGATCTACGTGGGTTTGTGATTAACCGCGCAGAGAAGGGCCCGAGCGCTCGCGGGTTGCGGGCGACAACTCGTCGCTTCCTCATTGCTCTGCCGGCGGTTATTGCGCCGGCGCAACCGAGCCGCGCAATCGTCAAGTTCATTTCTCAGGGTTGTCTGTATTTTGTTCGAAATTGAATGCTTAAGTAATCAATCGTCCATACAAATGCGGTAGTTCATTCACTGAGTCGAAGAAATGAATCGATACTTTGAAGTCAATTTTAAAAGTTATACGTACCGATTTAATGCGCAGTGTTCAGACCACACAGATGCGGATAAAATTTCGCAACTTCGATTAACTCCACAACTTTTACGTCTTGGTTTTACTACCTATAAAATGTATGTGCGTTACACACAGCCTATTAAATCTTTAGAAATACGTCGAAACCGACGAATACCTAAACAATTATGGCTGAAAACTGCAAAAACTCGTTCTTGAACAATTAACACGTCTGGCAGCAATTTTCTAGTATCAAACAACAATACATTTAATTTGTTAAATTAATTAATTATCCGTTACACGACAGGTCAATTTCGTACGTGGAAAACGAACGATTGTTCAAATTAAATATTTGATTACAGTTAACTTTACAGTAGATTAGAGGTCAATAGCACCGAGTAACGGTTTTGTTTAGTGAGGTGCATTATACGGTACGCACTAGACACATTTCAGTACAAACTGTAGGGAAATATTGACAACACATGGTCGTGTTTGCACTGAAATTTGCATATGTGTAAGAAAAACAGACTGTAGAAATTTCAAACCAAGACTAGGCCACTTCCCGAGGGTCTTGTTCAAGTCTGACGTAGGAATAATTTCAAGAGATTACAAATTCAAATCATTTAATTCGAGTAACATAGACTCATAATAGAATAGCATAAAATACATTTACAAAATAATAAAATTTAAATTAAATCAAATTAAAATGGATGATGACGCAGAGCGTTCAGCGCTCGGTGTGGCAGCACGCCATGTTCGGGTTCGCGACAAGTCAATCGTCATCCTGAGGATGCCTCGTTGAGAGGTGAAACACGTGTCGATTTCTTTCAGGGTTTTTTATGGCTCTTTAGATAGCTAAGCGGAACAGGTTACTAAATACAGGGTAAGTTTTTATACAGAGCGCAAACTTTAACACGTGTCTTTACTCATCATTATGAACAACTTTTACTATGGAACCAAACCTGGAATCGCGAAAAAAAAATCTGCTGTTCCCTACATTTATGTTCGCATAACTCGCCAAAATGTAGGGAACAGCAGATTTTTTTTTCGCGATTTCAGGTTTGGTCCCATAGTAAAAGTTGTTCATAAAGATGAGTAAAGTCACGATCGATCTACCCGTGCGGCTGTTATTACTTAGCCACACGCCCCTTCAAGAACTTCAAGAACTTCTAACTATCAAGTAGTAAACCAATGCCCTATTAAATAAATATTTATTATTGACCGTCATTCAGTTTTAATCAATGTATGAGTATTTTAAGTAGCATGCATTAATGCGCAGATAAACCTATTTACCGTTATTTATGATTATCTTAGAGTAGTACGTTGTAAACCCGGTGTTATTAAGTTTAATAACCATGTTTGCTTTATTATTTCTTCATTAACTCTCATTACTCGAAGTAGTCCATTTTAATGCATTTCCCAAAGAAATTTCGACACAGGATTATCGCTTTTCGTCAAAATTAGACAATTAATACTCCTATGACCTAACTTATATGTAATTCGAAATGCAAAAAACTATTTCTAAATGGATTCAAGTGCAAATTAATTTGACAGTAACTGAATGTTTCAGACTTTAAAATGTCGCCACGATCTTACCTTTATCCATACTTATAATTAAAAAAAAAATTATAAAAAATAAAATTTGTGAGTTTTTGTGTCCCTGTGGTAATCTTTGGAACTACTGATCTGATTCCGAAAATTCTTGCATGAATGAGAAACTACAAGTATTGCCGAGTGTCATAGGATATAATTATTTTATGTTATAACATTACATGCGGACCAAGGCGCGGATAAAAGCTAGTCTTTCATAAAACGTTTCCTGAAATCTGAAACGTACAAAATAAAACATGTTTCAATCTACAGTATGACCACTTTCATTCAAAAGTGTTTTAATTATGCAAATAATGTGTTAGCAAAATTAAAAACTTATCTGGTTTTGATAGACGGCACTGATAATTTCAATACAGTTTGTAATTATTTTTATAATACGACCAAATACATTTTTTTAGAATGATTAGTCAGTGTGTGTACAAATTAACATTATGTAATTCACTTTCACTGGCAACACCATTCTTCTATTTGCTCATTCCAATTAGCATCAAAAAAGTAGTACTAGGTATTCTATTTTCAAAAGTTGGTTTCTTACGTCACTTTTCGTCAATAGTCGGTCCAATACGTCTCGCCGATTGGCTAGTCTCGTTCAGTGTTCTGTTCAGTTACATGTGAAATTAATTTCATGGTTTCAGACATTACATATTTTTTATAACTTGCGTGTTCTCGGAAACGGGGTCACACTTTTTCGGGAGAAATTATTGTATTGTTCTAAAAGTACATTTGCTATACTTTCGATGTTTTAGTGTAACATTTCTCTTTTATTGCTTTTTTACGTTCTGTGCTTAACCCTAAGCTAACCTGGTAGTTTGGAAAGCATACCACTGACTACCGATTAAAAAAGTTAACAGTTATGTCTTTGAAACTAAATAACCCACTTTGCCACTGCAGGGCATAGGCCTCCCTTTCTTTTTTCCACTTAACTCGATCCGGAGCCAATCCCTCCTATTATTATTTATTTATTTCAATCAACTTTGGATCATACAATTAAAATAAATTTAAAAATATTAATAAAATTAAAGAATTACATTTAAATTGAAAATTTTACAAAAATATTTAAAAAATAATAATTTATAATTAATAATTTTAATTTAATAAACAAAATTACAATAATATCTTAACATTAGTCAGTAAGCCTATAAGCGTCAAGTTTGAAACTATCTGAAATATTTTCACAACCCAAACGATTACACAAACTGTTTTATAATAACTTCGATCTCTCACTATCACTTCTAAATCTAACGCAAAAATAATTCAACATATCAATAATTGCTAGTTCAAACAAAAGCCCGTTATTATCGCGAGAAACTTAAATAGTTAATCGAGAACTCAGTTATTCGATATGGCCAGCTATCATTATAAAAGGGGTTATAAAAAATTATGGCCATTCACTGATACAAAGCTCTCTTGCTAATGAACACGAAGTTCGTTCCGATAGATGACCGCTGTCTCGACTTTTGCACGCTTTAATTTGTCTTTTTTGGCGGCGGTTAGCGAATCGTGGCACACTGGGCGTTGCGATGTCAGGGAGGTTCAAATAAGACACCAATACAGTGCACAGTATTTCGGTGGCCGTTGGTACAAGAATATCAATCAATCCGCCTAGCCTTTTCCCAACTATATTGGGGTCAGCTTCCAATCTAACCGTAAGCAGCTGAATACCAGTATTTTACATGGAGTGACTGCCTATCTGACCTCCACAACCCAGTAATAGGATAATACGATATCCCTTGGTAAGACTGGTTGTCAGACTTTAGGGATTCTGACTACCCGTAACGTCTGTCAAAGATCTACGAATGACAGCCGGAACCAATGGCTTATCGTGCTTTCCGAGGCCCGGAGGGGACTCGATATGTAATGGATGATCCACCCATCCATATACACACATCACAATACATGAAGCGACTGCCTATCTGACACACCCAGTTTCTGGATATCACGATACATACGATCAAGGAGGCTCAAATAAGATACTAATCCAGTACACAATATTTCTGTGGCTGTAGATACTCCGACTCCGGCTACATATCAAGATATACATTTCCAGTATAAGCTGATCTCGTATTGTATAGGATTTCCGTACATTAGCCGTGTGTACAAGCATATACCATTTTGAACTACAATGTTGAATTTTGTTTTTTTTACAGTATACCTATAATCAATTATAATTGTCGTAAAAACTGTGCGTATTTTACAAGATTTTCGACTTGAAAACATTTTTTTAAGCTTTATAGACCAAATAGATACCTAGGTTAAGTTTTTATAATACTGAAAAAACTCATGCGAGGAGGTTAGCATGAATAACCAGCATAAATGAATTAATAACCATTTGTTAATAAAGCTTGTAATGTTTTTAACCTTTAAACTATGAAGAGCACATTAAACTCACATGTTGGACTTGATTGCGGTTAATTAAAATAATGTATGCGGTGAGTGTACAGGGTCACGAGGCGAACCTCGAACTTTTGACATTGGATCGGAATTTGAAGATGGAACGTTCTAACTGCATCAAAAATAACTACAAGTATTTAGAAAAAATACTAATACCTATTTGATTAAGGACATAACTACCGGTTTATTTTTTTTTTAATTAGGAATCGAATATTCTATATACAAATTTTAGATTATCGTTTTTTTGACGCGCTGGATGTACTCTTTTGGATAATGCTCGGGTCAACGTCGAGAGTTGAAAATCCAGCGCGATAAAATCCCACCGCAATGTTTTTACGCCCGTGGGAACGGGGGCTTCGCAGATTCAGAAGGTTAAGAAGAAATCAGTTTAATGTCTTTAAAAACGCATTCTGTACTGAGACTCCTGTGATGGGTATTGTGTCCTAAAAATACCTTTCGAAATAAACCCATAGCTTAGCTAAGTACAAACTAGCTAAAAGTACGTGTCACAATCGTTCTGGTTTCCGCTTTTATTATATAATTCAATGAAAATATGTTCCACGTCAATTCTCTACCTATTAATTAGAAAACAACCCATTGTTTAAGATTCTCAAAGTGAGGCCATTTTAAAGGCGTTTTATGATTTACGTAGAATTATTTTACGATACAATCCGGGCTACACCTACAATCAAGGCATATTATGCAAGGCCATAACATAACAGTCTTGCAATTTTACTGACCTCGAAACAAGGAAAATAAAGGGGAAATGTATGAAATCTAAGAAATACCCAGTTACTCTCTTATTTGCATTTAAGCGGAAACAGTAAACAGACACAAAGCCTAGCTAACTTAAGCTTTAAATCTGATCTTCAAAGAATCGGGAACAGTACAAAATTTACTGGTACTGACCATACCACCCAAAAAAAAAAACAATTTTCATAAAGTCCGTATACATTCGAAATTTGACAAATTACGAAGCAGCCAACATTCCTCGCAAGTTACTGGCTGGTAAAAAAATAAATCAAATCGAATTTGGAACGTGATCAAGAATGCTGTGTCATGGCATGAACTACCGGCGCTGCTTCAATACGCAGAATGGCACTTGCCGTGACGTGACGCCCACGAAGCCACTCAATTGGGAGTTATGATAGCGGAGTAAGGTATTTTTAGCCTACGAAGAAACTATGAGCAGAGGAAAGATTGCAAACCATGAGGAAATGCTCTCTTTTCTGGCTAGACTGTTCTCAATATATCTCAATAAGTACAAATAAAATAACTATAATAGGTAGTTATGATAATTAAATTGTCCCAACACGTACATTAATTTGTAATTTTTCAGTTTATGTGTACGTAAGCAATAATGACCAAGTGATCAATGTATGAAAAAAGTCTTTTAAAACGTTTACAAAACCTGCAGCTTCAATATCAGCTTTTCATCTTCTATTGGATCAACCACATATTCTCAACTACTCCGACGCCGCAAAACATCTCATTCGATTACCAACGATTACACTATCCAACCCTCACTTCACACTCGTAGGCGTTTCTCTCAACCCGTGCGCTGCTTAGGTTGAGTTACAAACGCAATAAGTCGCGTCCCGGTGGTAACATCGCGGCATCGCTCGCTCCGGGGGCTAATCAACCGTGGCGAACGCTTCCATGCCTTTTGTTTTTCGAGCCGACGACTTGTGGAGCGATCGTGTTTTCTCTAACATCTAATTGTAACGAGTATTGGTTGGTTAGAAGTTGATCGTCTTTTGTTTTGTGTCGATAGTACAATGTGTTATTGCGAAGTTAGTCGTATCTTTTCTATAATGAACATCAGACTTTTGAAATTCCAACTATAAAGGTACTGTTCTCCTGTTTGCTGTTCTAATCAATATGCTTTATTAAAATTAGCAATACAATGCTAAATCAATTAAACGTGACAAACTTCACGAACTTATACGTGACATAATAGACCAGTAATTATCGCAATAAATTAACGAATCCAATTCGAATCCCCTTTGTGTCTTCAACAGCCGTATTATATAAACCAAAATTAATAATAGACACATTAAGCTAAACGTTATCGCTTTGTTACGCAACTTGATCGATGATGGCAACGCAACGTGCAACGCAACGGACGATAGTATCTGAGGCACTTACCTATGACACCCACTGAGATAGCAATCTCTTACACGAGTAACTTTCTCGCACGCCTACTAAATGTTTGGGCAACGCTTTTTTGTTTGCAATTCATTCGAAACTTTGAATTTCGAATACATTCAAAAGTTTGAATTTCGAATAGAAAAGATTCGATGATACGGATGGCAAAGTTGAAATTGTACGGATCATTAGGTTAAATTGGAGATGGGCTTGTCATGCCGTAAGATACGATGACAGTACGAAGACAAGTAAGATTATAATTGATGGGAGACCGTCAACAAGACTACTATATGCCATGGCTAGTCAAAACACAGAATGATATAAAACTTAGGTATAAAACGAAACAGCTCTGATAGAAAAAACTGCAATAATGCGAAGGATGTCTAGGCTTTCGTATATTCGGATAGAATTAACTATAATCGGAAGTATGCTGAAAGCTACATACGAATAGATAAACACTACTATAAGGAAAAAAAAAACATGTAGGTACCTCCAAAGTTCAACAAAAACATTGTTAATACGTGTGAACCGCGATTCGTTATGGGAAACGTGCCGCGGAAACTGGGGGAATCAAGTTTAATACAACTATTATCCAAATCTCGAAGCCAACTCTCGTCTGCGACCGCTTTTTTTGCTTTTTCGGTTTCAAAACTATTTTAACGATGTCTTAAGTTACAAAAACACGGGGAGAATGTTGGGAGATTGTTTTTAAAAATAGAAAACGACTTCATTTTGTTGCTAGACGGTGTAGATTTCAGTATTTGTTTTAAAAAAAAGTTTTTGAACCCAGGTCCCAATGTGTTCTTTTTGTGTACAGAATACCGCCCGTATTTCGTGCACCACCACTGTCAGCTTCTCAATATACAATGTCGCCCATCAGCATGCGCTCGCCCGCATTTTTCACAATATTCATGAAAATTATCGAAAAATAACTTAAGAGGGTCTATCTTGATTTTTTTTTAGATTTTTTCAATTTTTTTTTTTTCGAAATCCCCCTCTAATTTAATGAATTTACACTTATGTTTTTTAAAAAAACACTGTTGATTTTTGTTTTTTTTGCATAGTTGACAAATTTTAATAAAAATATTAGTCATCTGATAAAATAACTCATAAACTTTTAGAAATAATAGACAGAATCCAAATCGAGCCAATAACATCGAAGATATGGCAAACGCTACTCAAAACATAAAAAAATGAATAACATGAAAAATATTAAAGATAGACCCCCTTTTCAAAGTTATTTTATAACAGTATAACAGCCATATTTACCTTCCGAAGTATTTGAGGCAGTCTTTTCGAAGTTTAAGACTAGATAGCAAAACTTAGACAACCGAGTTTAATCAATAGACACAACTACACTCTCTAAATATCTTAATTCAGCTCCACCGAACAATTTCTCAAGTTAAATGGAAAGTTACGTATTTCTATCTACAATATCAAGATAACAACGGCGTCTAAATCTTGCTAAGGATTTAATTGACACATTCGCTAAGCGCAAACGTTATTACAGATGAATGGTGGCTGCTTATCTCAGGGGTAACTACTAGCTTCGTAACGAGGGACAGCATTATGAATATCGATAATGCGTTATTCTCATACGTAATCGACGAAGTCGGAGGCAGTATTATCGATAAGCGTCGGCTTGGGGGCATCGCATCCCTATACATCAGGGAGATACGATCTAACCCTATGTCGCTCGCAACTAAACTGTGCAATTACGTGATAATATATGTTTGTAACGATATCACGGTATGTTTCGTGCCTGACGTGAAGTAATATACTAAGGTTTATTTATATAATGAGCCCTGAAAAAGCTTGGATGAAAAGTGTAAAAACTAAAAATTAAGCTTCCGATACGTTTCAGGTGGACGTTTTCTCATGTGTCTTGTTCTCCGTATTTCATAGATACCTTCATCCCAAAATAGTCTTCATTTCAGGGTAGGCTAATTTACGAAATAATTTAAAATTAATTACTTTTTCAGTCTTCTGGGCACGTTTCCGGATGACAGCGATGCAGTCGAGTACTTCGACGCCTAACTGCCCTTTTGTTTTTTTTGTATTTATTTTTACAGTTACTTAGTCATTTGATTTGGTGTAAAATTTTTAGAGATATAATTATTTGACTATTGTAGGTACCTATACAAAATATTGTAAAAAAACAGTGGCACTCCGGGAGTGCCGACAGAAGTGAAAACATGAACAATTGAAAAAATGATTCCAAAACCTTTAAAGTAAAAATTGATCCGTAACGTAATATAAATAAAGAGCACAATCGCGGTTACAAAAATGAGGTGTCGGTAACGGTGTCGCGAGTACAATTGTTTTTTCCCATCTCAAAAATGCCTAACGCGCCTAAAGAAGTTTTCACTTCAAAAAATATATAAGGGTCTATTTGAAATAAATGATTTGACTTTGAAATTGTATATTGTATATAAGATTTTTATGTAATGTATTTCTTTCTACAATAACGAAAAAAAATGTGTACGTCTACCATTCAATTCGAAATGCAATATACCAGCAAAAATATTATCAACCTTTCTTTTATTTGCGGACTCATATTGACATGGAGGCCGAACGTTAGTTATTGTGTTACAAATTGTATTTCTTTATTAGACACGTACGAACAAAATTACTGCTGTAATGGACCTCGTCTATAGAGAAGAAACTTTTTTATTGACATGCCTATTTAGTTTAATATGTAGAAATTGCGAGATTGTTTACGAAGTTTGAGAATGCACAAAAAAAGGAAGGGGAATGACTATTCTGTAGTCTGTATCGGCGAAACGCATTATGGCAAAGACAACTAACAAACAACCAACACACAACTAACACACAACCAACACACAACTAACAATACTAACTAATATTATAAATGCGAAAGTGAGTTTGTTTGTTTGTTACGCTTTCACTCTAAAACGGCTGAACGAATTGGGACGAAATTTGACAAATAGGTAGCCTGGAACCTGGAGAAAGACCTAGGCTACTTTTTGTTTTTGCGAATAAGTCTGAAAAGGATATCGTGACCCCCGGCAACATGGCAACTGATGGAACACGGGTGAGTTTTAGTCAGTAAAAGTCTGACACGCCAACCCACTCCAAAAAAAAGGCTACTTTTCATCCTCGATCGAAGAAAATTATGAAACAAAGCTCTATCAATAAAATGTTTAACTATGATCAAATATTGTAGCTAAAGCAATCACTATATTTTTGGCAACGCCTGTAACCAAACCGAATATTTATATAACATCTCCGAAGCAATAAAAAAAAAAATTATTTAAATATACTTTATTGTACACCACAAAAATACACAACAAAAAATAAATCAAACATTACAAAATATACAATGGGCGGCCTTATCGCTTTCCGCGATCTCTTCCAGGCAATTCAACGCTATAATTTCATAATTACAGCTTTAAACGATAATGTGTAGGTACCTATCTTTAAAAAATCTTACGAATACATTTACATACTCCCCCGTGATTTAACTTTCTCTGTTAAAAGCAATGTGCTCTCAAAAAACCGGCAAAGTGCGTGACGGACTACGCACAATGAAGAGTTCCGTAGTTGGGATGAATTTATCCCAAATATAAACTTAACATTGTAGTTGAAATACATTCCAACTACAAATGTAAGTTTGTACGCACAGTATTAATAGATTTACCATATTATTTTAAGACCATAGACTTCTTATAGGTTTTACTGTAATCTATGAGTGAAGAACCATTGTCTGTATTTTTTTTTTAAGCTTAGCCTCCTTAATTTCGGAGTTATGGGAGGGAATGGTCAATTTTAATCTATTTTCTAAAAAGTAATTATAAAAAAAAAAATTTAATATTCGCAACAAGTCCTTTCATTTGATTTGTCACACGACACAGTTTGAAAAACTTTTTTACTAATTTTCTTATTTTTACCCCCCTAAAGTGACCCCCATATTCAAAATTCATTTATTTACGTTACACGTCCATGTTTGGATCACAGAAATACATATTTGTACCAAATTTCAACTTAATCGTCCATTAGATTTGACAGAGAGACAGAAACACGAGTGATCCTAAAAGGGTTCCGCTTTTTTCTTTTGAGGAACGGAACCCTAAAATACGACTGCCTAACACAATAATCGCACAGTTATTTTCTAACTTGTTTACTTTTACATAACATCATCAGCCATGTACCTTTCTCCGTTCGTTGACCGCCGTCCATTCAAGGCCAGGTGACGGCCAATTATAAGCGTTTTTAATATAATTTACGCTTATTACGCGTTTTTTTTGTTACTTTGTGCTTGAATTACATTTAGATGACTATCTTTTTGTGAGTTCTGGAGCTTAATGAAGGCGATCAAAGGAGTACCTCCTACCTTATTTATTTTAAGTGTCTGAAATGCCATAAAATATACTATATCGCAAATTAAAAATCTTAAAAACTACCCATCTATTTCAAGAACTACTCTAGTCCCTGAAGCCTTAATAAACTTCGTATAACAAGATTTTGCCACAGAGGTCAAAATGCCTTTCCAGTGATCTAAACAAATTTATTTCTCTCTTTTAACACAATTATATAAATACTTATTTAAATTCATAAAGTTCATAAAGGATTAAGGCTACATCACATAACAAAGGAATTAAGTTCTTTCCGCTTTTTAAATCTCTCTAAAATAATATTCATACCACGTTTCGTTGATATTAATCAAAATGACAACATTAGTATTCCTACCACGACCGGCATAAAGAATGTCTATTTTAATTTGAATTAATCATAACATGGTAACACTATTACGTAAAATGTTTTATTCATTTATATAATCCTTTATCCCATAATATAGACGTTGATAAGCCTTTCATCAAATTAATTAAACCGATTCTAATAAATATGGCTATAATTTTGAAATTCGCTAATCAATTTCTTTTATATTAAATAATTATGATTAAAATATTATGGCACACTGTTCGATATTTATTATCTATAATCAAACTGCTATTCATCAAAATATAAAGCAATTAGTAAACATATCAAAAGTAAAAGAAACTGACAAGTATCTCTAACATAGACAAATCGCTATGGCTTCTCTATTTTTTATAAGATTATACACCATATTAAATTGGCCAAAATCTATGATTCATCAGAGTAGACAAATTGTCTATTGCCATTATTTTTACATGGCCATAAAGCTCAACATAAACGATGATACTTATAGAAGTAACTACCGATTCAAACTACTTGAAGGTAGAGACCATAAATATTATTTTGCAAACCGGAGTTTTTATTTGAAACATCACACGCTAGGAAGTTCGACAACAATGCTTATTGTTAAATGTGTCAACGTTTTCTAATGCGTAACATAACATGTAGTTAGAAAACTTAATGGACCATAATATTTATTATTTTACATCTAACTCTTCTAAATAACATGACATCACGTATTCCCCAAAAGGGTTAGACAGAGGTATACCTCTAGCACACCCACATTTTTTAGGCAATGATAGCCTACTGGTGTGACCGTCAGACTTCCAAGTCGATCCCAGAATTTATTTGATAATAAAACACCAAAAAAAAAAAAGGCGCACGCCTCTTACTTTTCGGATACATGTTCTGTTCGTATTCTATAATTATCACTTGCTTCAAAAACGGTGAAGGAAAACATCGTGAGGAAACCGGCATGACTGAGAGATAATTCTCGACGGCATATGAAGCCAAGTCAGAGGCCCATAGGCGGCTTTAAATCTCTGACACCAGTACCCTAATTGCGTAATACACGATCAATCAGAATCCGAATCGTTTTGAAATAGATTGCTAATCAATTGCTTCATAAGTTGGAAAAAAAAATGCTCAACAACGTAAATAACGCAATGAATGTTGTTGAACTGTCAAAATGAAACAAATTAGTCTTAATCATTTACGAAAAAGTGTTACGTAATTTAGGTACAGGTTAGTCACTAACCACACGAAAAGAAGAATACCCACATTTTCCCAGCAATAATGGCGGGCTCTTCTAAATATTACAACTTAATTTAAAAACAGAACACTTGTTTGAAACGAACATAGATACTCAAAATAAGTCTTCAAGACTTTCTATGTCAACGAAAGAAAACACAATCGATCATTGAGCTATCAAAGAGGTTTAAAAGCAAATAAAGTTTATTGTGTAACTTTCTTCTATCTCTAGAGCGGGTGCGAGCTGCGAGGCAAGCAATGCGCTCGTTTTTGTCGATGGTTACGTAATCCGCCGTCAAGCAACGTCATGCCGCGTCAACGGTCATTATCACATCGTCGGCGAGATGTTAAACAGACTGTTACTGACAATTTTATTGGCTTTCATTTTACGTTTTTTAGGTATATTGTGGACATGTGTCATCAATGTGTTTTTGTGTTTTCAAACTGCCATGAAAGTTTTTTTTTTTTTAATAGTTTTTGATGATTTAGGGATCAGCAGTTTAGCATCACGAATTCATCGCAATGAATGAATGAATATTTATTTGTTAAACACAAGTACATACATTTGGTCTTCAGTAAAAATTCAGTTAACACTCTATGTTTTGTTAGTGGCGTATAAATTTTATAGCTACAGTAGGTACAATAATAGGGTAGGGTAGGGTAGAGCTTTGTTGTTTGTTGTGTGTTTGTGGTATTAGGCTTTATTTATAAAAACATCAGCAGGGTCCATTAAAAAGCCTTCTGCAGCCTTGGCCATTCAGCCTCATTAAAAGATGACTGGCTATTCTCAAACAGCAATGCATCCACGAAAGAACAGGTCATCTTCATCATAAACAATTCCTCAACAGAAGATATGGTAGACATTTATTTCATCGTCGCACTGTCATGGCACATATCACCTGTTTCAGCAGGCAACAAGAAATTACTTAAAAGTTAAGACCTACGTGCTCAAACGCCTAACTTTCAAGAACCATAGAGTCACCGCTGAGTTTTAGTTTTACGAGTTTCCACTGTTCCTTAAGAAAGTTGTGAAACTGCATGCACTATTCACCATTCTGTCGGAAGATTTCTTTAGTGATGCGCTTGCACATAAAATCATATTGTTACTTACTGATGAGTCATTGTTCGATCATTTTAAAGATAAAAGCTGTCATTTTCATCGTTATTTTATAGCTTCTCTCTAAGGTGTGATGATATAAAGTCATTGGCGAATTTGGTAAACAACGAAGTCATTAATTTTGCAGCGATATTAAGGCGAAAGACGGTGCGTGTCCATAAAGAAAAGGAAGGGCCTTCGGGGATTACAGACGTGATGTTATAAATTATATCATATGTGTTAGATTTTGGTTGTTTTTTTTTTTTGTAAATTTTTGACAATTTTTTTTTTAGGTCACATAGTCTCTGTTACCATAATATTGTATAAACGTTCCAACCACCATTTTATTCATAAAACCTCAGTATATAATTTACATTGATTGATATAATATTTATTTTATAAAATAAAATATCGAAAAAAAACAAAATAAAAATTTGAAAATATCGCAGCGCTTCAGCGTAACTGCCCTTTGGTAAATCAGCACAAAGGAGATTCACTTAAGGCATAGCCACTAGTACTAGTAATTATTTGCAGCTGAAAAATCTATTAATTATTGTAAGCATCAATATAACAAATAATATTTTTTAAGGAAATAAGGGCCTGTTTCGCTACCTCGTGATAAGTCTCAGTTAACTTATCTGACGGTTTAAATGAAAAAAACTCTGTTCTGGTTTTTTATACAAAACAGAACTTCATATCCGTGAAGTCAAAAAAAAAAAACAGTTTCAGCAGTTTTCCAAATAAAACGAAGCAGAATACCAGCGCTGCGGTATTTATTTTTTTAAATATTGCAGCATTATGCTGAGATAGAAGCCTTTTTGTTATAAGTTTGTTAGTTTAAAATGATCCTTTTTTTTATTTTTTTTATTACTGTGTGTATTTCCTGTGCCTGTCCCAAGTAAAATATTTTTCTTTCTTTCTTTTATTTTAGATGTACCTACTAACAAATGCGGTCGAAACCTCCTTTGTGTCAACCGTGTGCAATTTTGTTATTAACTACAACAAGCTTTGTCTCTTCATGGTATTTAGATATCCAGGTTAGAACATCTGTTCACATTTAATTCAGTTCACGAGTTATCTAGAGTCAAGCACTTACTTTCTTGCTTTGAATGTAGTAGATATGAAACATAATATACAAACATCGCGAGGAAACCTAGACTTATAATTAATACCTATACGTCTGAAATCGCCAACCCGTCTTGGCCAAGTGTGGTGATCAATGCTCGTGTCTTCTTAGAATGAGAAGAAACCTTTGCCCAGCAGTGGGACAATAGAGATAATGCATTGGTAAAAAAAAGAAATTCTATATAGTCCGTCAGTCAGATAATAAAAAAATATTAGACACGTATTTTTTGCTTTATCATATTAATCAAAAATTACTTAGATAAAAACGCATTAAAGTTGGGGAGTGCGGGTCGCTACGTCACAAGTAAGTATAAAATCTACATACTCGTGACGTCAAGGCACTTTTTAACTCAGTGTATCGTCGCAATCTTTTGATAACGTAAAAAAGAAAAAAACGTGTCCATTTTTTTTTAATAATCTACCAGACGGACAAAAATAAATTTTGGTCATCATCCGTTATAATCTGGTATTATTATTATGATATAGTGTCTAATTACTATAATATATTATTTACTTTCACAATATATTTTTCATATTGTCTAGATATGACATCTTGGATCGATACGCCCATTTATCTCATGAAATACAGAATTATATAACAAAAGTTTCTCGCCAAATAATTCAATCAATACTTGCTCAAACGCAACTACGCTCATTCATGTTAATTTCTTTAAGCACCAAATCATAGGTCATAAAATTTTACAACCTAGTGTCGTATAATTTGTGCCATTGAAAATTATTATAACGTCCGCACACTACTTTCTGAGGTTTATTACTCTATTAGTAAGTATGTGTCTTGTGAAAGTTGATAAGTTGACCCATGACATCAAATGGGAATGGGAAAATTACCGACTTATTGGTATAAAAAACCATTTTGCGACCAAAAGTCGGAAAATGGTTTTTCATAGTACACACGGCTACATATCAAGCTATACATTTCCAGTTTATGCTGATCTCGCATTGTATAGGATTTCCGCACAATGCGAGGTCAGCTTATACTGGAAATGTATAGCTTGATGTGTAGCCGTGTGTACACTCTAAAATGTTCGGCAACATTGTTTAATATTTTAAAAAGGCTTACAGAACTTGTTTTGAAACTCGACGAAAAATGTAAGAATGATATTAGATTCGACCCCGTATTACCTCAAGCTTTTCCCAAACATCTTTTTTCGTCTAGTTTGATCCAAAATTCAAAAAATTCTAAATTCAAAAGTCATTTATTCAAACTAGGCTGAGAATCAGCACTTTTCGAACATCAAAATTACATAAGACAGTCCCCAAAAACGCCCACCCTTCACCACTTCCTAGTGCTTTAGCTGGGAAGAAGAAGTATTGCAACAAACTCCAGCAGCACAGCTGTCTGTTCAGTTAGAAAAATAAATTAAATAGATTCTATACAATATATCCGATGATCGAGTCGAAAATAAAATTATATCGAACGAATAAACGTTGATTTAAATTATAAGACGAAGGGATAAGGTCCTTTAACAAGTTTTCAACGAATTGAAACCACTCACCAAGAAACAGGCGCTGCCTGGTTTGGGGACCACTGTTTTAATTTTGTAACAATTTTTTATATTTTGTAACAATTTTTTATTTAAAAGAGTGTCCGTGGAGTTTCTTGCCCGTTCTTCTCCATAGGTACCTACTACGCTTTGGAATGGGCAACTAGCTTCATACCTATTTCTGACTGACCGATTCTTTGACAATTCAAAAGTGCCTGTAAATGGTTTAATTGAAATAAATGCTTTGAGTTTGAGTTTAAAATAACTACGTTAAATATTCTAGTTACAGTAAGCATACAATATTATTGTTTTTGAAATTTATTTTGTAAAAATGGACCAATAAAAATATTCTTATTTTTATCACTTGCATCAGGATTGATTTAAGAGCCCCAATCTTAGGTAGCTACTTGAAACAAAAATATCGGAGCTTGCAACCCTAATATTCTCTTTTGTCAATGCAAGAGATGGCCCTTAAGGACGTCTCGCCCTCCTCTTCCCCGCACCCCTCGCCCGCCGGTCCGACGAGATCCAAGATGCAAGAATGCAGGTCCACGCCAGTGCTTCGCTTTCGAAATAACTCGCCACTCGCTAACATTTCTTTCATGTTGGATGTTAAAGTCGCGTAATTTTTGTAAACACTACTTAAGTTTATATTGTTTGTAAAGGTAATTAGCTGTTTGGTTCATTGGTTTTTAGTCGCAGTATTAGATACGTTTGAATGTAGTTCGGGTTTACACAAATGAATGAATAAATTGAATGAATGAGTGCTTTGAACTGTTTATGAAAACGTATTTTTTTAGATGTTTTAAATCATTTCAAGTTAAGCTATTTCTAGTTAAAGTCATCAATAATAAAAAAATGCGCATTGAAACTATCAAGAAAATTCTAAACACATTTTTTTTTTGCTATAAACAAACACAATTTTTCC
The DNA here is from genome assembly GCA_949152395.1 of Agrochola litura. Taxonomy (NCBI): domain Eukaryota; kingdom Metazoa; phylum Arthropoda; class Insecta; order Lepidoptera; family Noctuidae; genus Agrochola; species Agrochola litura. Next base: position 12,500,745 of record OX424505.1, on the reverse strand, counting down.
AAAGATATAGGTACGTTTAGTAAATTGATTTCAGATTTTCATTTTCTGCTTTTCAATACCTGCGACAAAGTTGTTTCTTCTATTTTTATTTTAACATGGTTCGTGGTAACGAAACGTGTTCATTCATTTTGAAATTAGATTTCGAACGTTATCACGTTCCTTCGATACTATTGTTTCCTATTTGATCAAACTTTTTGCACCGAAGGTCAATACACATTCCAATTTAAAAAGGTAACGGTTTTGTTATTATTATTGAACAAAGCGAAGTAATTTATCACTGAAATTAAAGTTCATATAATAAATTACCTTAGTGTGACCCGATATCGGGGAAACTCAATAGAGCTGAACTTTCAAAAGCTCATATCATCGTTCTAAATTGACACTTAATATAAAATGTCAGCTTACATAAAATCAATTTTAGACTAAATAAAAACGTTTTCCTTAAACGATTTGCACCATTTACATAATCAAATTGACTTGAATGTTCATTCGTTACAAAATACATTAAGAAGTCATTTTATATTCACATCTACGCCATAATAATACAAGACACGGACATCCTTCACAACTTCCTCGAAACCTGAAGGATAATTTACAAAACAGGATAGCCAGGCATCCGGTTATCTACCTGATGTATTCTTATCCTCGCAAATTATACTTATTAACTGCCTCGCATCACGCAACAGCTAATGTCAATATTGTAGGCCTACTGAAGGACTACCTACAGCAGTGTAAATACTTTAATACGTTTATAAAACCAGTAAAATTATAATTAGCATAAAACTCGTTACAGTACAGTTAAAATGTCACTCACCTTTTCGAATTAATTTCGACTGCACCAAAAATATATATTTACAAATGTCACAATATATAAAATCCAGACAGACACAACACTATTCACATAATAAAATTCCAGTTCCACTACAGAATAAAAAATAAATATTCTTTGAACAAAAGAAACTTCAATACGGTTGAAAATTGTAGTTTTCGTAGCACTCCGAAGTGCAAAAGAGTTCAACGCGCGAGCTCTCTCTAAGCAGGCCCGTCGTATACTGAACCCGCTCGCGAGGCCGTACACTATCTCCTCGTACAACTTAACGTACCTGATAACGCATACCTAACAACCATCTTGATACTTTGCCTTCTTATTTCAAAATATTGTTTTTTTTTTCTATTCAGCCACACTCATATTTGAATTGAGAATAGGTTTTTTTTTCCGCGTGACCATACAGTATTTACGCAGCACTAGCGCGGTCGCCGCCTCGGATTGATACAATCATGGGCGAAAAGTAAATGGTTCTTAATAAACGATGCACCGCAAGAGCACTAAGTTAACCTTTTTATCGGGAGCTTTAAGCTCGGCGGTGAGTTAAATAAAGTGGTTTCTAAATATAAACGGCGTATCTGGACGCGCTATTGGCAGGTGCGAGCCTACGCGTAAAGCTTTTTTGCCACCATCTCTATTTTTTATTACATTTTGTATTTTTTTTAAAGGGACAATTTTATAATTAAAGCTAGTACGTTTATCGTGGACCGAGAGAAGTTTTACCGAGAAACTGTGGTCGATGATATCTATATCTTATCCCGCCGACTTAGTACTACAAAATGGTAATTAATTTTGTGTATTAACAATGTCTACAAGTTTTTATTTGCGGAGTTTATAATTAATATGATGTTTTACTGCGCCTGTTCAGATAATGTCGCGTTTTTCAACGTTGTAGTTGTAAATGGAGATAACATCGGAAATGTTAAAAACAACAAATTACGTTCATAAATAAAATTAATCATTGTTTGCATTCATCATCATTAGAACTTGTTAAATGTTTTGTCATTTATGACCATCATTTTATTCGTTATTTACTTCACATGAGCTGTTCGCAACTTTTTATGGTCAATCAAGAAAATGAATTATGAAAAAAGCACTCATATAACCATTTTAATTAAAAGTAATTGCTAGTGATAAAGTTGAAATAAAAGTGCTCAACTAGCTTGAGACAAACGATAGATCCATAACAATTAAATAAAAGTAGTTGTGAACAGTCGGGGACAGGGGGTATCGGGGAAGGGACAGGTGAGGGGGGGAAGACCGATAATTAAAAAGAGCGTAATGCGCGTATGGTCCCACGGCCCGTTACCGTTATCGCGAACGTAGGTAATGAAACTGAGGAAATATTGTAGCGTGTGGTACAACCGTAAGGATGAAGCGGTTTGATACACTAATTAAATATTTGGTGTATAACTAAGCTGTGTAGAGTATGGAGGTTATCGTAAGCTTAACATAAAAACCAGTGGTCTACTGCAAGACTTCCACAATACTCTACTTACTTAATTAAATACTTAAGGAATTGATATAATATTGTATTTCTCCAGATCTTTTGAGGTTACATTTATCTTAAGTTAAGACTCATATACGTATTACTCTGTTTTTTAATCAGATTTGCACTTTACTACAGTTAAAAGTATTGACTAAATGGTATTTAGGGTTCCATACCCGAAGGGTGCCAAACGGAACCCTATTACTAAGCCTCCACTGTCCGTCCGTCCGTCCGTCTATCTGTCAGCGGGCTGTTTCTGATGAACCGTAATAGATAGACAGTTGAAATATTTACAGATTGTATAGTTATATAACCGCTATAACAACAAATAATACAAGAAACGTGTTTTTTTTCAGCGTCACTACATTCTACTCGACTCGATGTTATCATGCAAAAATAATTGACTCTTCGACTAATGTAACTGTTCGAAGGCGTGATTATACTCTTAACCTTTTTTGTCACTTGATATTCTTACACTTAAGGAAAAACTTAATTTTGTACATCTTATTACACGTTACGGACCCTTTCGTGAGCGAGTCTGACTCGCACTACTTAGTCGGTTTTTCTTATACTTTGTGGCACACACCAACATTCTGGACGTAGTGCTTAAATCTTAACTAATTTCCACTTCACCTTTATCTAATCTGAGATACGTCGTGTCATCAACCTTTTAATGAGGACGATCTCGCGTCATAACTTTGAAGTACATTTTTAACGCTTATTCGTGTTTTAATTGCTTCACGTTATGAGTACAATGTAAGCAAATACGACTGGTAGGAAAAGGAAAACGTTTCTCGTCATTAATTATGTCGTATTTTCCCCTGTTAGAACCCTATGTCCCATAGAACTACCTAACTGATACAACACTGTTGTCATCCTTTTGTTTATGAAATTCATTTGTTTTTACTTAGACTGTAAAAACACTGACTAGGTTCGAAAGTGTAGGTGCGTAAAAAACGTACACTAAGGGCCTATTTCACGACGTCCGAATAGCCACTACTTACCGAATAAATTCAAAAATGGAACAGAATTTGTAGGTATCTGCCAAGTAAGTTAACGAGAACCTACTTGTAGTTGGTGAAACAGGCCCTAAGACGATTAATTTTTTTGGTGAACATAATAAAGAATATTCTAATATCTAATTCTAATATCTATTTCTATATATCTATCTAATCATTTTTTTTTTCTTTATGGCATCTCGTAGCTGGCCTCTGAGGCCATGACTATTTAACCGAACAAACCTGTGGGTGCCTTAAGCTGCTACACTCAAAGCCTCCAGCCAGGGAGTTATAAACTAAACTTATAAACTAGGTGAACGCTCGCTAAGGGCACCCCCTGTGGGGTACGAGCCTCGGCTTAGGGCGTTTACCGGAGGGAGGACATCAAAGATGGACCGGGCTGGGTTTTTGTATTTTTTAAATTGAGAAATTTATACTTTAAGAACCATAAATATTTGTAACAAAACCATAAGCTATGTGTGTGAATTTTATGGCCCAACTCACTGACTAGTTCGATTTACTATCTGCAATCAGACTACTCTAGCTGCTATCGTGGTTAGCCATAACTAATCAAGTTATCACCCTAGAACTACCTATTTAAAGTAGCATAGCAATAATTTTAATTATAACGAATTAAATTTTATTTGAAAATGTATATGCGTATTCTATTATGAGTCTATATGTGATTTGAATATTTGTGATTAGACCTGTTGACCATTTTCTATTTTGTTAAGTACTTAGTACTTATTGAAAGACCTACACTGTCCTCCCATACCTAAAAACACTGTTATTTGAAAGTATTGTAAAAGCCAATTATTTTTAAAAGAGTAACTGTGGAGTTTCTTGCCGGCTCTTCTCCATAGGAAACGACCAATTGGATCCGTGCACCTAGCTTCTGACGTTTCATAAGTGCCCATGTAGGTTTATGTGAAATAAAATATTTAGATTTTGATTTTTGAATTTGAATTTAATAGCAATAATTATATAAACACATCATCATCGGACAATAATTTTGACACATCCACAATGGGCGCACTTGAGTGCTATCAAAGAATAGAAGAGGCTAAGTAAAGCGATGCCAATAGAAAGCCGTGACAGTTTCCACGCCACACATCGGGGTCGCCCATTGTGGAACGGTTATTGTCTACATTTCTGTTTAATTGCACCAATAGGTGATTATATAGTTATGAATGTCGAAGAACGTTTTATATCATTATTTTCCTCGTTCTTTATTTTTCTTGAATTCATGTTATCTATAGGTAATAGAAATTATAATTGTCAGGGAATGTCTAATGTATCTTATAATATAAAACATATTTATTATTTATATTTATTTTTTCTTTGTTTGTTTGTTTTTTACTCTTTCATGCTAAAACAGCTTAACGGATTTGGATAAAATTTGGCACATGGGTAAACCATGACTTGGGTTAGGACAAAGGATAATTTTTATTCCGATATTCTTACTGGATTGAGACTTCTGTGGGTGAAACCGCGCAAATAAATGATAGTTTAACATAGGACCATTTCAATTTTCCGTACCTTCCATAAAGTTATTTATAACTACACTTACGTTCTTACATTCATATTTATTTATAACCGGAATCGGACAAAAATACTGTCACGTAATTCTCACGTCATAAAACTCCGCATTCTATTAAAAGGAAACACTGTTTGAATAAATTGAATATTTAATTGAAACAATAACATCCTGTGTACAGACAACAAAGAGATAGGTATGCAGGCATCGATCTATCCAAATTTGGCGTTTGATGAATTGTATAAAGCTATAAGTAGGTAGCTATAAGCCTTCAAAATCCTTTATCTGAGATAAATGCAAAGATTCATTCTTACCTGCAAACCAAACTCTATTATTAACAATTTACATGGGACTTAAAACATAACTGGCGAAATGTGGGTGTACCTGGTACAGGGACACCTCTGCCCAACCCTTCGGGGAAACAAGGCGTGATGTTATGTTTATTCGTTTTATTTATTTCGAATTACCTTTTGCCAGCAGCTTTGCCCGAGTGGAGGTCGGAAATTTGGCCACGGAAACGCACTATTGGGTTAAAAAGTATCCTAAGTCCTAACCTAAGTCACGGTCTACCCATGTGCAAAATTTCATCAAAATCCGTGCAGCCGTTTTAGCGTAAAAGTGTAACAAACTCACTTTCGCATTTATAATATTAGTTAGGATTACTCGTTGGTCTACGTCTGGTAGTGGTCACAGGCGCAACTACTGATGCGCAGTGTGTGTATGTATGGTTTTACTATTACAAAATTCTTAGTTCCAACCTAGAGTCCTAATTTGTGCCTGGTAAAGGCAATAGGCTCACGCATATTAGGTAGGTACATGGGATAGTTAATTGATTCAGGCGTGACCTTGCGGAAATCCCTTATTAAATACAATAGACGTGGATATATTTAGTAACTTCCACTTAGCTATTTCTTAAGAGCCATAAAAAACTCCTGAAAGAAATCAACACGTGTTTGACCTCTCAACGAGGCATCCTCAGGATGACGATTGACTTGTTGCGAACCCGAACACGGCGTGTTACCACACTACAGGTTACTAAATATATCCACGTCTATTGTATTTTAGGTACATCGGACTTAAACAAAACTGACGAATTACACTAAACATTTCTGCCCATCCCTTCGTGAAATACAAGCGTAATATTATGTTATTCAATCAATAACTTCATCTGAACGTTCCCAAGATTATTTAGGTATTAGTCAACAGACACAGATCAATGGTTAGACGGCTAACATTTGAGCTAACGATCGTTATCTCGAAGTATCGATCGACAACCGATTTATTGTTTGTTGTGTTTGTTAATGTTGCTACCTTATGTGGGTGTTGGATCAGGGTGGTTTGTTAAAAGAAGGGGAAAATTATTTAATATGGAAATACAAATTAATTTTTATGTATTTATACATATTTTTATTTAATTTCGCTTTTCGAGTCTATTGTTCTTTTAAACTACGCAACGAATTTTGATGCGGTTTTTGTCGCCATTTAAAGAATTTATTCCGGAAGGTTTATGTGTATAATAAATACATAAATATTAAACTTACATATAATAAAGAAATCTTCATGTTTTATATAGTCGTAACAAAACCGTGCTAAGCAGGGGCGGGTCGCTATTTTGATATAAAGAGAGCCACAAAAAATATAGAGACATAAGCTAATTCTTTAACCATATTTAGCTTTATCTTGAAGCTGAAAGTGATTTTAATACATTAAAAAGTTGGGTTGTTTCAAACACGAGATTCACTGAAAAGTATAACTTTCTTTCCACATTTTTTTTAGGTTATGCTGGAATGTCTTGACGATATTCAGATTCTTCTGATTGTTATTTTTTTTTTCGTTTATTTATTAAGGAACAAAACAAAATATAACAGAAACATCACAAAAACCTCAATAGGTTTGTCCGGATGTTGAAACACATTTAAACAATCTTAATACTCACGAAATATAAAATTGTATTTCATCCTTAGGATCGTATACTTCATTACTTCACCAATAGAGCGTCTTCCTAACACTCCAAATGGCTGCTAAAACCATCAAAACGCCAATAATAGCTAACAAGCACAGAACAGAAGGGCAACTAGATATCGTTACTAAGGCCGACATCCATAAACGTTACTTAGCACGTGCTTCAACTTCGCGGTTCCGTCTTACACTTGTAGTTTTCCAGTTGAGCTGACAGGAGTCATGCTTAGGCAAAGTACGTGTTCAATAACGTTTATAGATCTCGGCCTAGGAAACTGTGTGATACAACTTACATGCTTCACTATCTTATTTGAAGCGATATTGCCTTGTTAGACAAGGATGTGAAATGTAAACTTGTTTGAAAATGTTTGTTTAGGTAAACTATGTAAAAAGATATTTGTGTGGATGGCAAAAGCTTTTTGTAACTATGTGAATTTTAACATGGAACTAATTGGATTTACTGCTTTTAAATTTATTTTTGCTTTAAATCAGGTCAAATCTTGTTTTGCGAGGTAAAGTACTTAAGTACTCAAAGATATGTTAAACTAAGGAAAGGCGAAAGGTATTCTCAGTCTTAAATCCCAAAGAAGTCTTCTTTATTAAATAAAATTTGTTTAAACGTAATTTCATTCTCAGCATTTAAAAGAAAAATACTTTTTTTTTCTAACTGCAGGCAGCCCTGACACCTCGGAAACGCTAGCGATGCGCGTACGCCGCCGCCGCCGCGCCGCCGCGGCGCACAAAGGAGCGGGATTTAACGCACAAAGTATTGTACATCCTCACGGAATATATTGCCGCAGCACGCTTACGAATAGGCGTGGTAGCTAGTTCTCGCTACACAGGACTGGATTTGAATTAGGAATTTAGAAAAACATCGATTTAGTTGGAACAAAAGAATCGTTGGCGAATAATTAATGGGCGATCGTCAAAATGTTTTCATATGCACTATACAGGGTGGCACCATCGACGTGAAAACTGTTACCGTGGATTCAGTACATGATTCTAAACACCCTGCGTTGAAATTTTTCGTCGGTTATAAAAAAAAATCTACTCTTCCATACATTTTGAGTGCGTAGGTATTGCACTTTTCTATGAAACAGCAGTTTTTTTTAAAATAACTGACGAAAAATGTCGACGCTGCGGGTTTCAGAATCATGTACTGAATGCATGGTAACTCGCGTCGATGTCCTTGCCACCCTGTATAGTTGAAAAAGGAGAGAAAATTGTGAGGCTGAATTTCGTAGCGGTATGTTAAAATATGGCCACACAGCATCTTACAAAATAATAATAATATAAAATGAAAATCTTAATCTTGGCAGTAACCAGGCAATCTCTTATTGTGAATGTGCTAACAATGTGTACTCTCGCTCTCCAATCCAAACTTAATTAAATTTGTAATATTAATATCAGAAACATAAAGACAATCACCCGGATTATCAAGAGCTTTTCCACATCACACAAAAGTGAACAAACCTTGTAGCAAAGCATTCTTATTTTATTCATATTTTAAAATAAACTCACGGTTTATGGAATCTCCCGAACATTAAAAACATACACAATTGACATTAACACGGGGCCGGACTTGAGACCTCTGACCTTCAAATGACAATCCAAAATGGCTACCAACATATGAGGTAATGGAACTATGCTAATTTTAATAATGCATTATAGATTATTCAGATAAGACCTAAATCCATATAGTAGAATAGCAAATAATATTAAATGCCAACTCGATTTGCGTTAAAACTAAAATCTTTATTACAAAACATAATTTTTCAATAAATTAATCAGCAAGTGTAAATAATTAAATAAATTCTCAACGAGTAAATCGGTTTATCTAAAACTGTAGTTATTAAATTACATGCAGAAAATTGCTTTGCACTACCTACAATAAAAACTGTGGTAGCAATGTGCGTATTTTAAATGCTTATCTTCTTTATCTAATAAAAATGTAAAACGTATGGTGTGTAGTGCGGTCCTGTGGCTGTAAGTCGGTGCCCATATTATTAAATAGACCATATCTTGCAATCTGTCGGGTCTGAATGGATAATAACGCGGGGTCCGGCCGTTCTTCTATTACGAATAGGACCTCACTCCCGCCCCCTGCCCTGCCAACAAGGATTCAACCCAGTGCTTAACTCTAATTGCTTACGTGTTTTTGCAATTCGACTGATTTCGCCGTTTTATAGGGCTGTTAAAGCTTTAAGGCTGCCTGTCCTACTGGAACGGAGCGAGGCAGCGGAGCGAAGAAATGTGCCAATATTAACCAATAGAATCTAACCTCCGCTCCTATTGGTTAATATTGGCACATTTCTCCGCTCCGCTGCCTCGCTCCGCTCAAATGGACAGGTAGCCTTAAGCTCATATCCTCTATTGGTCAGCGCTTTACACCAAACTTATCTAATTAATATTAGTTGCATGCTAGCAGGGAGCGGTAAGCCTTACATAAATTCTCGATACTCATTCATAGACGTTGGTACTTCGTTTAATTTTAATATCAACTAATGTACCCCAAGAGGACTCATTAGCATTAAAGGAGAGGCTTCTACTCCTTTATGTTTGTAAATAGTATCTATTAATGTAGATAATGTGCTTAGGAATAAAATCCAGAAGGAAAAAAATAACTTTTTATGAATACGGAGTTCATAAAAGGATTTCGTAATGAAAGTTTTCTTAAATTAGGATTCCAATTACCTTATAGTAAGATAATCATTATTGTAGGTGTGTACAACAACAACATTATATTCAAATTAGTACAATAATGTAATAATCACAAACATCATTATTTAACGTAACAATGTAGTCATATTTCGGACGCATATCAAGTATCATTCGGGTAAATACTTAACATTATAAATAATAGCCATCAATACATTCCAATTCAGACTTCAAATCTAAAGAAATACCGACACCTCTTACAGGGTGTCCGATACATTCATCATCCCAACATTTGAATAACTAACTAAATTGCTCGACACACGCGAATCATCGATTTGTATATTTTTTACTTTGTTCTCGATAACATTCTCGATGGGAATGAATTTGTATCGAGAGTTCGAGACATTGTATCAAACGAGTAAAAAGTTCTTTAAAATCTGCCACGCAATTGTCTCTAAATGTTACTTTGTATTTGTGCCATTACATTTATATGTATGTTCTATTGTTGTAATTATATCTTCGGCTAATTATTGTGTGTTGTTGTATTATCACAGATTATTGTCACTTGCATTTGGCTATAGGGAAATGGCGAAGGCCTTCCACCATACTTGACACTGAGCACTTATCAAACTTGTCACGCGACTTTAAGTCCCTAATATGTATGTGTGTTACCTATATTGAGTAAGACTTTTATTCTAGGAATAGATATTATTATGTATTTTCATGTTTTTTGACGACTTATCACAAATTGTTTTATCTATGGTAGAAAAATATGTTACAATATAGATTGCATCACTTCAGGTCATACAATGGCTACCTTAAAAACAAATGAAAATTATATATCCAAATCTTATTTGCGTAAAGCGGTTTAACTGATACTCCACCAGTCATATAGGTCAAAAGGACAATAATCAGAATACCTATTATCCATAAAACTTATTGAAATGTAAACAAATACCAATTGACCTGTTTCTTAACCAAGAGCAGTGTAAATAACATAACATAGTGCAATAGTTTAAGACTAGTCATGAACTCGATTTGTACTAGTTGAAACTATTGCAATCTACAAGTCAATCATAGAATAGATTATCATTAGTAAGTCACGCTGCACGTTATGGTGACTTTAATAAAGCAGAGTAAAGGCTAAAGCTCTGTCAACGATTCTATAAATCCTATACAGTTTACAGGAACAAAGCTCCGAACAACGCATTGCGTAAAGTAAAACAAACACGAAAAACGCAACACAATGCAGATGTAAACTGAACGTTCAGTGCAGTAGGTAAGAATTTTCGCATAAGCTCTAAACCGCGCCGCGCCCCTACACGATGCAATGCACTGCCCAGCTAGTACAAACACTCCTAACATTCACTACCAAATGAACCTGTTCGGAATGCGCTCAAACAAACTGCACTGAATCAAAATGTCAAAATAAAACATTATTATTATCTGTGGGGTACGTCAGTGATGCAGTAAATGTCAAGAACGAACGCTATTCGTACTGTCGACTGCGGAACAACCATGGGACCCATAAATATTCCACCGACATTACAGTTGCTAGAACTCATTCGATTAACGGTAAAATAGATAAAACAATTCACTCGATATCTATGCGTAACTGTATCGAAGTAATGTGCATTGATTCAATTAGATTCAATACCTACATTTAATAAGATCTGACTAATAAACTACTTATTATCTCGCGATGCGATGGCGACTTGCTACAAAGAAGTGGAATAAAATTCTCGTTTTCATTTACTTTGTTACATAAACGTGAGCAATTTAAAGTTACAAAGTATCAAATCGATATTTCTTCTATCTAATCGGGTGTGAATGCGCTTTGATACTCGAATAATAGTCATTGCTGTTTAATGTAAAACCAAAAGGCTTTCGTAATTAACTTCAACTCTACATTGTAAGGCACTATCGCCACATTTTTGATTTATCTATAAAATGGCTAACCAGTCCTTTTTGTTCGAGAAGGTCAAGGTCGATAATATACACTTTGAAAATATTATTCATTGACGATTGAAAACAAAACAATCGCGGAGAACAATGATCTGCAAACGAGCAGTACGGTCAGCACAACAGAGTATTAACGCAGGACATCATAAATCTTATGATGCAATGAGCTTTGATGAAGTATGCTTTTAATTTCACCGAAATAATTAATGGAAGTGCAACAAAGGGTACCTAAGTGTTTAATTATGAGAACAATACAAGGTTAGGTACAAGAAATAAAACATCGTGTATTCTTACGGAATTGACAATACAAGAAGCAATATAAAGACAGCCTTACTTTCAAATCCATTAATTCAGAAGTCCATTCTAAATATGCTTAGCGTGCAAATCGTCCATATAAATATGAATGCTGGGCACATCGGCGGCTACACGCAACGCGGGCTGCAGGGATTCATAATCTTTGACAAAGAACAGGTCCCATAGTGGAGATAATTTTTCGTAACATCACCTCGTGGAGGCTATATCTAAGATTGGATCTTGGAGGTGATCACATGAATTCTTGGGCACACCGCACAGGGCTTGTAGATGTTATCTAAACATCTTAAATTATTGTCCTGAGAGCAGCTACTCGGCTCTCATCTAGCGTTATAATCGCGGAGTTGACTAGAAAATTCACCTGAACCTAACGTTGGATGAGGCAATCGATACATGTTCGATAGTATAAAACGTCACATAGCAAACATTTTTCAATTTATCTAGAACATTTGATTAGCATGCACGATATTCGCTGTTTCTTTAACATGTTTAAAGCGCGTTCACTGCACTACTGCGGATGCGCGGGAGTTTAAAGATTTTCAATGTAATTTTGAGCTCAGGTAGAGATGTTAACGTCGCATACTTATTCCAAAATTTAAGATATACGTATTACTAAAAATAGCTCTCATTACGAGATACACAACGGGTGACATCATGCCGACTCAATCTCAGCCTCTCATGTACAAAAACGGCCACATCCAAGAAGTTTCGCAGCATTTTGTAAATGTGAAGCACATATTTTGTGGTTTTATTGCTATTCGCGTTGAAAGCACGGCGGGCACTCCTACTAATGCTCGGCGTAAGGTCAAATTACTAGCCGACGTTACAAAGCCGAGTGCTTAGATAGGCACTGTTCAAATTGCGTCGAATAAAAAAATAGGTTTAGTGAGATTGCAAGCGTTTCCAATTGACTTTTACGTTGGGAACTCGAACGAGCCCTATTCAATCGGAATATGGCTTTTTAAATCTTTTTTTCTGAAACACAATTCGTATTGTAATTGAAGAAAAATCATATTCGTGAAATCGTGATTACCATTAGTGCATAGCTTTATCCTAATTAGATTCGATAGACATTAATATCAGTCAGGTAGTAAAAAGGCTAGCAATCTTTCTTGAGGTTGTTGCAACTATATATCAAACAGAAAATAATTTCTGGATGATGATGTGTATCAAGGCTTCATTACAGGCAGTGACTTCATTCTCGTGTGAAAGACTCTGCGTAATACCGAAGACCGAAATTCCGAATACGAACACGAGCGCATAAGTGTTCGAGATGAGTCGTTAAAAGTGTGGAGTTATTGGCCATTTGCTTCGGGCGACACGCAAAAAGACCAGCCGCAAATGGGCGATCACTTTCGTTGGAACATCACTTTCGATGTCGCAATAGCCTCCTATATACGGACATTATCTAGGTCGAATGTGCAGAATAAAGGCCGAATTGTAATTCCGAGAATGTCCGAATCCTTATTGCGCGGTTGCATTGATGGGTTTTGCTGCATTGTAATACTGATTTAGCAGTTTTGTAATTTGGTTTGTGCTCTTAATTTTGATTGTATACAATGCGCTTACTTGCCTACTTATTAAAATGAAGTTACAAAAAGTGTTTGTTTGTATTCAGTCCGATATTATCTCATCAGTGATCGTTTCTAGATTAGTGTCTTCGCGAGTTAGTAACGGATTTCGCACATATTGCAACTTCAAGCTTGCGTATAAAAGACTATTAAGACATTCGAAGATCAGCTACTTTATCATTCATACATAATTTAAAATACATTATTGTTTGTATCATCAAACTAACCAGTTTTCATTCTAAAATCTTCTCAGTTCTCACCCGCCAACATTACACTAAAGCCGAGAAAATGTCAAGACACTTGGGATTGCAGCAATATACGCATTTTGCTCATAAATAAATAATTTGATCATTTTAGCGGACACACCGCTGCAGCAAGTGCAGTTTACTCAGCGATTGCAACATGTATGGGTCACGGAGCAAAACACCGACTTGTGAACGAAGCGGCTTTAAATCGGTGAAGCTGCTTAGTGATAATGAGTCACAAAATATAAATTGTAACTTGTAACTCACTTAATGTTATGAGTGCTAATTTAGGACATGTAAATAACAGTCTGTAAAAAATCTTTTGGTCGATTTGGATGTTGTGGGTGCCGAATATGTCTTTACGAGCGTGTGCCGAACCTTACCTGCTCCCTCAATGAGTTTATTGTGCGAACCCAGAACAACGAGCTTTTAGAAAGTGATAAAACTACTCTTTTATTTGCAAATGTGGTGAAGAAAATGACAACAAATGTTAGGATTTTTTATATATGCAAGCAATGCAGGCGTTATAAAATATTATTGCAAATACGTGGGCCCTCCATGTAGGCTTCATCTGAATTATTAAATACACAGGTGTAAAATAGGACGCACGTTACAACGGCAGTGCTTTTGCAAAGCTCATACTTCTCTAATGTCGTCCCGTAACTCCTATCGACGTTGCAATAAAAAAAAAACTTTTAATAACATCTACAACAAATCCTTAAAACAAAGCCACCATAAGAAAATCATCTAACAAACGCAGAACAAAGCGCTTTCCGATGCGCAGACGCGCTGCGTGGGCGCGGCGCCCCGGGCGACCTATCTCCATGAACAAATTATAATTTCAAAATCCCCATCGATTTATGTGGATGCTCATCTGAAGAAACCGGTGCTCTATTTTACACTTTGTATCTTACTATTGTTTTTCATCTCGAAAAGAAAAAAGTATTACTGACAAGTTCTATCTAGGATTAACAATGTCGCTAAGGTGTAATAAAATTGCGCGGAATTATGTTTGGTAGATTATTTTGTGTGGGTATGTTCGGACAATATTTTATATGAATATTTGTGTCCTGTGGCGTTCGGAGATAGCGTATGTATGTTGCTATGCTTTCAATACGTGTGTATTGAAAGCATAGCAAACGATTTTTGTTTTGAAATGCTAAAGACATATTTTTCTCATCGTTGGCTTGTACTGTGGCTAAAAATGAATAGTTTTACTTTACTATAGTAGAATGGTTTGTTTTTTGCTATGTGTGGAAGTGATTACGTGAAAAGGGACGGAAGTGTGTAACAGGAAGTCGAGGAAGCGCGCGCTGTTTGATTCGATCAATGAGCGCGCGCGGAGCTAGAGTTGGCCGTCAGATGATACCAACCCATGTTACAAGAGGTTGGTACTGTTGAGATGTTAGATGTTTACACATCATAATACGACTACTTTAAGGCTCGCTAGTTTTTTTAATCATTTAATTTCTTCTTGGATTTTGTACACAATTTTTTGACATGATAACTTCTTATAAATCGATGAACGCCGGCTGCACGCACGAAAAAGTGTCACGTTCCGCCTGAACCAAGCGTGCAAGCGAAAGCACGGAACAACCGATAGAGAGGCACGATCGGCCTAAGCGTTCGGCTTGTGACGTTATCACGTAAAATTATCGTCCGTAAACCGACTTTACAGACAACCAATTTTTTTATTATTGTTCCATTCAACCCCATAACCATTTCGATAATTATTGGTCATTTATCAAAGAAAATATAAGGAATCGACCACCATCATAATCCATGGCGTGGTCAACCTTAATTACACTTTGATGATGCCTGATTATTACATCAACCACGGCAGCAAACTGGGTGGTCTGTTATCCTGAGACCACTATTATGTGGTGTTGATAATAGCCCATTAAAGACCATTTTAGACAAAAAGAGGTTAAATTCAAACCGTCTTCTAATACAAATTACGTCGTGCCAGTATTTGTCTTTTCAAAGCACGTATTATGTCAAAGACTCAGCTTTTGTAATGTGGTCTATTTACGATCGAAGCATGCGATATACTGTAATCTTAAATTGATCTTCGTTTACCTAAAACTTAAATTTATTCGCCGTGTGTAATTTTTACGTAGCGCTCAAAATGTGGTGGTTTCGGAGCCGTTGAGTGAACAATCTGAATTGTATTCATTATATATTGTACACCAAATAAATACGAACCAGCTAAAAATTTACACACATATCTACAAATTGTAGGACTGCCATCTGGGAGAAGGATTCAAACCGATAAAAATGTATGTAGCTGAAATAAAGACACTACGATTATGAAATAAGTCACACCTCAAGCTATTTATTGATAAAATACATTTTCAATTCTGATAAAACGTTTTTTTTTACATGAAACCCTACTTGCTCTACTTTAGAATTCTAATCTAAAACCACCTAAAGAAACCAACAACAAAATACAACAAAATCATTGGTACGAAGCATTTAGAACAAAGTTTATGTAACACGTAAATAATAGGTGTTCAGACTTTCTCATTACACGAACAACAAAAATCCCTTCGTAGGCGTTAAGGAGAAAAATAAGCTAGTGTTGTACTCGAGTCGTGAATCACTCGTATGAACCGACTGCTGTTATTCGAAACCATCGACAACTGGCTGGTTTAAAGAGGACTATTTTAAAAAACGAATTTAAAAAGTAGAGCTTTTAAAAGTTTCATGTAGTTTAGAGCTTTTGGTTCAGACATCAAATAAAAACAAATAGGTTAAAGAGTTTAAGCAACAGTCTTGCAGCTTTTAAGTTATTGAAAGGTCTGAAATAAATTTAAAAGTAAGCCCCATTTTACATAACATCATGCCTTTATTCCCCGAAGGGTTGGGCAGAGGTGTACGTACCTATAGTACACCCACATTTCGCCAGTTATGTTTAAATCCCATGTAATAGAGGGCGAGCCTATTGCCATCAACCAGGCACAGTTCCAAACTCCGGGCTGCTACTGAGAAATTCCAGATTGAAAAACCCAATAACACTTTGCCCGACCCGGGAATCGAACCCAGGACCTCATTGTTAGCAGTAGTGGTAGTATTTTTGTATAAACTAAATTTTTAACCTCATCATTGTAAAGCTACCACTTAAGGGACGAATGAGACAGGTCCGACACAAGTACCATTGTAACTTACTGGGGCTGCTTCAATTTATGTATGAAACAATGTTTTAGTTGAAATCAATATTTTTGTATTTTGGATTTTTGTAGCAGTAACAGTTATCTTTTATTCTCTTAATTTAGGTATAGCTTTTAGTATAAGCTTTCAACATATAAATTTAATCAATTGCTTATAAACAGTCCCTATCAATACAAATACAAGCTTTCGAGAGCTTACAAGTGTTAAGTAACACGATTGCCTTCATGAAGCTCGCGACCTCGTACTACGGAAATCACGTAACAACTACTCGTACATACCTACATACATGATTGTTAATCACTAGTTCACTACACGAAGGAATGAGCACAGGTCGGACACAATCAGTGATTGGCACACTTTGATTGGTGATTAGAGACGATGAATCGGATTGAATAAGTACCTACAAGATAATTGAATCTTTAAATGGGATACTTAATGGCACTAGAAAGTTTAACTTTAATTGATTATTGAGAGAACATTTTACTGGTGCATAGTGTTAGAACTACACACATTCATTAAGTATTGTAATGTAACTATTTAGGTTCAATTAATTAAGTTGTTTTACCTACTACCTATGGGTAATTACCTAGGTAGTTTTTTTTTTTATCGGTCATGGCTGATCGTCATGTCATGATGCTGGAGTTCAGCCCAAGAAACATTAGATTCAAGTACAATTTCACCTCTTTTTGCAAGGAAGGAGGTGGCGGAGAGGGAGAGAGCATACCTCTCACTCCACCCGCACCAGAAGAGCAGCCGGGCGTCAAAAGGCGCTTAAGGATCTCCGGTCACCATAAGGAGGGCCCTGCGGGTGACGAAATTGGGGCTGTGTCGTCGCCCGAACAGTCAGGCCCAAAGAGAACGGACGCAGTGTTGCATACGCGCCTTTATGGGAGGACGTGCGGTCGTGGAATCGGCCGCTCTGGGTGATGGGGCCCGCTAGGCATGGCGGGCTGGCAGCGAATGTACTAATATCTCCCGGACCCCCGACACATGGTAGTAGTAGGAACAGTGGGGTTTTAGTCGGTAGGAATCCGACGTAACCTTCCCGTTCTCCCAAAACGGAGGGTTTCCATGAGGATTTCCCAAGAAAAAAAAGTTCAAGTACAAGGCGAAGACCAGAAAAAACGTTAAATGGATTGTGAGAAAGATGATAAGTACCTATGACCAGGATGGCTGATAAAAATGTATGGAAGAAAAAGACAAAAATAAATTGCAAGTACAAGATGATTAATATTGCATAAATCAATAAGGATGTGTGTTTTCTTTTTGAAGTTCATCAAAGTTATCCCACGATAGGTATGCTGATGCACTGCTGAAGCTTGGCACCAGTAAACAATCACCCTCTAATATGTAAAACCAACATGCAATAGAACTCATCATCTCCTATCCCAATTTATTTGGGGTAGACACAACATGTCCCCCTCCTCCGTACTTCTCTATTAGTCGTGGTAATCATCACCCCGTTCCTAGCCATATATTTTACGCAGTCCATCTGTCGTTTCTTTGGTCTTCCCCTACTCTTATAACCATCCACATTCATACTCAAAACTTTCCTCATGACATTTGCCTCATTCCTCCGCATCACATGCCAACCGACAACCGATTTCCGTACAACTTTTCAGTCACCGGTGCCACTTTCAGACTTCCTCTTATGTACTAATTTCTTATTATATCCATTCGTGTAACACCACACATCCCTCTTAGCATTCTCATCTCAGCTGCATGCAATTGCCTTTCATTCATTCCTTTTGTGGATAGAACTATTATTTAATTGAAAATTATGCTAAGATTTCGCTTAGTTAATTACCTGTCAAATTTTTCAACATCGCATCACATAATAATTATATTGAACTTTGAAATTATTATATTAGCAATGCAGAGCTACATACAATGAATAATTGATTAGTTGTAAAAACTTTCTGAGACCGAGCTTACACTTCCTATCAATTTGCAATTCAGTGATTTGACCTAATTCATTGGTTATGTATTCGTCGTAATAAAAATGTAACATGCCAATCATCTTATGTTCTTAATGCGGTCAAAATAATTTCAAATATGCATATTTTATTTCAGTAATAAGACTTAGTCTAATAGTAAGACTTTTTAATAACTATTCAGGCATATAACAACATGAAATAGGACGTATTATGTCATCTAAAATACAAAACGATTATAAAAGCTATCAAAATGATTTATTATTAAATAAGACAGCAGCAACGCTAAGACGTTATTATTATTGTCAGCCAAGCCGCACCTAACGCATTCCAATTACGAATATAGAATGACATAAATGGGTATAACATTAATGATGTCATTCTTATCATAGTAATTATGTTTGAAGCATTTATTACTTTAACAGAATGCAATTAAAGTAACATTTATGTGATCTATAATTGGATTGAATTGCAGCCAGTAGGTATAGCAGAAGAAGATTAGACAATCAATGTTTTTGTTTTTTTGATATATTGATGTAAATATGTAAATTGACATTCGTTTTCTTTTTTCTGAACATTTAAGTTATGTAGGGCGAACTAATGTAGGTACCTAATCTTTTTTTTCGCAAGTAATAGCGTGACGGTCGACGAAGTTCACAACGCGGAGCTCTCCTGGAAAGGAAGACTTTCCTTAACTTAAAAAAAAAGTGAATCTTCTCTCATTAGTCTAAGAAGTAGTGTTGCCCAAATGCAAGAACAAGACGAGACTTAGCCAGTCTTGGTCTTGGTCTTGCGCCAATACACCTGGTCTTGGTCTTGGTCTTGGTCTTGCGCTCCCAGTCTTGGTCTTGGTCTTGGTCTTGCAGCAAGAGTCTTGCAAGTCTTGCAATTACCTATTAGTCTATTACTATTTATTAAAGTTTACTTTAAATCTTAGAAAAACGTATTAGAATTGGAACATTGTGAGCTTGAATTAACATAGCCATAGTAAAGATCAAGCAGATTAATAAATAACTGAAGATTTGATAAGAAATTCGAAATTATTTTGCATGAGTATACCTACGCCCTATGGCGGCAATCAAATAGTGTCACAAATGTTATGATTTCGGCGTGGCGGCAACGATTGTTTTAGATTTCAAAAGAAGCCCCGGCGCGTGTATCATAACCATGTACTTCCGAAAAGCGGCAAATTTCTTTGAAAAGTAAGTACAAAACCTTTGATGCCGCATTATCAAAGTGCCGATGGTTAAAACATAACTATGCATGCACTCAGTTTGATTTTAATAGATATTTTTTTATTCGCTATGTTTATGGTATTAGTCGTAATGCGCATAGGTCCAGTTTTTCATATTCTTTGATACAGTTTTTTGCGTCTCATAGAATTCCTAAGCGTACCTACCTATACACCGAACTGTTACACCTAACTACTCAGTGAAATAGCGCTAAGTCCTAGCTGCAAGACGCAAGAGTCTTGCAGGCTATGTCTTGTTCTTGCTCAAGTCTTGCACGGTCAGTCTTGGTCTTGGTCTTGCTAAAAATACGCGGTCTTGTTCTTGGTCTTGGTCTTGCAAAAACGCAAGAACAAGACCAAGACTGCAAGACCAAGACTGAATTTGGGCAACACTACTAAGAAGACTGCACATGATTTTACGGTTCCTTTTTCAAAACAACTCACTATCACACATCCACTACCAACTTCAGTAGCATAAATTCCATCCACGATTAGGCGAATACGCAACATAAGGCGAACTAAAAATAGGTCTTATCACAGAAATACTTCAGCATAATAAGACGAGTACTGCTTCCCATGACTCCATTAGCGTGTATCAGCTGGTATCGAACCCCCGGCTTGCCTGTATCGACACCTCGACATGTCCCCAGCATCTTACGGGGCGAGATAAGGCACGTCATCTAAAAGCTAAGAGTGCTAGTAAATTGCTGCAATCAAGAGTTTGACGTGGGTTATGGAATTTGCATGTGTGTCCTAAGCTTGGGAACGGGGAGTTCTTGTGTCTATGATTTTAGGGTTATCTGTGGGCATGAATTATGGTGGTAGGTACAGGTTGAATAATGTTGCGTACTTAATATTTCATATTTAAAAAATAATTGAAACTACTTTAAGCGTTTTATACGAAAACACGATTAAAAAAACTTGCAAATTGGACACCAAACAAATAACTTTTTATTCTTCTGAAATAATTAAAATAAACAATACTTATGTATGTAACTAAGGGCCTATTTCACGATGTCCGAATAGCCACTAATTACCGAATAAATTCAAAAATGGAACATAATTTGTAGGATACTATCTGCCAAGTAAGTTAACGAGAACCTACTCGTAGGTGGTGAAACAGGCCCTAAATGTAAGTACTATAAATTAATGTACCTATGCATACAGAAGCTACACCAATGCGGAAAATCTAAGTAAATTTTGTACATAAATGTACTGGAATCCTTTGTAACCATAGGTTTCAACAAAATGATAAATAAGGTACCGTTTAATAAAAAAGAGGACGTGTGCTTATGACCACACGATAGACGTGCGAAACATACGACTGTAGCCGAGTATACGCGATTCAGCGCCGAGAATACGCGATTCAGCGTAACCGACCAACTTGAGCCGAGTATTCCCGATTCAGCGTCACCGACCCGAGCGTGACGGTTTAGTTTCGTTCAGTGTTCAGAAATAACGCAAAGTGCGTCTTAACAAGTTGTCACTTCAAAAATGGATAGAAAAACTGCTTTCTAGATCGTCGTCACTGTCTTTTTATTAAGGGGACGGAGCTAAACGCAAGTTTTATAATGACTAAAAGAACCTATATGATCCACAGCAGTAAACAAAATCAGAAAAATATAATTATGATGTTCTCCAGGATATATGCTAGATAGTGTGTTGAAAACATACTCCAACTAATTTGATACGATAGAAAAAATCACGAAGATACCTCAAAAAAAATCTTTTAAAACAATAATAATATACATGCAATCATTCAGATTTTTTGTCAGATTATAAGTCTTATATGCAACATATTAACGTAATTGTGTTTTTTTTTTTTTTGTCCAATCAATCGATTTTTAGTAAATAGATAATTGCTTTATATTTTGCAATAAATCACCACCGTTGTGTCATCGTGCTTCTCTTTCTTTTCTATGCAATACGACAGTGACCGCGCTTTAGCTGTTGTCCGCGTCATACATATGCTCGCTATACGTTTTCGTTTACATATTAACGTCCGGATACCGAAAATAAAAGGTATTATTTCTCGTATCTCATACGCTGTACAAAAACTTAAAAAACCAATGAAAAGGCACAAGTACTCACGTCATGAGTAGTATCCCCCTTATGTATCCGCTCCTCCGTCTCCTGCACCCGCTCGGTGATGTTTCTGGTCAGCACTCTCTTGTCGTGACTCTCGCGCACCTTGCCATCGGGGTTGGCAACAACCAGTGACGTCACGTTCACCGTGGCGCCGGCGGGAGCTACCACCCCGCCGATGAGGGGGCCGTCCACTTCTAAGGAGATAGTTTTAATAAGCAATGAATTCTTAACTATAAAACCCTCCATACTATGAGACCAACCCTTTAAAAACTTGTATTATTTCCTATACTAATAAATGACCAATATTTGTATATATTCAGATATATGTTTGTAGTCACGTTCTTGAAAACGACTCTAACGATTTCGATGAAAGTTGCAATAAAGGGGTTTACGGGGCGAAAAATCGATCTAGCTAGGTCTCATCTCATATCTGAGAAAATAGGTTAACTCAGTCACCCAGGTATTTTTCCTACTAATATGTGCAATATTTTTATTTGAACAATCACTAATGTTTTCAAACTTTCAAAGTAGTTTTCGCCAGTCAAATAAAGAAAGCTGATTTGAAGGTTTTTTGTCTAGGAAGTTGTGTAATTTATGAATTGGATAAAATAATAAGGGAAATTAATTATCGATTTGATATTTACCATCAAGTGGCGCCCCGATCGCTCCTCCAGCTTCATAATTCTCCGCTTCCTCTTCAATCTGCTCGTCAGGTACCCGATGCTGCCAAAAGAAAATGAGTAAATAAGTATATGAAATCTTTTCTTTCTAAATTTTTCTATATCTATTCTACAATCGCTTTTAATTGGACTTTTTTATTAGATACTGAATAGGCCTACTATTATTGACCTCGATCTTGCCTGGAAACATGGAAAATGGAAAGCGATGCATGAAAACTTTGCTTTCTAGAACTAAACCCAAATAAATCCTCACCTCAGTCTGTTGATAATTGGTGGTATGCGTGTCTTCATTAACGGAGGTAGATATCTTGGGTCCCGAATCTTTTAATATGCGTCCGTCTTCCAATATCAACTCGCGCTTGACTCTGGTTGCGATCTGACGGGTCGTGGTCACTTCGCTCTTTTTCCGCGTCACCCATTCTTCTGCAAAGGTGAGGCGAAATAATGAATACAAAAACAAACTATAAATAAAATCAAATGAGAAAAACAAAATATTTTAATTAGGCTCACAGTACAATTATTAATTTAATATACAAACCTTCTTTGGTTGTTGCTATAGTATCCCCCGGCTCGGCCTGTAACAAAGAAAAACCGTTCATAAATAAAAAAAACAAACATGAATGGAAATTGAAACTCAAAATGGTAGTTTGTTATCGTTGCGTACAGCGCCATCTCTTACCGAGTAGCTGAACTTATATAAATCGTAGTTAGTAGGTTGGTCAGCCATGAACTGTAATAGTACACGTGGCCGTCGCTTGATGGCGCCATGATCGCTTAACGTAAAGACTGTCACCATTAAAATTCATAAAATTTTGCACTATCCGCGGAAAATTGCACTGCACAAATTCAGTCACAGTTCACGTCTACTGTTTATTCACCATATTTAACTATCCACACAATTTTCACTCATAAATAAGTAATGTTCGGAAAACATTACTATTTACCTGTACACAAACAAACACAATATGAACTAAAATATTCTAGGAGTTATTAGCTTTTTACGTGTAATAACTGAAGTAGCGAATACCGTGTATTCTAGCGCCGAGTTAATAATCGACTGAAGGAAAATCAAGGCTTAGCTGTAATTTAATTAATGAGCCGTGGATTAACATTTTCTTTTGGCACACAATGCTGTAGTAACTCGATGAGTATTCCGTCCATACGCCTCTGCTTCCGTTGGGACCAAACGTTATATTGAACTCTTCATACAATACATTTTTTTAAAGGAATCAAGCGAATTTTCCGAGGAATTTCACTAGATTTAATTTAGTATGTAAAATAAAGTCCCCTTTAACTACACGTAGGGACTCACTATTTGCAAATAACGATCAAAAATACTCAGCAAACTTTTCATTTCCACGAAAGAAATTGATTCCAGTTTTCCTCTTAAACTTTTCTGCTCACTGGTTTCCTAAAGACCAACAAGGCGTGTCTAACAAAATCATAGAACCTCTCATCTACATCCCAGTCAAGTACTTGAGAACCTAATCCCTATTTGAATTTCACAGAAGGTCTATTTTTCAAGAGATTTCCTACATTAATAATGGTCTGTGAAGCACAGTCTATACAAAATTACATAGTCTATGAATCACATTGATTATTAACGACACGGAAAGTTTTTCCATTTGTGCTCCGCTGGGGGAAGTAGAAAATATTGCACGTGACTGCAAAAGTTATTAGCTTGCCAAACGCGACTGTCGTCAGGAAAATATAAAGTTAGGTAGTTAGTAAGATAGGTACTTAAATACATTGTTTATTTTTCTATTGGCTTACAAGATTGCAATGCACATAAAATAATGATGTTTTGTTCATTTTTATTGTGTTTTAACACGAGGGAGTATTAATAGACAAGTGAGTCTTATCTCATAGATGAACTTGAGTCTTCTTATAAATTGTTATTACTAAGTGTCAAGTCAGGATCAGCAATTGCAATGCAATTTTTGGCTTTTACGCATTTGTAATACTACCTATCCGTTTGTCATTAACCCCCAAACACTGACAGCCTCAATTTGATCAATTGTGAAATCTCAACTTTATGAAATGGTTATATTTAGGGTTCCGAACCTCAAAAGGAAAAAACGGAACCCTTATAGGATAACTTCGTTGTTCGTCCGTCTGTCACGACCCTTTTTCTCAGGAACGCGTGGAGGTATCAAGTTGAAATTAATATCAAATACGTAGTCCTTTGGAGAACTCTAAAAAAATCAAGCTTCTTAAGTCAACGCAAATTCACTATGACAACCCACTGACCGAACCCTTCATTGTGCGTGGTCCGAGAAGCACTTGGCCAGTTTTTATTTAGACTTGAGTTTGACAGATTTGATATTATACTATGAACTGATTAGAGATCTTGGTAAGTAAGTATATACAAGTAGGTATAACACATCCAGTAATGTGTTGACAGATAACGCCAGCATTTTATTCTTTGCCATCCACACGATATAAATTACTATGCTACTATACTTATTATGAAAATATTCTTTTGCAACACAAATCATAACTAATCATTCCTTTCAACACGTCACCTAACTCCCAAAACATGTCACTCAAATCCAATTACATATTCATCTGATAACATCGAAAAGATCTCTCGTACCATTGACCCGAGTTCCGTGCAAAACGGCCCTGATTGACAAATTGTTACGGTTACGGCACTGTGATATATTATGGCCACTGTTCCCGTTCTACGTGGCCAATTTATCTTGACATACGGCCGAAATTGGAACTATAATTTAAATGTACTGATTTTGACAGATCGTTGACGTTAGCTGTTGTAAGCAGCGCCGCTGTCAAATGCCATGATTTATTGGCCAAGGGTACACGTGTCGACGATATCGCGTCTCCACTCTATTGAGGATAATGGATACATGTGCACTTAGATGACTACGCAGGCGTTTGTGTTAGTTTTTATGACAACATGTTTATCTTTTGTTGTCAATATTGTTATTTGGGGCTAATATTATTGGACTGGAGTTGGCAGGGCTGTCACACAGACTCAGGTAGAGTCTTTTTTCTAAGTTAGAATTTTATTTGATGATCTACCTATCTATCTACGTACGGGTTTGCCAATGCGCGGCCATGTTTGGTAAGCCGTGCACGTCGATTATGACCGTAATACTCAAACAAGTCACTTGTTAATAGGTTGAATTTTAATTTTAAATCTAAATTGGGTAAAATAATTATGATTTTAGTAGACAAGTATAAATCCGCCACTGCGTAGAACCTACTTAGGTATTTATAATACAGCAATTAGGTATGTTTAATATTTTAGTAAAGTACCTCTTCTCTAAACTTAACTTTTGATCTCCTTCCTAGCACTCTTTGGGGATGCAAAGTCATGATGATCTATCCTTGATTTAGGAAAGGGGCTGTTTCGTCGCCCGAACATTCAGGCCTAAAGAGGAGGCATGCATTGTTCCATGCGAGCCTTTTTGGGAGGACTTGCGGTCGTGGGATCGGCTGCACTGGGTGATGGGGCCCGCTAGGCATGGCGGGCTGATACCAATCGGGGGTGCGGCAAATGTACAAATATCTCCCGGGCCCCCGACACATGGTAGTAGTAGGAACATTGGGCTTATAGTCGGTAGGAGTCCGACATAACCCTCCGTTCACCCAAGATGGAAAAAAAAGGAAGGTGAGCAGATAACCATTTATGAATGAGACTAATGGACCATTCAGTACAGTCCAAAGTTCCTGAGTAATACGTCAAAGGGTATCAGAAACCTAAATGTGTCTAACCTTCTAAGAACGATGATTGTCATTTGTCAAGCCGTGTATGTCCCATTGTGTCTGACTCATGACAACTACTCACTGTATGGCAGGTAGGTAGGTAGGTAGTATCGGTCTGACGTGTGCCTGTCGATTGCCAATCAATCGTCATGAACTCTGACATCAGGTTAAGCACCTGTGCTGAACTCGTCATTGATGGAAACATAATAATTACGTGGTAACATACATCAGCGGTGACTTCCAAATATGTTTGATAAGGTGATCAATACTGAGCCAATTTGTCGGGGCAGAATGAAATCCGCCAGCGCCAGCGAAATCGCAAAATTATATCAAATACAAATTATTATTTTTCAAATTCAAAAGATATTTATTCTAACTAGGCTGAGAATCAGCACTTTTCGAACGTCAAAATTACATAAGACAGTCCCCCAAAACGCCCGCCCTTCACCATTTCCTAGTGCTTTAGCTGGGAAGAAGAAGTGGCGCAACAAACTTCCCAGCAGCACAGCTGTCTGTTCAGTTAGAAAAAAATCATCGATCATTTAACATGTGGATTTTGGGCCTCTCTTTTTTATACGACAGCCATAGAACTGAAAAGGCTCGCCCCCTATTACATGGGACTTAAACATACTCTCGAATACTAGGCCACACTATAGGTGCCCCTCTGCCTAACCCTTCGGGATATACAGGCGTGATGTTATGTTTGTATGTCTATTAAGTAATCTACATTCTAAAATCTCTTATTTCTTTTTGTGATAGAATTTTTCAAATGTTTTTTTTGCAAGTCAATCTAGGAGGTTGTTTGCTGCTTAACTGGACTTTCCTGTGGCTGCCTCAATAAATTAAGGCTTCCAGCCCGGGTATAAAACTTAGAAACTAAGCGACTACACGCTAAGGGCAAGCCCTGTGGCTCGGCTTAAGGCGTCGCTGGAGGAGGACAGCAAGGGACAGACTGGCTCGGATTAAACATTGGTCCCTAAAGCCTCCTTCCTTCTTATGTATTTTTTACCTGACATTATTAACAAGTAAGCCATTAATTAACACACCTGAACCACGCGTCAAAAAACCCATCATAAATTCAGACACACCTACTGACCCTACAATTTAAAAACCCGCTACTTAACACTAATCTAACAGTCAATTAATTCACCTCTTATCACCGACCCATCGACACATAAACAAATTAACACATTCGTTAGTGTCACAGGCCCGTGATATATCGTGACAAACTAAAAAGGTCATTAGGTAATTAGGGCGATACAATGACCCTAGTATGAGTTTGTCTCGTAATGTTTGTACCGATACATGGGAAGAAATTTAAACAAAACAAAATGTCTAAATTAGACTGCCCGTTACATATATTCACTATTTGAAATATTCGTAGGACACAACTGACACGTTGTGATTCTCAGACGCTGCGAACAATACAGTGAAGCATGCCAAAACTACACCTCCACTCTGTGTATACACGCTCACACGCACACATTTGAAACCATTTACAATCAAACTACATCTCACTAAGTGCACACATGTTTATGAAACTGGCCTCACGTCACTATTGACAGCGCTCTGTCTTGGTTTTTTATTTGGTCTAAGTTGTGATTACAAACCCTTTTAGTATAATCCTCAAAATACTTCTAATATACAACCACGTCATCATCATCATCTGCCGAGACTTTTCCTAACTAAGGTGGGGTCGGCTTCCAGTCTAACCGGATACAGCTGAATACCAGTATTTTACATGAAACGACTATGCAACCATGACTACTATTAAAATATAGCGCGTAACCCAATAATGAATACCGTGTAGCCACGCGCTATTTACTTTTTGTCATCTAATAACTCCTGCCCGCTATTTAACACCAATTTCTCACTCAATTAATTAGTTAGCCCCTTATCAGTGTCCAATCAGTACGTTAACAAATTAACACATTAGTAGGTGTCACTGCGGAGGCCGCGCCCTTGTGCCCACCGCAGCGAGACGAGCGAGGCCGGTGCAATCCTGCGCACATTGTGATGCGCCCGCGCCTCTGCGCCTGCACCGTATTGTTTGGTGTTGACTTAATTCGGTCATGGCCTTTGCACCCGCTTTTGTATGATAATTGTGTTAGAAATTGATATGGGTGTTTTATTATTAGGGTTTATTTGGTCCCGGGTTTTTCGATTTTATTTGCAAAAGATACCTCTCTACTACGTCAGGATTCAAAAATTCAGGATTAGGAGGTTTTTATCCTTCTGGACATATACCCTCCAATTAATAGTTACATTAAATACGTGGTTTGAGTGAATAAAACATTATTCTTTATAAATTATTATATAAATATTATTATTAAGCTACGAAATTTCGAAAACTAACGTGTGATTTTAGCACCTACGTTTTCCGAACAAGTTTCTGTAAGAAACCTGTCTATTTATCATTGAGATAGCTCCTCTAATGATATCAAAGTAGGCAAATACCTACATAATCAAGTAATACGTGGTAATGCCTAAATCTTCCAAAATTGTCTACAGCGGAATGGATTTCGTCGGTAAATCCAGATCAGCCAGTATAAAACAGCACGGATTTTAGAAATGTATATAGTAAATGTAATAATATGCCAAAAGAAATAACATAGTAAATATCTGATTTATACACTAGATAGCAGGAGAACTCGTCAATAATTTGTGCCGGTGTAAATACGCTTGCAATGTGGATCTAAATACGAGTCGTATTCAATTACCTATTAAACGGGTATGTAAGGTATCTCGTACAAACCAAGTGAGAAATATTAGGTGCCTACCTAGGCACCTAATATTTTTCATGTTAATACCTATTAACATAAGCTATGATCTCCTGCTAAACATTGAAACAATTTCGAGTTCAATCAAAGGTTCTTCATTAAATGTAAATCCTGTTTTATTCTATAATGCACGCCTTTAACCTTTCAGAAGTTTATTATATTTATTGAAAACGAGTTCGTTCAACTCAATTAATAAATTTAATAATCTCAATGTTGCAGTGGAATGACCTACCTACAGTAGGTACCTATCGGTCGGTGCCTAAAACATGTAGCACACCTTGATTTATCGTCACGATATTCTTGAGATCACAAGTTCGGTAGACAAATTGCTGGGTGTGAAATATTACAAGCAGAGTGTATCTGTATTCAACCATGTTAGCAACTAGATTTTAATGAACCAAAATACGGCTGTTGAAGATCCATTGGCATATAAATTGGAGACTGTTTAAACAAGCCAAATATCTTGGAACACGATTTGTATGAAACAAAGAAGAGCTGTGCTAGAAAGCCGTTAAACCCTCAAATGGCCAATTTTTTATTGAAAGTGATAGAGTTCAAAATTCTCTATCTTTCTGTCTAAGAAACATTTTTACAATATAAATAGTTCCAGAGATATGAAAATTTTGTAGGCAGTTAAGTAGGTAACACAATTTATGATGATTCCATCACTAGAAAGCGTCTAACCCACACTTCTTCTTTAAGAGTTTCTGGACAGAAAGGATTCTTTAGGATAAACAGAAAAGAATATCATTTGATGTGTCCAACAATCATAGTTTTTAAGAAACAACGATTCCCGCCTTTTTTGCCATTTTCTCGGAAATTACTTTTTGGGCTTAACGGCATTCTAGGTAAAGGACGGCAGTGTGTAAGTCCCTTCGGAACAACTGTTGATCGTCAAAATTCAAAACATTTTATTTCACTAAACCTACATGGCCACTTAAGACACGTCAGAAGCTAGGTGCACGGTTCCAATTGATCGTTTCCTATGGAGAAGAGTCGGCAAGAAACTCCACGGTTACTCTTTTAAAAATAATTAGCTTTTACAATATTTTCAAATAACAGTGTTAATAGGTATGGGAGGACAGTGTCTTTCAACAAGTACCAGGTATTTAACAAAATAGAAAATGGTCAACAAATCTACAGTCCACTAAGCCTATACAGTATTCTCACATTCACAACATATAAAAAAAATCCATTATGAAGAAAAATTCATCATCATCATTATCATTTCAGCCGAAAGACGTCCACTGCTGGACATAGGCCTCCCCCAAGCACCGCCACTTCTACCGATTCTGTGCTTTCCGCATCCAGCGGATTCCTGCGGCCTTCACAAGGTCATCAGTCCATCTTGTGGGAGGCCTTCCAACGCTACGTCTTCCGATACTTGGTCGCCACTCCAGAACCTTTCGACCCCATCGGCCATCCGTTCTGCGAGCAATGTGCCCTGTCCATTGCCACTTAAGTTTGGCAATTCTTGAAAATAAATTAATAAAAATAAAAACCAATTTTAAACGAAAACGTCAAAGATGATAGCAACAAAAATGCGGCATGGCAGGGAAACAAGCGTATCTAATTTCCAAAAAACAATTATAGACTGTGATCACTATAGTCCGTGAGTTTGAAAAGTGTATTGATAATGAAGGTGTCAATCAATCAATACTCTACTGTCGTCACGACCACCATTCAAATAACTGTCTTTACATAAGAAAGCTAACTATATCTAGCAGTACACTATTTACTGGCTATTGCAGGGAAACTGATTTTGAGCGATGATTGGCAGATTTCGCTGCTGATATCTCCTACACCCAACACTAACAACCATACTTGGCACCACAAAATTGTTTCCCCCGTTGTCCTAGTGACTTGGTAACAGGGTGAGAGGCACAATAACCGGCCCATGTTTCTCTCGAGTTCTGCTTGGGGCTATCGCTTGTATCGCGCCCGGCCATCAATTCGGACATACGCCTCTCAGAAACAATGTGGTGTTTAGGACTCTGCGTACAATACAATATTTAGACTGCCGCTAATGGTGGGTATCGCCTTGTATATAGGGCTGGCAGCTTTGGAAAATGGTGATTGAATTTTAATTGATTTTGTTTTGTTTTGTTTCATAAGTAATTTTTAATATAGTTTTTTATTATTATTTGGCAGTAAGATAAGTTAGACTTTCCTAATAGTTAAATAAAATGAAAAATGTTTTTTTTTGACGAATAAATCGTAAGTAGTGGGTTAAAGTATATTTGCGAACGTTTTATTTTATAAACTAGTTTTTCTAGCTTATTTTCGAGAATTACTTTTGAGCAAGAGACTTTTTTACCTATAAGTAGTATATCTATTTATAGATGGTGGGAAATGAGTTACCTAATATTTATACATAGCCTAGGTGCTATTCATTTCTCCAGCCTTCAGCAACTTCAAAGTCCCTGAATAAAAAAAAAACAATCCACATTTCCCATATTTTTCACAATTCCTGCCTTCATTTTCCATCACAAAGAGACCACACACAAGCCCGACCTCTAGGCAGCCCTACACACAGGCACGGGCCGCACACAATGGGAGCTATCGCCGAGCAATCTCGACGTGTTCCACCCGATGTAATGGAACGGGGGCGGTGTAACAGATCATAAACATTGACAGGAGACGTACTCAAGGTCCCCCACTATCTACCTACTTACATAGCTCTCTTTTCAAAGTAATCAATCAAGGTATTACTGGTACTCGAACAACGCAATATAAACAAAAGAATTTCGAAATTGTTTTAGTTTCATTGCGAACTTTTTGTTTTTCGTTGATTCTTATCAATGTTCTACGTGGATTTAAAAATAGTTTGTGTTTAAGTTTTTGTTTTTTTCTTGTCAGTTAGATATTAATCTGATAGTGCGATATAGTTTTTGTTTAGACAATATATTACGCGATATCTGTCAATCTGTAAGAATT
This sequence comes from Agrochola litura, assembly GCA_949152395.1. NCBI lineage: Eukaryota > Metazoa > Arthropoda > Insecta > Lepidoptera > Noctuidae > Agrochola > Agrochola litura. Next base: position 12,468,638 of record OX424505.1, on the reverse strand, counting down.
TATTGTTCAGGAATGACTAACAAAAAATATGACGAAAATTGTGTCTCTTTTATACACTTTAAGCAACGTTTATAAAAGACATTAATTAGTGTTAGGATATTTTACTTTCAGAATGATTTGAGCAACTATTTAAAAGTTTAGGTGGCAAGAAATATTTGCGTGTATTTATTATAATGACACAGGTAACCGCCCATGGCATATAACGTATGAATAAGAAAGATTAATATTCATTGTGCCCCATCAATATCTCCACAAGGAAGTCAATTAAGAAATAAAATGCATCGATGAACAATTTTTGTTTACAAACCTTCATTGTTCAATCGAGTTCATTTATGAAACATGCCCAAAAGGTCACCCCAAATATAGGCCGGTATTGCCAAAATGATGCTGGTAGAACAAAGTGGATATCATGGTTCCTTAACTCGTGATAAAAGGTCGATGGTTCTGTGAAAATTTTACATGGTAGACTGAAATCTAGTGTTGCGTCAAATTGATGGCAGAAAAAGCCATATTTCTTGAAGTAACAGATATTTCGTTTGAGATATTATTACATAAGATCACGCCTTGTTTCCCAGAAGGGTTGGGCAGAGGTTCACCTATAGAACACCCAGATTTAGCCAGTTATGCTTAAGTCCCATATAATAGGGCGCGAACCTATTGCTATCAACCAGGCACAAATCTAGACGCCGGATTCCTACTGAGAAATTCCAGATAGAAAAACCTAATATCACTTTGCCTGGCCTGGGAATCGAACGCAGAACCTCATGCTCAGCAGCAGGACTTGCGACCACAAGACATTAGTACCCTGAATTTTCTGACTTTGCTGAATCTTTCAGTAAGAGTAGAAATAATTCCACGTAAATTGCTAGAAGACGCTACGTCACCGTCACCTACGCTGGTTCTCCGAAACCTTAGCATCGTCTTGGAGATGAAAAACATCACCTTTTATTTCACTAAGTCAATCTAATTAGCTTTTATATGACGTAGACATGACGTAAAAACATCTACGTTCAATCCAGACAACATTAATACAATACTTTCAGACAAATCTTGTAGGTTTTCAGTCTACAGCCCTATTTATTATTCACAACTAAATGTTCTAGTTACTCTGTAATTGAAAATTCTTATAGCGTTGAACTCAAAATATGTAGGTCAATAAGATTTTCCACGAACGTAAAAATAAACGTTTCAAGCAACAATTTTCAGATAATAGGGATGATTTCTGGGTCAAAAAAAAGAAATTCTATTTAGTCAGTCAGTCAGATAATAAAATAATATTAGACAGGTATTTTTTGCTTTATCATATTAATAAAAAATGACTTAGATAAAAACGTGATAAAGTTGGGGAGTGGGGGTCGCTACGTCACAAGTAAGTATAAAATCTACATACTCGTGACGTCATGGCACATTTTAACTCAATGTATAGCCGTAATCTTTTGATAACGTAAAAAAATAAAAAAATATTTGTCTAATATTTTTTTATAATCTACAAGACTGACAAAAAAATATTGTTTTAGTCATCATCCCTATTCAAGATAACGCTGTAAAGGTTTCTTCATAAAATGACTAGCTTTTGCCCGCGAATTTGTCTGCGTGAAATTTCGACTCCGGACCCACCGCGTCACATCCCATCGTCAGCCCGCGTTATTACTTCATTTTCGCGTAGCGTTCTTTTCTGACTTTTTTCTTTTGGTTGGCTCCTAAGTGCCGTAGCTTGATTATACTCATAACTTTCCTCAAGAATTTAGCTATCCAATGCAAAAATAATTTTTCAAATCCGACGGTCGTTACCTACACACAAACTTACAAACAAACAAATACTTCTTTATAATACTATAAGTTTAGGTAATAAGTATAGATAATAATAAAAAAAAACAAAGACACTCCAGGAGTGCTGAAAGAAGTGAAAACTTGAAAAAAAATCGGCACCGCAGTAATCAACGCGTTGATGTCTTTTACTCCACGGTGTCGGTAAATTCCATCACAGTGTCGCGAAATCAATGGTTTAGTCCCATCTCAAAATTGCCCACCGCCCCTAAAAAAGTTTTCACTTCAATAAAAAATATGAGTATAGATATAGAAGTATAGATAAAGATATGGATCATGAGTAAATAATATTACTAAAAGGTTATTGGTATTTAAGGCTCACACGTGTTTGAACAAATCTTTTTATATCCTATGTATGAAGTTGAACGTCTCTGTAAGGTATCTACCTAAATGTAGTGACAAGGTTTATCCAGAAGAGATTCTAAAGGATTTGTTTGTACAAATAGAGTAAAACAATGTCACACGTATTCGCTAGTTAGTTACTTAGAAAAAGGTTATTTAAAGGCAATCTGTTTCAAAGCCACAGTCTATCAAAAGTATGTATTCTAACTATTTCCTGTCTTTATAACAAATTGTAAAGTTCACCAACATCAACAATACGCTCATTATGCATAACTTATTCCATAATTATATTCAAATTACGAGTACAGTTCACAAATCAACTCATACGCATGACCCTGGCGTCACCGGAAACATAAAGAATAAAACTCATTAAATTTATAAATGTCAAAACGGATTAATTTAAACATCGACAATATTAATTGAATGATCAAATTAATCTGAAGCAATGTACCGTCAGGTAAATTTATTGTTTATCAAAGTGACACCCTACGTCAATTCCGTGAGCCGTATTATTCGGCTGTCAAAGAATGACAGTTGTGATTTGGCCATTTAAGTTGGTAATCAATTTTTACTAAACAGTTTTTCTCTGACTGTACATACGAGCGTTTATTCTAAAAGTTGGCAGTGTCGCAAATAGCTGTCAAATATTTACCTGTTTTGATTACTTTGGCAATATTACTGTATGGAAATATGAAATATCACTCATTAGTGACTTAAAATATTAATAATGGATTGTAATTATAACACTGAATTTTTTGCCGATCAGGTGTAAAAAGGGCATTTAGACAGTCAAAATCAAAGTTAAACTTTTTATACATAACATTTACATCTAAAATTAAATATTCGGTGTTTGAGCCCATGGGCGGCTTTAAAACTCTGACACCAGGTTAGTCACTAACCACACGAAAAGAAGAAGAAGTTCACTAGTTAGCGATATTTAATATTTCCTTATAGTAATATTGCCAAATTAATCAAAACAGCGAAATATTTGACAGCTATTTGCCCACTTTCAAAATGCACACTCTAATGATTGATCAATCATTTATGTAACAGTTTACGTCGTAAATAGTTCTAAACAGCGTTTGAAACCGAGAGTGTATTGTGAACGAACTAGCCCATTGACCGAACACCTGACCCTTTGGTGAAGCAAGGCCGTTCAGTCATTCACTCAGTCACTGACGTACTCTGGCTACGATTTCATTTCACCCGTAAAATCGAAACTTTTGACCGTTTGACAGTAAACAAACAAGTGCACACGAGAATTTCCGCTTTGAAGGAAACTGTATAAAATATTATTATTTCTAGAAATCTGGATGTTCTTTGTCCTTATTTTTAAACCTTGATACATAACACATAAACATAACATCACGCCTGGTTTCGCCGAAGGGTTGGGCAGAGGTGTCCCTGTAGCAGGTACACCCACATTTCGCCAGTTATGTTTAAGTCCCATGTAATAGGAGGCGAGCCTATTGCCATCAACCGGGCACAAATCCAGACTCCGAGCTGCTACTGAGAAATTTCAGATAGAAAAACCCAATAACACTTTGCCCGACTCGGGAATCGAACCCAGGACCTCATGCTCAGCAGTAGCGCTTGCGACCACTAGACCAACGAGGCAGTCAAAAAACCTTGATATTATTAGATACTAACTGCGCCCCGCGATTTCACCCGTATAAGTGTCGATCCCGTAGAAAAATCGGGATAAAAGGTATCCTATGTCCTTTTCCAGCTCATGGTCTACCCATGTGCCCAATTTCATCCAAATCTGTTCAGCCGTTTTAGCGTTAAACCGTAACAAAAAAACCCACTTTCGTATTTATAATATTAGTTAGAATAGTTAGGATTAGGATTGTCTTATTATGCAACTATTTGAATTAATTCTTCATGGGCTGCATACATTTATGGAAAGACAAAATATTTAGGTCAAATAGACAAATGACATTAATCTAATATTGAGTGGAATTTGAAAGCCGATAATAGGTAAAACATTATTATTACAGGGCCCTCCATTATCAGCAAATAGCAGTTTAATCGCGGCCGTGTACTTTAACCTGCTTTTTTTAGACTTTCGTAACCGAAAGGTGCCAAACGGAACCCTATTACCATAAGGCTCAGCTATCCGTCCGTCTGTGTGTCAGCGGGCTGTTTCTCATGAACCATAATAGGTAGACAGTTCATATTCACAGATTGTGTAAGTATTTCTATTGCCGCTATGACGACAAATAATAAAAATTAAATAAAGATAACCATTAAAGGGGGTCCCCAAACAAGAAACGTGTTTTTTTCCGCGTTTTTTGCTCGATCTTAATACGGTACGGAACCCTTGGTGTGCGAGTCTGACTCGCACTTGGCCGGTCTATATTTTCCTATCTGAAAAAGATGATCTACATGGAGCGTTTTGATTTGAACTTTGTAAGAGGTAAGTCTTTTTTGGTTATTTCACATTCAAAAATCATTATTGCTATTTCAATATCCGTTACAAATACATCACAACTCACTCAACAAAATATTATATCAAGTATATATCGACTACCAAAATCAAATTCAACAAACACTTATCGAAACTATACCCTTACTGCGCTATATCGACGTGGCTATCAAAATAACACCAACCGTTCGGAATACAAATGTGCAGCTAACAGCCAACAGCTCGAGACAATGCACCGTGCGCCTGCACATAACAATATTAATAGATCGCTATTACGTGACCAAGCCACATGCACTCGCTTTGTCTTCTACGTAACTCGATGAATCGATTCAAAATCGATGATGCATTCGATTCTATCGAGTACCGATGCTTTTGTTTCGTTGTTTTTCCTGATGGACTTATGTGGGTTAGATTTTTTGTTTAGTGTTTTTTCCGATTGTTTTGTGTGCGTGTGAATAATTGTTGGCAGACAATGCTGTGGAATTTATTGGCCGCACTAACATACGGTTACGGCTGCATCAAACTGGAAGCCTACCCCAACATACTTAAAAGTAGCCTATACAGGAAAAGCAAACCAGCACGTGAATATTATTTTATGCAAGGAATGTTGTACCTTGTATAACTGACCTAATACTCAATGCAATCTTGATAGATACTTTTTTTTTGTGACTACAGTTCACTAGGAAGGTTACCAAACCTTCAATTAGTAAAATAAATCAAAATAAAAAAACCCACGTTTCGGACCACGCACAATGAAGGGTTCCAAATTCAAATCTTTATTGGATATCACATGTGTTTACAAGGTCTTAATAATAATAATAAAGTTCACATGGACCCTGTCGGGCACAACAATTACATAAAATATGAGTAGTAGCATGATTTAAAATAAATGCGGTAAATAGAAATTAAAAATAATTATCATTAAAAAATCCAATAAAATTACATTATATAATATCACATTTAAATTTGTGACATACGTCTTTGCAAATTTTATCTCTAGAAATCATTAGGAAGAATGAATCAATCAATCAAGAATTAATTTCAAGTAAATAAGATCACACACAAATTGAATGTAACAATCCTTCCGTAGTTGGGATGAATTTATTCCAAAAACAAACAGCATTGTAGTTGAAAAATATGTACTCCCTAACATCGATATATGTCACAGTCAATTCTGCAACTATAAATGTTAGTTCGTAATCGCAAAAAAAATTTTTTTCGCTTGATACAACTACAAATTTACGATTTTCGGACGTTTTCTTTTACATGTGTTGTGAGACCTTGCTTCCTGCCAAATTTCATGATTCTAGGTCAACGGAAAGTACCTTGTAGGTTTTGATTTATTTGCGAGTATCAAATAGCGCATATATGGCCGTATTTTTTTATTGTGATGACTTAGAAGCATAATTTTTTTTAGAGCTCCAAGGGACCATAGACCTTCGTATTTGGTATTAATTTCAACTTGATACCTCAACGCGTTCCTGAGAAAAAGGGTCTTGACAGACTGACTGACGGACAACGAAGTGATCCTATAAGGGTTCCGTTTTTTTCCTTTTGAGTTACGGAATCCTAAAAACGCCTTTTTGACAATATACATACATCTGAGTTCTTTTATTCGCACATACATATTTAGTTACGAATCTCGCAAGACCATTCACTCTTAAAAAAATTGCCCAATAAATACTTGAAACATATTAGGCACAGAATCAAAAATAGAATATGTCAATACAGCTATCAAGCAAACCAATTCGTATATGGACACAAGCGGCGCTTGAGTGGCCATACGTATCGAGTTTCGCACTGAGTCACCGCAAGGCGATCCTAGTTGCAAGGTGACTGCACTGCCTAATACGGGTACATTACAAACCTTCAACTTTTTAGAGACATTTCGTATTAAATAACATATGAATTTGAATGATTATGACACTTTTTGAGTCATTGACTTCATGCTTCAATGGGTATTTCTGTTAGGTGTTGTTATCGTAATTGTAACATGACTGGCCTATACCAATAATGACCAGTACCTGGTCGACCGAGCTCTGCTCTAGTGAAAATAGATAAACATATCTTCCAGGAATACCAACGTTGTATCACATTCCCGAGGCTGCGAAAATTGTGAAAACGAATTTTCCCAAATATGAGACCTAGCTAGATCGATTTTTCACCCCCATAAACCCCTGTTGCAACTTTCATCGAAATCGTTACAGCCGTTGTCGAGAACGTGATTACAAATATATATATTGCTCCTTAAATAGTATAGGATACTGAATTCCCCCAATAGCACACTCAATCAATAATATTGCTAAGTCAAGTTTCAGTCCACTCGAAGGAAATGTGGAAAGGTTTCCCCCGTAGAACCCTAAAACAATGGTACTGCTTAGTCACATTTTAATTCACTCAAAATTAATTATTTGAGAGCAAGTACTAATCATCTTAAGACTTCTAAAATACTTATTTAGCTGGACAATAGACTAAAGCCAAAGAATGATCCGGATAATATAGATATGGTATATCCGTAAACAAATGATAGTGGTCTCGAAGCACAAAATAATAGATCTATCATTGTAGATACAAGCAAGTAATTCGGGTTGCACATAATCAGTTTATCCAAGTTTGAATAGGATCAAAATGTACAATGTATTTTCAATATTGTAATCTAATATTTCCTTAAAAGCAAGGGAGTGTTCAGTAGTGTTACTGGTATATATCTAAATGGGACAGTGACTGATGATTCGACCTGGCCCTCATGACAGTATGACAGGCTACTTATTTCCCTCACCATTGTGTACTCCAAATAAGTCGAAGTACCTACGCCATGGACACGAATGGTGTGTTGTAGAAATCTAATCTGAGTTACAAAGGTATCTAGATTACCACCGGTAGAACTGCTACCGGTAGTTATAGAACGTATTCGGAATCTATAGGACAAATGAAAACTCGAAATAAAAGAGCTTACAGTAAAATAGTGGTTTAGTCCCATCTCGGCACCCATTAATTTATGCCCACGAAAAATTCTCATCTCAACATCCTGTCTTAAACCATTGTTAGGTACACATCGAAAAATGGAAACAGTATCGACGAAAATAATGATAGTAATATATATATCGGAATTTTTCGTGGGCATGATAAATAAATTCATGGGTGCCGAGATGAATAGCAAATGCTAAATTGTTTCTATTAATTTTACATTCAGTAGCAACTGCTACGAAATTAACGGCTAACTCAAATCTCCTTGGCAACGATTTTTTAGGGTTCCGTAGTAAACAAGGAACCCTTATAGTTTCGTCATGTCTGTCTGTCTGTCTGTCCGCGGTCTAGCTCCAAGACTGTTAGTACTAGAAAGTGTAATTTGGCATGGGTATACATATTAATCATGCCGACAAAGTGGTAAAATAAAATTATGTTTTTTTTTCTTTTTAAGGTACCTCCCCTACACGTAAAGTGGGGATGTTTTTTTTTTTTATCCATTGGTGTGGGGTATCGTTGGAAAGGTCTTTCAAAAACATTGTGAGTATGTTATAACCATTTTTGAATTCAGAGATCCGTTTGCGAAATATTAAGCTTTAAAGTGCAAATTTTTGTTAGAGTCTAGTGTGTCCCCCCCCCCCCCCTACCAGCTAAATGGTTGGTTTTAGATATGTGAAAAAATTCACGGCAGTAGCTTATATAACGAATTTAAAAGGAAAACTATCACAGCTGAGTAGGCTTTACAAGTTAACGAGTAATAATCGACCAACTTAAATTTGCGGTTGTAAAAACATGTTCACCCATACATTTTGCATGAAAGATTTTTTTTTTCAACTACAAAGTTAAGTTTGTTCTTGGGATAAATTCATCCCAACTACGGAACCCTACATTGTGCGTGGTCCGACATGCACTTGGCCGGTTTTTATTTTATAAGAATTAGGTACTCTTCCTGCAAAATATCCAAACCATGAAAGAACAAGCTGCCTTAATACGTCTTAAAAACTCATACCTATTATTTTCTTAGGTTCTTTCATGACTTTAAAATTGTAACAAAGTAGTTTGTTACCTACATTTAGATTGAAAGATCCACAAAGTCAAGATGAATTAGCTAAGTTATGTGAAAGGGCACATCTTTTATAAAATCTTAATTACTGAAGACGACTGACCTCTTAAATTGCCTCTAGAACATAGTTGTCATTAGTTGGTAAAACAAACGTTTTGACCCGACTATGGCGCAGTAAAAATGAGGGTAATGACTTGCCTGACTTATGGATATGATCATACATCCGTTAAGCATTAGAAGCTAAAACAATTCGTCATCTCAGAATCCGGTATGATGATTACACGTGACAAATTGATAGTTTAAGTTTATAAAAAAGTAGCGTGATGTTTTCTTTTTGTTCACGTTTTTTGTCGTAACACGAAAATCTTCAACCGTCAACTACAAATGATCGAGTATCATAATTATCATCAAGTTACTGATTGATAATAATTATGATTTGATTTGCACTGACGGAATCGTCAATCATGGGTTACACACAACACATGTACACCAAAGGGCAGATAATATTGTGTAAAAATAACACAACCCAATCAATGGTAAGAAGTATTTTGACTATATTATCAGCTAGTATACTCGTAGCATACATGATATAAAAGCAACAAAGCTTATAAAAGGAGTTAATGACGGTTTACAGGGGAGGATGGAAGAAAAAAAAAAGTGATGCGCATGCGCCGATTCCACGTAACATGAGACAAGGGCAGGAAGATAGTCATACTCGTAGTAACACTGCCTCCCAGTGTGAATACCATGGGTGTTTTGGGGATCAAAGGGATTTCATAATATCCATGAAGTTTCCACTACAGTTACATAATATTTAGATTAACTATACTTCTATACTAATACTAACGTTAATATACTAATATATTAATAAACGAATATATTGAACTAATGATTGATTGATTGATTATTAATAACTCATATACTAATACTAATATATAATATTACAAAGAAGTCAAAGTTTGTTTATTTTTTTTATTTATTTGATTGTTTGTTTGTTAGTTTGTATGTAGGGGGTAAACTCTGGAACTAATAGTCGGATTTGAAAAATATTTTTTGCATTGGATAGCCCAATTCTTGAGGAATATTATAGGTTTGCGGACGAAGTCGTGGGCAGAAGCTAGTTGTAGAATAATCATATTACCAACCCACACTGAGTCCGCGTGGTGGATTACGGTCCACTCCAAAGAAATATATCTATGGTCCACTCCCTCTCACACAGAGGAGGCCTGCGTCCCAGCAGTGGGAACATGTGATTATTGTGCTAACGATTGATTAATCAGCCTGTAGATTAATCAATCGTTAGCACAATAATCACACGTAAATTTAACCTCTGATTACTAGAACATTCCATTACTTAAAAAAGTTGTTTACTCACCGAAACAACTAAATATAAACATGAAGTAGTAGTGTTTATTAGCGGTTCTGATACATTACCGCGTATGATGCAAGCGCGTATTAATGCTGGTGACTCCACGTGACAGGTTTTTGTCGTGATCCATAGATCAGTATCACGTGTAAGTCATAACTTAAACATAATTAACAACATGTCTAACATAATTATATAGGAGTTCTTACTGCTGGAAGTAAAGAAAACGTGAATCTTTTGTTTAGTATTCACTAGCGACTTGCACTTACTTTGCACGGGTGTAATCTACTGATCATATGGCGACATGTCAAGTATCGAGATTTCTGTGCAATATAAATCTAAGGCCCTCTTGCACTTCCGCCTGACGCAGGTCCTCACCGGACACGGCTGCTTCGGGAGGTTCCTGTTTAGGATAAGGCGGGAGGAAACACCCGGGTGTCACCATTGTGTGGATCGGCCTGAGGACACGGTGGAGCATACGGTGGAGGTCTGCCCGGCTTGGGCGGAGCAACGCCGTGTCCTCGTGGAGGCGATCGGCGGCGGTGATCTCTCGCGTCCGGCCCTGGTTCAGGCCATGGTACGGAGCGAGAGGAAATGGCAGGCCGTCACCTTCTTCTGCGAAGCGGTAATGCTCGCGAAGGAGGAGGCGGAACGCGTGAGGGAGAGGCAAATTTCGCGCCCTCACGCCCCTAACCGCCGCAGGAGGAGACACCCGGGGCGGGAATCGCGAGCCGATTTCCGGCCACCGTAGGCGCGGGCTTGCGGACGGTGAGCAATGGGTAGCTCGCCGTCCGGTAAGGACCAAGCCCGGGTCGACGGCGCGTTGTGTTCCACGCGCGCCTCAAAGAGATGTCAGCAGAATTGACGGGGTCCGCTAGGGCCAATGCCTGCCGGGGGTTCGAAGAAAACCGATAGGGACATCGTGGCCCCCGGCAACAGGGCAACCGAAGGAACACGGGTGGGTTTTAGTCAGTAAGAGTCTGACACGCCCTCCCGCTCCACTTTCCCACCCAAAAAAAAAAAAAAAAAAAAGGCCCTCTTGCACGTTCATGGGTTAACTAAATTAAATAACTTAGAGTTAACAACTAACTCAGGATAAATCCAAAGAGACCAGGCACTCCTAAGACAATTTCCACGCAAACTCCGCCCCAATGCACCCCACCACTCCACTATGTGCTAAACGCTAACACATCAGTAATAAAGTTGAATATCGCGTGCGCTCTTTGGTCGTGTTCAAGCACGGAACTAAATGTCGTAAGTCTGAATTCTTATTTCGTTTATAACTAAAGTAATAATTGGTCTAGAGAAAAAAATTCTTACATTCGGATAATAAGCTATATTTCCTTACTATCAACAATTATTTTAGACATAAAAGCCGAGTAATCTTGTTTTTGTTTCAATCTTTAAAAAAGACATGATTTTCGAAAAAAAAATGGATCGAGCGAAAATATTTCCATTACGTAACTGTCTTATATTTGGAAAGAAAATGATCCGATAAATAGTTCCATTTTAATTGTATGCATGACTTTTTCAGAATAGTAATGCAAATTAATATACAATTTAGGGAGCCCCCTCTTAACCCTGAGTTAGTTGTTAACTCCAAGTTACCTGTTAAAGCGCAATTGGGCCTAAGTTAAATAGTAACGTATTATACACACAAACCTTCCTCCGCAATGAATGCTGTAAAATTCTAAATAATGGCGAAAATCGTATGAAAATCTATTGTGGAGCTTTGAAGATCTTAGCACATAGACAAACATGAAAAGCGACCTTAAATTAATATTATGAACAGATCTCTTCTATCTGACTAGTACCTTTTGATGATTCAATTAACATCTATTGCTTTACAAAGGTAAGGTAAAAACAGTTTACAAAAAAAAAACAAACCGACTTCAAAAAAAAACACTACAAAGTGAAAAATAACTTGAATTTCGGAAGTCGGTGTCTTTGGTTTTGAATTTTCGTTCTTTGTCACCGACTTCCTAAATTAAAGTTATTTTTCACTTTGTAGTGTTTTTTTTTTTGAAGTCGGTTGTTTTTTTTTTTGTAAAGTTTTTATTTTTCATTTTTTTGTTGTGGTACCTACCCCACACAAATTCAAATACCACTACCTGCTATGTAAATAACAGTGACAAGAAGTTATCATATCATCTACATACTAAGTGGGAAAAAATACGTATAATTGAAGCTAACTCAAAAAGTACCCAAGCAAAGTTAATAAAATTTACATGGGACCACCTCTGAAGTATGATCTACCAAACAAAAAAAGAATCATCAAAATCTATTCATAATTGGCGGAGTAACATACAGACGAATTGAGAACCTCCTCCTTTTGGAAGTCGGTTAATAAAATTGAAACACCCTATGTGACAGAATGTTGCCTCAACAAACAAGATTAGCAAACGAATTATTGATCGCAGTTCTAATATCGTTACTACATTAATAAGAAAGGGTCTCCCTAATTATCTGAAGAAGATTAAATGGTCTAAAGTGTAAGATTTGAAGGCCGATTCCTGTAATTAGAAACGTTCAAAATCTAGTCGCAATCTCTACTCAGCAAGAATCAATTTCTAAAAATTTACATAAAATTTGGGATGTTAGAAGTATTTTTGATAGATTAAGACTGAAATTTGAATGCGAAAGTTCTTTAAAAATCCCGGAATTGCCCCCATGAAGTTTGTCTGACTCTCTAAAATCCGGAGGTAATTTCTTGGACAGGACACTGGACATATTAACTACACTACCTACTGAAGAAAGTTTTACGTGTCAATTTGTCACAGCACAAACCTTATTACTCGGAACCTTAAGGAAGAAGACGCTTCGGTAGTTATAACAGTAGTATATTATATATTTAGTGTGAGTAAAAGACGTTTGATGTGGAAAAGAGTACATTCAACTATGAATGCCTTTTTTGTCGTGAAAGCGAGCATGGGAACTTCTTTATTAGACATTGAAGAATTAATGTTTATTACACTTTTGAGAAATTACACACATAGGTGTAATTTAACCCATGCACCACTATCTAGTTCTGTTTTTAATTACTTTACAATTGTAATTATTGTTAATAACAAATATAACGTTTCTAAACTAAACGTTCTCACTTACTTTGGTGAGACAGTTAAGATTTTAGATAACACATAGAAGCAATGTAGGTACAGAATTATGTACAAAAACCCCTTCAGTAGGTTGTGTTAGCTGACTGAAATTAAGTAAGTCGAATCTTGTGAACGATTTTCTTAAACCAACAACTAATAGCCTAAGCACTGAGTATAGTACAAAGAAAAGGAATACTACTTATTACAAAAGAAACAAAGCTACATCTAAAATCGTAATTCCACTCTCCAAAATTCATGAATGCAAACTACTCATTGAGCCATAAAAACCGCGTGAAATCTCTCACGAAAACTGACGACTTTTCAACTTACCAACGACCTTTCATCTAGTCAAATTTACTTAATTCGAGGTGATGTAGAAATGCGGTAGTTAGCTCGTTGGAATTTACATAAAACGGCGCTCCCACGGCGACGCGGGCGGCGCGGGCGCAAGGTGAACCGGCTATTCTTAATTTGTCGCTGTTAGGACCGTTGTGCGTGAATGGTGTTGTGTAATACTACATACACACCATCGTATGATATTGTTACTCTTTTCTTAGTCTAGTGGAGTTCATCAGATTTTTTTTTTCTGATATTTTTTTTGGATTTTCCCTTAGCTGTGGCCCAGACTCGACAGGCCGATTGGTAACCAGGGTGAACTTTTTACCTTCACGATTATTAAGGTATAGTTAAGGGGTATTCCTTCACTACCCCTTGGTAACCATTGAACTTTATTATTGCTATTGATAGCAGTCTTGGCAATTCTCGTAATTCATAACGCACCAAGCAGAAGAAGATTAGTATGTAATCGACGATCTTGGATAAAATTAACCATATTTTCGGGAGAGCTCAACACCACTGAAAGACTTCTTGGTCAGAAGCTAAAATTACCGCGATCAGAAAATCTGACATTTGTGGCACATAAGGTCATCCTAAGGATATTTTTGTCTATTTAGAAATAATGTTCTCCATGTTTTATATTTAAAAAAATCCCAGGAAAAGGTTACTTCTACCATCTTCTTGAAGTCTTGACAGACGCATTACAACATACACACTAACATAAATTACCCATAATGTATGTGTGTTTTACAATAATAATACATCTGAAGTGGCATGATGATACCATACATTATAGTTATTAAGTAACCAACCTTTAAATAAGATGGATTTACGACCAAGGCTACACTGAACGTAATTTGTGATAGATATAACGATTGTAATACACATACATTGCTAAAAGGTTAGGAGAGTACCAAGTGTTGGGATTTGTGTATAATGAATAAAAAGGTGGTTAGTATTATATGGAACAAGAAAACCCCTATGCTTGGCTAGAGGCTAAGCATTGCCATACAACGTGGTAATGCCACCGGTCTTTTGGGTACATTACCAGTCGACAGAGATACAAAGGAATTTTTCGATGTCGTTAATAGTAGTTTGTTCGTTAATTTAGTTGAAGGTTATCCAGTGTGTATATTTTTATTCTCTATAGCTCTATAATAAATACCTACATACAGGGCAAGTTTTTAACCAGTGCGCAAACTTAAACACGTGACCTTACTCATCATTATGAACAACTTGTACAGACGCCAGCACATCAAGCTACCCGAAACTGTCAAATTTTCCCGATCAACTTTGAACCTTATCATTCAGCGATAATGTTGAAAATCCATTAAATAAATTTTACAGATTGTAGTAGCCTGATGTGCTGGCGTCTGTACTATGGAACAAACCCTGAAATCGCGAAAAAAAATCTGTTGTTCCCTACATTTGTGTTCGCATTTAATAACTCGTCAAAATATAAGGAACAGCAGATTTTTTGTTGTGTTTTCAGGTTTGGTCCCATAGTAAAAGTTGTTCATAATAATGGGTAAAGTCACGTTTTAAAGTTTGCGCACTGGTTAAAAACTTACCATGTATAATAAAAAAGTAAAGAAGACCTCACGACTCCAAATAGGGATACGGGCAGGAAGGAGGTCAATGAAGATGATCGTAATAAACATGTACAAACGCATCTAAAGAGGTTATACTATGAGTAGGGGATGACCAAAAGATATGAATAGAAAGGGGGTGAATTCTAAGATAACGACTAATAGAATAAAATGAAAACATGCCGCACTTACCACAAATAAATTCAATAAGGGCAGAAGGATGCTGATAATGATTATTATCGATGTGGCCACACACGTAACTGCAAGCATGACAAGCCTTTTTTTTTTGTGTGGGAAATTATCAAATAACTTCTCCCGCTCTGGGCGGACGGGAGGACGTATCAGACTCTTACTGACTAAAACCCACCCGTGTTCCTTCAGCTACCATGTTGCCGGGGGCCATGATATCCCTTTTGGACTTCTTAGCAACCCCGGCAGGCATCGGCCTTAGCGGACCCCGTCAGTTGCTGATATCTCTTTGAGGCACGTGTGGAAAACAACGCGCTGTCGACCCGGGCTTGGTCCTTATCGGACGGCGAGCTACCCATTGCTCACCGTCCGCAAGCCCGCGCCTACGGTGGCCGGAAATCGGCCTGCGATTCCCGACGCAAGCATGACAAGCCTGCATGAACAATAATTTTGTGCAAGCATGCTTGAGCGGCTGTAAGACCATTATGTGCAAGCATCTTGCTTGTGCAAGCGGCATGAAAATTTATAGAATTTTCATTATGCAGCATGAACAAGCTACGCTTGTGCAAGCATGATTGAACGTGTATGCAGGTTGAGTTTGCGGAATCATACGGAAGTTGCAAGCAATTAATGCAACTAAAGCATTGCTCCAGCTTGCTTGCAAAGTGTGTATTAGCCTATAGGGAAGTTGTGCACGCTTGCACAATCCTTGTCGAGCTTGCAGTTACGTGTGTGGCCAGCATAATACATAATATATGATTGTGCAAACACGGCTTTACAAAAGAATGTTGTTTTTTCATTGATAGTGCAGGTTTTGGAATTAAGATTGGAGGATTATGAAAGGCTCTGATCGTGAACTGATGACCTATTCGTATACATTACAATTATGTAGAGTGAACGGTCATAACATTATCTACCTCAGAGGAGGTGGTTCGTAAAGGTTTTTATCTTTATGCAGGGAATCATATGGTGATGTCCTTTTAGTTATAGATAACTATTATTGTATTGTAATGGCATTATGGGTTGATATTTAGTTACCAAATGCAAGTAAATATCTACATTACAGACTCTCACATTTTTTTAATTTAAATGATTTTTGTAAGCTATTGTATAGCTTTTATCACGGGCTTTGAGTGCGGCGACCGAATCAAGAAATTCCGTAACGTAACGAAAATAACACCTAACACCCCCCACTCCGCCTACCATGTAATGACGGTTCCCATGACAACGTGATGTTGTCATGGGAACGTAATTTTTGTTTTATGTCATCACGTCATCATCTCAAGTGTAGCGTTGACAAATAGGAAGTATGGAGGTTACAAATGCTATGCAATAGCTTTACCGCGGTAGTCCCTGAGTGCCACATGTTTTTTTTTTAATATTAATCCGTCTCTTATTATAACTAGTTAGTAGTTATGGAGTCACTAGAACACGTTCTAGTATTTACTTAAGTACACACGGCTACATATCAAGCTATACACTTCCAGTATAAGCTGATCTCTCATTGTACGGAAATCCTATACAATGTGAGATTAGCTAATAATGGAAATCTACTTCTTCTTTTTCTTCTTTTCGTGTTGTTAGTCATTAACCTGGTGTCAGAGTTTTAAAGCCGCCCTTGGGTCTCCGACTTGGCTTCACATGCCGTCGTGAAATATCTCTCAGGCATGCCGGTTTCCTCACGATGTTTTCCTTCACTATTTTTGAAGCAAGTGATAATATTATACAATACGCACATGAAACTGATAAGTCAGAGGTCGTGCCTTGGGTTCGAACTCGAGACCTTTGACTTGGCAGTCCGACGGTCACACCACTAGGCTATCACTGCTCAATGCTGGAAATGTATAGCTTGATATGTAGCCGTGTGTACCAACAATTTACAATAGGTACCTACGTTCAAGTCAATCTCCACTATTATTATCTTCAGATTAATAAAGGTGTTTGTTTAATAGCCCTGCTTCAAGATTTCTTAGATAAATCCTTAAACAATCCGTCTTTCAATATAAAGCTTCCGTTTCATTATATCCAGCTGTTGAAACAATACACGGACACTTGATAACTTCCGAGTTCAGCCGCAAATTACCGCTTGCCAGTTTACACTTAAATATATTAATTACTTTAAGTAATTAATACGTAATTTAATAAATAGCTACTTTATTACGCTCGGTATTCATATAAAAGCATTTTACTATTAATGGATTTTTCGTTAAAATTATGTATGGATAATTACGTATCCTCATAATAAAATCAACGACCGTACTGCAAACAATTTTCAGATAAATTTTCTTGCAGTCGTGTTATTACCAAAATCCGCATAACTTTTATCACGTAAGCATTGTGTAATCGGCACATAATAACTAATACCTACTAGTTCATATATAGCCGTTTATGTATATTTTTTGTGAGTGATCAATTCGCTACTATTTGTGTTAAATAAAGCGATCTCCTTATAAAGAACTGTAGCGTAAAATCTCGAGCGTGAAGTCGAGCCCACAGCCTAAAAAATAATTCCGTGAGTAAAGCAATGTCGTGACCGATCCAATACTTCAGTGTTCGTGAGAAAATCGCACCCAAACATCGCACAACTTAACTATATAATTAGATTGATCTCAATAAAAAAAATAAGCCAAGGTCCCTTCACAACAAACCGTTACACACGTAAATGTTTCGATTGTAAAAACGAATATATTTTTACGATCCCATAAAACCAACGATATGTAAAACACGATAGTAGGTTCGCGTCATAAATTCGCCACTTATTCTATCATCACTTCACATATGCAGTCACGATCGGACTCACACACTGCTAACTGTTGTCATTTACGACAAATATGACGTGTGACTGATTTGTATATATTTTTAATTTGTCGGTGATAACTCGCGGCAAACGCATCGGCGGAGAAGGCCGCGCGTTGGAAGCTGTGAACAAACTAAACTACTAAGCTATTGTATGCAGGTGGATTGTAGTACGTCCGTTTGCCTTATTATGGCCATTTTCCATTCACACAGTGGGGCAATCCACTCGCTTAGCTTCAATACGTGTCGCAGTGTGCCACACACTTCACACAGTAGCGATTCGGTGGCTTCGCCAATGTCTTTGCAAATCGCATGTCAAGGTGATAAGGAATTAGCATAGCGAATCAATGTTTAAACTCCGTGTTATATGTGATTTTGCGCTATTTCTACAATACACTTAACAGTTTGTTTGCACTTGAAAATTGATTTGCCAATGCATTTTACAATTTTACCTACTTTTGACATTTCAAAATTTTCTGTATCTTTACATACATACATTAACTCACCCCTTCTCCCATGGGGGTAGACAGAAACTACAGAACGCCACCTGCTACGATCCTTACATACTCCTTTCGCCTCGTTTACGTTCATACATCTGGTCATACACGCACGCCGGTTGCGAGCACTACGCACCTGACCTTTCTGAAGAACATCACCCTTAAGGTCACTATATGTCCTCCTAGGGCGTCCCCTCCCGGCGTTTGCACTCACATCAGCCTTGTGAAACCTTTGTTAGTCGCCTTTCATTCATCCTCTCAACATGACCAAACCATCTAAGCATACTCTTTTCAATTTTGGTCACTACATCTTCTTTTAAACCGCACCGTTACCTTATCACATAATTCCTCAGCCTATCATTCATAGTCACATCACACATGCTTTGCAAGGAACGCATTTCCACAGCATTCATTCTACTTTCATGCTACTTTTGCCACACCCAACATTCATTTCCATACATAAGCGTAGCGTAATTTATCAATTTATTTTTATATTAATTATTTCTTTTTCGAGCTTTGACAAGCCGCGTTTGCTTCGCTTTTTAGTGCTGCACATACGGTACGGTATCTCTTTCAAATAAATTGGCTCTCCCGTATTAACGACTTAACTTTTAATACACATTTTCAGTTCCTTCAGATTCCCACGTCGACGCTCTTGTAACCGAACCGATCGCATATTTTATGCTACCAATGATCCAAACTGATGATTTCAAACACGACAACCAACATGAAACGATGAGGAAAACCACTCGTACGTAAATAATAAACACAAACATGCCTAATGGTTTGTACCTACGTAGGGTTGCCAGGTCCAAAAATAGAAAAGCCGGACACAGATTCATATTTAGCCGGACATTTGGCCCTGAAAGCACGACAAAGGATTTAAAAAAAAAATGGTACTTTTATTTGTGTATTTATTACCGTTATTATTTTTTACTCTTAATTATAATTATGTTATTATTAATCACATTTTGTTCTCACTATCGCGAGTAAAGGCGCGACGCGACACCGGTAATAATTGTTCTACCGTGAAATTTTCTTAGAAATTGTTTTGTTAGAGTCGCGTCGCGTCTGTTCGCGGGAGCCTTCATGCGAGTCCGCGTGAGTCGCTCGCGCGCTTTCGTTCGGCATTTTTTGGCGGGGTGCGGTTGACCAAAAGCTTAATAAAAGCCGGACAGGCCAGACTTGTATGCATTTGACCAAACACGATTGTAAAAATCCGGACACCTGGCAACCCTATACCTACGACAATAGGAACCTCACGTTTGGCACGAAATGCCGATACTAAGTCATACAAATATGAAGTAATCACGCTACATCAAGGAAACTGCAAAAATTTAAAATGGACATAGTAATCATACGTATCAACAGTTATTGATATCAAATTCAAAATTCAAATTCAAAAATATATCGTAGTAGGTCGTATTACTGCCATATTAATTGAAAGACAAATTGGTGATCGCAGCAAAAAGGCTACTGATGCTTTAGCGCGATAAAAAAATCTGCCTCGCCTTTTCCCAACTACAATATGTTGGGGTCGGCTTCCAATTGGCAATAGATTAATCATAAAATGCCAAAAATATCCATACCATCATATCCGTCCTACATGTCCTAATCTTTATATGAGATAAATATTTACTTATTACTTTTATTAATATTAAAAAGGTAGATCTGGCCTTATGTTAGAAATCATATTGTGGTATTTTATATTTTTTTCTGGATTTGGACGTCATCGTATCGTTTCTTACGCGCTTGAATTAACTAATCAATAAAGAATTCATGTTGTCATTGATTTGCTCGGGAAAATCCTAGATAGGTTTTTAGGCAGGTTTTTCCTATTTCCACTGAACAGACATTATTTTACAATGACTTTAAACATTTGACTCTCATCATTGTTGAGAATAGTTTCATTGTTTTGTTTTGCGACAAGCAGCGCCATCTACCTATACCACGTGGAACTTGCAGAAAATCAATAGTGTGTTATCTTCGCAATATTTAACATTTATGTTTATAAGTAATGAATTTAGAGTTTTATAAAGCACTTTTACGTTAACAATAGATTATGTAGTTAAGGAACAGCTTCCAAAATTACTTACAACTGAGAAGAGTTTTCTTTACAAAAATTAAGTATCTTCTGCTGTCCTAGATGTACCCTGATCCTGTTTCTCCTGCTTCTATTTGAAGATTAATTGAACCTCTTGAGTTACGATTCCAGAGCCCGTATTATTTGAACCGGAATCACATGACTTCAGTTACCTGCCCTCCTATCGGAACCCATCGTATATGCAATACCTACTAGCACACAGTACACAGTAAATACTTCAGTAATACGTACGGTAGCTAAAGCCTCTTCATAAGTTGCGGCGTGCAGCGGAGGCGACGCGGGCGGCGTCTCACGAGACACGGCTGTTATCGGCATGTCAGTACATTACTGGACAACTGTGAACAAAGGAGGAGCGTTATGTTAATACAAGAGGTTTCGAATACTTGGGATAAAATATTGCACGCAACACTGGTCTCAATGCTCAGTATGTTTTCACGAGCTCAGTGATCAAGGTGTTGCTGATCCTCTAAAATTTAAAATATCGCTATAGTCCTTGAATTGCCAACACTTCAAAGTAAATAGATATGATATCTGTAGTATTTCATTAACTACTAATTCATCACCACCTTTCCTGCATCATTCTTCCACCTCTCCTTTCTGTTCTTTGTCCCTTTTTTCCGCTGTTTTTTTTTATTCAATCATGAACACTACTTATAGTATCTAATAATATATCATCTTTAAATTCGTCTAACCCAATTCGCCTATCTACATAATCTTCAATGTCAACACCTCTCTTTATTTTTTTGTCATTAGCATTACGCAGAAAAAAACTTATCCTAAATCTTGAAGTGCTGACATCTTAACATGATTACGCTCTTAAGAATTGCGACACATAGTCGTTTTATGCGTAATTGAATGATCCTTTAACTTTAAAGCCGGATTACACGCATTCATTTAATACCTATTAGTAAACAAACCACCATTTGCAGTCATTAAATCTGCTTAGAATAGAATGACAGTAAGAACGACACTTGTTCAATCCAATATTGTACCAATAATTTATGTTTAGAGACTCCCAACAATAGTTTGGCATACATTGCTACTCCAGCTCATAAATCTTGGGCGACCTATGAGATAAGAATAACAATGTAACGTATTGCAAATTCGGAATCTGGCTGTTGATCAAACGTTGGTGTGTTGGTTCACAATGACTCTTGACCTTGGCTCAAGTGTGGCGTCGATGTGACGACTGTGTAAACACACATTACCATACTCGAAGACACCGTGACTAAGCGTGTACTGACATTAACAGGGGTGTATTCTAATGTCATGTTCTGGTTATGTTATTTACTTTTTGTTCAGCTGTAATGGGCAGAAAAAAATAAATTACAATGTAGATCGAGTTCGGAGGTTTCGGCTCCAACTCTCATGATATTTTGACCCGCAGTACAATGATTCTGATGCCAAGCGTCCCAAAGCAAAATCATTATCGTCGTATAGTCTTGTCCTAATTGCTTATTGGAAAGCTAAGTGTTCCTATTTGAATCAATTTAAAAACAATTCAATTCAGAAATGATAATGAATCTCTATTTGTACAATTTCCATCTATTTCTAGCGTGGATCTAATTGTCCATGATCGATTAAGCCAGTCCGTTTCAAGGCCGAATCCGAAGGCCTCAATACATTAATCAAATGTTTCATTGTTTCGGCATTCTTATCATTCCGAACGATCTACTATGATTCAACCAATTTTTATTCAGATTTATTTAAATGAATTCGATTTCTTCTTCATCTAATAAGATCATGTAACTCTGTATCATAATGTTTGTCGCAAGTTTCCTTATCCTTATAAAAGTTAGACTGACACCTGCCTCATTTATCGTGGCAAACCCATGGAAGTAATAAACATAAGAATACTTCTTTTTCTTAGCGTCTCGATGGCCATCTAAATGGACTCAGCCCAGAATTCGTCTACATGTTTGGCGCCATCACTAGCGTCTATCAGTTCCTGAAACGTGCAGACGACAGGACACGTAAGACACGATATTAAGTGCCCATCCTTTGTTTAACAGCACCACATTTACTTAAACTATACTTCTCAAGTCTTCTATGATTCTCCACCTGAACAGGTTCTCCTTGCTTCGGGGGTAAAGGTAAAGAAAAAGGAACTGTGGTGAAACAAAATTTAAAAAATGTCACACTAAACATAGTTTAGATTTTAGCATAAATAATATCTCATTGAATATTTTATGTGGCAACTGTCAAATAACCTGTCGAGTGACTCCGAAAGATGGACACATGCAAATAAATGGTGTATTATAATCTGAAATATATTATAATGAAATTCTATACGATACGAGGGGTCATCGGCATCGGTATCCGTTACCCTCTGGACGGCTGAATGTATCGAGTGATTTGACAATACGCCCCTGTGGCGAATTGATGTGAACGATATAGACATGTGAACAGCGAGACGTGAGATCGATAAAGTTATTCGAACTAAAAATAAAATCGTGTACTGTATTCGATTACCGGATCTTATAGGGTTGGGAATTGTTTTATTCCATTGAAAATATTCGCAGTTCGTATTATTGCGTAAACTATCGGCGTGTTATTCCTTAAATGGAAAAAAAGTGTGATAACTGCTGATCATAAGCCTTGTTTACTCTTCATTAGAGCGGATTCTAAGGACTATTAACATACATAAGAACCATGTTTGAGCAAGCGCAAAAAATCTACCTAGCCTTTTCCCAACTATATTGGGGTCGGCTTCCAGTCTAACCAGATGCAGCTGAATACCAGTATTTCACACGGAGCGTCAGCCTATCTGATCTCCACAACCCAGTAACTGGGTAATACCCCTTGGTAAGACTGGTTATCAGACTTTCGGGCTTGTGACGACCCGTAACGACAGTCAAAGATCCACGAATGACAGCCGGGACCAACGACTTAACATGCTTTCCGAGGCACAGAGTAGTCGCAGTATATAAAGATGGTCACCCATCCACAGACCAACCCCGGCAAGCGTAGCTTAACCTGATGAATCGACTCGTGCGGCTGTTATTACTTAGCCACGAGCTCTTCAATCACAATAACGCATAGGGAATACTTTTTTTTTTATAAGTAGAAGCTTTTAAAAAGCCGCATACGGATTACTGAATTGAAAAATATTCCGCAATGCCATCGGAGTATCTTTACTTTGAAATCAACTTATTCATCAAATAAACCAACTTTGAGATAGACGAATTAATTAAAGCAATATTTCAAAGAAAACATCGAATTAATATGTTCGGAGATATTTTTTACGATGCACTCGGAATAGCACTTCGCATGGTCATAAACCCACATCCTTCTAAGTCTCAACTGACCCACTCAACAATTGGAATTAAAACCGGCCAGGTGCGTGTCGGACCACGCACAATGAAGGGTTCCGTAGTTGGGATGAATTTATCCCAAAAACAAACTTAACTTTGTAGTTGAAAAATATGTTCTCGTATACGGAATGTATGGGAAAACATGTTTTTCCAACTGCAAAGTTAAGTTGGTCAATTATTACTCGTTAATTTGTAAAGCCTACTTAGCTGGGATAGTTTTTCTTTTAATTTCGTTATATAAACTACTACTCTGTGATTTTTTCAAACATCCATATCCAACCATTTAGCTGGCAGGTGGGGGGGACACTTGACTCTAACAAAAATTATCACTTTAAAGCTTAATATTTCGCAAACGGATTCCTGAATCCAAAAATAGTTTTCGCAAACTCACAATGTTTTTGAAGGACCTTTCCAACGATACCCCAAATTACGGGATTAAAAAAAAAAACATCTCCACTTTACGTGTGATGGGAGGTACCCTAAAAAAAATGTTTTTCATAATTTTGTTTTACCACTTTGTCGGCGTAATTAATATGTATACCTATGCCAAATTACAGCTTTCTAGTATTAAGGGTCTAGGAGCTAGACTGCGGACAGACAGACAGACAGACAGACAGACGGACAGACAGACAGACAGACGGACATAACGAAACTATAAGGGTTCCTTGTTTACTACGGAACCCTAAAAATAGATGACCCCAACGGTGCATCCTAAAATAATTTAATAGATGGACATCGGACATAAACAGCTATGCAAAATGAGATAAATAAGAAGAATCAAATATCATAAGACTTGACGTGACTTCAGATAGATGTTTTTACGGATGATATCTTTTTTGTTTTGATCATTCATGAGAAATGATTGATCACGAAATAGTTTTAAATAAATTACCTAAAAAAACAACTCGTTGACCAAAACTCTAGAAGTCGCAAATGCAGCTGCCGATGGGAAACTCTAGGAACATCACAGATTAAATCTGTGAGGAACATATTAATATTAATTTAATTCGGAATATGGCGCTCTCTCATCTACCTACATCAGTCTGCCTAGCCTTTTCCCAACTATGTTGGAGTCGGCTTCAAGTCTAACAGCTGTCAAGCAGCTGAATACCAGTATTTTACATGGAGCCACTCTCTATCTAACCTCTACAACCCAGTAACTAGGTAATACGATACCCCTTGGTAAGACTGGTTGTCAGACTTTCAGGCTTCTGACGACCCGTAACGATTGTCAAAAATCCACTAACGACAGCCGGGATCAACAGTTTAACATGCTTTCCGAGGCACGGAAGAGTCTCGGTATGTAAAAATGATCCATGGACCAACTCCGGTAAGCGTAGCTTAACCTGATGGATCGACTCGTGCGGCTGTTATTATTTAGCCACGAGCTCCTTCTACGTGTCGGTATATTATGGTATATTAGTACTCATCTACCTACATATCGGTCTCTAACTTAACAAACTTTCATAAAATTAAGGCGATTTAATTTAACAAACTTTCATAAAGTTAAGGCGATTTAATTTAACAAACTTTCATAAAGTTAAGGCGATTTAATTTAACAAACTTTCATAAAGTTAAGGAGATTTAATTTAACAAACTTTCATAAAGTTAAGGCGATTTCATTTAACAAACTTTCATAAAGTTAAGGCGATTTCATTTAACAAACTTTCATAAAGTTAAGGCGATTTCATTTAACATCACGCCTATATTCCCCGAAGTTTTAGGCAGAGGTGTACCTGTCGTATACCCACATTTCGCCAGTTATGTTAAGGAGATTTCTTATAGTGAAACTGTGTATTATATTTCGTAAACATCAATGAGAACCTCATTAGTTTTTGAGAATTGAGAAACGAGAATTTAGCTTCTATGTTCTTCGTCGAGTGTCTAGTAACCTCGACCTCGTTACCAACAATTGGGGACTTGTCAGACAAGCAGAAGTACTTCCAAAAGTTGGAATTCCATTCAGCCCTACCTAATTAATATCTACTTCAAGCACAGATGAATACAGTGACACTCCGCATTTTAGTTAAGAAGCTACAAGTACGCGGCGGGCTCGACTTGTCGGGCCAATTCAGTGAGTGCAACGTAATCAGAAGATCTATGAGTTACGCGATAGAAAGAGAGGCAACTTGTAGGAGAATGTAACTGTAGGTAATTAGTGTTGTGCGACCTGAATTGTACTTTATTGTGTCGTAGCAAGAGTCGCTTTTTATCTAAATAATTTTGCGGAGTGTCCCGTCTGTATTAGCCCACGTTCGTACGGACGTAATAAAATCGCGGCGAGTTTTTTTCGTGCACTTGATTTTCAACGCTCTGCTTAGTGCGGAGAGTTGAAAATCCAACAGTGTGTTTTTCAACGTCGCAGCGCGTTGGATTCTCAACGCTCGGCATATCACCGAGAGTTGAAAATCCAGTGCGCGATAAAATCCCGCCGCGATTTTATTACGTCCGTGCGAACGTCAGCTTAATCTGTGCTTCAAGCTAAACAAGTAGGTAGGTACACAAATAACGAAGACATCCTTGATTAACGTCCAAGTAGGCTCCATCACCTTAAGGGAACCTGCTCACCTTTGGCATGACATCAAGAGTATCTTAGATCTCGCATCAACATTCCGCAATCATCGCTTCCTCATTAGTATCTCACTCACGATACAACGACATAATAATGACTTGAATTGTGAATGAACAGTGTAAATACTAACTGTTGGATTTGAATTTACTCTGTCTTCTCTCGTTTCGGCCTGAATTATGACAATAGCTTTTGCAACCGTGATGAAAATTATAAGAAGTAAACCAGATGGTAACAGGGGTAACTTCCCATATATATTTTACTACTAGCTGCGCCCCGCGGTTTCACCCGGAGAAGTCTCGATCCTGTAGGAATATCGGTATGAAAAGTATCTTATGTGTTAATCCAAGTTATAAACTATCTGTGTACCAAATTTCATCCAAATCTGTTCTGTAGATTTTGCGTGAAGAAGAGACAAACATACACAAACTTTCGCCTTTTTAATATTAGTGTGAAGTACTATCGATGAAACGCATATCTATACACCGTAAGGACTATTTCTGCTTGCAGTGCTCGGCCGCTATAGCAAGCGTCCGTTAAACCAATAGAGTTATAAGAAACCAATGGTGCCGATTCTCTTGTCACAAATGCCTCTAAACTAGACTAAAAATCACCAAAATTTAGTTTATTCCTGTCACACGACGATTTCCCATTCTGAAATAGACTAAAGTGACACAACTTAACTATATTTTAGTTTGGCAGCACTAAGATGGCACTGAGATATTAATTTAGTGAAAATGGCAATTTTGCTATTCTGAATTTAACCTTTTTAATAGCGACTATTTCTAATCGCGATTAAACACGTGTGGAATAAAATTGGTTATCATGAACTTTAAATTCACACCAACACCTCGACTTCAAGTGCAAAAACAGTACCGTATTTTTTTTTTCTTTTGATTTTATCTCGAAAATGATAAAAATTTCGACCCCCTTTGTAAAACCCTTAAACCCCTAACACTCAACATGTAGATGATAATTTTTCGTATTTTCCATACAAAAAGTGAAAAATTGCATATAAAACAGGGCGAGGCGCGCCCGGCTCTAAAAAAATTCACGTGGTAGGTATCACGTGTGGAGTCGCGATTGTCAAATTCGATTTAGAGTATCAAAATTATTTTTAAATATAGAGAATTTATTTTGCAGAATAGCTTTGAGATTCTGATAGTCAAAAGTAAGGAATTTTAGTGATAATTTAGTTAGTTTAGTTCGATGTACAAGAGAATCGGCACCAATATGTACCTATCTTTTACGATATGACGGATATGACGGACTAAAAAGAAATTTTAGTCATCATCTAGGGATGATGACTAAAATTTATTTTATTTATTATTCCCATGTGATGTTGTTCGCAATTAACCTGGTATGTTCAACTATATTGTGTGCTGGTTTCGGTAATCGGACAGTGTTATTGGGTTTATGGTAAAACCCAATAACACCGTCTGATTTTGGAACCGAACCTGCTCTCCAGTCGCACTTAAGACCACTAGTGAGCCACTAGACCAACTGGTGGACTTAAATGCCAAGCAGTCCTTTGAGAATTTACTTGTACATCTTGAACTATTGGTACGATTTATTGCAGCAGACTTGATTGGGTTCCGTACTACGAATTTAGATCTCGGGTCAGTTAGATCCCCGTTGGGAATAAGGGAACAAATATTGGTCTCGCCGGTAGCGTTTATAGTTGGTAATTGTTCCGGGCCTGGGTATTTGTGCATATCAGATTGTGTATCTGTATATCATGGTGTCCACATTTTTCAGTGTATTTTTGAAGTCAAAACTTTTTTAGGCGCGTTGGGCATTTTTGAGATGGGAAAAAACAATTGAACTCGCAACACCGTTACCGACACCTCATTTTTGTAAGCGCGATTGTATTTACGTTATATGATTTATATTACGTTACGCAAGTATTACGGATCAATGTTCTATGCAAGTATTTTTACTTTAAAGGATTTGGAAATTATTTTTTAAATTGATCAAATTTTCACTTCTGTCGGCACTCCCGGAGTGCCACTGTTTGTTTTATCTCTCTAACCTTGATTTTTCCTGTATCATGTAGGTACTTACCTACAGGAAAATTATAGGATAGGCTGAGTTCAGTTTGAGAAAAAACTGGCCACGACGAAGGGTTCCATACCACCGTACAATATTTAGCAAAAAAACGTCGATAAATAAATGTTTATTGTATGGTATATTGTATGGTAAAAATTAAACTTAACTATTTTTTATTTTTAATATATCTTGTTATAGCGGCAATAGAACAGTGAAAATGTCAACGATCTACCTTACGGTTCATGAGATACATCCCGTTGACAGACAGACGGACGGAGGGACAGCGGAGGCTAAATAATAGGGTTCCGTTTGGCACCTTTCGGGTACGAACCCTAAAAATGTAGTTAAAGGAAGCTGTTCTTTAAAAAGGTTGTATTTTTTCTCCATTTTTACAACTTCTTCAGTATCCAGTATCAATCAATACAGGCTATCATCTTTGTATCTCATTCGATGGATATCTGATTAATTTATCGATCGATATTAAAGAAATAAGCTGTGCAACCTTTTAGTCCATATAAGGGCTGATCATGAATCATTCGACCTCACTCGATCCGGAAAGGAAACTTGTTCAGTGATACTTTCTTCGGGTTTCGATACTACTTTAATACTTGCTTGCACTTCAACTTTGTGGATATAAGTAAGGAGTATTTATTCGATGATTAATGATCCTTAATTATTCGTATTCTCATCTGCTATTTTTATCATTAACCCGGCGAGCATGTGGTGAGAATGGTGTCCATTAGGTATGTGGCAGGGTGTATCATACCCATACTTTAAATTGCTCTTTTATAATATTTTATTTAGAATTATTAATTTTTAAGTTTTAATATAATATCATAAAACATTTTTAAAGATGTTAAGCAAAAAACAAAACAATGATATTTAAATAGACAGTTTTTATGGATGTTTTTTTTTTAAAAACCGTGAAATTTACACTAAAAAATCTTAACTTCTCAAAAATCGACTAAATTAACAAAGAATATTTTTCTTTAAAACAACTTTTAGCTGTAAACTGGAACACTAAAATAAAAAAAGATTAAAGTAAGCGTTCTTTGGCGAATTACAATATGAACTTGATTAGAGATCAATAAAATTTTGGGAAGAAAATTTCGCGTGCTCCATACATATAGGTTTACCACATGTGATACAGGAGTGTTTGTTTTTCTATCTTTTGTATTTGGGCAGTCGCCATATCTCGCATAACGACATTTCAGCAGTTGTAGGTGGTCATCTGGGTCATTCTGTTCAGTGACAAAGTTCACATCGTGCTCGTTGCAGAGGTCCGTTTCTCACTGAGCTTGATTTATCTCAGGAATAAGCTGCCAGGTCCTCCAGCATGGCCTTGATACGTTCTTCCATCGTTTTTTTTGAGCCAAAGTTAGAGTATAATTGCATATCACATGTGTGAGCACTGTGACCATGTTGTACGTCTTTCATTGACTACTGGGTACGTCTTTCATTGACTTGAATGTGCCCTGGCGGCTGAGAGTATGTCATGCTCACTCAAATGTCTCACTGATGGTGGCGTGTGTGTTGGATCATTAAGTTCCCTTCAAAATGGTTGAGCTAAATGGTGCTGATCCATGCGTCATGTTCGTGAACGGGCGCCGTCAGTAGGGACTGGTCATCTCTTAGCTGCCACGGTTTATTTTAATTTGTTTAAATTTTTGATTTGTTATTTTATTTTTATTACGGACGCTTTTAACGTGCACGTCTTTCTACATTGTTCTCACATGTATAAGTTCAACACGAATGATGCTACCAATCTTTTGTAACAATATTTTGATTTAAAAGAGTGTCCGTGGAGTTTCTTGCCCGTTCTTCTCCATAGGTACCTACTACGCTTTGGAATGGGCAACTAGCTTCATTTTTCTGACTGACCGACCCCTTGACAATTCAAAAGTACCTGTAATTGGTTTATTTGAAATAAATGCTTTGAGTTTGAGTTTGAAAAATAAATGCAAATTAAATCAATGAATGACACAAAACATAAAAAAATTGTTTTATGAAAATACCTTCGAAAAGTGTGTGGCAGGGTATGACGCACCCGAGACAGGTTTAACCTCAGATTCCTCGTTTCGGGCGTCGTGCAGCACTACGATCACGCCACTATCCCCTGCCGCACTTTCTTAGCTCCAGCTACTCAGCGCCATTGCACTATGTTGTGACTCGCATACTTAAAAAAATGAAGTAGTCCACTAAGAGCACCCGTCCGAAAAGCACTCAGCAGCCTACTGCTGGGATGTATTTGTTTTACAGGACGTTATTAAATGAAAGACATCCATAAAACAATTTTCGTATGTACGTAGTAAGTATTTGTAATTAATAAACATTCTAGTGATTTTTAACGGTTTTTTTTAACAACTTTTTCTAAAAATGAAACCTAACTAGATCGATTTATCGCCCACGAAACCCCCTGCATACTAAATTTCATGAAAATCATTGGAGCCGTTTCTGAGATTCAGATTATATATATAGAAGAATTGCTCGTTTAAAGGTATTATGTATGTTTTATGACGACAATAAATTTAAAAAAACATAAATTCTTCAACAAATCAATATTAAAACGTAGTCTGCGACTACTCTACTAGATTCAATGAGTTAACCCTAACATGCAGCACGCATAAGAATCAACTATCAGCAACTTTATTTGACAGCCATTTGACAACCTTCTTAATTAGGTTAAACAGTTGAAGAGTTGCCAATGTCGCCACTATTTCGGAATCGTCGATAGAGTCACACACACGACCTCCTTTCCTTATTTATATGCTATGATACTTATGTGTTTAGCCATTTAACGGTTATAAGTAACTGTTTTGACATATTTTTGTAACAATGGTAGTAAATAAATCTCTTGGATATTTTTCGGATTTAAGGAGAATAAGCTTCATTTTATAATAGATTTTATAGCTTTCGTTAAAATCATACAAATAGAAAGTTGATGTGCGCTTTTATCATATTTAACATCACGATATTATCGTGAACGTCCACGTCCACGTGCACGTTATAACGTCTTTATATATTTCCATATAATTACTTTACTTCCCTGTGTAATTGTAATTTAAACGTGGACGTCCACGATAATATCGTCACGATAGAAATTATAAAAGCGCACTTTCAAAATTAAAAAAAAAAACAACATAACATAACATCACGCCTTGTTTCCCCGAAGGGTTGGGCAGAGGTGTCCCTATAGCAGGTACACCCACATTTCGCCAGTTATGTTTAAGTCCCATGTAATAGGGGGCGAGCCTATTGCCATCAACCGGGCACAAATCCAGACTCCGAGCTGCTACTGAGAAATTTCAGATAGAAAAACCCAATAACACTTTGCCCGACCCGGGAATCGAACCCAGGACCTCATGCTCAGCAGTAGCGCTTGCGACCACTAGACCAACGAGGCAGTAAACAAAAACAAAATATTTTATTTCACATAAACCTACATAGAAACATGCACTTATGAAACGTCAGAAGGTGCACGGTTCTAATTGGTTGGTTCCTATGGAGAAGACCCGGCAAGAAACTCCACGGTTACTCTTTTAAAAATAATTGGCTTTTACAATACTTTCAAATAAGAGTTTCGCATAACAGCTTTTGTTCTATAGTGTAGGGATGCTCTATTCTATAGTTACTTCACAAACTTAAACAAACCCATTATATGAAGCAATCAATCACGTTTAATTTAATTCATATACCTACACTAATTTAACATAATTAACAAACATTACAATCGAATGTAACAAATTTTCTATTCTGATTCACATTTGGCGAAGTTATGTGATAATTGAAATTTCATCGACCGATTTAGGTAACCACTTATTATTGATGATGTTACTCACAAGAAAAACGAACACGACTCACCGGTATCAAACAAGAATTTGGTTCTAAATAAACCTAACTCACGCACGGAACATTTACAATTAGGTACGTCTTACGAGTGGTTATCAAGTCATAACGTTTCGCAATAACAATGCAAGTGTTGCATCTTACGTGAGCCATACATCCAATCGTCATCGGCCGAACTATGATCGTACGTCATCGGCTGAACTCGGATCAAACATATCGATCGAACCAATTGTTAAAGAAAGTAAGTGCATACACCACTTCAACCGAAATCGTCCGATGACGTCCGATAACTAGGTGATGTTTGGGCCGAGGACGAGTCGGCGACGACACAAACACAGTTCGGCTGATACCGGATTAGGTGTACGCGAGCCGTAAGTATTAAGAATTATTGTCCGTCCAGGCGTGTCCCTATTACGAACCATGAGTGGTTCTCAGTTCTCATAGACATACGTAGGAGTCTACCAAAAGCTGCGTTTGCGCAACAACTCCTCCGATCGGTGCAGTACTCTCCCATGTAATAACCAATGTTAATTATTCGATTTAACAGTCTAATTAAGCGTGAAGGCTAACAGATTTTGTTTATTGTTTGTTTCGATTTCATACCGAGAATTTGTGCGAGCGTTCGCCGACTTTTGTAAACAAAAGAAAAAACTTAGGTTTAAATGTTTCATCTGTGTTTTTTATGTTAATTGGATTCTGATGTGTTAGACTTTAATGGATTCTGTGCCTAAAGATCCGACTCTATGACAAGTTTAGATATAATTTTGACTTTATCTGAAGCATATTAATCCCAAGCTAAGATAAAACATTTAATTCAAAGCAATAACCTGGTAATCCAAGCCTTGTTGCAATACCACCACGACGCGTACATATTGTTTTTGATAGCATCAAAGCACTGACACATATTGCCAACCTGTTCTGTCTCTCAAAGCGATAGATAAATATGTATCTTCGCATCCATATCTCAACATCTCCCACATACAATAGAAGCAACAGTCATCCTATCGCTCAATTTGTCATCCAAGCTTTGTACACTTGTAAGAGTTCATCGATTTACGAAATCCCGCCAAACTCGATACTCGATACCGCATTCGGTATCGATAAATAATTCATGAGTTCTCGATCGCACAATAGGGCTTGCCGAATCTGTATTTATCGATTTTAGTGCGAGAAAAAAATGTCGAAATAAATATTCAACGGCGGTCATTCTTACCAAATTAGAGGCTGATCATCGAAAAGAACCTCAAAACCTAATTCTTTTGAAGAATATTCAGAGCTCAGTGGTTCATTAGACATAATCTCTAAAAACTTGTCTTGTTTTTCTTGTTAAGGCTTCAGATAAAAAAATAACAGACATGTTTATTGATAGTGACTAATAATTCAGATGTTTTTTTATTGGTTATTATTTTTATAAGGCGAGTTTTTATTTTTTTGTGTGTACGAAACGGGTTAAAATACATCTGTCAAAGGAAAATTATTGTTGTTCTTAAATGGTTTTTTGGTCTAATCAACACTTTCTTCACATTTAACAAAAAAAAATGAGCATCGGAACGAACAGAAAGAGCACTTATTTTAAAGCCGAATTAATCTGAAATCTTTATATTTTGTTTTATTTATTTATATTATATTTATTTCCTTTTATATTTATTTCTGGGACTTTAAAATTAAAATGATTAGTTACAAAAGGAATGATCAGTACCCTAATTACGTAATACAACACAATCCCAATCTGTTTCGATTTGAAACAGATTGCTATTGCTTCATAAGTTAAAAAAAATCTACTCATTCACGTAAATAACGCAATGAATGTTGTTGAACTGTCAAAATGAAACAAATTAGGCATAATTGTTTATGAAAATAAGTTACGCAATTAGGGTAGGTACTGGTCAGATTCCGCCAAAACTGGAAGGAGGACCCGCGGGCTCGCGAACGTTGAAAGGAGTGGAGGGAAGCCTTTGCCCGAAGTGGGCCAGAACAGGTTAACAAAAAAGAAAAACAATAGCATCAATATATTTTATTCTAGATGGCTGCGTTTCATAATTATGAAACCGCCCAACAAAAGCCAGTAAAAAAAACAGTGGCACTCCGGGAGTGCCGACAGAAGTGAAAACTTAAACAATTTTACTGTACA
The DNA here is from genome assembly GCA_949152395.1 of Agrochola litura. Lineage (NCBI taxonomy): Eukaryota > Metazoa > Arthropoda > Insecta > Lepidoptera > Noctuidae > Agrochola > Agrochola litura. The sequence continues at coordinate 12,434,130 of OX424505.1, read as the reverse complement.
GGAAATACTTTTCTTTTTGAAGTCGGTAAAAAAAAGGGAAATGTCAATCATGTCGTTGTCATGTCTCAATGTTTGGAATGTCATTAATCCCAAAGAAAATGTATCGCGCGTTGATGTATTTTTAATGGTCAAAAGCTGGTGTCGCCAACAGTTTCGCGAGTTTAATTGTTTTTTCTCATCTTAAAAATGCCCAACGCGCCTAAAGAAGTTTTCACTTCAAAAATATTTCGTAAGTAAAAAGTTTCGCAAAAAAACCTGTCGTTCATACCAAAAGGGATTCTAAGCACCCAATAGTAATCAATCATACATAAGTATGTTATGTATGGAAACATAAATCATATATTTTATTATGTAACAAATTTACTAAATAATGTCCCAATTATTTGAAATGATAAACATTTATCTATAATGACAACCACTCACTTATGTAATCAAATTAATATGAATTTATAGCAATATCATTAAGTATTGACATTAATAAATTGAATTTAGATTAGTAATTTGTGATTCTTCGATGATTTATTAAATGTTCTACTCAAATTCGTTTGAGTTGATCAATGGTAGGTGTTTCGATTATGTTTAAAAGTCACAAAAAATAATCACAATTTTAAACTGTAATATCTTTTCAAATTAATATTAATTATGAACCTATCAGATTTAATAAACCGCGCGTTTTTAAAGCTATTTATATAATACAATAATATCTGGATGCCCGAGCTTCGCTCGGTATTTTTTTTTAGTTTAAAAAAAAATTATACCTAGCTAGATCGACTTATCGCCCCCGAAACCCCCTTCATACTAAATTTCATGAAAATCGTTGGAGCCGTTTCCGAGATTCAGATTATATATATACAAGAATTGCTCGTATGAAGGTATTAGATACTTATATATAATTTAATTATCTACGAGTACCTTACCTTTTTACTCTTTGTAATTATGGCGAAGTTATAAATCAATAAGTACTTAAGTGCTTAGAATAGAGAGAGAGCGTCGAAACTTCCCCAAAACACGTAAATGAAGTCAACGGTCTGCAGGTCCTCCACAAAAGCGTTGTTAAACGATGCCCACCCACACTCCAGTGAAAGTTACATTAAAATAGTTACAGCAGTTTCCGAGTTTGTACTTAATTAGCCATCTCCTATTCGCAGAGCCGTGCGCATCTCGCGCTTTGTTTCACTCGTGTAAAACACAAATATACACATGTCGTTAGCATTACATCACGGTTATGTAAACGTTTTGACAAGCCTAGTCGTGTCATCTCTATTAATATATTATGTAGATTTAAAACCAGCCTAACACGACCCCTGCAATGTTCAAAAGTAAATAACTGTTACTTCACGATCTCTAAGGTCGTCTTGGAGTAGATTAGATGCGTCTCTATTCGTGGGAAAAACATGTGACATTAGTATAACTAGTTCGACACTGTTTTATGCAGATAGCAGATACAGGTTAGTCGGCTACACACGTTTTTCCAATTAGATTTCATAATTGGTTGAAGCTTAGTCTAACGAACGAGATTTTGTTACGTATTGGTTGATGAATGCCTAGGCAATTCGTTAAACTTAAGACGCAGATACATGCCAGTGATCTTGAGTGATTAGCTTGCGTGTTCTGTATTGAGCTCACGCAACGCGTCGCGTCCAGGTAGCAATAGAACTCGCTCATCAAGGAGCGCTGTCCAAAATTAGACGCATTATTAATTTATTATACATAAAACAAAAAACATTTTAATAAAACACGTATACTAAAAGATCAATAGTTAAATTATCTATAACATGGTGTAGAAAAATACGCTTCATAGATTTTGCGTGATTCTCAGTTTTTTATCCGCGTTAGACAACTTTACAAATTAAATTCATTACCTATGTAACATAAACATATTCTAAAATATTCCTACACTAAAATATTAAGAAAATGCTTTAATGTAACATATATTTTTTCCAAATCATTAAGACCACTCGTTTAGACGTGATCTTCGGTATAAAATCATTAAAAGTCGGTTAGGTTCGAACCCGGGCAGGCACTTTACTTTGTGTAAATAATTTCATCACAATTGCTCTCAAAAAGGTAAAGGAAAAGAACATCATAACGAAACGAGCATGTCCTAGAATAAAAAAATCGCAGAACTTTGACATCCACCAACCTGCACTGGGCCCGCGTGGTGGATTACAGACAAATCCCTCTCAACCTAACCTTTACAATAAAAGTCATACGTATTTTGCAATGCAATTAAGATAAATTCCCATATAAATAAGGTAAAATCGTGTCAACAATAAGACCGTTTGTTCAATTCGCACGTCCTTAAACGTCTCTTTTTGTAAACACCCCACTGGTTATTGATCAGAAAACAATATAAATTAAACAATTGCATTGTTCAGTAGTCACATGCTAACGTTTAAACTTATAATGAGCAGACAAATTAGCACAAGTTTCTTTTTTTAAACGGTTTGGATTTTTGATACGGGCCAGTAAGGGCAGGTACCTTAATTGTTGTAGCTACAGGAAAACGTTCTGAGACGGTCCGTAACTTTTGAATAATTGCTAACTGCATTCACAGATTTAAAAAAAATCAGTACTTTTATTTTTATTATGCCAATCGAGGCAGTTTCATATAATAAGGATTAAAAGGCTCTTAGAAACCAACTGTGGTCAAGGTAATAAAAAAGTCACAAAACGCAAAGAACTTTTTTCATAAGTACATTTCCGAAGAAATTAACGTTTTCAAATTAAGTGGAATTTAAAAGGTAGTTTGAAATTACACTTTTCATAGTTTACAAGTTCCATTAGAAAATAGTATATTAGATACTCGACGCTAGACCCGCTCAAAAACGCACTCTAACAAACCTTAATGTAACTTTAAAAAAAGTTGACTGAAAAATTATGGTTTTTATTTTTGTCAATAACATTATTTTCTTTTTAAAGTTGTAAAAGATCGTAGATAAGATGATTGATTACTACGAAATGTATAGGATTTTTTTTTTGCGATTTGTGGCTTTTCTGGTACTCTAACCTTAGTTGGTCTAGAAGTCTTTTAATGTTAATGTTAATGTTTGGGACTGGTCATCTCTTAGCTGCTAGGGCTTATTTTTATTTTATTAAAATTTTTAGAATTGTTCTTTGTTTTATCTTTTTATTACGGACGCTTCTAACGTGCACGTCTTTCTACATTGTTCTCACATGTATAATTTCAACATGAATGATGTAACCAATATTTTGTAACAATTTTTTATTTAAAAGAGTGTCCGTGGAGTTTCTTGCCCGTTCTTCTCCATAGGTACCTACTACGCTTTTGGAATGGGCAACTAGCTTCATACCTATTTCTGACTGACCGATTCCTTGACAATTCAAAAGTGCCTGTAAATGGTTTAATTGAAATAAATGCTTTGAGTTTGAGTTTGAATGAAACTGCATAGATTGGCATCATCAAAATAAAACCTGTAATATGATGTTTTTCTTGTTGACTACCATTTTTCCAAAATCTGTGAAAGCAGTTAGCAATTACTGAAAAAATTAAGGACAGTCTCCTAAGAACGTTTTCCTGTAGGCAGCTAAAACGGTTATGGTACTTGCCCTTACTACCCCATCGTACACGAGATAAGTTCATCAAGTGCTACGCATTATGAAAGCTTTTGCTACGCGGAGCGTACTGAAAACCATTTTTTGCGTATTGAGTAACATAAGGATAATTTTAGTATTACGCAAGACACTATAACAAAATCAAATCAAATCATTTATTTCTTTGCAAAAATGGGTAAAGTACATAGGTGTTTTTATAATAAAGTTCTCCATATTTAACCGTCACATGGGCATGCAAAGGTTTACAATTCCAAATTTAAAAAAATTAGAAATATGCAGATCATTGGAATCACAAAAAATTAAATAAAAATGTCAGTGTGGTCATAGCAATAAAATAAGACAAAGTAAGCGAACCAATAATTATGTCAATTAGGGTAATAGTATGTCAATTAAGTTTGTGAATCATCATTAAGAAAATCGTCAATCGTGTAATAGGTGCTTTTTGCTTTCAATAATATCCAATAACTTCTCCCGCTCTGGGCGGAGCGGGAGGGCGTGTCAGACTCTCACTGACTAAAAACCACCCGTGTTTCTTCAGTTGCCATGTTGCCGGGGGCCACGATATCCCTTTCGGATTTCTTTACAACCCCGGCAGGCATTGGCCCTAGCGGACCCCGTCAGTTCTGCTGACATCTCTTTGAGGCGCGCATGGAACACAACGCACCGTTGATCCGGGCCTGGTCCTTATCGGATGGCAAGCTACCCATTGCTCACCGTCCGCAAGCCCACGCCTGCGGCGGCCGGGAATTGGCCTGCGACTCCCGACACCCAAGGCGTCTCCTCCTGCGGCGGTTAGGGGCGTGAGGGCGCGAATTATGCCTCTTCCTCACGCGTTCCACCTCCTCCTTCGCAGAAGAAGGTAACGGCCTCCCATTTTCTCTCGCTCCGTACCATGGCCCGAATTAGGGCCGGACGCGAGAGATCACCGCCGCCGATCGCCTCCACGAGGACTAGGCGATGCTCCGCCCAAGCCGGGCAGACCTCTACTGTATGCTCCACCGTGTCCTCCAGGCGATCCACACAATGGTGACACCCGGGCGTTTCCTTCCGCCTTATTCTGAACAGGAACCTCCCGAAATCAGCGCTGACCCTAGCGTTGAAAACTCAACAATGCACTTTTATTTAGGGATTCATTAAAGTGCTCGGAGTCTGGATTTGTGCCCGGTTGATGGCAATAGGCTCGCCCCCTATTACATGGGACTTAAACATAACTGGCGAAATGTGGGTGTACCTGCTACAGGGACACCTCTGCCCAACCCTTCGGGGAAACAAGGCGTGATGTTATGTTATGTTGTGTCATTAAAGTGTCACTTAGTGAAGGTGAAAACGGGCATTATTCTCCGAAACCAATACCCATATAGCTCATTAACCTCATTTAGTATTCCGTCCGTAGTTTGACACTGAACAACAAACCTTCACAATTCGCGAATTACGTGGGTTAATTCGACTCATAGGGTCATGTCAACCTCGACATTGCCGACGATTTCCGAGGATTGCCGAGGAATGCCGAGGACTGTCGCGACGTACGCGCGTGCCGCGAATATAGACATAAAGCGAATTAACTACGGTTCAATGCCATTGTATGGATTTACCCGTAGAATATTTTCATTTATTGTTTGTCTTTCATTGAGTCTAATAATGAGCTTTTCGTATAGTTCTCGTAGTTATTACACATGTCTACCCACGTACAAAGGTTTGAATAGTATCAAAACACTTTACAGATATAACAAGAATAACTAACTTAAAATACAGCTTGATAGTAGGTATTGAATTAACGAGAAGAGAATCGAGAGAAAAACTGAGAATAGAAGATTAATAGGAATTGTCATAATATATCTGAATAGCTGCGCCCGTGGGATTATCGAGATAAAAGTATTCTAAGTCCTAACCCAGGTCATGATCTACCTATGTGCCAAATTTCCTCTAGTTCCGTTCAGCTGTTTTAGCGTGAAAGCGTAACAAACAAACAAACATACAAAAAAATCAAATCTTTTTTTTTTTTTTGTAAACGCGATTGTGCTCTTTATTTAATAATTTCAAAGATTTAGGAGGCGGAGGCGTCCGTTTCCCCGCGCGGAGAACCTGCTCCGCAGGGCAGCCATCTCCTGCCGCACCAGGGCCAGAACCCGGTCCTCCGCAGGCACGGGCACGGGCCCCTGCCCATGCCGCTCCCCTCCCTGCAGCGCCTCCCGGGGGGCGGCTGCTCGCAGCCCAGCCAGGTCCGCTCGGAGCTTCTCGTTCTCCTTTCGGAGAAGCTCCATGGCGGCATTCTTTTTATAATATTAGTTTAGACATAAAGTTGGGACGGAAGGACATACATTGTTATTGATATGCACATAATTTATAATCCTTCCTTTGTAGAGCAAAGTAACAAAGTTTTTATAAAACTTTTATTTAGTTACACACTGAAAGTAAAAAACAGTGGCACTCCGGGACTGCCGACAGAAGTGAAATTTGAACAAGATCGCCTTGGTGGAAGAAAAATACTTGTATAGAACATTGGTCCGTAACCTTATTAAATAAAGAGCACAATCGCGTTTACAAAAAAAAAACTTCCAAAACCTTGAAAGTAAAAATACTTGCATAGAACATTGATCCGTTACGTAATATAAATAAAGAGCACATTCGCGTTTACAAAAATGAGGTATCGGTAACGGTGTCGCGAGTTCAATTGTTTTTTTCCATCTCAAAAATGCCCAACGCGCCTAAAGAAGTGTTCACTTCAAAAATCTTTGAAATCACTCCTGTCATAGGTAATTATCTAAATAAAATGAAAGTAAATCCGATGAAATAACACAGCAAAGGCAAACATTTAATTAAGAATGACTAATTCGATTGACTCACCCATGTACTAACGAACCCTTGAACAAAAACCATGAAATTCGCCAACACTTGGCATGACGCAAACATCTTGCACAATAACTATGGGAGATTTTTCCTTGATTTGCGATAACGTATTTTTGAGAAAACATTCCTAGTTACGTCGGTATGATACATGGCATTACCGACCGTGTAGACAGGTGTTCCTAAGAAATATGGTAATTCTAGACTTGGTAACAGCTACTAATGTGTCAAGGAAAATGTTTACTTTTTTATACGAGTTTGTATTATTAAAACTTGCAATTAGTTACTGCTAACTATTAGATAATCTAGTTCAAGACTGGTTACCCTCTTAGAAATAATCTATTAGAAAAACTGTTAGCTTCAGAAAACAAAACTTGTCTTAGAGCTTTTGTTTAATTTCAGCCAAATACAATAGACGTGGATATATTTAGTAACCTGTTTCGCTTAGCTATTTCTAAAGAGCCATAAAAAACCCTGAAAGAAATCGACACGTGTTGACGTGTTTCACCTCTCAACGAGGCATCCTCAGGATGACGATTGACTTGTCGCGAACTCGAACACGGCGTGTTGCCACACCAAACGCTGAACGCTGAGTGAGATACTCTGCGTTCAGGGCAAGTCAATCGTTATCCTTGTATTTTATAATGGATTTCGGCAAGGTCACGCCTGAATCAAGTAACTATCTTTATTTCTGCCATAGTTTTCAGCAAAGCACTGTGTCGTTGTGCAAATGTTGTAAAACTCGTCACCTTTTCTCCGTCATTATTTAATGATATCATCAAATCAAATCATTTTATTTTTGCAGAAAAACACTGTCACAATGGTGTTATAAAAATGTACATGTTCCAAGTGATTCTACCGTAAGGCATGCAAAATGTATAGGTACAATCATAAAATACAATCAAGATCAACAAATAGATAAAAAAACTATCATAAAATATTTTAAGATATTAAATTAATGCAATGTCATACATATTAATTATTTAATTAATAATAGTAGTATTTAAGTCATTTTAATGTCGTTCCTAGAATTATTACAATATTTAAAGATTCATGCAAAATAATAATTGTTATTGCTTGAAATATTGCATCAAATGATCATATTGAACTGAATCCCAAAATCCCTGCTTAGACTCTAAAAATATACCTTTAACCGTCATTGACAGACTTTTTCAAGCGTGCAACACTACCGTTTCTTTTATTCTCAGTTAATTTACGTTACAAAAAAGTGAAATATGATAATAGATTTTAATCATCTCACATTGATAATCGTCGGTGCGCCTGAGTGGCTGAGCAGCAAAAACAACGACAAGGTCACCGCGGTCACTGCGCGACCATCCTCTGAAGGTTGGCTTAGGTCTCTATGTCACCAGGAAAACTTAGTGCTAGTAGGCAATAAAGATGAGTAAATAGGAAGATAGTTTATACGTTCTGTTCGTCATAAAATAAATAATAGAGATTTGCATCCGCATCTTCGTAGCACCATCGCCATCAGTTAGCTAAACTTTTATTATTATTTAGCCTATATCATCCAAAACCGAAGGGAACCCCCCCCCCCCAACCTCCTATGAGCCGGACAAAAGATAAAATATGGATTTTCTCGAAGATTTTCTTCTTGACGACTAAAAAGAATTCGACTATTTCGATTAATTGATTCATACATTGGCTCTATTTTTTTACGCGGGGAAAGCCTCATTGCCATCCATCAAGGAAATAAAAATAAAATGTCAAATCAAAATCATATGTTACCGCCTTAACTGAGCCAATGTCACCACTTTCTACAATTAAGATACATTTCCAGTAAAATCCAGAAACCACTACTAAAACTTACATTTCAAGTTAACCTAGTTGTTCTTCTAAACTATTTTCCACTCCTACGAAGAAAATCCGCTTTAAAACAGATTCCTGAGTCGTTCTGCCAACTTCCGCAGGATGCTCAGCGGAAGTGTTTCAGTACTTGTAGGTAAACGGAAACTTTATATTTAACGTGCTGTAAAATCATCTTTTAAAGGAATTGAACAGAATCTATTTTCCCAATGTAGGACAGGCCTCATTCTTGCTGTTTTATAGTCTAAAGTAGACTATAAAACAGCAAGAATGAGGCATGTCCTTTGCGATCCACCCCAGCTTCGTATCGTATGGTTGTTACGATTTAACAAGACATCAAGATTTCTTTATTATATTTATGTTTGATATCCTATACTATTAAACGAGCAATATTTGCATATATATTTGTTTGTATATATTTTTGTACTCACGTTCTCGAAATCAGCTCTAACAATTTCGATGAAAGTAGCAATATAGGGGTTTACGGGAGCGAAAAATCGATCAAGCTAGGTCTCATATCTGGGAAAATTTGTTTTCTCCGTATTTTCACCCGAGCAGAGCTCGGTCGCCCAAAGTTTAGAACAAGATAATGAATAATGACATGACAATAATGACATTAGAATAATTACATGGCAGCATGGAATAAGTAGGTACTATACATGGTATGAACTTTCCTATACTATTAAATAAGCATTCTCTATTTTCACCAGAGCAGAGCTCGGTCGCCCAGGCACTAAATTTATTATAGGTCCACATAAACCTTCCAGAAAACATTATTTAAATGATGGTCAAAATCACATCAAAATCCGTTGTGTAAGGTAGTTTAAAAGCACAACACGGTCACACAAACAGACGAAAACCGACTTTAAAGAAAAATTTGTCGTCGAATTACTATTTCAAATCGAAGTTTTTTTTCATTTTATTCAAAGCTTCGTATACTCCAATGAATTTAAAAAACTGTATTGCCGTATCACCCTAGGGAATCGAACATTCTCACGCTAAAATCTCTAATAGGTACCCTCTCTCCTTTTTGTAGAACACAAAAATATCTCATGAGGCCGAGCCGTTGTGAATAAACGACGAATTTATCAATAGGTCAAATTACATTCTACGAACATTAAAAACCTTTCTTAAATCATACCAAATATTTCAATATTTGCACGTCATTATAATGTTTGTGTACTTTGCCGCTAAGAACCGTAATTACTAAAACAAAACAGACAGTTCCAGTAAAAACGACCAGCCATTATTTTTAAAGGAAATTCTTGCGGTCAATCGTCATCACGCTTAAATAGATACGTCTCGTAGTCCGTATTTATAGTTTAGGAGCTGCGCCGAAATTATGCAAGACTATACATTTATACATAATTAATTACAATCAGTTGGAACATCGATTTTCGGAACTTTTTGCTGGTGATTATAGATACCATCGGGTTGTGCAATTAAAATTAATTTCGCATTTGAATCATTAATCAAAGAACCCGGTACGCAATTTGTTTAATAATTTTATAGCAGGTACGCGATGTATTGGCTCATATCATTTGAATTTTGTTGTTTTATAGTTAAGTGTGTGTTCAAATTATTAACATCACCACACCTGCCTGTATACGACCACTTTTCGAAAGATACCTATGCTCCTATACCATTAAACGAGCAATATTCGTACTCACGTTCTCAAAAACGGCTCTAACGATTTCGATGAAAGTTACAATATAGGGGGGGCGGAAAATCGATCTAGCTAGGTCTCATATCTAGGAAAATTCGTTTTCTCCGTATTTTCACCCGAGCAGAGCTCGGTCGCCCAAAGTTTAGAACAAGATAATGAATAATGACATGAGAATAATGACATTAGAATAATGACATGGCAGCATGGAATTAGTAAGTAAGTAGTATGAATACTATCCTATCCTACTATTAAATGAGCATTCTCTATTTCCACCAGAGCAGAGCTCGGTCGTCCAGGTACTGAGTTTATAAAGTCTCCTAGTAATCAGTATTCAGACTTATAAACAAATGCATTTATTTATAAAGCTTTTAGTTCGATATTTACAACAGCTAATGACGCCTCAGTTTCCTAACAGCACAGTCCACAACTCACAAGGCAATCCGGAACCGCCAGCAAATTAATGAAATCGACGGTACTTCGGCAGGGAATAATACATTCTCTCTTTAGTAACGAGCCGTTGCAAGCAATGCTAGGTTCTGGTAGTAAATAATCAGCTAGTTGCTAACATCAGCAGTGCCTAGGGTTGCCATCCATCCGAACATATCCGGTGTTTTAACCAGGCGTCCGGACTTTGTCCGGCCTTGTCATTTGTCCGGACTACTCGACAGCAGGAGATTTTTTTGAAAATAAATCAGTAATAATTTAAATAAAGAAGCTAGATTAAAAACTACAATGTCTTGACTTTTGTAAAATGACCGGCTTTTTGTTAGGATTTTTCAAATTTCGAAATGGTAACCCTAGTCGTGCCAGGAATGCGTTCAAATGCGCGCGCGACGCCCCGAGCACCGGACGACCGGCCGATCATAGCATTTTAAAAGATACCTCTAACGGTATATTAGGAATTCTAAGTTTGCGGTAGTTGTTGGAAAAATGCTAATTATTTTACTGTGTTAACCAATATATCGGAAAGTTCGATTAAGATTAGACACTTCTTCACGGGCAATTACAATGTTTGGAGAACGTTTTCATTTACTTATATTTAGAATCAGAAATGATCGGCAGGTCAAATCACTCGTTTACTGAATAAATGGCCGCAATTTTTTATGTACCTAAAGCAGCTTAGGTATATGAGGTATTTCAACAATCATAATGATAGGTATACTTTCGTTTTCTTCTTTGCGGCTTTTTGTGCAATATTTTTTTCATCTGTTTAGCGTTTTCTTGGCTCAGCTTTTTGTGAAATATTATATCTGTTTTTTTAATTGAAAACTTCTTTAGGCGCGTTGGGTATTTTTGAGATGGGACTAAACCATTGATTTCGCGACACTGTCACGACACCTCATTTTTGTAAACGCGATTGTGCTCTTTATTTAGATAAGGTTACGGACCAATGTTCTTACAAGTATTTTTCTTCTACAAAGATCTTGGCGATCTTGTTCAAGTTTTCACTTCTGTCGGCACTCCCGGAGTGCCACTGTTTTTTTAATACATATTTTGTTGATATCAGAGGCCCCGGCTGTCATTCATAGATCTTTGACAGTCCTTACGGGTCATCCGTTGTCCGAAAGTCTGAAAACCAATCTTACCAATTGGTATCGTATTGCCCAGTAACTGGGTTGTAGAGTTCGGATGGCCAGCTGCTCCATGTAAAATACTGGTATTCAGCTGCATCCGGTTAGACTGGAAGCCGACCCCAACATAGTTGAGAAAAGGCTTGGCAGATGATATTGAGTTTGTCGATATCGCTTTATTTACCTAAGTTTTTTATTTAAAAGCCGTATATTTCAGCAAAAGGTACTATGGTCATAAGCGGTGGTTGGACAAGCAATTACGGTACAAATCACTTGCCCTTTGAATCGACTTGGAATTATATAGAGGAGTTATTAATACTCTTTTAACTTAATGTAATTTATTTAAAAAAATGGGAGGGAAGTCGCTAAAGTCGCAGGCACGACAGATAAGAAAATAGTTTTACAGCTCCATATAGTTCATATGGAAATCAAAACAAAACAACAATATAGTACTTTGTTCTGAATTCAAATTATTGTACAAGATAAATCTAATAATTGATAGACATGGAAATTAGCATTCGTTTGTATTCGGAAATGCGATGATTTCCGAGGGAGAAATACTGTTCTAAGTAGTTGTTTATTCAAAGTAAGTGATAATTGTGATTCCAGTCATTAGCGTGTTTCGTCTAAACGCGTGATGAATGAAAACATTCTTTGAATGTCGATGACATGTCTTGTTTAGCCAGATTGTTATCATTTCCTACAAAATTAAAAGCGCCTTTTCTATGAGAGAATTATTACTCGCAGAGTGGCTTTTTAAACGCTAGTCATGTGTGTAAATATATACCTACAAAGCTGCAAGAACAGCGCACTAAGAAATGAGTTTCATTTGATTAATTCTCCAATAATGTTGCTGTATTTAAAATTTTCAATCGTGGCGCTTATCAGTGTATTTCTGCTCTCGATTGGGTTTTTTGGATGAAGCAATAACAGCTACCGCTCTACGAGTACAGGGAAAACCAACAAGCACCGCAAAATCCTATCAAAATTACAACATATTCTATCAAAATAAACAGTCTAATATTCCACTCTTCACCATAGATTAATGCAGATGGGACACTCCGCAAAATCATTTAAATAAATAGCGACTCTTCCTTCGACACAATAAAATGCAATTCAGGTCGCACACCGCTAATTACCGACAGATTCACCTAGAAGTTGCCTCTCTTACTTTCACGTAACTCTTATATCTTCTTCATTACGCCCACTGAATTCGACAAGTCGAGCCCGCCGCGTGCCTACCTACTTGTAGCTTCATACTTAAAATAGGACTGTCTCTTCTGTATTCATCTGTGACTTCACTAATTGCGAAATAATCTCGACTACACATTCAAAATCCAAGTTCTAATAACTTAGTTCAGCAGCACACACAGCATGGCAACTTAATGCGTTTATAAGAACTTATTTCCTCCACCGAGCTAAGTAAAGAAACAGCTTAGTATGACATAGTTTCTTAGAAAACGATTGCTTATCATGCACGGATGTGACTAACATAAATCCTGTCCGAGTTTTTACGATTATTAGTCTTACTTCGTAGTTATGTACACACCACCACATGTTGTTGTCTTGTGTCAAATCCTGGCACACGACTATCGGTACTATTTCGTGGAAAATACAGATTATAGTTGTCTGAAGCGTTTCGGTTTGATTAAGGATGTTGACTTCGGTATCGAAGTTACGAGGTAAAGAAAAACTATACCTTCGATCGTTTGGTAGTATCTGAATAATCAAATAGCAGAACAGTCTAATTAAATATTCAAGAACAACCTTTACAAATATGGCGCATATTTTTGTCTGTTTGTTCGGTGATAATCTATAAAAAGCTACGTAAATAAAAGTTCCCCTTTTATGGATTATTTTGATAGAGTATCAACTGTTTAACTTTTCTTCTATTTTTGATTTTATTGCATACATAAAACTCACCCTTCTTCCCATGGGGGTAGGCAGAAGTTACAGAACGCCACCTGCTACGATTCTTACATATTCCTTTTATTTTGCCTCGTTTACGTTCATACATCTTATCAATGCATTTTATTAATATCCTGCTTATTTTATACTTCAATCATTATGATCCCAAACTTGTTAATTGTAAAAAAGCGATGAGCTTCATTTATATCAAGACATAGGTACCAAAAAGAAAACAAAAATTTTATTACCAAAGTGATCTCGATGCACGCTCTTGACATTGCATCTAATGTCAAAGATCAATGATCTGAAATAAGCATTATTTTATTATCTGTGTAACAATACATATCAGTGTGATCGACAAAGATGCGCCTACGCACTTCTGGCAAACAAACCGCGGCTATTATACTTCAATCTAATATAATAACGCCTCCACAAATGTTTTGTGTCCCTTTTTTTGTCAGACTAATAATTATGTCGAGAAATAAAAATAATAGTTCTGTTATAATAATAGCGTGTGTTCGTGATTATTATGTTACTGTAATGGCTCATTTATGCATCTAATGTACATGAGGTTTATGATATGTTGCGAAAATTTTAATAGTTTTTCGTGGATGTGATATTTTTAAATGACCTCTGGGAGTAATGATCAAGAAATGACTGGACTATTAAAGCAAGTAGTTGGCCTAAAAATTGGCAACATTGCAAATAGCTGTCAAATATTTACCTTTTTTAATTAATTTGGCAATATTACTGTATAGAAATCTGAAATGTGGCTAACTAGTGAACTAGAAATATTGATTATAAAATGGAATAATTAATGTCGTAACACCGAATATTTAGTTTTAGATGTAAAAAAAGTATTTGGAAACTTTCGAAATGCCTCTTTTACACCTAAAACGATTACAACATCAAATTCACTGTTATAATTGCAATTCATTATTAATATTCTAGTTCACTAGTTAGCCACATTTCATATTCCCAAATTAATCAAAACAGTGAAATATTAGACATCTATTTGCGACGTTGCCCACTTTCAGAATAAACGCTCTTAAGGGAATTAAGTTCTAGGTATCAGACCACCAATTAAAACAGATCATAAAAAATATAATTTGATTGCTTCTTTCATTCGCTACAAGTTTATGAAAAATTATGAAAATTCTTTATCCACGTCATCCTGAGCCTATTCATCGTAAAATTTTCTTCAGAAACATTTCCTAAAACAATTAACTACAAATTCTATAAGTTCTTACTTCACAAACAATAAAACAAACATTCGTCTTCGTACCACAATAGTTCACAAATAGTTTTCAACAGCATTAGCACAAAGTATGCGCAGAGACAATAGCCGACACGGATAACGCAACGGTTACAGCTGATCGGTCGGTTCGGTATGTTTCCTGTGCATGCGCAGGGATCCCAAAAGTATCGATACTTTAGACTCGATACAGAATTCATTTATAATCGATACTAGTGAACACATACTTCTTATTACGATAGTTAGCGGTGATATTCGATATTTTTCAAAATAAATAAATAAGTACTCAATCAGTATCGAAATTTTGACTGTAATGAATGTAGTGATACTTACATGAACTAGTTCATTGTACTTGTTCTTCACAAACGGTCGATTAAAATCGACCGTCCAATACTCGATACAGAAGTATTCATAATAAAAAGTAGAGCCGTTTTTTTTTTTAAACCCGATGCCTATGTAAATATGTCATTTCGGTGTAACTTTTATTACGATGCTAGTACGTGTGTCGATACTTTTCATTCAACCCTTGGTACAACTGATTTGTCACGAAAAGGTTCTTATGAAAGAAAAAATTTAGAAAGTTGTGCCGAAAGTAGATTGCACCCGTGCGAAGCATGGGCGGGTCGCTCTTAATAAATAAATAAATACTCGATTAGTATCAATACTCGATACAGAAGTATTCATAGTAAAAAGTAGAGCCGTTTTTTTTTTAAACCCGATGCCTATGTAAATATGTCATTTCGGTGTAACTTTTATTACGATGCTAGTACGTGTGTCGATACTTTTCATTCAACCCTTGGTACAACTGATTTGTCACGAAAAGGTTCTTATGAAAGAAAAAATTCAGAAAGTTGTGCTGAAAGTAGATTGCACCCGTGCGAAGCATGGGCGGGTCGCTCTTAATAAATAAATAAATACTCGATTAGTATCAATACTTTTACTGTAATTAATGTAATGATACATACATAAACTAGTTCATTTGTACTTGTTCTTCACAAACGGCCGATTAAAATCGATACTGTATCCAGTAGTCGACACAGAAGTACTTATAAAAAGTACAGCCGTTTATTAACATTTTTATTTAAATTCGATAACTTTGAAATATTATTACGATGCTAGTACGTGTATCGATACTTTTCCATTCATCCCTAGTTACAGCTGATCGATCGGTTTGGTATGTTTCCTGCGCCTGCGACGAAGGGCCGCGACTTCCGTCGTACGCGCTGACGAAAGCCGCATAAGCTTTAATTGACTTTGTAATTATCAGCCTGTATATGGACATACTAATGGACTGTGACAATGACCGGTCATACGGGAATATTGCCGTATTTATACGTTTGAGTGATGTTCTTCAGAAAGGTCAGGTGCGTAGTACTCGCAACCGACGTGCGTGTATGACCAGATGTATGAACGTAAACGAGGCAAAAGGAATAGGTAAGGATCGTAGCAGGTGGCGTTCTGTAGTTTCTGCCTACCCCTAGGGAAGAACGAGTGAGTTTATGTTCGTATGTATCTACTATGTTGGGGTCAGCTTCCAGTCTAACCGGATTCAGCTACCAGTATTTTACATGAAGCGACTGCCTATCTGACCTCCACAACCCAATAACTGGGTAATATGATACTCCCTGGTAAGACTGGTTGTCAGACTTTCGGGATTCTGACGACCCGAAACCACTGACAAAATCTACAAATGATAGCCGGGACCAACGGCTTTTAACGTGCTTTCCGAGGCACGGAGGGGTCTTGGTGTGTAAAGATGGACCCATCCACGGACCGATCGCGGCAAGCGTAGCTTAACCTAATCGATAGACCCGTGCGGCTGTTATTGCTTAGCCACAAGCTCCTCGCAATTAATACATGTAAATGTGTTTGCACATAAAGACGGTCTATAAACGCATATTAAATGGTTTGAATGGTAATCAGCAGGAAAATGAAGTAATGTACAGACCGTATTAGTAAAATGTACTCGTAGAGGTTTGCATAATGATGAGATGTTCTTAGAAGATGTTTCATCAACATCCTCATATCATTCTAATGACTATTTCTGCTCGAAATAAGACTCTTCAATTATTGCTAAAATTTACAAATCATGAAAAAGTAGCAGTGATGCCGTCGCCGAACTGTCAAGTCATAGGTCTCGAGTTCGAACCCAAGGCACGCACCTCTGACTTTTTGGATTCATGTGCGTATTGTATAATTATCACTTGCTTAAAAAACGGTGAAGGAAAACATTAAGAGGCCCATGGACGGCTTTAAAACTCTGACACACCAGGTTAGTCACTAACTACACGAAAAAGAGAAGATGAAAAAGTAACTGAAATAGTTCCACAACAATTTTTTTTTCAACATTATTTTGGTAGCCTGATAGCCGAACCAACGGGAAGACGTAACCTGACCCTGAACACACCACCAATACCCAGCGGAATGCCAGTTTGCTACAACCAACCTGTTATTATTCAAAGTGTCTCATCTCTAAAAATATTCTGAAGAATCCTTGAAGATAACTAAATTGAGGATCCAGGCAATATTTTGTTACACTTAATTTTCAGAATTCTCAATAAACAGGCACTAGTAAATCTCACAATTAACAAATTAATTAATTCCTCATACACACTTAACCACTTGATCGTCTCACTAATAGACAATCTGATTAATTCACAGTAATTCTCCGCTTCAGGAAACAAACATTAACATAATCACATACACAATGTGAAGGCATTATGGTAATATTTCCATCTAACCTGCCCAGAGCGACACCTACGTCACTGAACATTATGTCTCACATACCATCCTCAACGTCGTTATGTCATTGCTAAGTTTAACTAAAACGAAGCCAGAAAATCGCAGGTGAAAATGCGTCAGTATTCCTTATTTATTTATCTATAGGTATTGTGTATGCCCAAATAATACACCACGACTTATTACGAGTTGTGCTTCATCATATAAATGAGTACCAAGCCACCATTTAATACAATTATCAACCTCAACATGTGTAATTGATACCATCTTCACACCGCAAAAAAATGTGTAAAGACTCATATTATCGCTTGTATAATTAAGTAGTTACAAACCTCTGTTTAATATAAAAAACCACACGTAAACTTCACAATTTACACAAAAAAAACGCGGCACTGTTTTATAAACTTTCAGTCACTGTACACTGAAAACAATGAAAATTATTCACAGATTAGTTAAAATGGAGTTACACAAACTACGTTAACGATGGCACTAACATTCCGACACGTACGGGTTATTGTTTTACGTTTTACAAGGACTTTTCATTCAGAAAAATGTTTGTAACGTATTGGTGGAAATCGATGGTGTTGATCGATCGCACACGCGGTGGCGAGCGAGAGGGAGACACTACACTATGACAACGGCGCGGTACCGAGCCTCGTGTAGTGCGCAAGAGTGGGGGCGCGAGGACCAACATGGAAAACTGCGTGGACGCAGCCTTAACAGTGACGGATTAAGGTAACGCGCGGCCCGTGCCGTAGCATAGCGTATTAGCTAAAAGCCCGGATAATTGGGTACCAAATTGTGATGGATTTTTCTACATTATCTCTTTTCTTAACAGTGGCGATGCTTGTATTAACGTAGACTGTAGAAATAATTATTTTATTCAACATAATATCTGTGGCCCTAGTGAAAAGGGGTATAAGTAATCGGACTTATACCCCTTTTCACTAGGGCCACAGATATGATGTTTGACTTTTTAAATAAAAACATGCAATTTACCTTACGAGTTTTAATCCGTAAGGACAACTAACTGATTAAAGACTCGAATATTAAGTTTTTATAATAGTTAATATTAAGCTTGCCCAAAGTGCAAGTAAAACAAAACTAACATCTGTCAAAAGTAATTATTATAAATGACTATAATAACCGTCGAGCCTCTCATCCCTCTTTTGTTACCTGACCAAAAGGACCAAAAGCACAAATCCATGGGTTTATCAAGTTTTGTTAATCCGGCCCTGGTTTACAACTTTAATATCTTATTTAAATTAACCAACGACGGTGTATCGCATTAAGTATTGCTATGGGGAACAATCTGGTTATTCTACATTTAAAACCGGTTTTGTTTAAAAACACCTTTATAGGTTTTTGCTTTTCTTGTGATGCTCGAATTAATGGCGTCAATACGGTCATTATCTCATCGTTCCAAAAATATCAATACCTAAGTATCTTCGTAATCAATAGTTTATTTATTTTAACACATGTCTGAAAAGTTTTATTGATTCGAAAACGTATTCAGGTTTTGCAAATCGCTTAGTGTATATTTTTAGTAGGTACACGAGCATTCATAGTCAATACAAAGATGACAAAACACATGCCTATCGGTTATTACTCATCTATAATTAAGAGACATAACAAAAGTACAGATTTGGGGCCCACACACACGACAATTCTGTAAGTAACAAAAAATTATAATTGGTTCAGTGTGCCGCCCCCGATTGACTCAGCAAAAATGTTGTTTTGCCTTACAACAACGCACTGAGCAAAACAGACGTCTTACCATAAAATGACAAGAGCTCGAGCCCTGTCAGAATACCAGCGCTGCGGTATTTGTTTTTTTTTTTAAATATCGTAGCATTGTGCTGAGATAGGAGCCTTTTTGGCCTCGCACAGGTCTTCTTTTTTGTTTACACAATTATTATTTTTTAAATGTTTTTCTGAAATGATTATTGCTTTTATCATTTTCTTAGTTTTAATGTTGTATTTCCTGCGCGTGTCTCAAATAAAAAAAAAATTCTTTCTTTATTTCAAATGCAAGATCAGTCGGCAGTGGTAGTACTTATAATATTTATTTACAGTAGCAATTGCGGGAATTTTAACTTCCTGATTAAGAAATAATAGTACATAATAGATATCGATGCAATATCGAAAAAGCAGGTTTTAGGTACAACTACATAAATCAGGAATTTTCAATAGAAGCATAATTAGCTACGGGTAAGCCTTTGCTGTGATTTCTTGGAGATAGAATTGTTAATAAGAAAATTAAACATCACTAATACGGATGTATATTCTTTTAATCTTAACATTAGCGGTGATCATTGTGTCTATGACATACAAACTTGTATTTCCGAACATAATAGGTACTCATGTAGAATTATGGAATGAGTAAATACTACGTTCAACCTAGCACTCAATAATTCCATGTTTGGAGCTAATTGAATCGTAAATGTGACGTCAATTGACAAAGACTGACTAAGACTAGGCAGGATACCCGAGGGAAAGAGAAAACATGAGCCAGCAAAACCAATAGATATCTTGGTACTTGGTACTGAAGTACCAAAACAGATCCAGGATTCCTGGGAAAATTGAGCAAGCATTGAGCAAGGTAATCTAGGTTCAAAATAGAACTTCTCAAGGTCATCATCATCATCATCATCATTTCAGCCGAAAGATGTCCACTGCTGAACATAGGCCTCCCCCAAGCACCTCCACTTCGACCGATTCTATGCTTTCCACATCCAGCGGATTCCTGCGGCCTTCACAAGGTATTAAATAGATATCAAAGTGATATCTAAATGAAAAAAAAATTTCAATATCTGTTAAGTCAAAGATTTAGAGACGAAAGTGAGCTCTCTACAACACCCACATTCGCCAACAAAATTAAGTGGTAAGGCGCTACTAAGCCCTATTATTCATATTAACGCTAAACATTGTCAAAAGCTTACTTGTAATATCCACTATTATTAAGTCAACTTATAATGGAGTAGGAAACTTGCAAAAGAGGTACATTAAAAGCTAGCGCAGATTAGGTCGAGCCGCACCGCATCGCAACACACTGCAAAAATCCTCCTTTATCATTTACATTTTCTATGAACCAACGCACACTACAGGCGGGCCGCACCCGACTTTTTTGTATGAAAATGCGTTGCGCTGCGGCCCGTTGCGGCTGTAATGTGCGCTTTGCTTTAAGACGGTCTGGTGGGAGGGACGGCTGCCCACCGCGCTTGTTTATCGCCGCGGCCCCAGATGCATGCCAATGAGGCGTGGGCGCACTTCTGCATAAACATTACCAACTATGTCATAATCCAAGTCGCCAACACTGTAGTAATGCTTCGCTCAATCGACTTGTCTAGATATAGTCGTACACTTAGCTTTGTTACGATTATGTTTTTATCTGGAATGCGTGCTGTAAAAAGGTTTTGTTTTGTCTAGTTCTCAAACAAAAATGTTTGAAGCGAAAACTTCTTTAGGCGCATTTGGCATTTTTGAGATGGGAAAAAACAATTGAACTCGCGACACTGTTACCGACACCAGCTTTTGATAATTAAAAAGACATCAACGCGCGATACATTTTCTTTGGGATTAATGACATTCCAAATATTGAGACATGACAACGACATGATTGACATTTCCCTTTTTTTACCGACTTCAAAAATAAAAGTATTTCCTGCACAATAAAATTGTTCATGTTTTCACTTCTGACGGCACTCCCGGAGTGCCACAGTTTTCTTTTTTTAATTAAATTAAATAAAATTGTTTATTCTGTAAATAGGATATTAGAATCACTTTTATACGTCATAAAAAAAATAAGCTAGATGAGTTCAGCGTTTCCTATCTGACTACTCTGAGAAGAAAGGCCGAAACAAACTCAGAGGTCGAAGTCTCTTTTAAAGTCCAGACATAATCTTGGTCAGGCCATATGAGGACCATGTAGATTAGTGTCTGAAAAGGTATTTTGAGGAAAGAACCACACAGATTTGAGTGGACCTGTCCAGTCAGTGCAAGCATTTGTCAGTAATCGTGGAGCTCAACTCAGAACATAAGGAGCTCAAAACGACGAACAATACCAAAGAAAGGACATTTGGGTAGGCCGCATAAACTACTCAAACTGCCAGACCATCACTAAAACTAGCAGCGAAACAAAAATAATATCCACATAGTCCTCACATTCACAATAATTAAAATAATATAATACTTTACAAAGTAATCATGTCATTTTGAATATAATTTTCAACAATGTCACTAGTGTTCTTTTTGGTTTTCTATGCTGAAAATATACTCCAGATACCAATTAATGACTTACCCGTGAGATCGTAGCAATCACTACCACAAAGACCGAATTTGTCGCATTTGCAATACAAGTGCGGAAATACAAATACTTAACTTAATGTAATGTAAAATGGTAACGCGCGGAACCTGGATGAGGCTGATACAGGAGCGTGGGGATTGGCACAAGAAAAGGGAGGCCTATGCCCAGCAGTGGGAAAAGTCGGGCTGTGAATGATGATGATTATGATGAATGTAAAATGATCATATTTTCATTTTATCAACTCATCATCTGCCTAGCCTCTTCCCAACTATGTTGGGGTCGGCTTTCAGTCTAACCGGATACAGCTGAAAACCAGTATTTCACATAGAGCGGCTGCCTATCTGACCTCCACAACCCAGTTACTGGATAACACGATACCCCTTGGTAAGACTGGTTGTCAGACTTTCGGGCTTCTGACGACCCGTAACAACTGTCAAAGATCTACAAATGACATCCGAGATCAACGGCTGTACGTGCTTTCCGAGGCACGGAGAGGTCTTGGTATGTAAAGATGGTCACCCATCCACGGACAAACCGTGGCAAGCGTAGCTTAAACTGATCGATCAACACGTACGGCTGTTATTACTTAGCCACAAGCCCAATACGCAATAAACATTACCAGTGGATATGATTTGCTTTGATTGACGAACACGCTGTATAATTCACTATTATGAATTCATAAACAGTATATCCAATAGCATATTCATATCACAGAAATTTTGCATGCAGCAGCGACAATATTACTTCCCAAAGGTCTCAGTTATGCGAGGAATGTAATGGAATTTATTGATGATAATGTTGTAAAGTCGCCAAGGATTTCAAACTTGGTGTCTGCTAAATTGGCGTCTAGCGTCCACCCACACTAAAACATAAAATTACAATATATACGAATACTATTCTATGTATTGAATTATACTGTGTGCTTATTTTATAAACGTCTTCCGGGGTCAAGCAATTTCTTAGATGTAAATAGCAGTATCAAATTTCTAGGTACCGTTTTTCAGTATCCATCAAGTTGGTCTTTTATAGCCCACCAACAGATAATTTAAGAGAATTATTGACCACCTGATGTCGTTTCCGGTCCTCCACCTCCGTGTTTTTCCTTGACTATTGCGTATCTTGTTCACTTTTCAATGTAGAAGACAATATTCAATGGAATTTATATTCAAATAAGAATTCTTTTGATAATTTTCTACAGTAGCTACATTTGGAAGTATGCATCGAAATCAAAAGGCAGGCAAAATATATGATTGATTTTAGGATTATTCCAACTCAAGATACACTCTATTACTTCAGCCAGTCTTATCTCTGTAAAATAGGATAGTCAATATTTATCCTCATCCTTAAAGACGGAAATATCAAAACAGCGCAAAACGACCTACCACAAACATCCATTACAACATCAAAGAATCACTGAACTGACTCAGCGATCATTTTGTTTTGCCGTGGTCCTTTTACTGGTCCTACAAATGGACATCAGGCATATCTTGATGGACTGTAGCTAAGCGATAAGCTTGAGAAAACATTTCATTTGCTATTCCGAGACACACATGTGTATTTTGTATTTTCCTTACAGATTATGGCAATCTGCCGACAAATGCTGACGACGCTGAATGTTTTCTTACCTTGTGAGCAGATGTATATTATAAATAAGAAACTGAGTTTGTTACGCTTTCACGCTAAAACGGCTGAACGGATTTGGATGAAATTTGGCACACGGGTAAACCATGACCTAGGTTAGGACATAGGATAGTTTTATCCCTGTATTCCCACGGAATCGAGACTTATGTGGGTAAAACCGCGGGGCGCAGCTATTAATAAATAAACATTTGCATTAACTTATTTTGATGTCTTACTGAGAGAATTTGAATATCGTACCGTTTTTACACCGTAATGGTTGGATACTATATCATGAATTTAAATTATGGAAATCAATACTGGTATGCGGATCAAAGGACCATTATATTCTTCCCATCTAAAAGTGTTGTGTGAACTCTTTCATGACAAATATAATAATGTAAAACAATAGAAACATTATAATAATCCTTTATGCATCAATGAGCAATGAACGCGCACCATCGCACAAATCGATTATTGAAGGCACATATACATTGTTGAATAATGAAGCCGGCTTAAATAAATAACACTGGAAGCCATATATGAAGTAAATCTGAAAGCTTTGAAAGACAAAAGGTTTTTGAAGTGAAAACTTTTTTAGGCGCGTTGGACATTTTTGAGATGGGACTAAATACCGTGGAGTAAAAGACATCAACGCGTTGATTACCGCGGTGCATGGAGTAAAAGATATCAACGCGTTGATTACCGCGGTGCTGATTTTCTTTTAAGTTTTCACTTCTGTCGGCACTCCCGGAGTGCCACTGTTTTTTTTTTATGGAATTCGCCCATTGATCGTGTAAGTAGATCGTGTAATAAATAGCTGTAACGTTTTAAACATAGGGATCTTTTCTTGCTTTGCTAGGGATCTTGTAAATAACAGTAATCAATAATTACTCATTTGATGAGGCTGTGAATCATCTTCCTTTGCGGTCGGTCAATTTTATCTGTGGGCACTTTTATCATCTTTTGGACCTTCTAGGAGTATAGATTTCTACTCATCATATACCTCGCTGAAGATTTTTCAGGACGCAGTGTTCATTTCATTCACACAAATTTATTCCCTCTTAAAAATATATATAATTCCGACACTTATAAAATTAAAGTAGCCGCTAGTACAATGTTCAAGTCTGTGAATATTAATGTCGACATCCGTAATCTAACATGTTCAAAATACGGTACATGAAACATATAATGCGACAGTTTTAATGACTGCTTTAGTTTTAAAAGGACATAATGACTTCCTGCGACTATAAATCTTATGAAGGTATTCACTATTCTGTTAATTGACACCAATTGAAGACGTTTCTCTTTTAGAACCATTTAACATTCGGCCTTTATTAGTAAAGGCTCTTGCAATCAAAATTCTGAATAGATTGTAAGTACATTTCATCACCAGCATCTTCGTGCCCTTATCCCAATTTATTTGGGGTCGTCTCAACTAACTTGCTGCGTGAGGCGCCGCTGACGAGCGCGCTCCGCACTTTCAACCTCATTGCTATGACGTCAACATATTCTGTTGCGCTTTGGGTGAATTTGAAAGAATAGCTACCTATAGAATTTGTTATGGTACAAGCAGTGGAACTATTTAATTTTTAAGTGTACTACAATATCGCATTAGGTCTAGCCTTTAAGGATATTTGTATGTTTGGAGTGAATTTATAAATTAAATCTCTATCAGTATCTTTCATACCTCTCTATGTTAGTTCTCTCCACCTTTCTTGCCATTTTCATTTCCATTTGTGGACATGATTTGACCCTTGAATCCTAATCCTAACACCAACTTACCACACGAGTGTAATAAGATATTTGAGTTTGAACCTTAGTAAAATATTTGAGTTTGAATTTGAGCGATCTGGTTCATGTGCGTCTAACGTATAATAGGCAGCAGATCCACTACCAACCTTGCCCAAAGGCTGTTCTTTTTGTTTCCATGAACTATTTTCATACAGATCGTGTTAAAATGAGGGAAGAAGAAAAATCGGTAGAACTCTTGGGCCTGCTTCTCCAACACGCGTAGCATGAAAACCATAGAAACGGGTCTTCTACGGGCTTTGTCGACGGAAGAATAGACAAAATGACAGATTGTGATTGTTTATCTGTCATTTTGTCTATTCTTCCGTCGACAAAACCTGTTTCTATTGTGGTCATGCCCAGCGTGCTGGCGTGTATATCTCCACAGCTTTTTACTAGAAAAAAAAAACAGTAGCACTCCGGGAGTGCCGACAGAAGTGAAAACTTGAACAAGATCGCCTTGGTGGAAGAAAAATACTTGTATAAAACATTGATCCGTAACGTATTATAAATAAAGAGCACAATCGCGTCTACAAAAATAAGGTTTCGGTAACGGTGCTCAATTGTTTTTTCCCATCTCAAAAATTCCCAACGCGCCTAAAGAAGTTTTCACTTCAAAAACATATGATGCGCCGCCCCAAATAAATGATCCCATTGCATTACTGAGAAACCCCTGACTCCTCAAAATATTCCTGTACAAACAAAGCAAGTTAGCACTAAGCGAAATTTTTTCCGGTGTATGACCATTTTAAATATAATTTGGGCTTGTGACGACGTCTGCCGACTAATTGGACGTGGGTCGCGTTTTTATCTATCCTAAGATAATATCAGGCTTGCTTGTAAGTTGATTGTATGTAGCTGTTACATTATTGTTACATTACGTACGTATGTATCATTAATGTTTTTATTAAAACTACAATACCTATTGCAGTTTATTTCCTTTAAATTTAAACGTTTACTTCACCTAAATCAATTCAATATTAAATTTTAAGTTGATGTTTTAATAACATGTTTATAAAATACATAATATTCAACATTCAAAATATTTTATTTCACATAAACCTACAAGGGCACTTATGAAACGTCAGAAGCTATTTAGGTGCACGGTTCCAATTGGTCGCTTCCTATGGAGAAGAGCCGGCAAGAAACTCCACGGTTACTCTTTTAAATATACGGATTAGATAGATAAATCTAAACACATGAAATAGTAATTTATAAAGTTAATAACTTTTCTATTCTTATCTGTCAACAATCTACTTGTACCTAACTAATAAAACCGTTTCGCAATGCTCCCACATCGTACATTCGAAGCCATGTCTATAATTATGAGACATTCTCAAAAATAAAACATATCTGTTTAAATATATCTTTGTGTTAACTTCATCTAAACGCCCACTGAGTGCCCGAGGCTCCAGTCTAGCCAATTGAAAGCAATAACTTATAATTCCCTGCTTTATTAAACTTTTATATTAATCAAAGCTAAAGTTAAAACGGTTATTCAAGTTTTGATCAATGATAATGTCTTTATAATAAAACTTTTCTGATTAAAATTGTTTAGTGAAATTCATTACATTGAAAGCTTTATTATGAGTTACTAAAATTCACACGGGTTACGCTGTTAACCTGCCTGCCTGCCTACCCTTTTCCCAACTTTGTTGGAGTCTACTTCCAGTCTAACTGGATGCAGCTGAATACCAGTATTTTACATGGAGCGACTGCCTATCTGACCTCCACAACCCAATAACTGGATTATTACGATTCCCCTTGGTAAGACTGGTTGTCAGACTTTCGGGCTTCTGACGACTCGTAACGACTGTCAAAGATCTATAAATGACAGCCGGGACCAATGGCTTAACGTGCTTTCCGAGGCACGGAGGAATCTCGATATGTAAAGATAGTCACCCATCCATGGACCAACCTAACTTAACCTGATGGATCGACCCGTGCGGTTGTTATTACTTAGCCACGAGCTGTTAACCTGTGTGAATTTTAATAGGTACACATCTTCTACTACCACGTATCATACCTACCCCATGTACCCACACATAATCAGCTTATAATGTTCCAACTACTGGACATTTTCTCACCTTGCAAATCAAGTATCTTATCTCCAACACAATTTATCTCATGGTCCAACTGACATTCACCATCATCTGTCACTACGCGGCCCAACACTATGTCAAGTTCTAAAACGATTCATTATCACATCACTATCGCAACAGCTACTGTTAGTAACAAGTGGTCAGATACCGCAAGCCTCGGGCACACTTTCGTAAGACACTTCAAAAATAAATAGAAGGTTAGTTTTGTATAAACTACTAATTGAAGAACAATGTAGGTGGCACTACAGGACTACAGAGGCTACCACGAACGCGTATCCTACCTAAATGTAACGTAAATTCGAGCGATTTTTAATCGAAAATACGAGAAGCACAATTAACATCACCTTTTTTTTTTGGGTGGGAAATTATCAAATAACTTCTCCCGCTCCGTGTCAGACTTTTACTGACTAAAGCCCACCCATGTTCCTTCGGTTGCCCTGTTGCCAGAGGCCACGATTTCCCTATCGGTTTTCTTCGAACCCCCGGCAGGCATTGGCCCTAGCGGACCCCGTCAATTCTGCTGACATCTCTTTGAGGCACGCGTGGAACACAACGCGCCGTCGACCCGGGTTCCGCCTCCTCCTTCGCGAGCATTACCGCTTCGCAGATGGAGGTGACGGCCTGCCATTTCCTCTTGCTCCGTACGCACCCTTAGATATGAATAAGGTCAATCTTTATTTTTCGTTTCGAAGATACATTTATGTTTTCTATACTGTTAGGGCCCAGTAGGTGGCCGCATGTATTGCAGCGTTAGAGGTGTTGTTGAAATCGTCAAGGGTGCAGGTGAACGGACATTTGGGCACTCTAGCAAATGGGGCATAGTCTGTTCAGGAGCACCGCGCTCGCACTGGATGTTGGATGCATCGGTAATTCGGTAATGCTTCATTTCGCCAAATAGAGATGATACCTGGGTAAACGAAATTCTATTTAGTCTCCGTCAGTCAGATAATAAAAAATTATTAGACAAGTATTTTTTTTATTTTATCACACAAGTATAAAATCTACATACTCGTGACGTCATGGCACATTTTAACTTAATGTATCGCCGTAATCTTTTGATTACGTCAAAAAATAAAAAATACGTGTTCAATATTTTTTAATACTCAAACTGACGGACAAAAAAAACATTTTTAATCATCATCCCTATTATAATAATAATACCATTTATTTCAGGCGTCACAGACCCATAGAAAAATACCTTAACCTAAAGATATATATGTTAATATTTAAAACAAAACTTAAAAACTTGTGTTAATAAATAGCTTCAAACTATGTTAGTAGCACTTCACTAGCTTGTCCTTGTGCTGTCCTGTGGTACTTGTCCGCGGAAGCGACGGAATACCACGTCCTGCGGCCAAAAGTCTTCCTCCTTGACGACGGACAGAAAACAATTCGGTACTCGCACCACAAACGCCTTGAAGTTGACGTTACTTACTTGGGTACGTAATCGATTCAGTGCTATCCACATAGGTCACTGCAGTTCGCGACCGGGAGGCAAGTGTTCTTGGGGCTTTATTTTCAATTTGAAAATAGAATTTACGTAACGTTTACACTGCAGGAAAAGGTCGGAATAAAACATTGTGGTTGCTTAGTAAAATGTGCCTTAAATTCGTACAACATTGCAATTTGCAGCGTATATAATGTGTGGGTTCTTGTGGCAGTAGCCTTTCTTTCTTCCTTGAGGATCAAAGCGAAGAACATTGGTAAATTAATTTTAAAATTATATATTTTGTTATAAGAAGAGCCTTTTGTAGAGTAAATACTATACAAAAGGTGAGGATCAAGACCCAGAAGAATACTGGTTCTTTTTGACTTAACAGTTTAAGAGTGGGTGCTAATTGTTCCTCAGTGTGGATACCTCCTTATTTCTTAACCCTCTTACTCTATGGCCTTCAGAAGTGTTAGTTACGATAGTTTATTGCTCATTGTACAAGTGTTTGATCAGCTGTCGAAAGTGAGATGCGCACGAGTGTGACAACACGGTGGTGACAGACTAAAGGTCAGAAGCACGGTACTGTTTGTATATTTCGTATTGTTTTAGTAACGTGTCATAATTTTATTATTTGATGTGCACTTGTATCGTTATACTTGCGAATTAATTTTCGCGAGAATTGTCAGTTATTGAGTTATTGTGTGGTGTTGTAAATATGTCATTGAAATATTGTTTTTTTTGGAATGAAGTCTTTTTGATTAAGTAGAACCAAATGGATACCTTTTTGTGGGTCTGTAACCTGACACCAATCCGTATCAATTTAAATGGATATGCCTAGATAGATTGGTCATGGACACAGATATAGATAGACCTAGATAACGCAAGTATCACGATCTGTATGAAAACCAAGCGTGCCATTTTTTGACTACCTACTATGACGTCACAAACACTAAGAAACATTTCTTTTATTTTTTCTCCTCGCATTTGCACAGTTTTTACAATTTATAACAGCGTAATTAACCATTTTCAATTTTTTTACGGACTTCCGACAAGCGTGGCACCGATGCAGACTGAGCGCGAAAGTGGCAGCTTACGATTATTGTACGTAAGCTGGGCACGAAAATGGCACGCGAAGTAGTTGCTCTTGCGTTATCTAGGTATGTCTATATCTGTGGTCATGGATCTTACCTAGGTTCAATATGAGTAACGATATATAGTATTGATTAAGCTACATTTTCTAAATTTTACAAAGAACTTGACCTCCGTGTTCTCCTTAAAAACCAGAAGACATCCGTTCGCATGCCTATTATTATATTAATTCAACAGATAATAATGAATCAACTTTAACGACCATGTCATAATTTTATATTTGCTCACGTCCTTGCGATACCAAATAGAGAGACGAGGTGTTAAAATTGGATGACAGACGAAATTCTGCCACCTATGGATATTGAAGTAATCAAAATAATTGGCAAGACTTTTGGCTCACATAATCCATTAACTTATATTAATTTGTATGCTTATTAGTTGGTTTTACCAAATACAAGAACATTTTGGGTTTTAAGTTTTGGCATTTCTGTTTTTACGGAAAGGTTATATTTCGAAAGAAAATAAAGATGGCGTTGTTGTCGCGATATCCCTAGATCACTAAATCATATTCTAATTAAAAACCTTAATATCTCGACACGAATAATTTCCAAAGTGGTTGAACACGAAACTAATAGGAGCAGCTCATAAAATATTGACAGATAAAATATTCAAACTAATTCGCTAAAACCAGTGTTGTAAGACCAGATAGACATAATACAAAATACGTACCTAACTAAACTGCCTATTGAATTAACAGGTTTCAACGCTCATAATTACCTGTATACCTTTACCAAATATCTAATGATACACTTCAAGACCACTAAGCAAACATTTGCTTTCTCATAATAATTAGGGCAAACTATTAAATAGGTACAATTATTCGGTACGTTAACCGTTACCCCTATATTAAATGTAGGAATACGTAAAGGGGGCACTGTCGCCGAAACACGACTTAGCGACGACGACGGTGGCGTTGGGTTCCACATTGTCGCCGTGCCATTACAACCTCGTGATTGCAACAAACGTTATTTTACAGGGGAAGATAAAAACCATCTGAAAAATGGCCGTCATTGACGTTCTCCGATGTTCATTTTTGTCAAGGCATTAGAACAAATAAATTAAAAGAAAAACAATGATTTCTTTCTTACGATATTTTCACCGCACGACCACGATATAGTAATGGGTTTGAGTCAAGATAAGGGCCCATATGTTTCGATATAAAAACTAAAATTAAACCCAAATCTAGGCAGAACTTTGTTGAAGGGGCAATTCCCGTAGTTTTTAAGAATGATCGCATTCGCATCTCATTCTCAATTTATCAAAAATACAATCAATTTACCAAAATTTTTGACAAGTTTGACAGGTGAACGTTTTTTAAGTACGAGAATTGGCCTTCATGGTAATAACTAATACGGAAAACCCTCCAGCACTGCTAGGGCAGGGTGATCACGATCCTCGGCCATAATGATAGTCGGACCGACTTCAGGTAAGGAGACCCTTAAAAGTCAAAAATCATGTAGTCTTACGATACTAATGAATTACTTTCGTAATAGTTAAGGACTGCTGCAGCACCCCAAAAACGCCCACCCTTCACTGGCGTTCCACTTAGCAACAGCACTTGGTCACAATGACAAGCAAGACAACAGCGCGTACAAAATTACAGCCTTGTCAAATCTCTAACAGGTACCTTTCATCGGATCCGTTGAGCAAATACTCTGTGCTACTTTGACATAATGATTAGAGCCAACCATCCATTATATTGAGCTGGTAATATATTCTAATAACGGTTGTAGACGTTATCGTTAAGTCTACGCTTTGGCACAATGACTATAATCAGAGTTTTCCTGTTTGTTAATGTAATACTTATATTCAAAATGATATCGTTGTTAAAAATTTGAACAAAACAACGATCTGATAATTATGTTTTTTTTTTTCTTTGACTGACTTATTATGAATTCGAGCAGTGGAAAGTTAAAGTATGAAAAGGATAGATTATATTAAGCTGATCTAAAATCTAGATAACAACTTCATGTAAAGGAAAGCGGGAAGCAAAAAGAAGCAACTGAAAATTACGCGAACGATAAACCTCGTGACAAAAGGTCGTGATGTAAATCTTAGAAAAAAAAAACCCCGCAAGGAGAACTAATCCAATGATCTAATTTATAGAACACACAAAAAAAACATTTTATTTCGTGAAACTGCTCCATTAAGTTTTTTATTGATTCCCATGGCGAGGAAGCAGAAACCCATAAAGTTTTGACGTATGCATGTAGAAGTTTATCAAAAACTACTGACTGTTATTATTAGAACTGGTAGCCTAATCGTGAGACTTCAATCAAATTCCGAATTTATTTCACTTTAGTTGACGTACAAAAACTTATTAGAGGAAATTGATACCGATTAACATATACTCCGCAACTAATTTAGCTATCAATCAGTGTTGTTACAAAAACTATGCATAATCGAAGCACCTAAGGATATTAGTGAAATCCTGTGATTTATTCTATTGGTTCAAGGGAAATGATACTGAACATTAAATTGTTCATTAGGTGTTTTAAAACGTGCATGTAAACTCTATAACAAACTTTATAGGTATTGCATAAAAACACAGTCATTATTTACTTTCGAGCTATTTATTAATTTATTTACCTTGCCAATAATTTGCCGAAACCCAAATTGCGTATAACCGCCTAATGTGGGTCGCTTATAAATAATTACAGATTAATAGAAGGCCAGTCTATGTCTACGTCCTAACCAAAAGCGATAGTTGAGCGAGTACGTGATTGTCCCGCTCTTTTAAGGTACAATTCCGTAGCCGACCGCAGGTGACAGCAGCAGGCGACAAATAGAAATTTGATTCGATTTCTTAGAAATACAATAGAAACCAGAGTGTCGCGGCGACACGTCGCCAGCTGCTGCCGCCTGCGGTCGCCTACGGAATTGCACCTTTGTAATATATGAATCTGACGTACCCGCGCGGTCAATCAAGTCGCGTTTGACAGTCATAATTCATACAAACGATCGCTTTGATCGTGTTGTAGCGCGACGGTCGCTTTCGGTTAGGACACGGTATGACTCAAGGTTTATAATCGAGGTTTAATTTTCCATAATATTTATTAGAATTGGAATCAAAATAAGTTAGCATAAAATTGAAAGCGTATAGGTCTATATTTGAAACTACGTATGCCTGTATATGGAGTCCCATCGAAACTGCCAATCGACCTACTTCATTTGGCAAAGCCTTGAGGGACGCCCACGACATATTATTAGGGTTCTCAATATAATAACGATTGGATTTTTTCCACAAAGTATGAAACAAGAAAACTTTCACACGCATTACATTTATTGTTATTTTGGTCCTAAAATCAAGGTGGTCCAAAATATAACAAGAGCTGACGTTGATTCTGAATTTGTGTCGAATAAACCGTATTGTTTTA
The DNA here is from genome assembly GCA_949152395.1 of Agrochola litura. Taxonomy (NCBI): domain Eukaryota; kingdom Metazoa; phylum Arthropoda; class Insecta; order Lepidoptera; family Noctuidae; genus Agrochola; species Agrochola litura. The sequence continues at coordinate 12,400,970 of OX424505.1, read as the reverse complement.
GTAAGTAGTCGTTTTACAGTCTCTCCTAAATACAGATTACTCAGTGATCTAGCTAGGAGAGCAGCGATTCACCGAACAATTAATTGTACTTACACCATGTAATTAATAATGTATACTTTGTAAGTTCCTCATGTACTACAAAAGCTTTATGTTCCTAAATAAATTATATATTAGTATATGTTCTTTCGCCATTGAAAGAACATATAAAACTCACTCTTTTGCCAATCAAATTGCCAAAAGTGTTTGTATGAATAAATATTTACGTGTTCTTACAATTATTATTGTGAATCAATCTGAAATAACAACAAAAAAAATGTACCATACCCACTTCTGACATCTCTACCAATGTCTGTTGGAAGACATAACTTTAAAAAATAATCTCCTCGTTTTGTACATTCTACAACTGATTTACAGCCCAGCTATTTAAATGACGAAATTCATTGCCCTACTTCTATCGTTAATTTTACGAGTAACTAATACTACACCGATATGCATACATAATTTATAATCGCTTGATTGGCTCCCAACCTTAGGGCCATTGCAACCTGTTAAGGCCTAATTGCTGCCTTGTATTCGTTCATAACTGTTAATTTTGCCACTATGTACCTACATGAAGAAACTGGGTAACTGAAATAACTCACGCAATTCTCGCTTTGCGATTGGTTTGAAAGGTTTTGTATGCAGGTAAGTGATGCATTTGGACGATGGCCAGTGATGGTGACAGCGGTAAGCTTTGCCTATTACAACAGCATCACGTTCAAGTCAGCTGCCGATCTAAAAGACCTGTGCCTGTAATATCATCGACAGATCCTTGTTAACGCATAAAACAGATGCTACTTGATGGCAGTAACACAAACCAAAAAGCAGCACCAAAAAGTGTGTATGTGACTCCAGAAGCCCGAAAATGGACGCTGCAGGTCGTTACAGGGTCGGTTACAGGAAATCGTGTTATGGGTTTTGGATAAGTTTA